>JAVJGJ010000014.1:65842356-65852926 GCA_035590215.1 Microhierax caerulescens | reverse complement strand
GAGGGGCCCAAACCTGAACACAGGATTCGAGGTGCGGCCTCACCAGTGCCCAGTACAGGGGGACAATCACTGCCCTGCTCCTGCTGGCCACACCATTTCAGGCTTCTTGGCCACCTGGGCACACTGCTGGCTCATGTTCAGCTGTCGACCGGCACCCCCAGTCCCTTTCCCACCAGGCACTTTCCACCCCCCCTCCCCAAGCCTGTAGCGCTGCGTGGGGCTGCTGTGACCCAAGGGCAGGACCCGGCACTTCTCATTCCATCTCATACCAGTTACAGTATATATAAAGGAACCTAATCCCTCTGTGCTACCCATACTGATTTAAGAGCAGAGACTCGGTCTGATGTCAGGTCTTTTTTCATCCATATTTTGAAGGAATTTTATACACAATCGCTAACACAGAGTGGGATTCTGGATTAAAAATCCACAGTGATCAATGGATTAACTAGAGATGTAAAGTAAGTGTTTGGCCTTCACTAGGCTGATTTGCCTTGAAAAGGGATTGTCTGTTTCAGAGGTTTGCATCCTTGATAAATGTCCTGTCCCTCCAAAGTTCTGGATTAGTGTCCTTGATGCAGAAAATGCTACCCCCACCCCCACCCCCCACCCCCCCCAGAAAATTGCAGGCATTACCTGATGTAAAATATGGAGAAAATGATGTATGTTTGCAATTTTAAAATGTTTAATTGTTCCCACCACACATTTTACAATAAATCCAATGTTATAACTCACCAAGAACAAATTGCTGACTATTAAAATGTCAACTAAACAAATAATTGGAATAAAATAAAGTAATTGGGGGTGGGGGGGGGGAGCTATGGTTAATAGATTCCCCTTCAATGGGAAATTAGAGGAAAGCCTCAAAATCTGGAACATAGAAAAACAAGAAAAGAGAGTACCACTACTTCAGAAGAAATTTGGAAGGATTTTCTTGATAAAGTGATGTGTGTCAGATCTTCTAAAAATCAGGAGTGAAAATAAGAGACCAGAAAAGAATCCAGGAATCATTAACTGCCAGGGTTGTGGAGGATAGGATAGAGAGGCAGAGAGACTTGCTCTGTGGAAGCTCAAGACCCTGTGATAACCTTGAAACAATATCCAAGAGCAGCTTTTACCTTCATACAGGCACCAGGATGCCAGAAAATACAGGGAAAGTGGTGGAAAGGTTTCCAGGACAAGCAGAGAGGTGCTTGGTCTTGGTGCATAACAGGAGATTAGCCAGTTCTGGAGATGGGATGGACTGAAGCACTGGAAGCTCATGAATGTCTGTTTTATAAGAGACAGAAAAGTTTCACACATTTTGTAGTCCAAGTATACAGTATTTGTATAATTAAAGCAGATGGCATATTAACACCTGGGTGGGGTTTTTTTATGTTATTCTTACACACAGCACAAACTTTCTGAGTTTGTCTGCAAAGTTCCCACCCAACTCACAAATATATCCTCCTTGTAGCCCTAAATCTGCTCATTCTCTAGATCTAGTTGGCTTTTACTTAAAACAAATTCCTCATTCTTTTTTTTTTTTTTCTGCTTCCCTTAATTTCTGACTGCCCTTGGTGTAAGGACATCTTGGGGCCAAGACCCTGCACTGTAATGGCATGCCACGTGCACTTTGTTATGGAAGCAGCAGCAATGTCAGAGAATGTTTTCCTGTAAAAATCAAGAATAGGAGGAGCACCCCAATAACTCACAGAAAGAACTGGGAAAGGAGGGCTAGTTAGCCCGAAGTCTGCATCTCTAGAAGACTCCCTTTTATCTTCACAGCAAATAAAACTTCCAGGGTCAGGGTTCTGGGGGTTTCTAAGCTGGATCCTGCCACAGACAAGGAAAAGTGGGAATCATGCTAAGCCTGACTGGGCTTCCACCAACCTAGAGTGGGTCTGCTCCTGAAGTTCCAGTGGAATTCAAAATGTATACATCATTCAAATGTGACTGTGTCTGAATAAAAGCTATTTATCTCAGAGCAAAAGGATTTACATAAATACCTAACCGCATCAGTATCTGCCCCTTCCTACTTATTCCTATTTCACCTCATCGTTAGTGCTGTGCTTCCAGTGTATTGTCAATTAACAGCATGGGCAGTTTAGGCTTTACTCTGTGTGCAAATCACTATGGTTCGATGGATTTAAATTTGAGCCATGATGATTTGCTTCTGATGGCCCTGGGGAGATGGTGCAGCAGAGTTCTGGCAGCAGTTTTGCAACTAGCTGAAATAAGTTGGAGGGAAATCGTCCTACTTCAAAATGACATCAGCATTACTTCTCCCATTGCCTTATCTTTCAGCTCCATGATAAAACTTTAAGGCAGACTCTGAGATTGATCCAGTGGAAACACAATGGTTAGACAGCACTGAGGATAGTTATACATTTATTCACTAGAAGGCCATGATCTTTCACATGCTATCTTGACAACAGACCAGTCATATGATGCTAACTCACAACTGGGATTTGCCACTGGTCTTACTTCCCTACAAACTGCAGATGTACAGCATAAAACGACACATGAAAGAAACATGAAAGGAAAGACATTTTCACTCCCTCACATATAGAGAAGGAATCTTAATTCCCTAGGCCAGGTCCCTTCCCACACAATCCCTTTGGATCAATAGCAAAACAGGAATTGGATGATACCCATTTGCTAAAATGTTAGAAAGGAGAAAATGTGTCCTTCTCTTCCTGATTCTGTCTCCTGAGATGTGCCATGGTATGAAAACATTAGTAAATTATTATGTCATTTTTATACTACCTCTTTAAAAAATCATCAGTTAGAAAGCAATAAAACAAACGCAGTTATAGAAAGACCTATGTAAATACCCAGTACTTGCTTTCCTAACAAATGGATATTATTCTTTTACAGGTAGCCCTTGATTATTACCCTAAGCATTGACAGTTTAGTGATTATGTGGATGTTTCACCCTTGGTCTCTGTAACGCTGCTTTAATAGTGTCTAAAGCCTAACATCTAGAGTCTAGCATCTAAGCCTCTTAGACTTTTCTGATAGGCTCAACTCAGCTCTGTGTCAGCATGCCCTGAATAAATATCCTTTTCCTTGTCTTTTATCTGTCACAAAAGACTGGGTCAAAGCTATAAAAAAATATTATCTCTTTCTTCCGTGACAGAAGACACTGCCACACTTTCCCTTACCGAAGGGTATCAGGAGCCTTTTGATTAACTTCAGCAGGAACAGGGGCACACCCAAAACCTCACAGTATCCGTTCTTTTGCTTGGTAAGTTATAGTCACCTTGTGCGGTTTAGCTAGGTATAGGCCATATTCATTTGTCATTTTCAGTCATGACAAGGATGAATTCATTAGTTTTTGATGCTGATTTAGATTCACAACTCTTACTTACAATTAATTTCTAATAAAGGCTGTTAGTGCCTAGCTGGCATTTCTCCCTTCTCTGCTAAATGCTAACAAGTTCTAGCACAGGAAAAGGGACTTGTCTTAGACAGGAATTGACTCATTTTAACAAATAAGCCTAAACAGTGCTATTTGCCTTCCAGAGCATGAGATCTTTTTTACTACAAACACTGAGCACTGCTTCATAGAAAATAAAATCAAGGCTACAAAGAAAGCTTTTTTTGTCTTTCACAGCTGTTTGTAAATACAGTCTCATTCATTCATCCCCTTAATCTTCCTCCCATACAGACACACATGAGCCACAGAGAAGTGTCCCTAGTGGGTTTGTGCAGATTTAAGGACAGTCAGTGAGGCATCAAGCTAAATTCTGCTCTCCCCTACTTTAAAGACAAAGTCTTCCAAGATGTCAGAGGAGCTATTCTGGATTTGAGCTGGTCTAGCCACCCACTGAAGTCTAACTTTTTGCTTTTCCTCAACCATTAGGCTGACTGCAAAGAGCAGCTGCAGGTAGGCACCATGGGCCTGAAAGCAATGTGGTGTGCAGACAAAAAGGGAACCTTATGTCCCATGTCAACCTTTTGAAAGGCGGTTCTCCCCCATATGATTTATTGGTTGAACAGATGAGACAGAGAGCAAATGGTATAAATCGTTGCATTTCAACTGGGGCATGGTAGTTCCATTTTTCTTTCACCTTTACATTCACTTTGCCACCCTCAACAGAAGGAACAGAGGCACTTTTGCCATTATCTCTGCAACATAATGTCCTCTCCTTCCAGCCCTGTAACCAGAATTTATGTCTAGACCTTATCAGGTGGGTGGCTCATGGGACCTGCTCTTTCCTTGATTTTGGAAGACTAGACAGCACACAGAAGTGTGATCAGACAGACATGGGGGAAAAAAAAAAAAAAAAAAAAAAGAGGCAGTGAGCAGGTCCCTGCTCTCTCAATTGCCTGAGTACAAGATGGAAACTAGTCACACAAAGGGAGCTTGTGGATCCTGGAGCAATGCTCATCATGACCTCTCAACATGGTTAGGAGTCCTCAGCAGAATGAAGCAGGAAGAGAGAAAGACAAGATGCCAATTATTATTCCCCAGAAAACAGGTCTTTTTCTGGTGATTTTTCCACTTTTTTTTTTGTGGGACTACTCTCAAAAGGGGTTCAAGAAGATGTACATGCTAAGCAGTCCATGGTTGGCTGGGAACAGAACAGGCACAGAAGGCTGAAAGGCCAGTATGGTGTGAGGGAGCCTTAGGCAGAAGCTGTGAATTTGGCATCTCATGGTCTTTATTTGTACAGAAGTGCTTCATTGTTTCACAAATTTAAGAATAATCAGAAGACTCCCTTCATTCCAATACTTTATAAAAGCTTCTTTCAAATGAGACAACCAAGGACTTTATGTAATATATGCTATATGCTGATAAGCATTAGATACTGACTAATGCTCTAAACTGAGATATCAACATGCCTAAAAACGTTCAGGGAAACCTTAAAGCAAAAAATGACTACAGCAAATCTGAAGCACGTTAAGACAATGGTAAATGACCTGTAAAATGTAGTTTCCCACCCCAGTGGGAAATCACAATGTTCATTTACTACAGCATATATGTATTTGGCATTTGGATTTTTATATTACATCTTCTTAACTCTTCTAATGATAAGTGCCCTCATGGGCTCAGGTCTTTCATTCTGCTTAGCTCAAGTGTGCGCAGAACCACAACAGACCTAGTCCCTATGTATGGTATTTCTCAGTGCCTTTCTCAAACTTGTTTTTCATTAAAGCTCACTGATACAGCCACTAATAACAGCCAAACTCCAAGAGTGGTGTGTAACTGTTGTTACCCACTTTTTCTCCTCCAGTATCCCCAGATTTCATTCTGTTTGCCACCATACCTGGACTGTTCTGTTTCAAGTTCATCAACCCGACAATAAATTGAAAGGTGAAAATAGAAAAGTAAAGGGAAAATAGAAAAGGTAAAGGAAAAGGAAGAAGCTCCAGGACTGAGTGATGGGGTGTGTATTCCCAGTAAACACAAAAGACACTTGACTGGGGATAATGCACTCTGCTGATGAAGATCAGCAATGTGCAGCTGAATACTATTACGTGTAACTGACAGCTCATCTTGGATGCATGGGTAGATCATGTGGATAATTAGGCTGAGAGAAGGTCTGTATCCTCTGCTTGGAGCCTGACTCAGAGTCCTTTTTCTTTTTGGTATTCCAAGGGCACGTTATATGAAAGCTGTTTTGACTGTCAGTGAGTAAAAAGACTCACACATGGAGAGCAAACTGTGCAAACAGAGACCGTAGAGAAGAACTCAGTGCTCTGCTTTGCCTCGTCTTTTCTGTCGTTAGCTGGGGAAGGTCAGGTGGCAGGGCAGGAAGTCATGAATTGTGGCTTATCTTTATGTGATCTATAAATCACATTCTCCATGAGTGCTGGAAGATCTGGGGTTAGACCTTTACTAGCAATGTGACCATGAATCAAAGTTCAGTGGAAGTCAGTGGAGACGTTTGGACTGATTTCAACAAACTTTGGATCAACACCACACAAACTTAGGTGTCCTGGTTTCAGCTGGGATAAAGTTAATTTTCTTCTCAGTAGCTGGTGCAGTGCTGTGTTTTGGCTCTGATGTGAGAACAATGCTGACAGCACACTGATGTTTGTAGTTGTTGCTGGGTGATGTTTATACTAAATCAGGGACTTTTTAGTTTCTTGGGCCCTGCCAGTGTGCGGGCTGGAAGGGCACAAGAAATTGGGATGGGACACAGCTGACCCAAACTAGCCAAAGAGATATTCCATGCCATATGACATCATACTGAGTATGTATAAGCTGGGAGAAGAAGGAGGAAGGAGAACATTCGGTGTTAGGGCATTTGTCTTCCCAAGTCACCATTACACATGATGGAGCCCAGCTTTCCTGGAGATGGCTGAACACCTGCCTGCCAATGGAAAGCGGTGAATTAATTCCTTGTCTCACTTTGCTTGTGTGTGCAGCTTTTACTTTACCTATTTAACTGTCTTTATCAGAACCCCTGAGTTTTCTCACTTTTAAGCTCCTGATTCTCTCCCCCATCCCACCAGGGGGGAAGTGAGCAAGCAGCTGTGTGGTGCTTGGTTGCTGCATATTGTGGGCTCTACCCATGATTTTACAATCAGCACTGGGCAATTTAGCCCACTGGGTTGTTTCATTATTTAAAAGTACTGCTAAAGCGACAACACATTTCCTACCTTGTCTGCTGCATTCTTATCATGGGTTAATAGCAGACATCCATTGCCAAAAGGAAAAAATAACAAAACCATGTTTTGGCAACAGCAAGAGTGAAAAAACATAAGTAAGCAAAGCAGGAAACAACCAAACCAATGAATATTTGTTCATAGGAATTTTGCATGAAGAAATATCAGTAATGCTTAGGATTAATGAATTATAATTAAACACAGCATTATTATTAAGTGCAGTTCAAAAAAAAAAGAGCACATTCAGAAGCTGGTATATTAAGAAAAAACACCAAATCTCACAATACATGTAACAATTCTCTTGTATTTCAAATATGTAAGATAAAAATGAAGGCAACTTGTTCATAGGGTGCACTCCATTCACCCATGAACCAAAATTGTCTCTGGATTTACAAATATCTAGTTAACTATAACATTAATTGATTTATTGTGATCCACGATTAAAGGCTATCCTTGTAAATGTGTTTCTTGTTAACATTCTTCCCAGCTGTTTCCTTGACAGATTCTACTTTTACAATGATTACAATCTAAATTATTTCTGTTTGTAATTATTATAAGCATTTATATTTATTCTTTACACTTCTTTCTTTCTTTCTTTTCTTTCTTTCTTTCTTTTTCTTTCTTTTTTCTTTTTTTTTCTTTCCTTTCCATTTCTTTCTTTCCTTCTTTCTCTTTCTTTATTCCTCTCTAACATTTGAATTCAGTTCAGAAGGTAATTTCTCCCTGAAAAATTCAATGCCAAAGCCAGGTGAAATTGGACTTTTCTCACAGGAGAAGCACTCTCATTCCACACACTAATTTGCAGTAGCTTATAACGTTCTCTCATCTAAATTACCTTTGTGCTGACAGTTTTAATACTTGTGTTTTTTCCTCATAGGTAATTTTGGTACATAAAGAAATCTTCTTAGCCAGTTCAGTTATCTACATATGATTGTAACATATTTTACTCTACTTATTTTTCAGGCGGTAATGTGACATGCACATGCACCTATACGCATCAAAAGATGGTCCACAGAGGTTTTTTCCAAAGCATTAGTTAATCTTTGGATATTTTTTTTTTTTTTTTGAGGAAATTTGGATGGTCCTTTGCTAATGATAGACTAAGGAACACACCTTAACTAGCCTCAGTATTACTGGAACAGATCAGAGCTCTTACTCTGATGACTTTGAAGAGAATCAGGGGATGGAGGAGGAGTGAGATGAGGGATGAGTTGAGAAACTTGTAGTCACTTTCCCAAAACTTTTCTGAAGCATGCTACTCTTTAGCATATATACTTGTAAGGTTGAAATCCTTCCGTGATTAAAGCACTTTGCCCCTGACTGTTGTGGGAGGCTTGACTACTCTTTCAAAGAATGCTGCTCCATGGCCTTCTTTCCCCCCCCCCAGGAACCTAGACAGCCAAGAAAATGAATTTGTCATGGCTCATAAGAACAACTGCTTACTGAAACAGAACAGATGTCTCCAGGAATGATGTGAAAATGTAACAGTATCTCTCCTGTTTTCTAATCATAGCAGAAGTGGAACTGGTACACCTAAGACAAAACATCAAATGAAGTATCTTTCAAAGAGCAGGTACTGGCTTCTCTTCTGGGGACAGGGGCTCTAGGAAAGATTTGGTGGGCAATCAGGTTAATGTGACATCTCAGATTAATGCAGTAAGCAAAGGTAATTTAGACCGAAGACTGTGCAAGCTGGGGAACGTTAAGTGGAAGCAGAGTCTTTATTACTACTGGTTTGGGCTGTAGTGGGGAAATGGCTGTAGTATAATGTGGGTAGTCATAATATTTGTGGTTCAAAGGCAAAAACAGTAGTAGTTTGAGAAGAGAGCCAGCATGATTAAATGATTGGGAATTGTCCTGTAGTGTGAAACATGAGAGGAGAAAAATCTATTTCATTTCTCAAAGAAGCTTGAAGGAGGCTTGATTACAAACTAGCAGAAGGTGGAATAACAGCACCCAATGGCTGGAAGCTGAAGTTCTGCAAACTCAGAACTCAAGTAGGGTAAACATTTCAAATTGTGAAGATGATTAGTCTTTGGGACAACCGAACAATTGTCAGCAAAGATTTTAAAATCCAAGACAGATTTTTTTATTTTTTATTTTTCTTTTCTAGAAGATAGGTTCAGGCTAAACCAGAAAAAGGTTCAGATATACTCTTTGATCTATTCTATGTTCAAGATCAAGCTGAATGGTTGGAACTGTGGTAAACTAATACACTTTTCTACCTCATCAATCCTCCTGCCTAACCTCTTGGTTATAAACTGAACCTGTGGGAGGTATATTGCTTTTGTAGAGTCTGCAATGTATCTCTGATGTTGCTCGTAGCCTGTTGGGAAGGTCTCTCTCTCTCAGCTACGTCATCCATTTCTCCTTATTTCAAAATGTCTTTATTCCTGCTCTGAGCTAGAAACCCCCTGTCTCTGGTGTGTTAATTCTGTGCAGGTATTTGTGTGGTTTCATGCATGCACCACCAGCTTGGATCTTCTCCAAACCCTAGAAGGTAATGCTACTCCAACAGGTCACCTTCAGTTCTCTGACTCCAGTGGAGCAGCTTTCCATTTCAGCAGGGTCATAATGCAACTGTGGTTGAATAGATACAGAAATAAACCCACTGTATTCACCTGTATTTGAAAAATATTTTTGAAAGGACAGTAAGCATTAAAGAAATAAGTCACTACAGAAGTACAGTTACACCTTACTAAAAACAAGAAGGGGAATCCTTAAGGCAAGGAAGAAATCTAAACAACGTTGGTGTAGATGAATATAGAATATATACAACCCACTGCTATGTTTTCAATGTAGCCTCATCCCTAAGGTGCTGAATGCCCTATGCTTCAAATGTAAAAGAAAAATACTACACAGGCCTTAGAGTGAGACACGGAACCCCTTGTTTAAACACACTGGCCAGATTTGTCCCATCTGAAACTTTAGGCACTCATATATCCTAAGTAATCTATGTAGTCATGAGAGAGAGAGGAAAGATCATCTAGGCTAAAGTACCTAAGACTGTACATAGAATGCAAAGTAACTGTGCTCTCAACTGTGTCTTCTATGTCTTAAATAAGGAAAAGAGAAGAAAATAATTTGAATCTTAGCATTGTACAAGAACATTTAAGAGGATGCAAAGTATTACTAAAATCTGATCACAGACCCACTTCTTACTGTTCTTTACTGCTGTTCTCGTCATCTTTCACCTTCCTCCTTTTCCTTTTCATTCTATCCTTTTACTTACACCAGCAACTTGGTCCACATTTGCCTTATGTGTTATGTAAGAAAATATCTTTCACCATAAAAACATGTACCAGCAATATTTGCATATTCTGTCATAATCCGACACTCTTATCTGCCCTGCTTTCCAGCTGGGTGGGGCTGAACTTCCACATCAGGTTCTACATATGGCCAAATGCTTGGTTTTGATGTCAGTCTTTGACTACACAGGAAAAAATGTGACAAAGTTATCTGTGCATATCCACTGCCTCATCACTGGACCGTCCACAGAGACATGCTGGTGCAAGTGAAAGGGAAATCCAACTGTGAGTGCAAGCAAAAGAAAAGATGATGTAGAAATTAAGAGTGATATTTTTACATGTGCTCTTTCATTCATAACACTGCATTAACAGAGGCTTTGCACTTAATGATCATTAATCATGGACTGATCTCTGTACAAATTATACTAAGGGTGAATGTGATCTGTCACTGAATTCTTTATGTGCTATACCGTATAAACCAACTGTGAAAGCACAGTCAGGTTACTAGAGCTTCCATATGATTTTTAAAGAAAATCTACACTGATAGCACTCTACATACATTTGGCACTCCTGCAGTCTTCATGCTTGGATCAGTTCTGCCCTGGTTTAAAAAATAAAAAGGGCAACTGCTTTGGAAATTTGCAGATGTTTCAATAGTGTCAGGGCAGCATTGTTATATATATTTATTATATATATATATATATATATATATATATATATATATA
>JAVJGJ010000014.1:65799648-65816608 GCA_035590215.1 Microhierax caerulescens | reverse complement strand
ATCAGTTCTGATCCTCTGGGCTCATTTTATATCCCAGTTTGCTCTTTTCCTCATTCCTTCCATTCTCTTCACCTTATATTTTTATTTTCACCTTGGTTGTTACCTGTTCTTCATGCTTCAGGACTTCAAATAATCTTTGCTTGACAAGAGTTAATAGGAAACCTCCTTGATAGGCTGATTACATCACAGGTTTCCAATAGGTGGTTTTCATGCACCATCCTCTGAAGCATGTAATCCTGGTTTCTAGCAGAAACAAGTTGCTAGGCATCAAGGGCAGTGGCACAGATCTGGTATGACAATTTCTGTGTTGGTTGTGCCCTCTTGCTTTTGTACTGCCCATTCCCTTGAATTCCTGTCTCCTCTGCTCTCATCCAGCCTTCTGTAATTCCTCTCCTTTTTCAACATCCCTCAACTCAGTTCAAGTTTCTCACTTTCATTTTCTCTTCCTCTGCCCCATCTTTCAAATACATACAATGCATATATTTTTGCTGTGACCAATGGCCTAATGATGATTAATTTGGCTCCAGCAGTATCTCTGGATGTAATTTTCATAGCCTTTCTCTGGCTGCTGAGAGAAGTGAATGCACTTAGACTGATAATCTCTCTCTGTGACAGAGCGAGCGTTTCAGGAGTCAGTGCTTGTCCATTTTTCCACACATCCATTTCCTGACAGAACCCACGTTCATCAGCTTTCAGGGCATAAGTGTCTCTTCAAGCTTTCAATTGCCTGGCATAACAGTGATGGTATATCTGCAAAGTTCAATATATCCTCAGTGCTGATGGCACATCTATATCCTGAGTTACCTCTGTGTTTTAGTGGTGCTTTGGCATATCCCCTCAAACTGCTGGATGAGTTAATCTGATCAAATTCAGACACCTAGACCATAGCTTTTCATGTCTAAGCAGGTCACCCAAGGTTCCTGTTGTAAAGATTTCAACATACAAGTCATCTTGTCCCAAGGTACACATCTGAACAGTCAGATGACTTGCACTCCAAAAGTGTTCTTCTGAGCTGAGATAGAAGTAAGAGGAATCCCACCCATTGAAAAGGAGTAGGACAAGGAAGCTGATGCCCTTTGCTTCAGGAACTGTCCTTCGTGAAGAAAGGTGACCTGCATCCCATATGTAGGCATTCAACTGCTATCCAAAATGAAGGGACATGCAAGGCATGTTGTAGATGAGCTGATTTCTGCCAGTTATTTTTTTGCATGTTAATGGAGGCAATGAGAAATTGAAAGGATGGACAAGACACAGCCTGGGCAGGCACTGAGAGTATGGTCTGAGGGATTTGGGGCTGAATGGTAGAAGAGAAATTCTTGGGAATTTGGTTGCATTTCCCTGTCACTCTTCCTCTGCTTTCCTGAAGGAAACAGGACTTTGTGTGCTGAGTACATCAGCTCACATCAAAGAACAGTCTGATTCCACCTAATTTCTCTCCACCAATGGAACATCACCCAGGGGTTTGACTAGCATTTTGAGCCATCAGCATCACCACTGAGACTGTGTAGTTTCCTTCAATACTGACCTTTCAGGTCCTGAAGCGTAGTGAGTCCTGCCGTTCATCTGACACCATGGGGGTGGGTTATCCTTTATTGAAAAACTTATTAGCATGTTTACTTTCACTTTGTGAGTGCAATATTTATTAACAGCATTCCAGGATTTCAGATTACTGATAAACTGAGTCCTCCTAAAGATAATTATTCTGGGACACAAACTCTTGGCTTCTAAACTATATTTTCTCAGCCTTTATCAGTGTTTGGGAAGTTGGAACTCGCATTGCTTTTAATAACTGGAGGTCACCCAATTTTTCTTGTATATTGATGTATGTGAAGGATCCACAAGATCTTATGCCTTCTGCTGCCCAAGCTACAATGGAGCTGGACCTGAGGGTCCAGATTTTGGAAGGAAAATAGCACAAAAATAACATCAGAAGAAAGCTTTTCTGTTTATATTTTGTTATGCCCTGATGTCTCCAGTAAATGGGAATGGCACAGTGGCAGTCAGGTCAGGCTTGTTGTGGTCAGCCAGGAGTGACACACTACATAAAACCAGAAACTAATGGTAAGTGCTTTATGGAGTAAGCATATTGAGAAAATCACCCTGTGTGTGTAGGAACTGCAGAACCAAGAGAAAGGCAGGTCATAGGCCCTGGATTAATACATATCAGGTAGGTTATATATAAATCAGACAAGGCAGAGCACACAGAGGATGTTTAAGCAGGAGGACAATGTACCTGAGGAGATGGAGTTGAAAATGGTCATAACTACAACCTCCTACCTGAGGTGACTTCCTAGGCTCTATACGCAGTCAAATGGAGATTTCTCCTGCAAAAGGCAATAGAGGCTAAAAAGGATACTCTGAACTTTTCTGTGGGCAGTCTAGGAAGAACAGGGAAAATTACATCCAAATGTGGGCTTCTATATAACTACAAGTAGTTTTAAGTCTTCTGGGGGAAGGTGGCACTGCTCTGCTGCTGTTCCACATTACACAGGGCTGTTTGCCATTTTATTCCCAGAACTTGGTGCATCTTGTGCCATTTTCCTTCCAGTCTAAAGAATGATGTCCAGATCTAGCCAGGATTTTTTTATCAGATGGATAAATGCCATGGCCTGCCTTCTGCTGGCAAGTTTTATGGGACTCTTACAAAAACACACAGGAAAAAAAAAAAAAGTAGGTATAACGTAGTAGGATGTATCAGCAGATTTAGGTTTTGGGAGTTTTCTTCTTTACAAAAGAGAGCAGGTCTCTCTGTTCTTCTAATATACACATAAGAAAGAAGCTCCAGATGGCTGATGATTAGATTTCGTTGCTAAAGAATGTCTAAGCCATTAACATCTGAAAATTCACAATTTCCAGGCACAGTTACACTGCCTAAAGACCTGTGATAGGTTTATTTGTGGCAACATGGAAAATGAAAGAGATGCATAATAATGTAGAAAATTCTTAGGTGGTTGTGCTATCAATTATTTCATTGTATTCTTTGGATACTCTTATGCTTGCAAAACATGAGGTATTTTTTTGGCTGCAGTTTTACAGAAAACCTGTTACTATAACATGTTCAGCCGTCTGCATTACACAACATAAATACGCACTGCATGCTTAAAGAACGTGCATGTAAGAATGCTTTTCTTTGGATGAAAATAAAGGTCACCTTATGATGACCTTACTAAAAACATTTTTGCCCATCATAGTTCTTACATATTCAGTATTTTAACTAAAAACTGCAATGCCAAATTGTGGCATCTTTTTCTTTAATTATTTTACACGGAAATTCTCTCACAGTTTAGTCAAGAAAGGCATTCCAGCCAATGACTGAAAAATAATAGTATAAAAATACACATTGATTTAGATTTAAATTGATCAGCAGTTTAAGACTGTGACAGCAATTTCTGTGGTGTTTCCAGTTTACTAGAAGCTAAAATTGATTAGCGCTTTTTGAAAAGTACCATTCTAATCAAGGTGAATTAAGTAATGAAATTACTTGATTACTAGACAATTTACCCTTTCAAAGAATCTTTAAATAAAACTAGTTTGGGAACCATTTTTTGACAGCAGATCTGCAGAAATTATTACTTGGACTGGAGAAAGAAATAATGTTTTTCTTTCATGCTTTTTCTTTTGTATTTTCTCATATCTTTTCAATAAATTACAATCTTAGTCCATATTGCTTTACTGGTTCTTTTTTTTTTTAATTTCCTTTCTTGCACTTTTCACTTCAAGGCTTAATTATATTCATCCTGATAAATAATTCTATGTGCTCTCACCCTGCCTACTACCCCTGTATGGTACAGCAGAATAATGCGTGGACTATCACCTGGAAACCTAGGCCTCTCACCCCAATTAGAAACAGTTCCAGCAGGACAGATAGTCTGACAAATCTGTCTTCAGACTCCCTTCTGAGTGTGTGTTTTATGTTCTAGAGGTATGTATATAGTTTTAATGGGAAAGACTCCTAAACACTATTTTCACTTGAGTGAAATTCAGATGCACATAAAAAATTTATTAAGCCAAACTGAATGGATTTTTAAATTATTCCACAAAAGGTGGTGGAGAAAAAATGAAATAAATCTTCATTGTTTGTGAGAGTGCTTCAGCTCTGTTAATGGTGAGTGAGGTCTGCCTCAAGCACTGGCCCCATGGCCCCTTTGCCAGCTTGTTCTCCCAACCAGCCCATATTCATTCGGTGAGGGGATCATCACAGGTCAAGGCACCTCCGAGGACATACAGCCACAAAGATAGATTAAGGTATCACCTCCCATGCATGCACACACACCAAAGATGCTGAACTGAAGTCTACTTTGTTTTTTGCTTTATTCTTTGCCCCCAGAAAAAAATACTGCATAAATAAAGGTATGTAATGAAGAATGGCACAAACACACTGCGTGCGAGGGCAGAGCTCTTTACATGACAACATAAATCCTTGTCTGCAGCCCATGACACCTGAAGGAACAGAGCACAGTCCCTGCCAAACCCCTCCTGGCGATGCTGGCACCAGTGCTTTGTGCTGTTTAAACCAGATGCTTCTTATTTAAGAAAACAATTGGAAACATATAGCAGTAAGAAACTAATGTTATCTGTGTTCACATCTGGCCAAGATGCACGGAGCTCAAGACTGGTTTACTTTAGGAGTAGGCTGGAGTTTCTGATTTTCTGTGGGAGATGGTATAGTGAACTTAGGGGAGTATAGCTGACTTAGGGGAGGAGATGTGGCTGTGGGGTTGTTCATCAGGTGAAACATTTTCAGGGTTTATGGTAGTAGAGTGAAAGTCTCCTGCTGGAAGGGAAGAAGGGCAATATGCAGGCAGAAGGA
The DNA here is from genome assembly GCA_035590215.1 of Microhierax caerulescens. Lineage (NCBI taxonomy): Eukaryota > Metazoa > Chordata > Aves > Falconiformes > Falconidae > Microhierax > Microhierax caerulescens. Next base: position 65,811,798 of record JAVJGJ010000014.1, on the reverse strand, counting down.
AAGACAATACATATGCAGAAGAAATGAATTTTAATCCTGATGTATTTCTGTATTTCTATTGTCCCCTTTATATATGATCAGATATGCTTTTGCATAATGGTTCAGATATCACCAAACATATGTAGATCTATGCAAATCTGCAGACACCTGGCTTGTGTTCTGATGATATTGTCAGTAATGCAGACAGCTTGGTTAGAAAAGTTAAAAACTAATAGTAATAGCTCTGCATCTCCAAGATTCCTACATTTCTGCTTTCCTTTCCTCTCCCCTCTTGTTTGTGAAAGGCTACCTTGGCTGTCTTTCTTCAGACCATTTTCATTTCCAGTAAGAAGCTGTCTTGTGTGAGAATCCTGCCTCTGCTTTCACATCCCCTCCACCCTCCATACTATTCAATGCTGTTGATCTGGGTTTTGCAAGATGTAAGTTTTTTTATACCTTTTCAATCTTGTTTTCTCCAGACTGTCCCTCTTTCCCTTGAGAAGCCTTCCAGCCTAAAAAAATATGTCCTCTTTAAAAAAAACCCAAACAAAAACAAAAAACAACAAACCAAAACAAACAAAACCCAAACAACAAAAACAAACAAACAAACAAACCTTGAGAATTACAGTTCAGGAAAGTGAAAAATATGTGCAGAGTGATAACTAAGCATGGGCAGCTGCGCTGTTTGGCGGAGATTGCAAGCTGAATGTTTTGCTTATGCTTATATTGATTGTAGCTATCTTCCCAGTTTCTCACACACATCTTATAAATTGTACACTCTTGCAAACTGTGCCAGTTGGCATTCAAAATTTGCCCCTTTACCACTGGGAGAAATGGAACAATTAATGAAGTGTCAGCTGGTGCTTCCTCCCTTCCTGAGGAGACAGGAGACAGGGGCAAACCCCATCCAAAGTGGAAGACATTCAGTTACTAACATCGCCATGTGAAATTCCTTGGTTTTAGATCTGAAAGCAGAGCAACACATTTTAATATTCCATTTTAAAATGTTTATACAAAAAAAAAAAAAAGAAGGAAAAATAGGATGGTGAGGAACACATCCTTTTTTTCCAGTTCCCTGGGTGACAAATACATCCAGAGCTTTTGTTGCACTGTTTTTCATTGCAGCCAAACTCCAGAGCCTGGTGCTCCACACTGCTGTAAATACAGTGCTTCAGTGTCAGACCTGATTTACTCTATCCCTTGGAAAGAGAACAAAGCAAGTCAGGTTTTGAACCCAATAATGACAATAAACAGCAGTTGTTCGAAAATAGCCCAGATTGGGAACTAAATAAAGAGGGCACTGTTTCTGCAGTTAACCACTATCCATGCTGTTCCTACTAGCTTGGACTTGTAGTATAAGCACTTTCATTGGCACTAACGGTACCACTGCTTGTCAAAAAGTAGTCACATGAGCCAAGCCTTGAAGGACAAAACACTTGTGTGCCCTAAATTTCCACTGTAGCAATGATAAGAAATGTGACTGTCCTCAAACACACATGGTGAAAGCAAACATTGGCTGGTAACTTGGAGGTCGCATTTTCAAGCTGGGTTTGTTTGGATGAATTTGTGTGGCTTTAACTTAGGGCTATGTAAAGGATCCAGGCTAGTGTGTACCCTGGACGTGGCATGGTGCTGGTGAGATCTCCAGCCAGGTGAACATGCAGCTATGTTGGTTTCAGCACAAAGTATTGCACCCTAGTGGTAAACATAAAACCCCAGATTTAGAATTTCCTAGTTTTATATATGTAGATACCAATATAGATGCCTTTCAGAAGTCCGTGTTTGGATTCTTATTTTTTTAAAAACTTTGCCCACGATAGTCCTTTTGCACCAAAAATCTTATACCAGTCAAACTATCCTATTTAAATATGCTGAAACAGATTTATTCTTGTAAATATGCAAGGCATCTTGCAGCTTAATGCTTTCAAACAGATTATGTCCTATTTAAAGGGGGTGACCCTACTTTGAAAAACATGAAGAAACTAATAAATTCTAGTGAGAGTGAAATGTTATCTAAATTCTTCTACATGAAGCTGCTTCACACTTTTTCTTGCTGCAATCTCATTCTTCTGTGACTATTCAAATCTTCTACCTTCCCAGCAATGAAAATATCAGCCCTGAAACTGGAAATTTCACAAAAGCAACATTAATGGTGACATCTTCTAAGTGGCCTGTTGCCACCAAGGAGACACATGTTTTTTTCACATGGTGTGTACATCATTTTTTACAGTGTCTAAACAAGGCAGCACAGTTGACAAACTTGTTCCTGTTAATTGCCAAATCCTCAGTTTCAAGGCTGCATAAATCTTCTCGACAAAAGATCACAGCTGATGCTGTCAGGTCAAGAGTCTCACAGTATGTTTTTAGTGACAAGTCAAACACATTCCCTAGGGCTCACTCTGGTTGACACCTTCTTACATTTATTTTTTTGTTCTGGATCTGTGGAATAACAGCTTTGAATTCATTCTGATGTGTTGGTGTTTGCTGCATGTGCAGGGCTGCCAATTTCTGAACCACTTGGCTTGCTAAACCGTGCTGTGGGTAAAGTCCCTCTTCTTGCTTCTGGTCCTGGCTCTCTGCTGTCTGGACTCCAGGCACTGCACACCAAACTATCACCAGGGACACCACGACAAAAACAGTTTGTTGCTCTGGTTGCTCTTTCTTTGTTAAACAGCAATAGCTCTAACCTTGTTTTATGGCTTTTTCATACATGTTTTTTATGCTTTCTTCAAAAATTCTGTTTCCTTTAGTTCAGTTACGCCCGGTTGCCTGGCTTAAAGCACTGTAATGTATGTCTTGGGTTCAATTGCAGCCTGATTGTGCCGGGTAGACATGGTGAGCCAAGTCACCTCCACCTTCCATGTTTTTACCCCGGGAACTCAGGTGTGAATTTTATGCATGTCGTAGCAAATCTGGTAATCTCACTGGTATCATCTTGTGTGCTACAGCTCTGGAGGCATGTCTGCCGCGTAAGATAATGCCGTAGCTCTCACCTTATGCTTAATGCAAACCCCAGCCTGTGAAAAGTGATGCCTCGTTTCACCCACACTGCCAAGCCCTGCGGGATGAGGTGGGAGACAAGAGAGAACAGTTGCCACCTGCTCTGCTCTACAGGGTGGTCTTGGTTCCGCAGAGCTGTCGGCTGCTGCTGCTGCAAAAGGGAGCTTAGGTACGGAGCGGGGCCCTACCACTACCCATGGGGAGCACATCACCCTTCAGACCCTTCTTAAAGCAGTAAGAATAATGGAAAATTCAAGACAAAGAGGTGTGGTTTGATGCTGCCTTCAACATTCCCCTGGCTCAGATGGTTGTCACCTGACTGAGGTCCTCTGCCCCATGGCAGCTCGTGTTAGCATCAGTCCTAACTGGGCCAGTCCTCTCCCACTGTAAAGACCCTCAGCAAGAGGCTGTCCCTGGTTCTCGGTGTGGGTGTGCTGCCACTCACGCTCAGCCTTCACAGATTCTGCGGCTTCAGCAGCCTCTGGGAATCTGATGTGTTTACAACAGAACCGGGGGCTTGGCAAGACACTGGACGGATGGTTCAAATGCGCAAAGTTGATCTCACCTTGCTGTGTGCCAGTCTAACATATGAACAAATGACGCCAAAAGTACCTCATGAATTTTTTAATTTTTTTTTTAATTATTTTTTTAATGCTTAAGCTTATCCCCTTGATCCTTTGCATTATAAAGCAGTTATGGAGCTCTACTGAACTGTATGCATTATGGAGCCATTAATGGTCTGCTTCCAGGCACCCCCCATCGTAGTCTGTCTAGAGACAAAGCCCCACACCAAGATCCTTTTTCAAGTAATAGGTATCCCCAGGCTTCCTACAAGGCCTATGTCCAGTGAACCTGGCTGGGCTTCTGCTGCCAGCAAAATCTGCCATGGGAAAAATGGATCTGAAGAAGCTGCCGCTCCTATTTACTGTTCTTTCATTTGAGGCGGGGGTAGGGGGAGAAACAGTGCTTGTGTGCACTTCTCTCTGTCTCTGTGGAGCATGTTCCCACAGATGATCTTGGCTAAGGACTTTTTGCAGTTGTTTTCCAAAGCCTAACAAAATTAGATAAACTTTGGTCCTTTCCCTCTGATAAATTTTGTACAAATGTGGTGCAACTGTCTTTGATAGATTTACCTCTGGAGATTGAAAATATCTTTCTGAAGAGCATTGTTTGGGGATTTTTTTATTTTATTTTATTTTTTTCCAGTTCATCATTTCATTTCATTTCAGTATTGATCAAATCATGTTGGCTGCAGGCTTATAGGAAGATTTTTTCTTACCTATACTGGTAGGCAGATCTAATGTTGGCTTTGCTGCCTGGACAGATTGGACTCCACTGAGTCATGGATAGAGGGTGCCTGGCAATAGCCCCAACACACTAGTTAACGAAAGGGAACACATAGATTTGAACTACTGGATCTAACAGTTATGCAAGCAACAGGGCATTATCTGTACTCTGTGTTCAAATGAATGGTGTTGGAACTGCAGGATGGCAGATAAAAGTACCATGGTTTTTCTCTTAAATTCCCTTAGAAATTCCTTTTTCTCTTTTTGCTGAGAAGGCTCTGATTTGCTTGCCCATGGATCTCTTCCAGTCTGAGCTCTCATGCTATCACCACTGATATGTTCATATGATGATACTGTAGCTGGAACAAGGGGAGAAAACAAAGCTTGTGACTGTCATATACCAAAGTGCCACTCTGGTTCTAAATGGATCCTGTACTAAATACAGAGGAATTGTTTGCTGTGGGAAAGAAAGTAAAAGAATCATTCTGTCACTGAAAATAAATTGAAGGTTCCCATACATTGCTGTAGCCCAGGGTCACTTTCTGTTATGTGCTCATTTTTTTCCAGTTTGACAATTTTCATCCTTCTTTGTTCATTCTAAGATGAACCTTCTTCTCCAGCCTTCTTCAAAAAAACAAAAAGCAACCCAAAGTTTGGCTGAAAATCCAGATGGAAGATTACAGCATCTACATATCTTAAATGAGACAGATGAGTAATGCAGTTTACTTATCTAAATCACTCAGAAATCCAAATTACATGCCACATGTTACTCCTTAAGCTAGTCAAGAGCAGTTTTCTTTTTTTTTTTTTTTAATTAATTCAAGCTAAATGCCTTTAATAACTGCAGAGCTGAGAAGAAAGAGCACTGCTGTAAGCAGTGTTTTGATTTCATCTGACCCTTGCATTATGAGATCAGAGCTTAAGATACATTATCTGGAAATGTGACAGTACTTATTTTTTTCCTCAAACACACCTGGAAGCAGGATATTGAGTAGAAAAATTTGCTCGGGAAATTCAAAGGGGACCTGTGGTGAAAGTAAGGCAGTACCTTGCATCTCTACTGTTCTCAGTAGTGCCTTGGAAAGCATAATCCAATGGTGCTTCCCAAAGAGCAAAACAGAATGAATGCTTGCCTGCTTTGCGTGCCATTCGATTTTTCATTTTTAAATATAACATTGCACCTACTTACAATTTCTAAGGCTATGTACTGCAATTTGCTGGCACGAACAACAGATCCTATAAACTTCAGCAACGTCAGGTAACGTCTGTGGGGAGTTCAATCAATAAATAAGCCCTCTCTCCTCTGTTGCTGAGTGATTTCACCACCAAATGACTTTGTTTAATGCTGTGAAAGTGGCCAAGCATACCGTGTCACTCGAGAAAACGGAATTTGGAATCTGAAAGCACGAGGAGTGGAGAACCACGCACTGTAATTATTTCCCTGGAGCTTCATCAGTGGGTTTGTGGATAACCATGGAGGTAAGAACTGCTGCCTCTAATCTTGGAGACACTGAACAGGGACATTTGGACTCTGCAATAGGAAGCAACTTGGCACCAGTGGTGCCGCAAAAAAATGATCAGAGCTGTAATCTCAACATATGGGGCTGCCAGATTTCCCAACTGCACAGAAGAGACATGAGTGTCTTTTTCTGTGTCAGAGTCAGGGTGCTTCCTCTAATAATAAGCTCTGGGGAGTTGATTAAATCTCTAGAAATAAGGCAGCAGCTTGGAGAAAAAGCTCTTGGGAGTTTTCGTCTTCTGTGCTGAATCTTGGCATGAGCGACCTTGTTGACCTCTGGTTTAGTGCAGATAAAGGACAACATGGGTTTATGAGATGAGTGGGTCCAACTTTATCTGAAGTCATTTTACAACAATTCAGTTTGAACACGATGAACGAGATCTTTTTGCATCTAAGCATTTGCGTTTTTTTTTTTAAGAATGTTATCAGGAATTAGGCTTTTAGTTGAGTTAGAGAGGCGGTCAGCTTTACTCTGTTTTTCTCAGGAAAAGCAGCACAGCAAATAATTTTCAGTAATTTTTTTTCTTGTTTTTTAGACAAATATAATTTTCAGTAACTTTTTTTGTTGTTTTTTTAGACAAATATTTTGACTCACCTCCCTGTCCTGTGCTGGGCTTCTGTAACCTGTATCCTCCTCCCGGTGGTCCCAGCGGAGCAATGACACAGGCAAAGATACAGAACAGCTGCTCTGTAAAGGCTTTGTGCCCCTGAAACATCCTTTGTCTACTCTGTTCTGTCCCTACAACTAGGTTTAACCTCCCTGAAGTGGATGAAATGAATCAAGCATCAATTAATTAAATACTTTTACTCTAGATGAGATATGGTTTGTTGCTTCTTAGAGGGGGCAGAGAACACCCTTCAAATTTCCTTAAAATTGATTTTAATATAAAAAACACTGAATAGAAAGATAAGAGCAGGCAGTTTTCCAAAATCTGTTTCTGTTTCACACAGCCTGTTCCAGCCAAATGCACCAAGTTAGGCTTGGGACATAGATGCATCTGTAAGATGGGCTGTTGTTTTGTTGGTTTGTGCTGAATTTTGCTGAAGGTGCCAGCTGTCAGTGATATGAGTGGGTTTCTGGTCAGAAAGAAAATTCTGCAAGAATATATCTTGTTAGGGCACCTATCGGCTCCCCGTGGATTCACCTTACCTAGTCAACTGTCAGAAACAAACACTTACTGCAGTAGTTCTGTGGAGCTGATATAACTGTCAAAGAAATTGGTATTTCTCAGTATCCTTGACGTAATTGCCACATCCATTCCCAGACACTGATTCCAGAAAGAGTATGCTAAGTCTCTTCTTCAAAGACTTGGGTGAGGACATTCTATTGTTTGTTAAGAGGGTCAGAGCAGTAGATGGGGAAACTGAAGCCCTCTCAGACCACAGCACCAGCCCTGGAAGGGGTTTGAAGCCCGCAGGTGCTTCTGGGCTCAGTACTCTGGAGGGAAATGCTCCCAGCATCATTTGCACCATCCAGTTGGCTAAAGCTGCTACTAAGAATATCAGTTAATGGTATGCAGGGAAAATTCTTTACAGAGGCACCTACAGGCTGCAGCCAAGAACTGTGTAGATGCTGACTCTGTAGGTATTGTGCATACAGTAAGGCACAGTCTCTGCCCTCAGTATGCAGCATAAGCAAAGACAACAGACGAAGGGTATATACATGGAGGGGGAGGCAGAAATATTATCTCTCTTCTGCAGATGAGGAACCATACAATCTTAAAGTCTGAATGCTAGCAACTGAACATCAGGGTCTGATTCCCATAAAATGAACCGTTTACCAATGTTTTTCATCTGCAAGTAACATCTTCTAAGACATTCAGGAAGAGGAAGGAATAGTGTTGCATCTGAATGAAAATCCTAGGTGTTATGGCACTGTATTAAAGCATATCACATCTGAGTGTTTGTCAAGTACAATACGCAAGTGGCTAATGCTGCAGTCAAATGCATTTTTCCAAGGATTCAGCTGCTTTCTTACTACATTTATCAAATATATCTCCATGGAATGATATTTTCTAAGACATGAATCAACACAACATATGTTATAGTGCTTCAGCTTTGTTTTCATAATGGAAAGAAGCTGCTTTAATAGCATCTGTTTAGTGCTAGGAACATAACCTGCCACAGTTCCTTGGTGAAAAAGCTCCAATTTCAAGTCAAAGAACTTGGATCCAGGTTTAAAGGAGCGGGCAGGCTAGTTGTGGTCGTTCCTGCTATTACCTAGTTATCTGTTCTGCTCTCCTCTCCTTTCTTCAATTATTTAGCAAAATTAACACAAAAACACAGTAAAGGAAACACTCAAACTCAGAATCCTGGATACAGATACTCTTCTTTAACCAAGCAAGGAATTTTGATTACAAAGTCCTACTGAAGTAATCTTTGTTTTCATTTAGGGTTGTATCTTCCGTATGCTGCATTTGTCTTCTAAAATGTACATTGTAGATTATCTTCCTTTGAGAGAACAGTAAAATGAAAACTTGCTGTACTGGGAATTGGTAAACTGCCTCTAATCTAATTTATATTATGGGGCACCAATTACTGGGGAATTCATATGCTACTAAATGTCAGTTCCACTCTTGTCCTAGCAATGACAAAAACAATTTGTAAGTCATTGTAATCACAAGAATGCCACGCTGAAAAATCTCCTTATTGTTCCTTCACAATTCCCATGATAACTACAAGAATATGGCTTTTCAAGGTCTTTCCACCCTTACCACTGCCCTGCAGTAGAAGGAGGCAGCAGATGTTTGGATTTCGAGTCCTTTCTCCAGGGGCAGTGACAAGAAGATAACGGCAGAAGTTTGTACAGGTTTCCTTCTTTTTGACCCTGCTGAAGTGTAAGGAGCTACAGAAAAAGGAGCAGTTAGGATCAGGAGATTGCATTAGTTTTTTATCCACTCTAAATACTCTAGCTATGGTTAATATTTCATATTTCCATGCAGCATGATAGACACAAAGGTGTGCAAAGAGTGGAGATGTAATACCTGTTCAAAAAATCTTGTCTAAATCAGACCCGTGGGGATTTCACAGGAAAAGGGGATAGAAGGAAGATGCCTGAGGATATCAGGGAGGGCTTTTAGGGCAATAAACCATGAATTACAACAGTGTCTGCTTCCTTGGTTTGGTTTTAGAATTCTTATAAGCAGAACTGTAGTCAAGTTGCACAAATGAAAGCTATCTGTGGCACAGGGAGTACCCTTTGAAAATGCCTGTTTATTCAGTAGAAGAGGTTATATGGACCCTTACGCTTTAGTGATTGGTATTGAAATGCCTGGATTGATACATCTTGCTATATATAAAAATATGAGGGGAAATAGAAAACTTTGACATATAAAAGGATGATAAACTAGAAACGTAATTTAAAAGAACTCTGCCAGTGCTTTTCTGCATGAAGTATTTTCTGCTTCATGAATTGTAACCTTTGGTGAGGGGGCAGGGAGGAGAGCTCATTTCAGAGTCAGAGAAGCAACAGAGAGAATTTCTGATGAAAACCCAGGTTGGCTTGAAGGTACTTTTAGTTCTATGTGGCTTATGCTAGCAAGGTGGGAAGACTTTTTGTATCAGTGGGAACTTAGGACCATGCCTGGTTATTCTCCAGAAATAACTTCTCTGGGACTGGTAGGGTGGATGGAGTAAGCCACTGCCTGGAGACACATACTGACTACATGCTAACACAGTCCAATAAGCCCAAACATAGGCAACATCACCTGCCCACAACTTCCAAGGGCATCTACTATATGGATATGTGGATACATGATCATGGCAGGGTAGTCTTGTCTGTCAGGTGGATGTGGTCCCTTCTATAGGCAGAGACAAATGCTTCCTGCCTCATCGCATTCCTGCGAGAAGGGAGGGGAGGCAGATCCATTGTGCCATGGGTAAGGCTCTGCAGAGCACAGACTACTGCCCATAACAAACACGTATTTCGCCTATTGCCAAGACGCTCTCCTAGTTCCTTTTCCTTGTGCTGGGTTGCGTCATCCTCAGAGCACAACATTTCTAGTATGCAGAAAGGCCATGGCATCTGGCCTCCAGTGAACAGCTCCCGGCACCTTTCTCCCACCCTGGCATGGTATTAAGTTGCTCTGAGAACATCCTGCCATGCTGAGAGCAAACAGATAACAAGAGTCCACTTACTAAAATGAGTGTGGTCAAGGCTGAATTTGATACAAGGACGTGGCACAGAGGTGAATAGCGCTACCTGTTTCTTCCCTGCTTTGCACTGGAATTCTTCTCATTGAGGTGTTTCTGCTCTTTCATACATCCATCCAGATGATGAAAGCAAAACAAACTCAGAAAAACCAGTACGCAATTGTATTCAAGACTATTCTAGCAACAAACTTATGTAGCTGATGGACATAAATACACACACAAAAAAAACCCAAAACAAAACATATTATTTGCTATAGCTTCTCCCCCCCTCCCCCGGATATTATTATTCGCTGTATTTCACCCCAGTATTATATTTAATGCACTAAGCATTCCAGGTAATGATGAAATTTTGACAAGTTTTTAATTTATTGATGAGGTGATGAGGTAATCTTGCCCCTGAAAAGCTGGCACGTGAAGTTATATAAGCTCATTTATCGATCCCCTAGTTATCTGCACCCCTTAGCATGATTCCCCTATCAATATAATGTAAAATGACTGAGTTTCAGGCAGCAATACCTGTTCTGTGCTTGGCTGTAAGTTTGAGCTCTGTTTTAATATTAGCTTAGTTAACAAATGCTGAAGTCTTCTGAAAGGGGAAAAAAATGTCACTGTGGTCCTTCTGACCTGTAGAAGGGATGTCAATTTACTCACACTAACTGGAAGGCAACCATTGCAGACCTAAAACCTAATCCTTTGAGCTATCATGTTTGCTCAGTGGCAAAGAAAGTGATGTCTAGGGACACTAAGCAGCAGTTTCAAATCACGACGGTATGCTTTCTAAATATAAGAAGCAGCTTTCCCCCTCATAGTTCTAAATATGGCTGTGTCACCTGTGCGATCCAATGGGCAACTGTAGCCAACAGAGGTCTGGACTGGTCTGACGGTAACAGATGAGCCATTGGCCCCATGCCCTGCTAGTCAGGCAGCTGGCTCTTCTAGGTCGGATTTATCCATCAGGGGAGTAGATGTGGGTTCAGCTAAGAGGCAGTCATTCTGTTGATGCTCTGTATTGCCAGACAATAACCTCTGGCTTGGCCCGGTTCATAATTTTCAAATCAAAACGCAGACAGGTCCAGGGTACTGGGACCCTCAGATAATGGCATCATTCCAGCCTCTTGTTTCTACTGCCATTGCTCAGATGAGGCAAGGAGAGCTGTGCCCTGACCTCTCCGATAGCCTCTATCATTTTCTGCTGAGCCCAATGAGCTTGATTCATAGGACCAAGGTACAGAGGAAGAGTGCCTGTTTGGGAGTGCTTTTTGCTACATACGCTGAAAGGAGCTACCTGGAGAGTGCCACTTGTCAGGCAGATGACTAATAAAACATGTGATACAAGCACATTTAGCAAGCACACAAACATCAGCATCTTGAGCAGTATATATAGATATCCTAGCTTTTGGGACTTTTCCTGAGCATGGTAAATCTACACATTCAACACCAGAAACGCACAAGAATGTACATGCAAATAAAAAGCACAGGTTTCTCCTCTATAGCTTCAGCTCTTATCCCTCTTCTGATAAAAGTTCTACATTTCAAAAGCTATCAGTCACCAGGAAGACATAGTTTCTTCTTTCTGAGTCTATTAACACATTCAACACAATAAAGGGGGACAGTAAAACAAGAGGAAAATGATAGGGGGAAACAAAACCAAAGCAAACCAAACCACTCTTCTTGCAGTTCTGAGAAGCATTTACCAATCTCATCTCCCGTAGAAAAATTCTGCTCTGCTTCAGGCACTCCTGAATGTACTTAGCATTGCTCTTGAGCACACAAAACATTCCTCGCAATTGCCTTTGCATCCCAGCAATCCACAGAAGATCTTACACATTTATTACAGAACATCTTTGAAATCTAATAGATCTTAAGATGCACACAGGCTCTGAGTGCCCCCACGGCTCCCTGCCACCCCCCTGCTGCCTTTTGCTGAGTTAACCCGCAGCTCTGCCGGCTAAGGGGACTTACCAAGGGCTTTTCGGTGGGAGAATGCAGTTAGATGCTCTCGCACACTGGAAGAGCCGCTACCCAGTAATGAAGCAGGAACTGAGAAGTCTCACTCTTTCAATAGCTATTCAGGTAGTGCTGCCAGCTTTCTTGATCTATCTGCATACACACATATGGGGAGAGGTGTGTAAAGGGGTGGGGGAGAGAAGGAGAGATGCAAAGGCAGGAAACCAGCTGGATTTGTAGGCACCACAGGCCGGATCCTTGGTCTAT
>JAVJGJ010000014.1:65778382-65796325 GCA_035590215.1 Microhierax caerulescens | reverse complement strand
GTGTTACTAACACAGGAGACGGTATTAATGTAAAGAAATCTGAATGATCGGAGATATGGAAATACATAACTCAAGCACTCAAACAACCTCTGCCCTGTAAGTGACACCACAGATGTACTGTCCTAATGGAACCATTTCACTTTTTGTGGTGATCACTTAGATAAAACTCATTGCTGAAGACATAGCCATCCCCTTTCCCTTCTTTCTCACAAAACTCTAATCATTTTATAATGCAAAGATACAGACATAGCCCGTCTTTCAGGCAGTGATTTTTATGTGCGTTAGACTGCCAGAATTAAACATGTACATGTTAATGTCACAAGTGCAAGATTTTACCCCATTGCTTAAAGGCAATTTATGGAAGAGAGGTGAGGAATTCTTATGATAATGCTTATATTCTGTTCTCATTTACATCCCGGTAAATCTAATTTCAATGTAGTTCATATTGATTTGCACCCATGCTAACTCTGGGCTGCAACACAAAATTAATCATGCTGGTGCTGTCAAATGTAGGGTAGTACGTAAAAACCCATAAATGCTACCTGACACATCAAGCTTTTATACCTATAAATATTGACTTGTGGCTTCTTTAAGTCTATATGCCATCAGCAGGAATTTCTGCAGTGCTGTTGTGGAACCCAAACCTCAAGGTCAAGCTATATCACCTGAAGGTTTCCAGGCCACACTTCGTGCCACTGGCATCTTGAAGCTGTTATTTTGAACAGGGTATTTCTCTGCAAGTGAAAGAAGTTGGTGGCAAATGACTTTTTTTTTTTTTTTAATTGTGTGTCAGCACTAATACACTGCTTGTGTCAGCTGAAGAGGAACATAATTCACAATAATGTTTATTAACTAATTAGAATTACATATAGTTTTGTAATCCAGGGGGAATTGGACAGGGAGGAAACTGTTTATAAAACCTTTGTTTTTTCTGTCTTTGAAAGAAAACACACAAATTAATCTTGATGTACTTCAATAAAACCTGAGCTACTGAGTTGAAAAGATATTCTGTTGTGGGTGTTTTTGAGATGTTCATGGTAAAGAAGGTTCTAGGCAGATCCATCCAGAAGCTTTGTCTGACTCAGGGTCCCACTGTGGTGGGCTTCTATCCTTACATTACCTAACCTATTTAAATTTAAAACCAGACTAAATATGACCCTGGACAGGTCCTAAGCAGATGTAAAACTGCCTGTTTCTGCTACTAAGACCCAAAGCTGTATTAGAGCAAGTCAACTGGTAGTTCACCAGTTACCGAAAGCAAACCTTAAACTGGGTTTCCACTTTCTTATTTGCATTTGGGGAGTTTTTCTGTCCCTCAACCCTACTGAAATCTGAGGAGGCAGAAAAGTAGTTTGCATAATGGTTGCCTTTGAGTGGACATATTAAAATACCTGTGAAGTAGAAAAGAAAGACGTTCAAAAAGGAAGTACTAAACTAACACCAGGAGCACAGCTGTCCTGGGGAGGTGACAGCTAGCAAAATGCCTCTGTGAATCATGCAGAAACTGCAACATAAGCAAGTGAGGTGGGTGTAGAAGTGGTTGGCTGCTGAGTCCAGTGTTTTTCCAGCAAGTCCTTATCACCCCATGCTTTGGTCTGGCAGGGAGCCACCACAGAGCATGGCTTGCTTTACTATTCCATGCATTTTGAATGTATTGGAAAATTTCATTCCTGTCCATTAAAGCACTTGTGCTAGCACCCAGGCCAACTGGTCTGGTAGAGGGTCTGTTTATGTTCCACCTCTGTCCCTATCAAGCTGCTATGGCAATAAGTCTTCAGCAATCTAAAGAATATTGCTCCCTGCTCCTGACTCTGGATGGCTGTGGTGGTACCTAACAAGTGTGTGTGCATGTTGCTGCTGTGCTTGATGGAGAAGAGTCATGTAAACGTGACAAGAAAAGAAAGTTGCAAACATGGGTTGTACTGTTTACTTTGGGAGTGCTGAAATATGTGGCTGTGCTGATGCCTTCCAGACCCTTCCCACCATTGGGGCAACTGCTAAAATGTCTGGGGTGTGCCTAATAGTGGTTTCATGATATGACGTGAGAAAAATTATCAGCTTGACCCTGCTAAAAGGGACAGCCTGGTCACCCCCTCCCACCTCCTCATCCCCACTGTGACTTCTATGGCATATCTTGAGCCAGAGCTGTGTTTCATTTGAGCTTACAATAAGAGGTTGGACACATTAAATGGCAAAAATTCACCCAGCATACAAAGTGGGTGATATGTCTCTAAGTTAGTGATCAGAATGGGTGTAATCCAAGCACAGCAGAGTGCCAGAGCTAGCACCAGGCTTGGTAAGGGAAGAGCAGAGGAAGGGAAGGGGTATAAGAATTCTTTTCAGCAGCAGAGAACCCTTAGCCCAGTGCAACCTATCATAAAGTCATACATGAGCGTACCTCTGAGGTAATGTACTGCATTGCACCTGTCTGCAGTCACAAATGCCTTTAAAATTGTTTTTATATTGAACATTGCTCTATATAAAGTTTAATCAGCAAGGATCAATGTACTTCACCATCAGAAAACGGAGTACCTCTACAACAAACCATATTTGAAACATTCCAGGGAGGTTCCCTTAGATTATCAGAGAGGAAAATGCTGGGGAAAAAAATTGGCTACCTACTAAGTGTTAATTTTTCTGTTTCTGAAAGGTAAAACCACGATATCACTGTTTTCCTTTTATGTGAAGGGCCACACGTTGCCCCAGTTCTCATCAAAGACGATGTAGCTGGCAACATGAAGGAGTGGAAAAGGGAAGCTGAAAAAGGGAAAGGGACAGAATTCCTCACTTCAGCCTGAGTAAGTCTGACCCTAAGCTCGCATGAAAAAAAATACCCAAAGACATGGATTAAACACAGAGCGATGCTCACCATATCACCCAGGTGAAGGTGAGTAAACCACGGAGCACAGAGTGCATGTAGACAGGGGGCAGAAGGGTATTTGGCATGTTCACAGAGTGGTTGCACTTGGAGGCACAGGTTATATGCCACTTGGGTGATGTTGCAGCTTCTGTCCATGTGCCCACCTTTGTGCAGAAAGTAGGGCATGGAGGAAGAGCAGTCTCACCCTGCTGGGCTGTTGGCATATAGCCTGGATTTACACCTGTGCACAGGAATTTGGTTGTGCCCCCAGGCACAGAAGTGTGTGCACAGCCAACATGAATGGGATCCAGCTCAGAAAATGGTGGTTGAAAAAAGGAGACAACAGAGACTGGACCAGCATCATACCAAACAACAACTATTCTTTTTAGGCGAAGTATAAATACACTTCCTACAATTAACCCGACATCCCAGCCTGACTTTCTTGTAGGACATAAATCCAGGGTGATGTTTGCTAATGTCCTATGACAATCTACTTCCTTCTCAGGCATCACAAACTTTGCTGGGCCATACCTGATCTCCTGTGTTGTCTCTGTCCCATAACACCACAGCACACTGCAAGGAGCTTAGGGGAAGAAACACCAGGAGGAGGTGAGGAGTAGCTGAGGGAATCAGTCTCTCTACCACTGGAGTGGTAGTTGCATCTTGCCATGTCCTGGTAAATAAGTGTCCCAAAGAAACCCCCCCCCTGTCTTTGAACCAACCTTTGTATTGTTAGCCAGGACACAACCAGTGGTGGCACAAGGTCATGTAATGAGACCTACAGCAAGCGAGAGGGTATGATTAGCAGCCTCCAGAAAAAGAGCTAATAGGCATCAAAATCATATTCTAGCTACCACGGAAGCTGGATTGCCAGATAAAAGTTGAACAGAAGCAGTAGAAGCAAGAATTGGGGAAGAAAATTAACATTAGCTGTTTTTATTGTCTCCCTGAGAGAAAGGAATGAGAAGAAATAATGCCAAAAGCACAGGAACAGCTGATAAAGGTTTACTCAGCTTAGGAAATCCTATCCTTTAACACTTTTTATTCTATAAAATATAAATTAAGCCATGAGTACTTGAGAGGGTTTTGGTTTCTGAATTAGTACAAATCTAAATACATTCTACTTGGTGTCTGAAAACCTCAAAAGCCTGAGAAGGCTTGAGATTATCCTAACTACACAAATAAGGCATTGTAGGAAATGCCCTCCTTTATTGCTTACTCAGTCCTAGGTAAAATAGTGTAAAGTTATTCCTTGTATGAAAAGAATATTCACAGCAGTCAAAATATTTGGAGTAGATCTTTTGCTAAAAATGGTAAAAATGGAATTAGTCCACTTTACATCAGCAGAGCATCTATATATCTGAGAGAAGTGTAACAGAGGAACAAAATACTGCTAAATCAGTTTGTTCCTTTTGTTTTCAGTTAATTCCCCCAGCACTGCCTGTGCACGCTCTAGGCATTTTTGTAAAGATTTGGTTTAAATTCACCATGTTGCTATGCACTTAACTATCGGTTTATATTTCTGCTCAAAGAATTCGTGCGTAGGGTTGTTGGTTTTGTCAGACACAAGTCCACAGAGGAATAAAAAACATAGAAAGATCAGATAATAAGAGCATTTAGAAAACAATGATTAAACCCCAGCAACATAATTGAATATGTTGTAAATTTTAAATATAATTTCTGGTTGAGCCTTTCCTCCTCCTTCTTTATATAAGCCCACGGTACTGAAGAAGTACCACTACCCTCTGTGGCTAGCCAGGCATAAGAAGAATATGGCTAAATCTTCTGGATGATCTGCACATCCAGAGGTGCAGCAAGGCTTGATGCGAGCCGTGCCAGAAAACCAAATTCCAGAATGCAAACCTTCCGATAACAGTTTTCACAAACAGTGAGCCCACTGAGGAAAGCCAGGGCAGGATTTTGCTTCAGGATAAGCAGTGACACAGGGAAAGAGGGAAAACCTGCCAGCAGCAGTAGGTGCAGTCTGGATATGTCTGTGCTGTATTTTGTGCTGCGTAAGAGCGCTCTGGCAAACACAGCCATCTCCTGTGGCGAGGTGCCCATCCTGCTGTGCGGGCACGACAAGGAAGGTTGGTATCTGTAGGCATCTCCCTTGAGATTATCAGCCTAAAGGGGCACAAAGTGTGATCATCAGGGCAATCCAACTGCACGCAATTTATGAATTCTGGCTGACATGCAGAAGTTGTTGCTTTGAAAAGGCTGCTGCAGGGGGTTGGGCCCTTCTGCTTGCTGAGCGACCAGGGAGAATAGAGGGCTACCCTTCATGTTTGGCCCAGACAAGCCAGTGCGCTGACTGAAGCCTGGGAAGAGTGGCTTCAAACACCATTACCAGCAAATTCGTTTTTCCACCCTAAAGGCTGTGTGTGTGTGCGTGTGTTACCGACTCCAGATTTTGAACGCCCATGAAGATACACCCAATGGACTGAGAGTGCCCATGAGGTGAAGGTAACATTGAACTTGCAGATGGCAGTGGGAAAGGGCTGTGCTGGCCTAGGGCAGGGCACTCACGTGCTCCAGAATTTTATTTCCCTGAAGAAGTAACCAAAAACCAGCCTGTGTGCAGGAAATGTGCTAAAAACCATAAAAAAATGAAAAGTAATGGGAAAAAAAAAAAAAAAAAAAAGGAAACCTGAGAAACTATGAGCTGGATGGGTTGGGATCCAGTGCAGTAGCATGGAGATTGTTCATGTAGGAGTTGGGGAGCTGGCCTCTTACGCCTGTGGCATTTCACATATAGGCATCAGCCAAAACGGGGCTGGATGCTGATGGAGAACTTTTGGATGGTACCCAGACCAAGCAGTATACATGTTCCTCTAATGTCAGCAGTGGCTAACCTGTGTGGAGGTCTTGCTGCAAAGAAAGGTGGAGAAGTGCCTGACCTGGCCCAAGAGGTTGCATCTTTCAAAGGACAACCATGGCAAGACATATCTAAACTGCATGTATGGTTCTGCTACCACTGATGTAACTTTTCACGTACACTCTGCTAGTAAAAGAGTGCTCTGCTCTTAACAGGGACTATGACATTTTCCTACGATTCATCTTTATACCTTGGAGATAGAGAGATGTCATGTGGGCCAACTGTTTGCACTTGGTAACACAGATCTCAGTAAGTCAAAACACTAACTCCATGAGATCAAGTAGTATTTATTAGATGGTACAAAGTATTAGTTTCTAAATCACTGTTTAAAGAGATCAAAATCCAGTGCTATAAAATTATTTTATCTTGCATCTAGTCTTACTGTATTTACAGAAGTAATTTTGTTTACTGTATTTACAGAAGTAATTTTCTCAACACAGAATACTTCTTGACTGTATTTCTCCCAGTATTTATTGTCCAATAAAGTAATTGAAGGTGCTTCAAAAGAAAGTAGTTAAAGAGATTTTCAAGAAAGGAAGTACAAAAAAGTGAGAGCTAATAGCTATTAATTATCTCCTCTTTATGTATGTAACACACCGGTTTTACATGCATTTACTTGTGAAGTTATTAAACAGTTGTTATGGAAGCACCAAGATGTTCACCAAACCAAAGCAAAGCATTTTAAGCCGTACTAAGTGCAAACCCAAATGAATTTCTTTGTTTGTTTGCTTGTATGTTACTCCCAGGAGAAAATCCAAATGAAAACTAGAGGCCTGTTCCTGCCAACTTCTGCTGAGCTAAACCATCCCAGCAATTCCAACAGAACGGTGGAAATTTCTAAGAATTATCCATGCGATCAAAGCTTAGGAAAGCCAGCTACCATGATTGATTGTAACACTGTGTTCAGTGTGGTGTTGACTATATAAAGAAAATGCTTTGAATTCAAGACATAAAAAATGAATTTCAGTTTTAATATTTTGCAGCTTGTACCTAAAGCAGTCTGGGCCAGATTCCCTGTTATCTTGCATGCTCTATAAGCATCAGCACACCATATAGCAACTTGCACCCAGTTTGAATGCGATGTCAATGACCAAGCTGATGACCAAGAATATAGCACTGGCTATTGCACCATGATGACAAAAAATAACAAGCAGCTTCTCTTACAGGCATCACAATTCTTGTTTACCTTTTTGTGGGAGATCAAGATAAGATTTGGAAACTCAAATATGATTGAACTCAAAACAATGTGAAATGAGCTTTTTCACGGAGAAAAAAATCTGGTTTCCTGAGTAGTGGGATAATTAGCTTGCTACAAGTGGTATCCAGATCTGTTCAGATCCTGTGATGACACAGAGGCAGAGCTCATGGCTTTCTGTATTTTATTTTCCAGGTACAGAGGCTGGCCTACCAACACACTGCAAGGGTTCAGTCCTTCACACGCAGTCTTGGAAATCAGCCTTGCAGCGTAGGATATGAGAAAAATCTATTTCTTACTTTTAAAAATCCTAATTGAAAGTAATGGTGATGCTTCTAAATGAACTCAATAATTTATCCCTTTTTGTTTGTTCCTGAGAGCAGGTCAAAGCAAGACTAGAGAAACTAAGGGAAGTTGTTTCTCCCTTCAATTTCTCCAATGAAGTCAAATAATTAAAATACCTTTCTGTCGCAGCACTCTCCAAACTAGCCAGCTTCAACAAGGTCTTCTACCATCTCATACCAACATACTCTTCATGCCAGTCCCTCTGCTGCCATCTCCTCATCTCTCCTCACTCAGGACATGTGTTCTCACTCTCTTCTCTCTCCTTCTTCCTCTGCTGCTCTCCCTCATTAGCTCTCAACCCTTTAACAGAACCAGCCACAGCTGCACCTTATCTACATCAAGCCAACCCACAGCTGTATATTATCAATGCTAATTAACCCAGCTTCATTCCTCTACACCTTTCCTTTTTGAGAACTTGTTACTAATTCAAGTCACTGAGACTGCATGTCTGGCTATTGCTCCAGGAAGCCAGAACACAACTGTTAATAATTATCATCATCATGATTACAGTACTGATAGATTGCAGATCAATTAGACAACATATAGATGAGAGGGAGAACAAAAAGCCATTGGCTAAAAGATGATGTTTAGCGTTGCTCTTGTGGATTTTTTGAGGGCGTTTATTAGTTACACTTAGTGGTCAACTGTACAATGTTTTCTGAAAGACGGTTTGGGCCACTCCTGCGGAGGAGACTGCATGTCTGAAGGGTGAAGCAGGAGGAGGAAGGTAGGTCAGTCACACGTAGGGAGCATCCCAGGTCAGGCAGCAAAGCACCTCACGTGGTAGAAGAAGCCTGTGTTTAGGCACCTGAAATCCACCTTCAGTATTTTAGACTCAAGAGAAGCACCTCTTGTAAGGCAAATACCTCCTTACAAACAAATCCACAGGCTAACAATCATGACAATTAAAGTGAGGAACAAAGCACTGAACTTCCAATCCTCAGCCTTATATCATCTAAGCATACAAGGTGATATGGCTCTGTTCAGACACAGGATGGGTCCAGGTGATGTAGGAAACCACTGTATAATATGTAGCTGTTCACAAGCAGTGGTAGCTCACTCGGCAACCACCATCCTTCAGCAAAACACCAGGTGCAAGGAAAAGATCCGTCTCCTTCATTAACATGATGGTGTCATGTATGTACCTGTGTTTTATCCTAGATTTAATCCCTTTAATTAAACTGTGCTATGAAAAGCTTTCTTCATAGTATGTGTTACATTCCCATAGAAACATTCACATTGATCTTGGATTTTGCCTTCAGCAGACTTAACTTCTGGCTCTGTAGTAATCTGACACACTTTCTTTAACTATGAGAAAAATCTGTCTTTTTTGACTATAGCAGCACTGATTGATTCCGTGCTTACAGATGGATTTTTTTTTAATGGGGTCTTATTCACTGATGCTTCAGAAACCCATTAGTTGGTTGTATTCCCACAGCTGAAATAAACTGGTGGCATAGGAGAAAACTGCCACATTTACTGAAACACCAGACAAATTGCTATTCCTTTAGCTAACCTTATTTTTTTTTTTTTATTTTCCAAGAAATTTGCTACATTTCTAAGGAGACCAATTTCAAGGAAACTGAACGCATGCCTTTATAATGAAAAATGAGATAATGTGGGGGTGGGGAGAGAGTAGAAATATTTCTGGTTATTCCAAAAGTTTTTATTCTTTCTCAGTAAAATGTTATTAAAAAAGTATCCAAAGTTCAGTGCTGTTGTTTTTTTCTAAAAGACCTGCAGACTTAACTCATTATTCAGGTGAGTAGTCCAGAGAGGTCAGCAGGCCCATTCCAGTGAGTGATGACATTTAGCAAACTCTTACAGGATAAAATATTAAAACGCCAGTCCTCTAAGTTGCTTTATGCTGGCAGGTGCCCCCGTGTCTGGTGCATCTTTCAGAATGGGCACAGGATCCCATTCAGGTGCTGACATTTTTGATAAATAGGTAATTTTTTTAAATGCCATAGCATACTGTCTGTACTTTGAGGTATGTTTATGTGAGTGAGGAAAAGAGCGGTAAGGCTGAGCGTATACATAAGCCAATGAAAGACAGTAGCTGCCTAACTTGAGCCCTGATCACCTGAGGAAAAGGTCCTTACACTTGCTCTTTTCAGTTCAATTGTTTTGCTATTATCTGCATCTCTAATTTTCTTGCTGGCTTCCCCTCACAACAGGGAAAGGAACGGGCATATCAGAGTGATCAGACAGCTATGAGTACAGAATCTGTTGTGCAGCTAGAGTCAAATTATGACAGGTCTGATCCTGGGGCATACCCAGAATCCACAACCTTTACTAAAGTCAGAATCAGGAGCCGTTTGCATCTCCCAGATACAGGCTACGGCAAAGCAAGGACTCATCCAGGCTGTTGTTAATATTGACAGAATTTTTAGACCTAAATCCACAAGAGCTTTAACCTGCTAAACCCAAGATTCCCGTAGCACTTTGCCAGCGGTGTATCCCAACAGGTATCTATATTAATTTGTATGCCCACGCATCCACCACTGCACACAAAACTGTTGCTGAAATGTTTGATGCTTTGTATGATATCTTGACTTTGGAGCAAGGCTTTACCTCACTACAACCTCATCAGGAACATAGCTGTTTTCACAAATGTGGGCTCTGCACAACAGGGATGAGATGGATTATAAGTAAAATGGGATGCAGCTGCTATTGAGGAAGCTGAAAAACTTGTAATCAAATTGTTAACTAGCCTTAATTTGTGAGCAGCATTCTGAACTGGTTCATGTTCACTTCTGCAGGCAGTGAAGGGTCTGCTCACCTTTTTAAAGTTTGTGATGACCTCATTGGAACAGCAATAGCAATTACAACACAAAACATTCTGAAACTTGAGGGTTACCTTGGTATGGTTACACCGTTGGTCAGCTGTGGAGGGTAAGAGTAATACTAATGCCATAATAAGATGACTGCGCTATTAACATAATTGGTTATTCCAGATACAGGTAAGTTCTTTTCTTCTGCATATTTCTGGTCCTCAATTTAAAATCAGTGGACCAGTGTACTACGCTGCCAAATTCACCAGGAGGTGTCAGATACCCAGCGTGGTAAATGGATGATTACACAGTGTGGAGGAAATAAGGACAGATACCAGTCATAGCAAAAAGAGACTTCCAGGGACAGTAAGGAAACCCAACAGACACTGTGAGGGTAAAAGTTCTAGTCCTGGTTGCATATCCATGCATGACAGGCCCTACTTCTCATTTTCAGAGTTTCCAGTGTGCAAACTCTCTAAACGTGAGGTATAACAACATGTAGGATGATTTATGGTTTAGTCAGCCTTGTAAAAATGCTGACAGAGATCAGAGATGTGACTGACATGAAGGGGGCTGTATGTGTAAGGTGTCAGGGCGTGTCTTATTAGCAGATGGGCAGCTAAACAACGCTCAGCCTTGAGGGCAATGCTGTTTTCAAGTACTGATGAGGAATTTCTCTTAGCCTGAATCGTGCTATGTGGTTGGTGTGGATGTCATCTGAAGCTGAGGGGAGCCTTTCCTCCTAATAGGAATCCCTCTTGCTTCTTTCCAAACCAAGAAACCAGTCTTGGAGTTTTTCTTGTTTCTTCCTCTTTATTCCTCCCATCAGTTACTGTAACATCAGGTGATGGTTGTAAACAACTATTCTTCCTCCTTTACTTCCTTGTGGGCCATCTGATTTTTACCCTTTTGTCTGGATTTTGTAGTGGGCAGCAGAAGCAAACTAATACCTAATAATTTTTGCAAGATAAATTCAACAAAATTAATTATGTTATGAACACAGTATCACGGGAGTTTCAACCTGAGAATTTGTATTTGCTTCTTTTATTACTGCTCCCAAATACACCTCTCATGCTCTTTTTCCCTATGATTCCTTTCACATCCATAAGTTCTTTTTCTTTTCTCTCTCTCATGTTTTGATGTTCTCTTCCCCTTCTTTTAGCACAGCCCTTGCCCAAGTTCCCATACCCTAAAATCTCTTCTGTCTTCATTCCCAGATTTCTCCCTCCCTCTCTCCCTCCAACATTTTCCCCATTTCCCTTTTCTCTCATAAGCTTAAATTCTCTTTTCACAGCCTTTGTCTGGCTGTGGCTGGTGTGAGGGGGAACTGGTGCTCCACCTATTGCATTTCACCAAGCTTTTCTCTGCTGGCAACAGACACACATCCCACCAGCACAGCACATCAATATCTGCTGATACAGAAAAGTGTCCTACAGGGCTGTAGGAACAGCAGCCTGGGAGCCATTCTTCCCATGGTTGGCTACTAGTAATGAATGATGCTCACTTTTAGTCCTAGAGTGAAAGATGTTTTGATGGATACATTTTCATTTGCCACCCTGTTTCTGGTAGTGCCAACTTCACAGAGTCATGGTGATGACTGCTGTAATAAACCAATAATTGGGCTACTTAAGCTTGAAGATAGATCTCCTGCCATCATCATTAAACAAAAAAATACCATGTTAAGTTCTTTTCTTATTGATTTTTTTTTAAAAATATGCCAATTTACCTCACTAGGTTGTAAGACAGTATTGATTTGAGCAAGCAAACAGATGCAGAAATATTAGTGAAGGTGTAATTAGCACTCTCTTCCCCCTTTTTCAAGATTGACTTAAGATACCTCAGTGACAGTAGGTTTCTTCAGTTGATAACCAAACATTGCCTCAGGGAATATGCCTTCTTATGACACTTATCCCATCCTACTTAAACAGAGATGGGTGTTTTTAATGTAATTCATTTCACAGCAGAGACACTGTTATTGCTGAATACAGACTTATATCCAAAGTAGGACATTTCCTGGTCAGATCTGCAAAGCTGTGACAACAATTTCCCTGATGCTATCTGTGAAACATTTATAAACGCAATTGCCTTCTAACAATATATTCTCTTTTCACACTCCTACCCCCGACTTAATTTTGTGTATCAGTTTGCTTGTAGATACAAAGATTGAGGTCTTGCCATCACTTGAAATGAAAGAGATCGATTTATCCCTGACTATTGTAATTATGACACAGTAATCACTTTGCCCCACCGATGACCTCCACCTTGGTTTCCAGGCTGGAGCTGTAATTTGGTTTCTTTGCCAGCTGAGATCCTCATTCATCTCATCAGGTTACTCCGAGCACTGTCTGCAGTGCAATTGTTGTATTGCTTTTGACTCCAGGCTGGACTGAAGCAGCAATTGTCTATAGTATCCCCCTAGGGTGTTAATAAGGATGAAAATCAGAGTTCACCTAAATAGGAAGATAAGCCTCCCTAAAATTCCCACTCTTCACAGCAAAATACTGTGTCATTTCCAATGAGGGGAGTAGTTACAGAATGGCAGTTAAATTTATCAGGAGTATGTGGAATAGAACATTAACCAGTGCAATTAATTGAGGATAACAGACTTGCAGGAAAATGGATTTCAGTTTATCAGAAGTTTGACATTGACACAGAGTTTATGTATACACATACATTTTAAGTGAATGCTCAGAAAAAAAACTTCTCCTTTCCCAAGTAAGCACCCATCTTTTTAACATCTGATAAAAAGAAGAAATATTTAAGTGTATGGTCCTTTCCTTAAATGAGGATGCTGTGAGCATGTAAAGGTCTGCCACTGGCTATGTAAAGACCCTGTCTTTATTTTTAGTAATCTGCCTTGAGTTGCTGCTTTTCCCTTTCTGTTATTTCTGTAATGTTTTCATTTCTTCCCCAGCTACCTCAATTGAAATGTTTTCAATTGTCACTTGCAGTATCATTTCAACAATATCTATTATTTAGATGTTGCTAATAGTACAATATTTCAACTGTCAAGAAACCTGATGTCTAGACTTTGTCCCACTTCCTCTTGTTTGAATGACAAATAAGTTGCACCTTCTGGGTATATTTCTTAATGCTAAATAGTAACTAGCTCACTAGCTTTGCAGATTTAACACAGAGGAAGAACCAAGTTTTTCTGAAGGAGCGACCTCTTTCAGTTGTACAAAGGGTGTCATGTAAGTATTTTCTCAGGTGCTAAATTCAAGCCTTTTTTGTTACAAAGTAATAAGAGTATATGAATCACTCCTTAAACACAAATTTTGAAAGTCTCAAACTTGACTGGGAAGCACCTGCATTTCCATCTCCTCAGATTTCCATGTCCTTCAGAGCAATGAGCTTTTCTTCAGTGAAGAGCCCAAAGAAGTCAGGATTAAAGCTCCCACAAACTTATGTAGTGTGAAGTCTCTGCTGAAGCTGTAAATGAGTTGATAAATAAAAAATATGGAAAGATCAGCTCAACTTTCAAGGAAGATATTTTTGTGGGTCAAACCTTCCTCTTATAGTCAGCCATCGTTGCAGAAGACCTCAACCTGTACAGCAACCAGAGCAATCATACTGATGAAGTGACTCATTGCAAGTAGTCTCTGTCTTCTGTATAAGCCTCTGTTTTTTCATTTTAATTCTGAAAACATAAGTAGCGTCAAGGCTTCTCACTAGTAGCACATCTTCTGCCAGTCTCCATACATAGACCACTGTATTCTGGCTTCCAATTTCAAAGTCCACAAGTACCCTGGAGAACGAACAACATAGTAATGAACTAGCGTTCTTGCTTCAGTTACATTTCAAAATGGCCCAGTAGGACTCTTGAATAAAATGTTTTAGGACAGCCTGCAAATATATCACATTACTCCTTACTGGTTTCAAAAGTAGTTGACTTCTCAAGGGCATACTAAAAGTGTCCTCTGTTGACTTGGGATCTGAAGGAGCTCATCTAATCAAGAGGTCATAAAAATCTCCAAATTGACCAAGCCAGAGAACTGGCTCTCCAGCGGCTCTTAATTTATTTTACAATATAGGAAGCTTAGACAACAAGAGAGGCCTGTTATGAATGACACAGTTGCAACTGCTCAATGGTTCTCCTGGGAACTTTACTTAAGCTTCTCTAGCCATTAACTCTATATTCCAGGGTGGTTTTCTTACTGTGGAAATATCAGAGAACTTCAATACAAAACTTATCTGATGACACACTCAAACACCAGAAAATTATGGCACTGTACCATAGCTCATTCTAATTAAATTGACTCAGACATTTAAAGTTCTTTTGACAGATTGTGCCAGCTCTTGTTCCTTGTCATCAGTTAAGTTTAGCTACTCAATAAATGATAAATCCTCCTTCATGAGAAATTCCACCACCAGTTTGTTACTTTTCTTGAAACGGCCATTTTCTCTCTCAAAATTTCCATTTAAGGTGAAAGGCTAAATTGTAGCTACATATTTCAGGCTGTTTCCTACAGCAAGCCTTTGCAATTACACTTTTACTTCTCTGGAATCTCTTTAGAAATGAATGCTTTGGGGCTTAGACCACAAGGAATTTGGCAAAAAAAAAAAAATCCGGTTATGATCATGAACATATATATGAAATTATGACTATATGTATATATAGAGAGAGAGAAAGAGAGAGAATTCAGGATTCAAAGACAATTCTGTATATGCTTATATGCATTACATGTATGTAAGCCTGTTATATGTAGAGGGAGAGATGGCATTCAGATGACTAGAAGCTGAAATAGTAAATATGACATTTAAATATTTGATATGTTAGCAGAAGTGCTTCTTCTTGTTTGCTTTAGTTATTATATAAGTCAATGTTTCAAAGAAAAAATATGCATTTTTCTTGTAAAAAAAAGACAGCTTGGTTAGAAAATAGTGTCAGACAGTGGATGAAGTTTAGACTTTTTTTGTGGCAACTGCATTGCTGTACATGAAAACAGAAAAATTTGCCAATACCATCTTTTTCTGAACATATGGTGATGTAAGCAGTGTTTCTTGGAGGTTTCCAATGCCACCTTTGAGAATTTGCATGAATGAAATAAATCAGACGTTGTACAGAAATGCTAGGATTGCTTCCCCAGAAGAAAGTACATTACAGCTGAAATGTGTCAGTCTCTGTTTTTCAGCAATAACACAGAACATTAAGCAAGACATGTTTCTTACCATAAAGCTTCACTCACATATATTCAGTTAAATATTGGGCAACCTCTTTGGTTAACAGTTGTGGTTTCTTATCACAATCATTTACTATTCCAATAACTTTATTACCAACAGTAGTAAAAGTATACCTTTTTTTGTGCATAATTTTATTCTTAAATTAATCCGTTCTTAACTTGGCATCAGTTTGAAACAGGCCAGAGACACTGTTGGTGGCATAATCACCTAAAAGATATCATCATGCCCTGTAAATGCAGAAAGATTCTGTGTTTTGTCAAAGTCACAGGCATCAAATCAAAGAAGCTGCAGGAGCAGTCATGAAAAAGTTGTTTGGATGTTCTGCAAGTTGTCCTTGGGCAACAATAATATGCTCATCCTATCAACTACTACACTGACCATTCTGGTCAGTCAAGAACTGCAATTTTATTTGCAGGGAGATGAGGGAATTGATGTTAGTTATTTCTCTGAGGCACAACTTCAGTTCATATATTTCTCCAAGACACTTTGTTGTTTTTTTTTTCCATTGGCCTTTTCCCCCAAAAGTTTTAATTGCAGCAAAAACGTCTTGTCATCCCACAACTCTTCTGACTGAAGGAAATATGAGAGACTAGCTTTCCTGTCAGGATTTGTCTTGATGCTTTCCATATATCATTTTTGTGCAAGAGATTTTTGAAGTTGCCTTAAAATCCAGTAAAATTAACCCTTACTTACTGATTACAGCTTAAAAGACCAGTGCTTAAAAGAAAGTCTGAATACTTGCTGTTCTTATGGGACCTAATTAAGAAAATGTAAATTTCATTCTTCCAGCTTTGATTTCAAAATGATGATAAATAAAATCATTGCTGCGAATCCCAGACCACTGAGCTGTGAAATAGGAGCTGTTTTTTGGGTACTATTATGTAGGTGTATGTATTTGTGTATACAAATCTGTATGTATTGCTAATTTGGAATCTTCATGTTCACAAATAATCTGAGTTGAGCTGAGAAAGCATAGTCATCCCTGTGGGACTTACTTTGCACTAAATATAAAAAAATATAATCTGTTGCATGTCTTTCTGCCATCTCATGCATCCAACCATGTATTTAAAAACAGGTTTAGAAGTCATTGCAGGAATAAAGCATAAATCAGGCTGTAGATTAATTGGTAGGAGAGAAGAGGCCTTTTTCTACCCTTCCTTGTCCTTTGCAGAAAGCCACCCTCTTTTCCTTCCAGCCTGAACTACATGGGTGCACACTCAAGAGGCATTGCACAGAAGTGCTGCTCTGAGCCTCTCCCTACTGCAGCTGTCAATACGTGAACACATTAAAGACTCCTATTCGTTTGATATGTGAGCATTGCCTTGGGATATGCTGGTCACATCATTTTCTTTCAGTAGATAATGATTTCCCATGCTCTACCTTGTCCTGAGTTGGGATTTGTGGGGAAGAGAAAGGCTTCTGCTATTGCCTTTAAAACCCAGTTTCCTGGGACTTGTGATGTATCTTTTATCAAAAGGGAAATATGACAAGCCTATTGAATATCATCTAAAATCTCTCTCCTGTCTTTCAAGGACCTCCAACCCACACAGCCTTTCTTCGTGTGAAATGCATCTGCTGTTCTCAGTCTCATTTCCAGCACTCTTTTGACACTTATTTTTCTGCAATCTTCCCATTCCACCGTGAAATGATGCTTTATCACTGGCAGAAGACTGCAAAAATGAGCACACAAGTGTTACGATCTTCCAGAGAGCCAAAATCTTATGGTAATTCAAGACATCAAATCAAGGTAGTACCGGAGGCAACAAGGAGGCAGGAGTTCACAGCAGAAGCGCTGAGCGACATTTCTGCAACAGCTTGGATCAATTCACTTCCACCGAGGGATATGGGTGACAATTTGGTGCTGTGACAAGATGTGGCCAGATCCTGTAACCCCAGGTACACCTCAGTATGAAGGAGATGCTTGAGTACTTTTCTATAGCTACTCAAAAAGATTTGGCATTGCAGGAGCTGTATGCCACTCAAGTATTTCTCCTTGTCAGGTTATGAACTCTTTAAACTGACATTTAAATTGCATTCAGGAACAATTTCTCCTGCCTCTAGTCCAGACAGGGTTTAGAAGAGACATCTGTTGGAAAGGCCCGCACTGACCTCCTGTAAAAGTCAAACCCATTCTGTTCAGTACAACTTTTGACAGAAATGAGAGAGACACAGATCCCAAGCCTGTGAGGGAGGAGCTGCTGGCTGAAATGCAGCCAAGAGGTTTCAGGGAGCCTCTTGTAAAACGCAGCACCCCAGAGCAATCACACCATTTGCTCCTGCCTAGGGTTAGCCTGGCTTCCCCCAAACAAGCACTGGGGTGTAAACAGTGATAACTGTCCTCAGGAGCCTAGAAGAGCATCCCAGGGGTTAGAAAAAGGAGAACTGGCATGCTGCATTCCCTAATTACTCTTACCTGCAAGTATTTTACCTCTCATGTCTCAGCTTTATCAGTCAACTAATTTATTGGAAAAAAGGTTGCATGACTGTGGAGTGTACTCATCTGTCACAGCACTCTCCAAGCTATCAAGCTGCAACAAGGCATTTTGCCATCTCATACTGGCACACTCTTCAACCCAGCCCTGCTGCTGCTGCTGCTGCTGCTGCTGCTGCCGCTGCCTCCTCCTCCTCCTCCTCCTCACCCAGAGCATGCTTTTGCTCTTTCTTCTTCCTCTCTGCTCCCCTTCTTCCTTGGCTGCTCCCTCTTTAT
>JAVJGJ010000014.1:65762959-65775622 GCA_035590215.1 Microhierax caerulescens | reverse complement strand
TGGTGTTCTCGAATAAGCTTCCAGATGGAGTCGAAGGAGTAAGTGAGCCAAATAATTCCTAGGACAGAGCTAGATGATTACTTTATGAAGGCATTATGTACTGCATGGCCAGTGGTGATCCAGGAACTGGCATTACAGAGGGTCCTTCCAGTCCCATGTTCTTAGGAGCAATGCCTTAAGACTAGAGCTGTCTCTACCCAGAAGGGCATTTCTCCTTCAGTAGCTTTAAGACAGAATAGTCAGTGCCAAAGTTTAATTTAAGTCTAAAACTCTCAGGGTAAATAAAGATAGGAGGTGAACTGTGTTTTCTTTTACTAATGTTAATTTAAATAAAGGAGGCAATGGGAGAAGCAAGATCTAAGTCCTCTCTTTTTGAATAGTTGTCTCCTTGTACAATTTTCCTGAATGACTTCCCAAGTATTTCTGGTTTAGGCTCCGCCTAACAGCCCCTTAGAAATTTGGGCACACGAGGTTGAATCAATTTTTAAAATATAACTGGTCCTGTATTATGTGCTTGTAGCTCGAGATGCAACGAGGGCATGAAATTTCAGAGTGTCTTATGACTCTGTGTGCTATAAACATCTTGTCTTGATGATCCATTGATATGGTTTGCTACTGGTTGAATGGTTTATTAAATGCCTTTCAGCCTGTGTTGTATGGGCACATCACTCATTACAGACACTTCAGGAGCCATCCGCCCTGCAAACAGGGTCTGAGTAATGAAGACCGTTCTTTTTCTGGTGTGAATATAGAGAAAGGGAAGTCATCATTCAGGTTTTTGTTCCAGCAAGAGGGTGGCACTTGAATTACTTGTAATCATGGTTACTGAGAGCCATTAGACAAGAAGCTTATTACTTAGCTTTGTCTTACAATATGGGTTTCAATGGCTGTGGTTAAACTGTGGGGCAAAAAGCTCCATGGGCAGAAAGAGATTTCCACAGTCATCATCTGATAAAAAGAGTTAATAGAGTACATCATAGCTCTGCAAACCCAGTTTTTCTCCCAAAGCACCCAGAGATGATGCATACCACAGTCCCCCCAGGTCAGTGTCAGGCTGGGACCAGGGTGTGCAGCCTCGATGCACAGGCTGAAGGGTACAGAATAGTTAGTGTAGACCCACCAGTATCACCATGGAGATCTCGCAGTGGTTTCCATGACATTTATTGGTATTTTTGATTCTTAATGAGTGGCAAACTGGAATGAAAAAGAAGGCATTCTACTTCACAAAAAGCGAAAAAGAAAACATGCAGCACACTTTAAATTCACTGTTCTGTTTAAATGATTATTTTAAAATTTTTACATTAGCTATATAATAGCCTTTTTTTCCAAGCAGTAAATCTCCTCTGTTACGTATTCTTGTATCATTTGTAACTGCCCTGTGACTGTACGTAATAATAAATATTAGCAGGAGTTTTATTCAGCCTTTAGTTAGATACTAAATAGAAGCAATTGGAATTAAACATAAGAAAAATCTGTTTTATTGTGAGAGTGATGAAACACAGGAGCATGTTGCCCAGAGAGGTAGTGGAGCAGCCACCCCGGCAATGGTCAAACCCTGACTGGCCATAGCCCTTTGTAACCGGCTCCAGTTGACCCTGCTCGGTCGGGGCAGGGATGTATGAGATCTCCAGTAGTGCCTTCCAGCCCCAGCGATTCTGTGGTGCTGTGATACCAAAGCAGATACATAAGAAGCCATACTGCCATATGCTAACCTAGAAGGTACCAGGATTTCTTTATGCTGATGTGAGTGAGGATTGAACAAAATCATGGACAGTGTGCAGCCTTGCCAGGAAATCGAAGATGTGCTTTATTAGAAGTGTAGTGTTAATAAAAACATCCTTTCTGGGAGATCTCTTTTTTTTTTTTTTCCCCAACAACTAAGGGGCACTTCTCACTTTTTCTATTGAACTGCACACATTTTGTCTTACTGCTGTTCTCCACATTTTTCTGTGACACCAATATATACTAATAAACATTGTTCTCTAAGGCAGACCACAGAGAATAGCAATTTACTGTAAGAGAAACCACAGCTTTTATCACTTAGAGGAGAAGCAAGTGCAAGAGTGGTACATAGATCACACATGATGCTGATTTTATAAAATAATTAATAGAAGACTCGGAACATATACTTGTGGCAATGTATCCATATTGTAGATTTTCATTTGCCAGTTCTCTTTGTTTCTCCATGGATTTTCCACTGCAGCAGCAAATAAAAATAAAAACTGCTTAAATAAATAGCTAATGAAAACTTAGAAGTCTTAAAAGAAATATTGGTTTGTTGCTGGTTGTCTTATTTTTTTTTTTTCCCTAGAAAGATGAATTGTAGGTCATCTGTTGTTCTACTCTCTGCTACCTAAGAATGAAAACTTTTTTATTGACTCTTATCTTAGAGATGCTTCACAAAACATGCTTGATAAATAATCATAGGGTTGGAGGGGTGGGGGTGGGGGTGGGGGCAAAGGAATAGATTTGGGGCATTGCTGCTTTTAAAATCACAGTGTGTTAGAATAAGGCTGAAATAATTGCTCTGTTAGACTGGTTTCCTCCTATTTTGTCGCTCTGCTGGTGTGTTTTAGCTGGTCTTATATTGTTATTTTTTTAATTCATAGCAAATCTCAAAGATATTTAGATAAAATCCAGGTCATGGTTATTAGCTTTGTTTCACACCATTCAAACATCATAATAAGTAGTATTAAGTGGTTCTTGCACAGGTGAAGCACAGATTTGAGAGATATCTGAACTGCTACAATCTAATATTTTTGATAGGATGTCCAAGGTCAAATAATAGGCAAAAAGTTATCAATATATTTTAGGTTCTTATATTAATAACTGCAACATCAAAAACCAACACGAGCGAAATGTTTACATACAGAAAGACTGATTTACAGCAATGCATATGAGTACAGAGATGTTCTGGGCAGAACAGTACAAGAAGGTTCTGCATATAAATATTACCATGGCTGGAGATTTCTTGGTAGTGTTTTCAGATTTAAAAGTGTTCCCAAGTTTCTGTGCACTGGTACACCACCATGCTGTATTGCAATCTTCAGCACATCATGCCACTTTATGCCAGCCAAGCATATAGCCTGCATCACCATAGCAACTGTAAGTCAAATTGGAGACACTTTGTGTATGACTTTGAGTATGTTATGTTAGCGTTGTCTCAACGTCTTGAATTTCTCTAGCTTTACACCGTGACAAATTAATTTTTTTGCACTGTCTGCACCATGTATTTCACACTGCAAGGGCAGAGGCAGGCCCTGTGTTTTTAAGTTCCAGTAGTAGAGGGTTTTCAAGAAATGGTGGCTACACCTCAGAAGCTTTGATAGGCTGGGAAGGTTTAGATAAACATCCCAATGATTTCCTGAACTATCTGAATCTCTCAAGCCTACAAAATGGGACTGGAAGATTTTTTTAGTGTATAACTTGATTTGTAAA
The DNA here is from genome assembly GCA_035590215.1 of Microhierax caerulescens. Classification (NCBI taxonomy): domain Eukaryota; kingdom Metazoa; phylum Chordata; class Aves; order Falconiformes; family Falconidae; genus Microhierax; species Microhierax caerulescens. The sequence goes on along the minus strand of JAVJGJ010000014.1, from coordinate 65,772,184 downwards.
GTCTGCATTATTTCTGCCTCTTCTTACAAATTCTGCTCACATTTCCTTACCCATAAAATATCTTCCCAAAGTCACTGGAATGGCAGAGGTATAAGCAAGGAAAGATTTTGAGGCACAGGCTTAATCTGTAATTGAAATTTTCAGTAAGTGATATTTAAGAATTTTCTTGACATTTTAAAATTTTCTGGTGAACTCGGTTCTAGGTTGTGCAAGGCTCTTCTCTAAGGCGCTCAGAGATTAGACAGCAATGGAGTCAGTGTGAGCAGCTAAAGAAATGGCTGAATGGGCCCTAAAGGATATCACTGATTGAAGGATATTTGTTTCTATCTTTTGACTAGGACAAGCCAAAGTGAAATCTAGCTCCAGGCAGAAAACCAAGGTGATCCTGTTCTTGTTTCCCATGCACATAAGTATCACTCTGAGAGCCCAAATACAGCCATGTCCTCAGTTTGTCACTTTTGAAAACACACCAGCAGCTGCAATTTGCTAAAACTCTAGATACTGCATATGTGCAGATATTATCCCCCCAGAAAATGCCAAAGGCCAGTCACGTACTGCATTTCTGCTCCGTCAGGACTCTCAGGACTCAGAAAAAGCAGCATTGTGTTTTGCTCAGCCAGACACCAAGCCAGCACCTCCCGGAAGAAAATCTGCTTACTAGAATTCACACAGTGTTTCTAAGTGTTGGGTCTGATGCAGTCTGTGTCAAAGGTTCCTACTGATACCTCCACACAGAACTGTCATTCCCATCTTTCCAAAGCCATGGACCGCAGCCAAGATTAACTGCAAAAATATCTGTTACATGTTTTCCCCAAAGAACAGAAAACCACAACAAAACATTAACATTAGAGGCTACCCAGCAATACAAAATCTTGGAGAGTGAAATAGTTGAATGGTGATGGATATAAGATGTACGTAGAGGGCTATGAAGTTGGGCAACTTCTGTTCTAATTATTTCTTCACCGATATAATTAACCACAGATCAATCTGTTTAGGACTTTTTTTGGTAAATAAATCAAGTGTTAAAGTACCCAGCTGAACCTGTATTCAAAAAGGTGAGTAAATTCCACACTCCTTACATGAAGTTTTAAGCTCCTGGAAATAGTTTCCTGTAAAATCCAAATGATGTCATCACAATATTTTTTTTCTGGGAAATAAGGTGTTTCTTGTTCCCTGCACATCCTTTGCTTGCAGAGACTGACACCATGCATCAATTCCACCTCTTTTAGGAGAAAAGCCTATTACCTGTGTTATAGCCATTATGAATACATTATGAAAATAATAGCAAGTTAGCTGTTACAGTCATTTAAAAAGCACCTGCTAGAAAAGCAGCATAAAGCTGTGACAAACATTTTAAGAAGTGTCTTCAACTGACTTGCAAGGTTCTGATAAAATGTCACTAAATGTCTAAACTAAAAGATTTGAAAGTGAAAATTCCAGCCTTCTGCACCTTGAGCTCCTCTCTCTGAGTGATTATCTAGCGATTTCATTCTTTGTTTCATCAAGGTAAAGAACCATCCAGGACTCCCTGAGTACTGAATCCTTGCAGATTATCCTGTTCCATGGCAGGTGACAGGAGAAATAAAACCACAGTCCCTTTTGTCTCATCTTTATTATCCCAATCCGATCATTCCCCTTTTTCCTTTTGTTATCACTACAAAGTGCCAATAAGAGAACAGTCTGATGTCAGCAAATGGCTCTTAAATGGGGCTCTGATAAGTACTCTATTTGTATTCGATTTGTACATAAATGGTGCCGTTTTTCAGTACTGTACAGTGCACTCTACTTGATCGGGGTGTGCTTAATCAGAAAAATCATTTAATGGGACATTGTTCGGGGATCCATTTTAAGCCCAGTGATAACTAATAGCAAGGAGTGCTGATTAATGGCAACTAATTCTGGGCAACTAATTCTCAAATTATTTTGTCTTGGTGACGCCTTTTTTGTCTCACTCTCCTGGCAATTTGTTCAGTTTGCTTCTCTAAGAACAGCTGTCAGTCTCTGCACTGGAAACAGGAGGATCCATGACCAGTTCCGTGCTGCCTGTCCCCAGTACTCAATTTCTCGCTACTGGAGCAGGTAACACTGCTAACACCAAGACTGAGGTTGTTTGAAAAAGCATCTTTGCTAAATGATACTCGCTTTTACCTCTTGCTGATTAGTGGTGGTCTGAAATGATAAGTGGGGCAAAGTTTGTTGGGAAAATGATTATTTTCATAAGAATGATTTGCATATCCTGCAATAAGGAGGATACTGAAATCTGGCATTTACAGCAGGATCACTGTGACTTAGAGAAAACTGAGATACTTACATCCATTCATTTAATAAATGGTAGCACCCCTCCCTAGAAATCCTGCTTCGCTTTCTGTTTAGTAGGGCTCTGCCAGGAAAAGAACAAACGCTGCAGAAGCACAGGACAGCTGGGATAAACTTCCCCTTGTTCTGTGCTATTCTAGCTGATCACCATAGTATTTTTCCATGTGGCAAATCTGCCCCAGACAGCCCAAAGACCACCTGGAAAGTTCACCCTGTGCACAGTGAGATACAGGTGTGGGACACTGGTGGTCTCATTGGCATGATAACATGTTTTATTGGAGCTCCCTGATTTTCTTCCAAAGAAAGTGTTTATGAAGCTTTTATTATAAAGCAGTTCTATCACAACACAGGCTTTGATTTCCTTCCACATTTCTAACTGAGGGGGAAAAAAACAAACAAAAAAACCCCATCAAAATCCACTTATTTAAAAATGCCTCACTTTAGGTATTACTTACTGCAGCTTCATGAACTGCATGAGAACAAAACCCCTGTCTCCATGCTGTGCACTGCTGTGGGTTTCCTCAGATCATCTGCAACATTTCTGACCTTCAGCATGCACTGTGCAGTTTCACAATCACACAGCACGCAGAGAGAACAGTGTCCACCCAAGAACCAAACAAGGCAAGATGCTAGTAGGAGATGATCTTGTACATGCAGAATATAAAAAAATACACAAATCTGAAGCATGACGTGGAAAGCGTTGGATTAATTTTATTAAATAAAGATGCCAATATTGTAGACAGTTACATGTGAATTGATCATTGTAAGCACCTTGTATAGCCAGTGGAGAGAAGGAGGCAGTGGCATGACATACATTACCTGAATAATTAAGAAAAAAAATGAAGACTGATATTTTTCTCTATCTAATGTGTTATCTGAATGCTTTGCACAGTGTGAAAAGTTTGACCTAAGAAAAGAGGCTTCAGTGTAGCACCCACAGACAGCAAAAGAAATTGTATTTGCTGTTTCAACTATACTGACTGTAACGTGGTGATAGAATTTGGGGTCCACGCTAAAAGATGCCTGTTCATTTCAACAGCAGAACTTTTTATACCACAGCAGCCACTGATCAGCACCTAAGTTGGTCAAACCTTCTAAAAGATACCCATACCAGCTGCCTCTAAGGTAAAACCCCAAGCTAACAAAAATGAAGTTAAACAACACACTAAAAAATAATCTGATTGCTCACAGTGCAGGGAAGTTAGTTCATTTCCAGGCTCTTACTTGAAGCTCGGTCCAGAACAAGCCCTGATATGGTTCTGGGAATAGCTCCATCCAGGAATGCCTCCTACCAGCCATTATGGCTGAGACTTCTCTTTGCTTGGCTGTCTCAGCTGTATCTGGGTATGTAATTCAGCTTCATGCCAATAACTGCTTGTCTGTTGGGCTGCAATGCATTCCTCACGTCATTAGTTGAAAGAGGCCCTAAGAGTAATATTTATGTAAAGGTCCTGGCGGAGACGCAGAGTTGAACACTACGTAGTGAGGTGGTGGAGTGAGGCCAGCCTGCTCTAGAGAAGTGAAGACCCAAGCCATCCTGCACATCTTGGTCTGCGATCCAGGGGTAAGGTCCCAGAAAATCCACACTTAGTCCTGCATTGCAGTGCTTTCTTCAGACATCTAATAAACTGAGAGTAACCTAAACAAGAGTATGGGCTTTGGCGGAGATGCTAGAATTACATTATTGTTCTGGCAAATCTTATTTTTATTCCCCCCAAGACAAGTGTTGTGAGCCTGCATTCCCTGTTTTGGTGATGCTTCAAGCATGGTAGCAGAAAGGCATCAGGCTGCAAGACGTATCTCCTGAAGAACTCCAAAATGCAGATTCCTGACAGAGATAGATAGATAATGAGAATACATGAGTTGATTCTGAAAAAATATTTAGGGAAAATACAAAGATTATTTTTTCTTTAGTTAAGGTGAGTGGTAGGAAAAAATAGTAGTCATTAAGGGTCTATTAATGTTGATTTATTAATTCTGAGTAAAATTCTGGCTTTAGTAAAATCAAAGGAATTGTTGCTATTGTCTTCAAAGGAGGCAGGGCTTCATCCTTTCTAGTGTTCAGGAGTGGACAAGATTTTAAAGGGTGAGAATCATCTTAATTAACCAATATATATATGTTTGAGCTAATTTGCTTCTGCTGTTATGTCACAGAAATAAACATTTTTAGGATGAAATTGACCTGATCTATTTTAGATGCCTATTTTTTATGTGTCTATCTTTAAAAAGTATCAGTCGCATCCTAGAAATGCCCATTACTTTCCATTTACAGTAAAGGGAGTATAAACTGCTCACACATATATAGGCATCTACATGTAACCAGATGAAACTCACTCCATTGTGTCTGTCTGAATACATTTCCAGTTTCCTTACAGTGAGTATGCAGTAAAGGAAATTCTGGTCAAATTAAACTAATTATATAATACTAATTTAATACTGATTACATAAATACTTGTTGTCGTTGTTGTTTGGCTGTACACATCTTTTGGTGTGATACTCTAATTTTGTCTTACTAGCCACAAAAAGAATGCAAAAAATGTTCTTAATTGTTTTATTATTTATGCATAGAAGCTGTATTTTCAATAAACCAATGTGCTAACCCAAAACACTGTTAAAAATCGTGGGAATATATGTAAACATTAAAATATAAATATTAATGTTTTCACTGGTATCAGGATGTGCATTCATAGTTGCTACATTTTCCATGGAATCACTTGAATGCCTGTGCTTTACAGACCCAGTTCACCTGCTGTTCATGTTGTCAGAAGCTGTATATGCTCCATGAAATGTTTCATGTGGTAAATGCCTTTAAAGTTCTGCTAAATGTATACTTAATAAAGACTGTACAGATGAACAAAGGCAGAAAGTTTGCTTTGCTTGGTGATAGATGTGAAGTCACATTAGAGATGTGTTTGACTAGCTGAACCATACTTCTGTTTTCTATGGTTTTGGTACAGCAATGTTCTACACACAGGGGGAGAGAAGAAAAGAAGGAAGGACTGACTTGCTGCTGGAAGAGTTACGTCTTCCTTACTGGGCTGTAAGATAGGTCTCCAGTTCAACATATTGCCAGTTACTAATACGTCACTTACATTACTGAGTGCAATTGACTGAGTTGCCTCTTTTGGCCTCCTGAACACACATAATGCTGATCCTCGTGTATTCCTAATGAGTTGGTGGAGTTACTTCTCATTTATGTTGTCCCCAGATAAAAGTAAATCAGGAATTCTGTTCACACAGGAGTTTCAGTCAAATTCTTTACAGCAAAAATCCATTTTGGAAAAAACATGTGCAGTTACTTCATCAGCAGTTTCTTTCAGCAATGCCTACTTTCTATTAAAAGGACAAAAATTCTGTTGTTAGAAGGAAGAGTAGAGAAAGTGCTTGCTCTTTAACATATTTACATTCAAAATTTCATCATTCTGCAAGTTATTCATTTGTTCAATTTAGTTATACATGGCCTCAGAGCAAGATTTTCCATACAAAAATTACCAGTTTGAAAGGAATGATTTTAAGGTCCCCAGTACTTTATGTGACAAACTCTAAATGCAGTGTAAATTCAGATGATTGACAAAGAGAAAAGGGAGCGAAGAGAAGCACTGCTGTTTTACAGCGCTGCCAAAGCCTTTCTCAAATACAAAGGCAAAAGTGTTTTCAAAAAACTCTTTAAAATTCTCTTGGAAGGCTCTTTTGTTTCTGAAAGCTGTCAGGACTGCTAAAAAGATATTTCTGGAGCAATAACAAAAAAAAAAAAAGAGGGTTTTAAGGTTGGAACTTTGTAAACATTTTAAAAAATGAGACCTGAAAATTTTTCAAGTGCTATTTAATTTTAACCACACTCTTTATACACATCCTTTTACAGAACGTAGCAGCAGAAAACCACCCTGCCCACAGTTTGGCCTCGGTTGCTCGGTGGAAGTGGAGAGGCTGGAGGAATGGGAGATGTAGGAAGAGACCTGCGTGAGGCCAGGAGACCACGTCCCTGCTGGCTCCTGGGAGGGGGCCTTGAAGACCAGGCTTGGCGGCTGCGCGCTGGGGAGCGTGCAGGTACGTAACGCGGCAGAAGTGCTCCAGCAGGAGAGCCAGCAGCCTCAGCACTACTCATAGCTCACCACTTGCCGAGCTTATTGCCTTCTGGAGAATCTTTTTGCAGAGTGACAAAGATGAAGACTAAGTTTGTCATGCACCTAGGCACACAGTAAAATACCAAGAGAATTTGGTACACCTCCCTTTTGCTAATAAAAAACCCGTTTTTTATTGTTTAGAGCTTGCAAAACTAAATCCTGTTACCTCTAAAGTACTGGCAAAGGGACCCTTCCTACCAAGCCAGCCTGAGGCTCCCCAGTGGCAGCAGGACTTCTGCCTGTCACCCAAGTGGAGGCATAGGAGCATGTGGAGCCACACGGGGACCTCTTCCTGCCCTGCTGATTTTATCTGCCCTAGCGTAGTTCTGGAGGGAGCAGAAGCAGGGAAAAAGCGTTCTCATCAATCCAATGGAAAGGGTGGCCAGACCCCCAGTCATAAAAAACGTGTGATGACAGAGTTTACGTTGTGGCTGCATGTAACAGTGCATCAAAGCTTTATAAGTTATGCTAAATATAGCAGGGAGGAGTTGATGCATTTTACATTAAGCCATGATGCGGTTACCGGCTGAGTACAACTCCCTGAGGATCGAATACAGTTTTGGATTTCTTTCATATGGAATTAACCATTCTTTTAATTGTTAACCCTGAAAATGGCAGTGAAATACTTCCATATTCGGAGATTCTGTTTGTGTAAGTCACACTTTGACTACCAAAACATATCTTTCACCATTAGTTTGTCATATGGGGTAAGACAAAGCAAAAAAACCCAAGAATATAAAGCAAGAAGGTGGGATTTTTAATCTGCAGGTATCATTTGTCTCCCAGTCCAGGTGAAATGCAAAAGTCCAGCTTTGTGTTAACAAGGTATTGATCTGTAACAGTCCTGCAGCGGGGCAAAAACTCATGCCCTAGTTATTGCCAAAGCAGCGGGCTCCCCTAAAGCAGACGAGGCTTTCTGTATCATCTCAAGTAATCAGTCTAAGTAACAAAAGTATATGCCTTCCTCAGCTCATCCCTCCTCAGGGTATCCTCTCATCATCACCTCTATAAGGCTAATGATATCACGAATCTGCATCTTCAAAGCAGTAGGCAGCTGGTAAGCCATTTGGCTACTTTGCTCAGGGAAGATGGCCTCAAGACAGCCCTGGGTGCATCCAGCACAGCATCCCTTCTCTTCTGAGGAGAGGCAAAGGTGAGCAGCTAAGACTCAGCATCATGCAGATTTTTTTGACTGGAAGTTTTTTATAATGATGGAGGGCAGGAAGCTCATCAAACACTGAAAGAATATTTTACTTGCCTCCCTTTGGAGACAGGGCATGTGTTAGCATGGCAATTTGCCTGTTCCTGTATCTAAACAGTTCCATGAAAATATTGGATTCATTACCTGAGCCTACTGTAATATATGGCACTCAGCAGAGCTCATATCTCCCTGGAAACACTCTGGATTTTCCTGTCCCACATCCAAGGACAGTGCATGTGCAGGTGGACAAATTATTAGAAGATATTGAAAAAAAAACAACTTCAGAATTACCTGTGTCTTTTTTGAAACTTGGCAGATACCCCTCCTTTGGTAGCTACATAACATGGGCAGAGTTCAGGAGCAGAGATAAGCAACAGGAGGGAGAAGGTTACAACAAAACATCCAGTGAGAGTCCCTGCTTTTTAGAAACCTTTTAGATTGCCTCCCATAAGATTTAACAACAGGCTTTTATAATGTTCATTGTCACTACAGCCAGTGCTTGATATCCCATAATCTGGAAAGTGAAAGTTGTCTGAGGTCCCTGGAAAAGCCCAAGTCCCATTTCTCAGCTCGATAAGGCCAGTGAAATTAACGTGGTCATCTTTTTTTGCATTTCAAATGACGGCACATTTTTTGCAGCTTATCAAGCTTGTAAGGGCTAGAAATTCACATCATTTAGATCCGTGCCACAGGCACCTTGGTACAGCTGATGCATGTGTCAGGAAAATGTTTGCCTTTCACTCCCCCTGTATACCTGTCAAGAAGGAATAGAAGAAAAAAAATTCTTGGCGGAATATGGTACACCCAGGCCCTGAAAGAAGCCATGCCCTGGCTCAGCCTATGAACATAACCCAGCCCCACAGAGAGGTAATTATGTTATGGGAGCTCAGCAGACTGTGCATAATTATACTATGAGGAGGATTACCGCCTTGTATGAATAATGCTATGATGTAATGATAAGTGCATAGCATATGCCTCAAACCTGCAATCCAGGCTAGATGACAGATCCCTCCCAGACCACCCTGTCTGTTGTACAGATTAGCTGTCCCCCTGAGAAGATTACCCTGCATGAATCAGTTTCCCATAAAGATCTGACTTGTTCAGAGATAGGTAATAAATGCAGTTTTACTCCATGCAGGAGATGGAGAAGTGGAGACTTGCTAATCAAATAAGATTTTGAATGTGAAAACAAGAAATATATTGCTCACACTGCCTGCAAGTTACCCTGTACTCAGTCATCCCTTCCAGTTTCTCCCCTCCCAGTTCCTCCACAGCCAAGGGTCCTGCATGATGGTTCTGGGATCTAGAGCAGCTTTCTGTGAAAGCTGACACACCAAACAAGCAGTAGAACATCGCACAGCCTGTGCACACAGGCACAATGGACAAGGCTGTACCCCCAGGTATGGGCAGTAACATATGAGACTCTTTAGGGCTTCCCCGACTCTTCCTGTTCCCTTCTCAGGGAAATTCAATAACATCTCTTGTGCCACCTGCCGAGAGCACATGGATGTAGAGGGATGTAGTTGGGTTAATTATCATTGATAATATACAGCTGTGGGCTGGCTTCAGGGGCGGTGGGTTGGC
>JAVJGJ010000014.1:65744415-65762734 GCA_035590215.1 Microhierax caerulescens | reverse complement strand
CTCGTTCTGCATGCTGTGGGAATGGGCTGTCGGTAGAGGTGACCCCAGCCTGCAGTGGAGCCCTTTCACTCAACTCAGTCTGGCAGTAATGCATTAATGGGCTTGTCTGCTGTGGGTTTATGGAGTCCCTCTGCCAGAGAAGGGGAAGAACATCTTCAGACATAAGTCTGCCAAGTTGGTGAAAAGGGCTTTAAACTAAAGTTGCCAGGGAAGGGTAACCTCAATCCATCATGCTCCTACCAGTTTGTTGCCCAGGGATACTACTGACCTTTGCCATGAAGGTGCAATCTGTCTCACTGTCAGCTTCGTTGTCAGGACTCCCAGGGCCTCCTCTGCAAAGCTGCTTTCTAACCAGTCGGTCCATAGCCTCTGTGGGTCCATCAGCGTGTTTCCCCCCAGGGTGCAGGGTTTAGCGTTTCCCTTTGTTGGCCTGCATGAGGTTTTGGTTGGCCCATTTCTCCAGCCTGTCAAGGGCTTTCTATATAGCAGGTGGTGCAGTTGGAAATACCAATGCCTACTCCTTCACAGCAATAACTTTTTCTATGGGAGAAAAGAGAGGTGATGCAGCAGGAAGAAAGGTGGCTGGGGAGGCACAGGCAGTAGGTGGATGCAGTGGGGATGGAGCTACAAAGCAAGAGTGAACAAGCAGTAGAAAAGGAAAGCAAAAATCCTTCTGGCCTAGGAATATGAAACATCAGCTAGGACAGACACAGCTTCCCTGCAAGCTATGCAGGAGTAGCGAGGAGCAAAGAGGAAGCAACCCCTTCCTCTGGTGGGGCCAGACGTAGAAAAATTAACAGTGTTTCTTGACAGTCTTACCAAAGCCAGTTAAATCTATAGAAACTCATTTAAGGCCATCCATTTAAATATACTGGCGTTATTTGTGTGTACGCAGGCCTTCAGAATTCACTTTGGTTAAACACATCAGTTTGACTGGTAGTTTAATAGAGAGAAAAAGCAAATACATGTCCAAAATGTTCCTTTTCATTGGGATTTGAGTGTCCAGTTCTAGGGCACTTTTGCAAACCCATCACCTCAGCACAGCCAGCCCTGGCCAGCTGGCTGATCCACTGTTCCAGTCCTTGGGCAATGACCTTCAAGGAATGCCTTTGTGGGGGGCATTTGCATAAAATACTGGCTTAGTTTTCAATATGTATCCTTCAGGGAGAAGTTGTGGGCAAGCTTTTGAGTAAAAAAAATAGAAAGTGCAGACCTCTGACAGATAAGTTGAGTAATTAATGGTGGCAGGACCCTACAGTGGAAGGGTGGGGGCTAAGTTCCAAAAAGTAAATAGAAATCTGAATGGCAAAATGTAGGTGACATATTAGTTATAATGAATGCTGTGTTGAGTAAAGCATCTAGATGACCATCAAGAAAAAATACTCTGCCTGGTTAGTGTGTATCACTTGTCCTATAGCAGTCGTAGATGTCACAGACGATTGACAAAACAAAACCCACCCAACCAACTGAAAAATGTTGTCAAATATTTATGTTTATAAACATGATAAAAGTTTTATCTTACAGAGAAAAGTTTTGCTTCTAAAAGGAAAAACAAAGAAGAGGGACCATGTCTCAGCAAAATGATTAAACTAATAGATATAATGCCACAAATATGCTGCAATTTAGCGATTTGTTGCAGCCACAAGGATTTCAGGATACAGACCTTCAACATTGTTTAGATGCCACTTGGGCAGCACAGATTTAGGCCACTTGTGTCTATAAACATTTCAAAATGTAGTAGTTTGCATATGCTGTGACTACATAGCATAGCATAAACAACAATGCATAGGCTACAGCAACTTCTGGACAAGTATTGGGAAGGGTTTTTTTTACCCTGTGGAAAGGTACAGAATAAAGCCATTACTGAAAGAGAGGAGTGAGCAGAATTTCTAAGTGCCAGATGCGCATGCGTTGCAGACAGCCATTAATGGACAAATAAGTCCCTAGGACAGCTAAAATGAATTTAAGCATAATGATATGTTACAGTGATGATTTGTGTTGAATTCTCTGATGCTTTAAAATTAATAAGTCAAAAGAAATAAATATGTGCTCCAATTTCTAAAAAAAAAAAAAAAAAGCTTGCCTGATTTATCCTGGCTTGCATGTGTGAGCAAAAGAAAAACAAAAATGGATCTACATAAATTTATGTTGTAACTGGTGACTCTATAAGCTCCATAGCATTTAAAAAGAAGAGAAATGTAAAAAACCAGCAAGGAAATGGCTTATCACTTCATACTGTACTGGTAAATAGAGGTATTGATCCATACTACAGTATCAGTCAGTATCTCCTAACAGGGGTTGAAAGTTTTCCTTTTAATATATGTTCCCTGCTATGCAGTTCAGGCAAATCATGTGCAGGAGTTTTCCCAAATACATTTTTGAAGAACCAAAATTAATCTGAAACCTAGAAATTTAGAGAATGTCACTGAGCTATGGCTTTCTTCAATACTGAAGAAATACTGTAAATTGAAAATAAATTTTTCAATACTGAAAAGTGTCTTGGAGAAAAATGAAGATATCCTCTCAAACAGCTATTATGGAAATACAGGCTAGTGCCTGGAAGTTACTGCTGACACCCCCCCCTCCCCCCATTTCAGGGGGTTTTGTAGATACTTCGCACCTCTGAGGCCTGGGCCCAGGAGCGTGGCTGATCCATTAGCTTACGCTCAGGAATCAGAGTGGTGCCTTTTGGTAAGTGCTTGCTTGGTACTTGACATCATCAACTTTTTAAAGTGAAGTCTGTGCACCTCCATTTTATACACAAAAAACTTAAACCCCTCTCAAAGCAGAAGCTCTAGAGCAAAGAGAGGGTTAAGAGGGAAGAAGGAATTTGTTTAAGAGGTAAATCATTTGTTAGTTATGCAAGGAAGAATTCAGTGTGCTACACCCTCAGCCAGTGTTAATCCTTGTTGCAGTGGTGACAAAGGAGCTGTCAAGTTAAAGCTGTTCTGACTCCAGCCCCCCCCCTTTTTTTTTTTTTGGGGGGGGGGGTTGGCATCTTTTCTTCCTTAAAAGAATGATACTTCACCTGAGAGAGCTGCAGAAGTGATGCTTGGGGTTTACTGTTACGATGTGCCTTCTTTGTACTACATCCCAGTCAAATTTCCCATATAAAGTCTGTTTATTTGGCCCAGAAAAATCACCATAATATAAGGGGAAACTGTAGCAGTTCAACAGAGCTGGAAGTGCCTGTTTTCCTGTCCTTCTGCTCACTGCTGGCATTAGGGTGGGAAATGGCCAAAGGGAAAGGGCCATGCTTGTACTCGGCATATGCTGCAGCAATCGCCAGCCTGAGCTTCTGTAAGCGTAAGGCTACCAGCCAGCAAAGCAAAGCCAAAGCACCTCTTTTAATAATACAGGTTTCTGCCTTGCAAAGGTGCTCCTCATGCCTGGAGGATTTCTAAAGGAGAACTTCACGCCCATTCCCCTAATACATCCCGAGCTGTGAATGTGTGAGAATCTCACTCAAGAGATTCATATGCAGCCACAAGTAGTGTTTTACCAATTAGTATTATAGTGCTGGGTTTAAATAGCTTCTGTTGTTTACAGATGGGCTGTCAAGACTGTCACTGGTGTATGACTATTTTTAATAGGAGCATAATCAATTAAATTGACTACATGTGTTCAAAACTGCCATAAGAAGCCTATTATACAAATACAGTACATTAGAAAAATCCCTTTACAGGAGTTACTCATTGAGAACCAAAATAAATTACAGAGCACCATGTGCCGTGAGGACATTATTCATTCATGACGACATGACTTTGCCTTTGATGAACTCTGTACTGTACAAAGGGAGCCACTGAAAAGTTACATGTGGCGGCACAGTAGGGACTGGTGCCGACAGTGAAAATATAGTAACCACTAAAAAGTATCTCAACTGTAACTGCATCTGTCACACACAGCCTTGGTGGGATTGGCAGAAACTCTAGGAGAAAGAAAATACTTTGGCTTTATTAGACCATCTGTGGGAGCCATGTGTTTTGCAATAGCTGATTTTTAATCAGTCAGAAATCTCTGTCAAGCACAAATGCTAAGACAGCCAACACAGAGACAAGGCAGCAACTTTGGGATTTGCATCATGGGGTGATGTGGTGCGGCTGGAATATGCCCTGCTGAGATTCCTAGTGCCCAGATATGTGAGATGTTATCAAGTGGTATCAAGGTCCCTTTATTCCCCACTGTGACCAGACATTTTAGGGATTGACTTAGATCCTATTGGCCTTTTTCCTTTAAACAGGTGGATGGATTAGGATGATTAAATAAAAGAAACCATAAATATGAATGTGTGTGTGAGAGAAAGTGCACTAATGTACATTGTAAAACCTCAATTTAAACCCTGATAGGCAAAATGTATGTGTTTTCTTACTCACTGTGGAGCAGAAGCTGACCAGGTGGCTGACTGTAGTGTCCCTATTATAACATTTCCTTCCAAAGGAAGGGCACACATGGCGAGGAGGGATGGAGAAAGAATAGTACATATGAAGAATTTGTCCCAACATGGCACTGGTGCTCTTTATTCATTGCAGACCTGAACGCTGGAAAATGCTTCTTGGTCCCATGGTGATCGATATCTAGAGTTAAGCTTATATTCCACTGCTGCAGAGACCCTCCAGTCTATCCAGAAGACCCTCTCACTCATCACCAAGTCAACTACACTGCTGCTGGGGAGACCATGATTTCCCATGTACCTGACTCTCCCTTGCTCTTCCTGGAGATCAAGGAGTTGGCAGTGGACACATCATTTGCCATGAATTGCTGCTGTGAAGGTACCTAGCAGATACCTCCTCTGCAGGCTGGAGGCTGCTGAAAGCACATCCCGTGATTTCATTCCCTATGCTGTGGTTCCAAAGCAGTTAAGCAACCTGCATGAGTGCTTTGAGTCTGTGGGTCATTTATGAGTAGTTCACACTGAATATTCTAAACCCAACCCATTTTTATCTAATATATAGGTGCTTACCATTGGCTTGGTATTTTCTGGCTCTTGAGTGATCAAGCAGGGCTCTCTGAAGCTCTTTGCCTGCCACAGGCAGTATTAACATGAAGACCTTTTTTCTTTATTAGGCTGCAATGCTCACTTAGAACATGGTGGTTCAGGGCTCACTCCTGCCATTAATTTAAATCCCTGGAATACTTGAGAGACATACAAACACAGCCTGCAAAAATAATGAAATGGACATGCCTTGAAAGCTAAGCAAACCACCATGGGAAGCGTGTCTCAAGTTTCCCCCAGATGCAGCTGCAAATGTGCTCCCCATGTTTCAACATTTTCCAGATATCACCCTGATCATGTGCCTGCTTTGCTATCAAATCAGCTGCGTCACAAGGGCTGTGAGTGAAGACTTAAAGATTAGTCACCAATGAGGTCCCAGGCATTGTGCTTAGTAAAGAAGACAAAAATGGGTCTTGCATCATGTGCTAAAAATGGCCCAAAATTTACCTTCAGGAAATTAAGCTAAGGAAAGACATTAATAAAGTTTATCGATTCTGTCATATATATGCACCTGCCAGTAATCACCACCTCTGTTTTACTTGGATGTAGCCCAAGACATCTAGCTTTCATCCAGAATGTAAGGGTAATGGAATGGAAATCAGGAAAGCTTCCTTAATATAAGTGAGAGCAATTTTTATAATGTGTTCCTTTGCACCTAATGCAGGGAGATATAAAATGCCAGAATAATTGTTTAATTGTAAGAGAGGAGTCCAGACTTCATTCCAGGCAGGATAATAACTAATCTTGTAGACACATGTGAATTGCAGAAAGGAGATTATATCAGTTATGCATATGAGTAATTTAATACGGAACAAAATGTGTGAGCAAGCAATTGTGGGGAAGATGAAAAGTCACATTGCATAAAAGTGCCCAGCATTACTTTGTGAATTAGCAGTGCTGTGTGTCATTCAACTGTCGGAAAGAATCAAGAATGTCACTGTGACAAATTCTTCATATGGCATTACAGAAGGTTCTGCTGTGCTTGAGATTAATTCAGCTGGTTTCTAGTGAGCATTAGTAATGTAGCAGCAAGAGGTTTGCAGAGAAAGGCCTATTCAGAAATTTACCTTTAATATGAAAAAGCTATTCTAATACAGAATCCTGGACATGAATACCAAACCTATGTCAGCAAGCCTGGATTTGATGGCAGAAAAATAACGTGCAGAATTAATGCATTTACAATTCTGTGTTGCTTTTTGGTTTCAATAAACACTGTCCAATGGTAGGGGGAAAAAAAATAATATCAGAACCTCCTGCTGCTCACCAGTAGGGAAGAAGCAAATGCATTTTCTTCCTAAGGTTATGAAAGGTGTACAAGTGGGCACACATGTGAAATATGCTAAACTTTTGTCCTGAAGGCTTTTCTTCAGATCATCTAAAGAATGAAAACCAAAAGAATTGCTGTAGTACTACAACGGGGAACATTATTAGAATTAAAATTATACCATCTAAAATTTACAAACATGGAAAAATCTGTTACGTTCAACTGTTTACAAAAGGTGGAGGGGAATTATCAAGGGCTTTTTTTATTTTTTTCAACCATTTCTACTTTAAGTGGTTTCAGTCATAAACGAAAATGGAAACTCACAGAAGTCAAGTAAAAATATCATTAATAAAATTCAGTTTCTATGTGGAGGAGATCTTTCTGGAGTGAGCCACATACGTGAATAGAGCAAATCTCCTTGACCCAGGAGATTTGAATAACTGTATAAGTATTCTGTAAAGCAAGATATTGGAAATATCATCTGTCAACATTAAGACATGACTTTTGGCACCACAGTACATCATTATTCAGTGCCGCTGAGACAGTCCAGAAAATAAAGTTATGATAATGATAATACAATAAAATAAACTGACAATGCTATATAAAACAGTAGTGAATATTTTGCAGCAAATGCACTTTCTTAAAGTTGTTCTGCTTAGTTTGTCCATGGTAAATATAAGGGTCAAGGGCCAGCTGAAAAACTTCTTCTTGCTGGGAGTATTTTCTGCCTTATATAGTCTTGCTGCTTACCAAATATGAATAGAAGTGGTAGATTCCAGCTGAGGAAATATTCTTTCTCTGGAGTGACTGCCACTGCATCTATTCTCTAAAGCAAACTAATCAACTTTTTAAATGTTAGTGACATTTTATTTCAAATTTATTTGTTGGCTGTTAAGGCACAAGGACAGAAGAATGCCTTTATTTGTATTTGTTCCATTATCTAGCTAATGCCTTTATTCACTTGTAAATGTCAGTCATGACCCTTTCTTTCTCTGAAGAGACTAATCAAGGACTACAGCCACTAATGAAGATGAACTTTCATTATCTGAGCTGTCTGGTTACATTACAACTCAAAATGTAGTTTCAGTTTTAGAGTTTGTGTTGGGGATAAATCACACAACAAAACAGCAGCTGTCATTTTGAACTATAGTTTTAGAAGAGGTCTTCATCCAGCCTTTGTTTAAATAGGCATAATAATAAAAGTCATGGATTTGCCAGCACTGCTGAGTCTACAAAAATAGAAAGTGTGTGTGTGTACTAATTAGAGAGTATCTTTCTTCAAACTTTCTAAGGCAGAATGTGACATTTCCTTCACAGCCACGTATATTTTTCAGAAAGCTTTTTCCACTGTGTTTTGGGGCTCTATCAGACCTGTCCCCACACATAAAATCCTACCTCAGCTAGAACTAATGTCACTCTAAACTCTCTGAAATGTACCTATTTTACTGAGCACAGTATCTTTGGTGAAACACAGAATGCTGCTTGAAATGTGTCCATTCTGGCAGTTAGGGTTTTGTCTACTAATGATGAAGATTATCGCCATATGGTGCATCCAGATTTTATGTGGAAATAGTATTAATTCCAGAAAACGGGTGTTATGTTCCTGATCACTGTAACTATAGGAAAAGAATATATATACATGCATACATTTACAGTAGCTGGAGGTAGCAGTTTCCTGGTTGATGAGTAACAGATATAATGTGCTTATTTCAGTAAGGGAAGATGCACAGTCCTCTTGTCACTCAAAAGTGAAATCAGGGTGTTCGGTGACTTGCTAATCTGAATCACAAATCAAGTAGAAATTATGTCTGGTTTCAATACTCTGTAGCAATTGTCAAAACTGCTAACTTTTAAAAGTCTCCCTGTTAATTGTTATGAAGACAAGCTTTGCTTGGTAGTACTGGGTTGAACTGTGTGTTGGCAAGAAACGATCCCTTTTTGGAGTTGCAGCAGGTAGGCAAGGCCCTTCTTTACCGATGATGTGAGGATGGATGCTACTCGGTGGACACACGAGCATGCCGAGTCCATTTCATCAACAGAGCTACTGCACATACTGAAGAAGAATGGACATAGGACTCAGCTTTGTGAAACTGCTGTGCATACACTTTACACTGTGCTTCTGGAACGTCCTGGATGGGGGCTTTTGGACCTGTCTGAAAGAAAGGCATAGTGACAATTTCATGCAGCTGCTGTGCTGTATACCTGAGTCTTGGGTATGGTGCAGATAAGTCTGCTAAATACTTAGTGGATTCATTAGCATCACAACGAACCTTTTGTCCCCAAATAGGAGAGCATTTCCTGGCAATGCTGCTAGCAACATTATTCTAAGTTGTTGGTACATTCACGCCTGCAGGCTGACTTAATGGGGCCAGACACAGAGACAAAAGCTAGCTAATTTAGAATTAATTTTCCACTATTTTCCTCCTCTTGTTGCCAGACAGAAAGTGTAGAAAGTGAATGGAAAAGAAAGGGTGAGTTTGAAGGGACCATCTGGCTCAGAGATTTGGCCTCCAAAATTGTTGTACAGAAGATGCTTAACGCAAAACTGCCTGAAGTTTATTCCATATTCCCCTACTTGTAGCAATTTATTTTAATTTTCCTTTCAAGTCCCACCTCAGTTTCTTTTACATTTTCCTTTTCTGTACATTTGCACTAAAAAAAATATATGTGATTTTCTTGCTAATCAATTCCTTTTGTGTATTTTTCCAGGGGAATTGTATTTCTCCTTTGCTATTTTTCCCTCAGTAAAAACTCAAAGTATTACACTGCAGACCTAAAGCAATTCTACCCCCTTCCCAGTGAAATCCTTGAGTTTAATTCACATCAGCCTTACAAATGAACTTCCTCTGGTTTTTTACATTTACCCTCAGAAAGTCATAACTTTTCTATCTTTCAGTTCAAAAAATCAAAATTTGTCACATTTACTCAAGCCAGGATTATTTTTTATAAGCATGCATTCTATGAGGTTTTTGCTGCTCGTGAAATCCAAATCTAAAATAGCATTACTGTTTCACTGACTATTTGTCAAAAAGTTTGCTAAATATAATATCCCAGATGCCTGGGCCTTATCACGTTTCATGCTTTGTGTGGTTTGGGTTTTCTTGTGGGCTCTTTTTCCCTAGCATGTATTTGAGGTGGTGAAATTTCCTCTAACGAAGAATGTATTTCTTTCATTAGCTAGAGCCATATCCAGCACTGAAGTCTGTATTATTGCTTTTAGCATCCTTCTTAGGGGCAATCTTTATCAGAAAAGATATCATTTTATTCTTGCTGCCACAATGCAATTCATTCCATCAGCTACTTAAGAAATAGCCAGGCACAACCACTTTCCTCACTTCTCCTATCTGAATATATGCATGCTTTCATTCCAGTTAGGCCTACCTTTCCTGTATTTTCTCACTTTTTCTGCAATGGCTGGTTTCACAACCTTTCCAAGAATCTGTCTCTTTGTAAACGTAAAACAAACCTTTCAGTGGCTTCCACCAATCCAGACCTGTGCTCCCAGCTAGAGTACGTGAGTTCTTGTGTGTTCCTTTACTCACAGCTGAATCTTTGGTACCAAGTCATATGATCACAGCACACAGATTGTTTCAGCTGCTAGTGATATTTGTACAGGGAGTAGCAGCAATTACCTGGCTTATACCCTTTTGGAAAAGTAATGTCCTTTAAGAAAATGTGGTGTAGCCATGAATTTTTAAATACACAATAATCACCAAGAAATCACTTCTTGCTCAAATTCTAGAATCCTTTTTGTCCATCTTTCCAGACAGGAATGATCCCTGAGCCTTCCATTCTTGGACTACATTTCCCCGTCAGATTAAACAGTTCATCATCTATGGCAAGAACCTGCCTGCTCTGACATGAAAAGCAACCAGTAGCCTTTTTCCTCTTTATTTTGGCTTCCTCTTCAGTCCTTAGTCTACCTAATGTGCCCATGCTCCCCAGTAGAAATCACATTTTTATTCTCTTTCATAATGTGCCTACTTATTCATCTCAGTAATGAGGCTCTAGTAAAGCACTGGCACTAACAAGAGAAATGCCTACTTCTCTTTGATATTCTCTCTTGTGCTTCTTTCTCTTTCTGTACCTGATCCTGCCTTTGAATGTCTCCAGAGCATTCTCCTGTCTCTCCTGGACACTGTCTCTGAAGTCTTCTATTGTCTCATTGTCTGTTCACAGTAGACTAGTTCTTTTCTTCTTTCTTGCTGTCCCATTAAATCATTCTGCTGGCTTTTTTCCTTAATGGAACGAGCCTACTTCAGTGCTTGGATTCTCTTGCATACAGGTGGGTGTTTTCCAGATGGTCACATGATGCCAGTGGTCCCCTTTCTTCTATACAGATTTTCAGTTTGGGTCTTTTTGTATGCCAGGTATCTGCAAATCTCAGTTTTCTATAACATCCCTAAAAATGTCTCAGGTCTACTGTTGTCTTCTTTTAGACTTTCAGGACCTGAAACTTCTCCAGCAGCTCTGTCAGGAAATATCTTGTATGAAGAGCTAGTTGTAAAATGATGCTAATATCACAGCTCCAACATCTAGCCACTTCCATGGCCTCTGCCATATTTGATATTTCCCTCACTGGTGCTGTAGCTGCCCTCTCCATCTACCTTAATATTTCCTAATATAAGAAAGAAATAAATCCCATCGCTCTATATGACTCTCCTAACTGATAAGCAAACTGATGGTTGCTGCCTCGTTTACAGATTAGTCTGTATGCATATTTTTTTTATAAAGCTCTCCACTGGAGTCAGTCCTGCCCTTCATTTGGTTGAGCTAAGATGAGCTTCCTATTCCTTCAGCCTCTGCAAGCTCAGAAAAAAATATAAAACCCCACTCTCTCTCCCATGATCATCACCAAAATTTTCTACAAAATAGGGGCTCATATAAAACGAATGGCAATTTAATTGACTGCTCCACTAAACAAAATCTTCCCCAGCAACAAGATTAGAGGTATTGCCTTACCTGACAAAATTTGTTTCAACTAGTCATGACTTTTCAGAATTAGCAAAGCAACTGTGTATTCTAGGTTGAAGAGAAAGCACAGAGCAGATTAGCTGTTATTGCAATATGCACAGTAACAAAAACCTGAATATGATCTAAGGCTCCACTCAGCAGTTCTACCTTATGGAACAAAAGCAATCTTTTTTTATCCTCTGGTTGTGTTAATGTAGTGTCTTGTGCAGTTCTGAGAAAATCATTACTAGACAGATATTTGTAGTATAACCCCCTTTTTTTAAGGAGCAAAAGCCAATTATTGACAATTAGAGTAATTCTTGTAGATCAAAATATGTACTTCTCTACCCAATAATGATGACCCATGAAGGTTGCATAACAGCAAGTGATAAATAAAAATCTTGGGATAAACTGAAAAGTATATCCATTTACAAAGAAGACATTGCCTTCGTTTCACTGTGATAGTAGCTACATGTTATGGGAAGAGTAATGCCAAATGTAAAAAAATAGTAGATTCATATTGATTTAGAGTTGAATAGTATTTCATCAATGCAACAGTAGGAAAATTATTCCTTTAGCGTTGATGCTTCAGTAAGATACTAGATATCAAGCTTTTGTCTTTCAAGATTTAATGGGGAAAATCCACTTATCCCTTTGATCAGTCACGGATGACTTAGCCTTTTTTTTTTTGAAGTCTCTGAAAATCCATCTATATAACTTCCATTATACTGTTAATACCTTTCAGACTTTAAACAGATTGTGGAAAAAAAAGGAAGAAAGGCTTCTTTCAGTTCTTGGTACCATCAAATGCACTGTGCTGTTTAGTAATAGCTTAAGAAAATTAATTGGGAGGACTTTATGAATCACAGTCAAATAACATAGTAATAATTTAATTTAAATTGATAATACTAAGTTAAATATTTGGCTTCTTGCAATTTCAATAAGATTGTTTTAGAATAGTATAGGAAGATCTCATCTCTCTTAAGAAGATTAGAGCTTTCAATGTTCTTCCTACAGCGATCCAAGGAAAGTTACAATGACAACACCACTGGCTTTGCAAGCCTTCAGTTTGTTTTTTTTCCCTCTAGCACTTGAGACAGGGAATTTTTTATCAAATTTTGACCAAAAAAACACTCCTAAACCTCACATGGTTTGCTTTTTTTTCTAAACAAAAGTACAAGGTAACCAGAAACAAGAAATTAAAAATAATCTTTATAAAATAGTCAGGTTTTTAGGACAGCTGAAAATAAAGGACAACTTCAAAAAGGAGGAGTTAGGCGATAAAACTCATCACAAACAAGTGGACATGACCAACCCAGTGCCATTTTTCAAGCATTAGAAATTGCAAAACACGCACTTGCTGCCTGTGTCTGTGTGCAGTCCTGAGAGACTGTGCATAGCCTCTATGGAAAACTGCCTGGGCTATGCTGTTAGTGATATTGAAACCTAAGCATATACTGATGCACTAGTTAATGAAATTAAAGCTAACTCAGATACATCTGAACATGATACCAGAAGTGCTCAAATGATAGCACATCATGATACGTCTTAGATATAAAGAGAAGAAACAAGTAGGATTGATCCAATGTTGTGTCAGTGCAGCAATATTTGGATGTTCCAGTCCTGTTGGAAGAAGCCAGTAGAGTGACCTGGCAAAACCAGAACTGCATAAAAAAAAAAGTACATCTTGAAAATACTGGACCAGACAATGTGTCTTAAAAATGAAAAGCTGACTAAATGGTGGCCATGAAAGGTGTAAAAGCCAAATGCTATGGCCTTTAAACCAGATGTTAAAACAAAGATGGAAAAGAAAGTACCTGAGGAGGAAAAGGTATTTATTTAATGGTAACTTGGGACAACACTAGCAATCCCTAATTGCCTTACACACTGCTTTCCTTCTTTGTTTTCACAGGGAATTTGTCAGTGTGGGAGCTGGTAGCAACTCCAGTAAAGACCTTGAGGTTTGGCCCCTGGAAAAGATAGTATCAGTGCTAGCAGGCATGAGTGAATTATCCACTGCTAAACAGAGATGAAGGATTTTATCTGCTTATTATGGAAAAGTACTGATAAATGATGCTGTAATTAAAATGGAAATTGAGTCCTGTGCTGTACTGGCTGTGGTGTGAGGAGGCATGCTGAGGTGGTGCGAGTCCTCACACTCCAGTGATGGGTACAAGGTTAGACATCTGTTCCAGCTCTCAGCATCTGAGCCAAATGCCCGATCGTCCTCCCCCCTGTAACTTCCTCCATTACACGCTTTGAGACCTACAGACAGCCAAGTAGCAAAGTGTTACCAGCAATGAGAGGTTTTGCCAGGTGGCCTTAAAGTCTAGTAATTCAGTTACACTGAGGTAGTGATCGGATAGCAGACCTAATTCTGGTTGACCCATTTCAGACTTATCTGAGGAACACAGTCAGGCACCCTTTGTGTACTAAACCGAAGGAAAATGGAAGTCTGGGAGGAAACTTAGGGTAAAATAAAGTGATTCATGTTGAAGTAAGTGCCTGATATAAATAAAGGATAGTAATAATGTTGTTATAACGGTGACAGTCTAAGCATATAAGCCAGGCCAGGTTTACAGAGAGAGGTAATAGCTTTTTCTGGACCAGTGAGGTCATTGGGAAAAAAACCAGAGAAGCTTTCAAGCACACAAGTCCTTCTTCACTTCTGAGTTTGGTAATTGGCAGGCAAACTGAACCATTGCAAAAATAATTAGAATAGCTATGTTTGGGAAATTGGTCTCATCAATCATTAACAAGAGTTACCAAAAAATGCACCCTTCATAGGGAGCAACAAGGGAAGCTGTAGAAATCTATCGCTGGCTAGAAGCTGCTCACACACTCCAGAAATCCTTGATAACTAAATATATTTAAACTCCAAAATCAGCTCAGTTGAAAGCCTGGTCTCTAAAGCTTAATAATACTAGAAACATTCCTACATTTTTTACAAAGTTTCCATGCATGTGAATTGCTCAGTCACAGTCACATATAGAGTATCGACAGGTTATTGCTCCCCCCAGCTCCCAGCTAGGCATTAGCTTTTCTACAGCTCTCAGCTGGACCAAAGACAGTGAATTACTAATACTGAGAAGCAGTTGGCCTTCATCTTGTTGGCAAGCAAACGCCAGAACCTAAAAACAGAGCTAGTAGGGATGCTAAAATGTAGGATGTGGAACACGAACTGGGGAAGAGGCGTGTAATTGTGAAATCTCTTCATGGGTGGAATAAAATGGGACAGTGGGGGAAGATGAAGAAAGCTACTGGAAATGTGTATGGAGAATCATTAAAAGAATGTCTGCCCTGTGTCTGTCATGTGGAGAGCTATCACAGATAGGAGCAGCTGGCTCTGTGCAGCACGCAAAACCACTGTTGTACATTACCTTGATTCTGACAGTAACCTAGGCAGCTGCAATGAGCCCATGGTTCCCAGACTGATAAACCCTGCCAGTCAGTCCATCGCTGCCTCTTCCGGAGCTATTGTGGTCTCCACTGCCCAAAATGTTACTGTACGGCATTCCAGTATGGGCATCCTTTAGATATATTTATCTAGAAGTCAATATTAAAGAGTTAAGGAGGCAGGAGGGTTGCTTTGGAAATACAGATGGTATTCCTGTAGAGATCCCATACAATCTCTACAGGAAAACGACAGCTAACTTCATCCTCCTTCTCTCCCATACTCTTCCCTCTTTTTTTATCTATGTGTCCAAGATGTCTATGGGAAACTTTGTACTGAGAAACTTCTTGCATTCTGATGATTTTAGTGCTTGCCACTTACACCATAAAAATAAGCGCTGTCCCTTTTCAGTGGGAAGGGTGGAATACTCCTGAGCTACACTTGAAACTGAACATGGTAAAGATGCATTGCTGGGAACGACAGAGCGATTCTATTTGACTTGAACAGTCTGCTTGCTGCAGGGGAGGCAATCAATGGAATTTGTATAGCTAGTAAGGTAAAAGACGGGCTTTTCACCTCTGGCATCCTACGGTTCAAAGCTCATTCTGGCTACACTTGCAGAGGTGTTTAGAAGTTTGATCTTAATTCCCAGTGGACATGTACCTATTTCACAAAGGCACCCTTCAGTTTGAGCTTAACTGGACAGGTCAGCTGTGCGCAGTGATAACTAGTAGCAGGGAGGATGTAGCTCAGGTTGTCTATAAAACCTGTGGGAAGAGAAGTTTATGGTCACTCTTGCTCACTAAGCCTGGATCTTGCCACAGCTAGAAGCACATTGGCAATATCAGTGAGGTGAGTACGAAAGGATTCATTGGGGTATTTGTCTGCAGTCTCACGCAGTTGATGAAACTAGGGTCAGCTCCAGTGAAATCACTGCTGCCAAACCTGAGAATTGTTGCAACTTCAAGTTCATTAGATGCATGAACCATGCTATAAGTTGCAACAAATCTCATATCATATATCCACATGTAATTTAAGGATATGCAAGCACTGGCCTTGAGTCAGCATGGTTTGGATATGGCTAAAGAAAACCAACAGTATGTTCCTGATGTTTTCCTGGTTCCTGGTTCCTCAGGCCCGCTGTGACATTTCACTGCACCATGTAGGAACATGGCAAAATTTGTCCTCATACAATCTCTTTCTGGACAAGCAGACTCTGGTGAAAACAACACAGGAAGAGTCTAAGAGAGGTTCATAGTCAAGTGCTCTGTTTTATATGGAGTGGTAGAGATGATGTGCAAGGAAACTCAATTTTCTTTCCTGAACTGGCAAAGAACTTTTTACAATCAAAGTGAGGGAATGAAAGTGATATTGCAGCAGTATTCATTTTCGGCAGTATGGCAACAGATAACAAAGATCCACTCTGATTTACAGCTGTGTTGGAAGGATAAGTGTTGACTGGCTTCAGATCATTTGGTGTGTTAAAAGCATTTTCTTGACTTACCTGAGCAGAACTACAGGCAGATCTGTTTGATTATTTTTTTCTATAATCTCCAGCATCAGTGCAGCCCAACACTACTATTATCCTAGATGTCACTAATTGGCAGGCTGATTTCTTGGGTAACAAAACTCTGTGCAATGTGAAATTCAAGACTTCATGTTACACTGAAATTGTCCTAAATCTAGGGCAGTAGAGAATGCTTAAGAATAGCAAATTTTGGACTCAGTTGTCACAGGAACAATCTTGGTACAATCCCAAAAAAGGTCAGCATTAGTGTCATGCACAGCCATAGAAAACTGAAACCTATATTATATTATAAAGTGGTAAACTGGCATGAAACGTTCATAGCCTCCATTTAGCATGCTTTCGTATCTCTTCACTCAAAAATGGGGTCTGAAAAATGAAAAACTTGTAGAAAATACTTGCCAAACATTGCACTAGGCTCTAGATGGTCTGATGTACTGTATACTAGTGAGTCACACAGAGTAACAACAGCATGCTGCAAAATTCTTAATGAAATGCCTCTAAGAAGACTTTGACATCTTTGGTATGCTTTTCATCTTTCAGAAGCAACAGACAATGGTGCCTACAAATTATTTTTTCACACATTTTTATTGCTACTGTGTCTGAAAATGTGTTAATATTTTTTAATAACTTCCATTTAATCTCAGCTGGTTTACCCATACTGAATGTGCAAAATGTCATAACTATAAGAAGTGCCTGGGGCAGAGGATTGAGATGGTAAGGACCAGGGCCTTTTGTTGTGCAAATGACCTGTGAAGAACATAATTCCTACCAGAAGGTTTAGAGATTAGCTCTAGATTAGTTTTTCAATAATGAATGAAAAATAAATATTGTAAAATAAATAAATAAATGGAAAAGCGTTTACTTATTCTGCACTCATACAATACACATCTGAGTCCAACTGTTTTCAAAAGCACGCTGAAGAAGCAGGGGTGAGGGAAAGAGGGGGGAAAAAAGACCTGTGAGTTTTCTTACTTCATAAATACAATGTGTTTATACATTAGTAGCCAATCTTTAGCTCTTATAAAGAGAACTAGTTCCTCTTTATAAGGAGTTACTGCCCCTCCTGAAGGCAGTGAAGTTACACCGATGTCCTCTATACACGTAGCCCAACAGGGAACAGGATCAGCTCCTCCTAAGAACATGTGGTAATCCATGCATAGTTGCTGCAAAACAGAAGAATCTTCTGGGAAATTAAACCTATGAGAAGCCACTGGCATTTCCACTGCCCAGTAACTATTCACTGCTATTACTGTTGGAGGTACAATAAAATGTTTTCAGAAGTTTCTTATATACATCACTCTGAGACAAACCTTCAGTGACAGTTTAGCCATCAGCTTCTTCCCCTTTCCTCTAGTGCTGCCTCAAGTCCTTCCAGTGACCCAGACAGACGAGTCTTCTCTGTTTTCTCCAGTATTATTCTTAATGACATCACAAATCTCCTTTCCACTCAGGAAACGTGAGGTTCTTCAGTGGCACTGCCTCTCAGACCTTTCAGCCAGCACCACTGTCTGCTGGTGACTTTTAATCAGTCTTTTTGGTGGGAAAATGGAGATATTTCCCTGACTGTGCCAGGCTGTGGCTGGCTGTAGGTGCCAAGCACCACTCAAGAAGCTGTGCCTTGGAAAGATGAGGACTCAGGGAAGGCACTGGGGTTCCCAGGGAAAGAAGAGATACTTGAGGGCAGAAAGGCTCAGTCACAAACTTCAGGAGTGGTGGCCACCACCTAGAAGGAAAGCAACTGCCCAGGACCCATAGTGCTGCTGCCCAGAAATGTTACTGTGACAAAGTAAAAGTGAGGGGATGCAGGTCACTAGCTGAGGAGAAGGGCTGTCTTTTTTGGGTTTAATGTTCTTACAAAATCCAAGGTCTTCAGACACCTTGTCCTGGTTTCAGCTGGGATGGAGTTAATTTTCCTCTTAGCAGCTGGCACAGTGCTGTGGTTTGGATTTGGTGTGAGAACAATGCTGACAGCACACGGATGTTTGTAGTTGTTGCTGGGTGATGTTTGCACTAAGTCAAGGACTTTTCAGTTTCCTGGGCCCTGCCAGCAAGAGGGCTGGAGGGGCACGGGACATTGGGAAGGGACACAGCCAGGACAGGCGACCCGAAGCAGCCAAAGGGATATTCCATACCATGGGACACCATGCAGAGTATATAAGCTGGGGGAAGAAGAAGGAGGGTGGGGAC
>JAVJGJ010000014.1:65713741-65737431 GCA_035590215.1 Microhierax caerulescens | reverse complement strand
CAGGTATTCTTTTCTGTTTGTTAACCTCATATTTTCTCTTATTATACATCCCTCTTAGACTGGAAAACAAAGACAGGAGATCACAGCTGCCAAACACCACTTCAGGGAGGACAAAACCCTAAACCATGATCTCAGGAAGACTGAGTGCTATCTGCTCTTTTTATCTGAAACACTTTTTTGAGATTATTATGCTTATTTTTAGATTAATACTGCACTGTTGCCTTATTGTTCCCTTATACAATTGTCAGTGCGCCGAACAACTCATTTCAAATGCCACTGCAAAGAACACGAGCCTAATTTGTGTTTGGGGATGGTAAAGGTCATACAAATTTAATATTCATGTTTTGTCACTTCTAAATACAAGGTCAGGAAAATACAACACATCAGTACAAGTGTAGGAACGAGGCATGAAGTCTGGAAGGAAAATAACATTTAACAGCTTATAAAACCTGTTCAGCTACCCAGATCAGGATGACAACATAAGATGAATAAGCAAATTAATTGCTTGGCATAAGACATACTCAATATTAACTCAAACTCCAAGTCTGGCTGTTTTGCCACTTGAACAGCAGACTTATTTTAATGCAGTATTTTATGATTTCATCTGACCTTGCACTGCAGTTAATTGAGGAGGGGCAGGTAGAGGAAGAGTAAAGAGAATTTGGTACCAAGGGATGTGAATTCTGCCATGTGTAAGGGCAAAATTCTGCACAGTCTGTCCAGTCAGTGGTTAAACACTCTCTGTGCAGATGTATCTGCCTACACAAAGTAAAGAAGAGCTAAGAACTGGCTCCAAGACAAATCAAAGTATATCACTGGCTATTTCATGAGGAACCCTTTTCTCCTGAACCCTTTTCTCTGCCAGAAAAAGTCTGCAGTCAACCTACTGCAGATGGTTGTTTACCAAGCCAGTGGAGCAATGGAAAATAGAGCCTCTAAAGCACAAATCTTGCTGAATTTTACTCCATTGATGTTTTGTGGGAATAAGGGAATGTGTAGAGATACTGACCCCAGCTTTATAGAAATTCAGTCAGCAGTGTTGTGTACAAAATGTGTAAAATTGGGGCAAGGGAAGAGGATGTCTTCCTCCTCATGCAAAAACAGCTGATCTTCAGCATTTACAGCTCACACTGAAGTTTGAGAAAATATTCAAAGCAAAAATAGAAGTGTAACTCCCACCCCTGCCTCAGGATTAAAAACATGGAGTAAAATAAAGTGCATTCAAATATCAGGCACTTAATCCCAGGCCCCTCCAAGCCTTTTCAGAGGGTCTAAAGCTCTTCAGTGACTGCTTCTCAAATCTGTGGCGATCTGAACAGTTTCCTCTGGTGAGCAAACTTTCCTCAAAAAAAAAAAAAAATCTAGATGTGCAAATAGAGCAGGAAGAGATTAGTTAGTGTCAGATGAGAAATCTCCAGGAAAAATATAAGGGCTGTCTTCTGAATCCATACAAACTCCTTGTCTCACCCCAGCTGAATCGCTGTCATAGTCCTAGATAAAACGCTCAAACCAGAAGTTGGCAGCTGGCCAGCCTGTCTTTTATCCCCTGCGAAAGGTGAAAGGCAGGGAATTTGTGAGCTTTTCAGAGCAAGCAGATGATGGGTTTGCTCAGCAGAGATTGGATTTCTGGTGAACAGCTTGCCACAGCTTTTGTCTGCCAATTCTATCATTTTGTCTATCCGTCCTTTGTCCCTCCTGATTTCTGCCCGCGCTAACATGAAATGACGGGCTTGCCCATTTAACTCTGCAGTCTAAACTTCAGCTTCATTACTATGTATGAGATCTATTTTCACCCTAATTTAACATTAATGGAGTAATTTGCAGACTTCTTAACTGAATCACGTATCTCTTAAATTACTATTTTACTTCCTTTGTATGATCCAGCTTAATATTTGCCATTTTTTATAATTCAGTGTTTATGTAAATGTCACACTGTTGCTCCTCCTTTTCGCTCCCTACTTGGATCCTCGCTCAGAGAGCATCATAGTCATACAGCTTTACTGCTGTCTGCTCCCATTAGGCTGATCTGAAGAATCGGCTGTGACCACAGTTTAATGCTGTTGGACCAGGTTACAGCCTGTGACAATGAACTTCTAAGTATTAATCCCTTAGAGTAATTTCTTTAGTGTCTGCAGATTCATGGTCTGATAGTTCCTTTCTCATCCTGGTTCTGAAGACATTGCCCTTTCTTTCAAGGATCTTATACTTCCTATCCCTAACCTGTGGTGATGCTTCCAAGAAGGAATGTGAGCTTGAGGGCCCCATGGCCAGGTGCTTTCAGCCTGTACCTGCACTCAGCCTGAAAGCACTTGCATTGTGATTAGGAACAGCCTAGTTTAAAAAAACTGCTGGTTGTGGCAGAGAACACATTCAGACCTGGTAAGGCTGGATTTTCTTGTTCTCATGAGCAAAAATTCAGGGTCCTTCTAAGGGCCTGAGAGAAACATCAGCTCTGTCCCTTAAGAGATCTATGGGTCTTGGGTTGAGACAACCTCTTAACACAGGCTTGTGAGTTCATCACATGTATGGCTGGCAAGTCTGGTCTTGACTCTTAGAAGTCTAGCCATACACAAGTGTCTGATAGTCTTAATTTCTCAGTGAGTCTGTCTCAATTTGTTTGCAGCTGTAGAGATTTATTAAAAAAAAAGGGACTCTTTCTGTTCCTGAATTCTTCAAGAGCTGAAATGCTACTAAGGCTTAAATATTGGGGGTAGGTAGTGGTAGTGGTGGGTGGATGGACTTTGTTCAGGGGGGTTGCCAGTGAAGGTGTGCCTTTTTTTCTGGCAATGTTATTAACATGATTTAATGGTAACATGGCAATGTCTCATGGCCCTCATCAGAACTGGAGCCCCCTCGTTTTTGTCAAGAGATCCATCGCCACTCAAACCCTGCGCTGTAGCTCTTGGTGTTTAGACAAGGCAGGCAGGACTGCTTTGGCAGAACCACAGCGAAGGGACAGCCAGCCCCGTAATCCTGGCCTTCTGTCAAGTGCCCCAGCCGCTGCCGGATGGTACGTGCAATTGCAATTTCACTCAAAGCATCTGGCAGTGGCAAGAGGCATTACCTTGGCAAGAAGGTTAAAATGCCTGAGAGCTTTCTTACCCTTTTAAGAAAATGACTTGGCATACTATTTTAAAAGTATAATAGATAAGAGCAGCTGCCACAATCAAAATCTATTTATGGCAGTTTAGGGGCTTTAGGGGTGAATGGTTGGCTTTATTTTTGTCTTTCTGGGTGGAAGAGCCTTAGGATTCAATGCCTGCTGCCAGTCAGTTTGTGAAATTGCATTTCATATGACAGGAAAGGGGCTTTAAAAAAAGTTGAGCAAAGGGACATGAAGGGAACATATCTCTGTTAGAAGATAAAATAACTTCAGAAGAATTACAGTTCACATGTTTGCAGCTGGAACCTACTTTCACGGTGCCTGGTGCTGGTAAACTTTGATATCACAAAGCTCAACACCCTTCTTTCTAACTATTTTTTAAAACGTCAACCACCACAAATTGCTAAAGGTGGGAATAGTGGTCCTGGAGTGTATTGTAGTAAGACCCACTGCTGTCGTTTATAGCTTGTAAATTAGTTTGCTATAGTTCTCCTCTCTAAAGTCTTTCCTGGTGTGACAGAGAAAAGACAGGATAGAGGAACTAATAAAATGCTGCCAGAGCCCTATGACAGACATATATATACCTTCTTGTCTTTCAGTCAGTGTTGCTACTGTTCAGTTTACTGGATCTTGTTCTTCCAGAAATGAAGCACTGTTCATTTATTCTTTTATATCACAAACTCAAGGAACCTTATTCATTTTCTCTTGTACTGGTGGTACAAAGAACTGTTTTCATACTCTTTAAACAATGGAGTATCTGCTTTTTATGTATTTCCAAAGCAAAGCGGTGCTGTACCTGCAAGTTTCATCTGCAATGAAAAAAGTTGAGCTCATACAGTCCAGGAACCAGCTTCAAGATGAGTGCTGTCATTGAGAGGAAGCAGTTTTCTTAGATGGGAAGAGAACTGTAGAGTCGTAGAGCAGCTTGGTTTGGAAAAGACCTTGAGAGGTCACCTGGTTCAAACCATTCAAGTTAGATCCAACTTAGATCAGAACATCACCCTATCTCAAACCCAGACAGCTTCATCACCCAAAACTGTTTTACCTTTACGTTTACCTGCAACTGGCCAATGCTTAGACAAAGCTCAGATTTTTGAAAGGGATTATATCATTCCTTAAGAATAGGCAAGAGGAAAATTTCTGCCACTTTCAAAGCACTCAGCATGGCAAGCAAAACTGGAATATTGAAGAACGAAAGAAAAGATAATCTTCATCAGAGAAATTTCATTAATCTGGAAGTTGAGTCATATTAAGAATCTGCCACTCTCTGACAGGAGCTTGAGTGCTGCTAAAATCTACTGATTAGAAGAGGATTTCTTCTAACTAGAAAACTATGAAGGAGAGTAACCCTGAGATGATGTTTTTGCCAACTTGACACACTCTCAGAGTAACGGCACTAACTATGTACGATCTTTTATGAAGTGAGCTCAGCAAAAAACATGGGAAGCAATCACAGTATCTGCAGTACTCCAGCTAGTGGTTAAACTCAATGCACAAAGAACACATTTTCTAAACAGAATTAAACTGTTCTGGCTGTTCTGACCTCTAGATAGTCGTCTCTTGAAGGAAAACTGAAATGACTTTCTAGGTTTGGGAAGAAACATCTTCTGTGCCTGGGACACTGTACTTGTGGTCAAGAGACCGCATGTTGATTCCCTGACATGTTAGGCCTCAGTATGCAAGAAAAGAGAGGCTGAAGCAACTGTGGAGTTTAAAGACTAGGGAAAAGAGGCAGGAGGAGGAAAAGTAGGGAGTGCCAAACACAACTTCAAAAATCTGGGCATATTGCTTCTTTTTGAGCCTCAGACTTTCCATCCACAAAATAGTGTTAAACCCACTTTTTGAATAAGACACGGGGATATGGGAGGAGGGGTCTAGTGCAGTTTTTCAGAAGTCAGTAACGCCAAAGTGCTTTTCTTGATGTGTTTGAGGCAGGTGTACTTTATGTGGTGGAACCAAGTTCTCTTTTCAAGCTAGTATGCTTCAGGGCACATGGTTTCCTTTTCAAATCTTTGTTTACAATTCTGTAAGCACAGTAACAACATGAACATTCAAAACCTGAGACTAGCAATGTTTGCTGGACAGTTAGGAACAAAATGACACATATTCAGAAACCTAGAATCTGAAGAGGGAAGAAAATAGTCTTTTTTAAACAACAGTAAACCACCAGCTGCTTTCATTTTTTGAAATCTTATGTTTATTAGCTGAAGGTAAAATCAGCTAGGCTTACTGAAAAACAATGGCAAGTGTGAGGGATGGGGGAGAAATGTTTACCCCCTTTTTCTGTAATAAAATAGCACATGAGAAAATAGCATTTGGAATCTAGCGTGTGCACAGCACATGAAAGGGACATGGAAACAGGAGAGGCAGTAAGGTCACCCAGGCATCCACTCCCCCAGATGGTCTCCAAGTCCCTTGAGCACTGCTGGTGCTCAGGGGGTCATTGTCTCTTTGGCTTCAGCAGGACTACTCCCCTGCTTTCTAAGCGAGAATTCGAGCATTTTTCTTAGATGGAGCTTGACTCCATTCCGACACGAATTGATAGCTGCTGAGAGGGGGAAGTAAGAGCTAGGTGGAAGCAATGCCAGGGCTGGGAGGAACAGAAGTGGTTACACAGAGACAGACTGAAGTAGAAAGAGGTGGGATAAGGGGACATAGTAAAAAAGTGGGAAGATTTAGTGTTACACTAAATCCCAGTATTAATTAAAATGCAAGTGTGCTTTGAGTTATAGGGCTATCACTCCATTTTGGAATACCTGCTTCTCTCCTAACTGCTTGAGACTATTTTTTGAGGTTTATGATGTCCCCACAAGCCTTCTATAAAACTGTAGCTCTGTAATTCACACTCCTTGTTAAATTATTATATAAAGAACCATATGTATTATAAATGAAAGCCTGTAATAGGTTTTAGGGCCAGTTGACTACATGAAAAAAATATTCATCACGTAATTTATTTGATCTGTTTTGCCATTACTCTTTGAATAAATTATTCAGTGAATAGTAATTGAACAGGTAGAGAGATGATCAAAACCTACCAGAAATATTTTTAGAATATATTATAATGGAGAAAAAAAAAAAAAAGATTAAATTTGATGAACAGTGTGTTTTAACTTTTTGTTGAGGTACATAATAGTGCATGTTTGCTTCTTCAGTATGTTTCTGTACAAGTCATCTGATGGTTTGTGTTTCTCAATATTTCTTCATATTTCAAACCCTATTTTGTTTCCTAAGACCGTTTTGAGTGTAAAGCTGAAACCTTTCATATTGTTTTGCAGGATGGAAGAGATTTGGAGAGATACATTTATACTTGGCCATTGCTGACAATAGAGTATTGTCACACTTCAATAATAAACTATTCAAAGTGAAGCCATCTTCAGCAAGGAAGGAGCTTGTACCTTTATATATTCTGCTACAAAAGTACTCATGTACTGGGTTTTTTTTTTAAGCTTGGCGGCGCATATGAGGAAACATATAACCTCCTCAGAGAGGGGAAATGCCCCTCGTTGGGCACTTATCTTTGGGTGAAGACTGACACTACAAATTGCTCCCACAGTCACCTAGGGAGTGCTCCAAAATACCGAAGAAATTGAGGCAAAGGCACACAGAAGTTTTTTATTTTGATTGACTTTATGTCACTTGCTTTACCTAAATCAAAGAACAAACATGTTAGAAACCATTACAAAATCTCTGTATTACATGATTTAAGCCCCTCTTGATAGGGTAAGCTATAAAACAGAGGAGGAAGCAGTAAAAGAAGGATGATTTTAATCCTGGGGAGTCTCCAGGAGTTATGACTGGAGTTGAGAGCTAAAAAATTCTGAGTTCATGATCTCAGCTGCGTGCAGGACTGATAGCTAAAGGAAAAGTGCCAGAGGAGCCAAAGAAGACCTTCACCCCAGTTAAGGGAATTTACAATCACATTTCACACTGTTTGGAGCCCAAACTCATCAGGCTGGTGAATATCAATAGGTGAGCATCAGCAAGGCTTTCACCACTGCAATAAGTGATGTCAGAACAAAAAAGTAATGTTGAATCCAGCTCTCATATTTTTCCTCTGCATTTGGTTGATCTCTTTTGTAGTAAATTATGTCAGTGGAAGTTTTACTTCAGTAAGGCTTACCTAAGCATTTAATTGTTTATCCTAAAAGTGGGGATTGTGTCTTCCCCCTTTTTGTAGGAAAGGATAATTCATATTATTATGAATATGAAAATATTCATACCCGTTAATATTAATCAGTTACCTTATAAAAGATCAAAAGTAGCAGCTTTGTCATTACAGACCATAACTCCCTACTAGATGAGGGAAAAGTAGATTTTTGGAGTGAGCAAGAAGGAGAGAAGCACATGTAAGAGGTGGTAGAACAAAATAAAAGGAGTGGCCAGATTTATTGAGGAGGGAGAGGAAAAGACACAGACTATGGTTAACATTAAACCTTAATGATGTATTAAGTTATAATCCTTTCTGGGTTTCTTATAACAAGCCACTGCACCTTAATAAACAGTGCTGATGACACATTAATTCATGCAATATGATATCTCTGAATTTTGGATGTGCAGGCAGATCAGTTAGTAGATGTCAGAGTAATGATCAATGTATTGCATTCAGAATGGGTTGGTCACTGAAGTGTCTAAGAATCACTCAACTGCTATTACAATTACACTCAAACTGCAATGTAAATGTCAGGATGTAACTTATTTATTGTATGTATACATGTGTGCATGTTAATTTGACAATCACTACCTAAAAAAAGTGATGATATTCTGTCTCCACATGATGCAGAATTAAATAACTGGAGTTGTCCAGACTAACTGACACCACCTGAATAACTCAGCCCTGGCAGCTATGTTTGCATGGGGTTTATTTCCTGTATTCAAAACCAGGATATTTGATATTACATATTTATTTCAATTATTTTACAGCATGTCATAATAACTCTCCAGAACGATAATTCTCCAGATATAATACTTAATATAATACTTGATTCTTGGCTTCTCATAAAAACAGAAACTATTTCTTGAAGTAACTTTTTACAGTTCTTAACCTTTAGTCTTGCAGTTGAAATACAGACAGCAACAATTAAACCCAGAGGGTATATTAGAAGAACTACACCAGTGCACTGGAATGGCATAAATTATTAAGGACAGAGCCTGTGTGTTAGATTTATGCAGTTAAGTGGAAAAAGTGTGTTTCACAATATTCAATATTCCACAAAGTGTAAATTAAAAATTAAGACTACACCATGGAAAATATTTTTTTGAATGTTGAGTGTAGTATAAGAATAAAAAGGACCTGGAGGAAGATAATGTCTTTGTCCTCTGCAGGATTTACTTGCTCAGACCCACCGCTAATACTAGTGGAAAGCTAAACTTCTATGAACAGTGCTGGAAATGAATCTCAGGAGGAACAGCACTGCAAGACACCTATGCATCAACCTGTGGAATAGCTTGGTTGCCACATAATCTCTGGGCACATAATTCAAATCACTAATCACATAATTCAAAACACAAATAATTGCAGAGGACCCAGTTAAAATACTCCCCTTCTTTCTCATTAGCTCTCCATGAACCTGAATCTTCCCAGTACAAAACAAGTGACGATACTTTGGGGAAAGCAAGTAGTTCTTCAGTGCTGCCAAAAAAGTCACAATATAGCCCTCAATCAACTAGGGGTGTTACTACAGGGGGGGGGAAATAATAAAAAAAAGGCATATCCTACACAATGCCATTATTCTATATATCTCTCCCCTGTCTGAGCCATCAGCTCTCATGAATATCTGTGAAAGCCTCATGTCCAAACCAAGGCGCTATGCTGCTCGAATTGGATGATAATGTTATAACAGTTGTTATTTTGACATTATGGTTGTTCTCTATTGTACTAGAGATCCGTAGTAGCTGTCATGGGCTGTATAAACATTTTACAAATAATGACCCAATACACAAAGTCCTTACTCAATTATTATTTAGGCAAAATTATTTTGTTCTCATAACTAAAGCTGGATTTGGCCCCAAAGCACTTATTCTGCAGAACTGTTACCAGAAAACAATCACTGCAAATGCAATTATTTTCAGGACAGCACAGAAAGAATGCCTTATTCCCCAAGCACAGATCAAACCCAATAATTAGAAAAAAAAACCCAAAGAACACTCCAGAATGATTTGGTGAATAATCACAATGAACAGAAAACACAATCTATGCCAGCGTATATTATTCCACTTCAAACACAATGGCAAAATGAAATACAAAAGCAAATACAAGGCAGAAAAGGACACATAAGTTGTGTCCTATTGTCAGTGTGAATAAGAAATCATGGGTAAATGGCAGAATATGGAAATATCTTTTAAAACTGAAAGAACAAAAGGGGAAATGGAATGGCATTCCATAGGTTACTACTGTTAGCATACAATTTTCATAAAGACATGTTTTTATGTAATCTGCTCTTTTGGGAACTTTCCTTTTCAGATTTTGACTGTGATAATGCTTCAATCAATTTATATGAAGCCACAAGGATTCTGTGAACAACCATTTCTTACTGGAGACCCCTCTATCATAAGTACTTGTTCTTAAAACCATTTAATTATTGCAGTATCCTCCACTGGGGCCTTCCTACCAGTCCAATAAATGCCAGCTTTAATAAGGTGTTACCATAAAGTCGCCATAAATACCTACTTTAAATATTGGACATGGAAAATGGCTAATGACTCAGATACAACTGTGTGTGAACACTTAAAAAAGCAGCCTCTAATACTGAGACCTGGTCAAAAAACTGTGTCTGGGATTTGATGGCAATTTCCTTCTCTCACTTAGTTCTAGTCCCAGCTGAACAACTGGGAGGGTGGATAACCATTAAGGCCAAAGGGCGATGTCTGTAGTGGAATGAATTAGACATCAGCAAAGCCAGGACAAAAGGATAAGCGAACATGTGCCCCTTAGGAGTATGCTGTTCGGGAATGACCTCCTCTCCTGTGTGTGCAGCAGGTTTGGGTGGCAGGGGCTGCAGGTACCCTGCGTGGGAGAAGGGCTGGGAACCAGGATGGCCATACTGGGTCCAGCCAGCTGCAAACAGTGTGAGAGATGCCAGGGCAAAGACACCCCCGAGGGACTGCAGCCATTGGTGACCTACAACAAAGCAGAGGAAAGCCAGTAAGGAGCAGAAATTAGCAGAAAGGGAACAGCACTCATGGAGCACCAGGCCAAAACCGTCACACACACAACCCCAAACCTCCTGTGCTGCCTGCTTCTTCACAGAGGGAATTGGGGAAAGTCTGAGTGTAACCACGGCAAAAAAATAAGGGAATTTGATATGAGGATGGGAGAGAAATGTTTGACTGAAGCTGAGCTGGGGAAAGAAAAGCTGTTTATTCAAATGTTCTATTGCATTACTTTTTTTTTCAATACCAAAACTAGTGCTCACAAGCTTGTGTTAATTAAATTCAATAAGTGTTATTGTGTCAAAAAGATTAAATTAAGTAAAAATGGCATAAGGCAAGGCTGTTTTGCCTGCAATGGCTCCCAGCAGCAACAAGATTGGAGAACACCTGTTGGTTCTTAGTAATGGAACCAAGAATTCACCTACAGCGTGCAAAGCTCCTGCAGAGAGTGCCTGATGTCACCTGCTGAGCTGAGTCTGCTCTGCAGGGTAAGCAAACTGGGATGTTTCTGTTTAGAAGTGAGGACCTAGGACCAGCACAAGGCTAGGTCTTGGTGCACCAGGAAGGAAGTCACTGGGAGAAAAGCCCTGGGGGGGGTTGGCTTGCTGCCTTTGCCCCTGTTGGGAAATGCAGCGGGTACAACCTCTCTTCTCCAAGAAGATACTATAGCAGTAGCCACTGTGGCAAACATCTGAACTCCATGTCTTGATGATGGGAAGTGTAGTGGAAACCAGTCTGGCTTTCTAGGCCACTGACATAGGTAAAATCCTCAGTGGAACTGTACCCACTTTGTGGCACTGCACATCTGTCTTTAAATGACATGGTTTGCTGTGACAGCAAGGCAGCAGACGGTGATTGAAGATCTCACTTCTAATCCTGCTTGCTCTATTCCTGTGAACAGGTTGCTGTCACTGACAACCATATATTCATTCCTCCTGTGGTGATATTACCACTCATTAAGAACTGAGTAATAGGACAGAAATCTGCTTCAGGATAAATGTTGAATCTTTCTTAAGAACTGTCTGTACCTAATGGAGCAAAGAAAAGTCATCCAGGATAATGCAGATTGCTACTCCTTGCAATGAATGAAACAGCAGTCACTGCTTTGGAGGTGGGCTCTCGCTGTATTCCTGTGTTTTCATATGCCCAGCAAAGATCAATAGTAATGCCACAAAGAAAGTGTGTGCCACACATTTCTCAGTGTGAATATGAAAGCAAGTGTCATCCTCCAAGGGAGCAGCAGCCAGCAGCATGCAGGAAGCTGACCAACCTCCATAGCAGGGTAGCATAGAAGTCCTAAAAATGGGAATAACAGAATGAAAATTTAAGGCCACTTTACATAATATCACTTCACTTTCTTTGAATGGGATGTGCAAATGTTCCCTGATCTCCCAGGGAACAGACAATGTTTTCAGCATTTTGCCCAAAGGTTTAATAGGCTCATGAAAATCACCTTAGTCTTACCCCAAAAAATAAGTTAGCCAGCTGTCATCCAAGGCTGGACACTGGAAAAGTCGAGTCCACAGGAGCTCTAGGCCCAGTGGAGCAATGCTGGAAACAACAAGGCCATTTTACTGCATCCTAAAGGTGAATATGGGTGGAAATATCTGCCATTTCTGTAAAAATGAGGTTGCATGTGTGAAACACAAGTCTGCTGCTCCAAACTTTGTTTGATTGCATTTGGATGCCAAAAAATAATCTTTGAATATCTGAGTACCTTGGACCCTCTATGTTTTCCAAAGCACTTTTTCCTCTCAAGCCCCATTCTCACTGCACTATTCTTACTGAAAGACACTAGGCTTAAAATCTGAGGGAAGACTAAGGGAAGTGTTACCAGAAAAAACTGGGATTACTCCTTGTAGCGGTGTGAAGAGCCAGACTGCTGGTTTCACCTGCCTCTACATATCTGCCTAATAATTATGTTTCAGTCTGTCCATCTCATAGCATTCTCTCATCAGCCTGCCTAATTCTTAAAATTCTCTATGATTTCCCATTGTGCCAGCATATCTGAATTATCACTATACATCTGAGCTGTCATTCTAAGTTTGCAAGTACAACCTAAGGGACTGGCTTCCCATATGAAAGCATGCAGTGCAATGCTCCTTACAAGAAGTAAATAATTGGGTTTTTTAAGTTTTAGTCTTGGATACAAGGACATACTGATATAATCTATTGCAACAGAGCTTTAATTTTCGCTAATATCAATTAAAAGCACCACTCTTAATAAATCAGGGATGAAGAGTTTTAATAAACAGTAAGATAAAAAATGACTTATCATGTCTTTCATTTTGATGTATGTACTTAATATTCTCTTTCATCACTGTAAGAAGATAGCAATCTTGCCAAAAGCTAGAGCTTTTTTTAGAGGGAGTAGGACTGATAAACAGCCACCGCTCTGTAGCTAACTGTGGCGTTTCTGTAGCTGCAAAATGTTATTAAAACTGTACCTTCAGCTCCTAAAAAAATTTAATCTAGGTGCCTTTTGGGGAGAGGCAGGCAAACATTGAGCAGTGGGCTGTTGTTCTCTTTCTGTAACTCCCAAAGCATAAAATAACTAAACCCAGTTAGGTCTCTCATGCAAAATGTCAGCGATGACTGCTGTGTGGTGGGCTCCACGGCTGACTTGGCAGTGCTGTTTGGATGGTGAGAACCTGGCAGTGCTGAGACTCAGCTTTAGTCTGAATTAAAAACTTCATCCTGAAGATACCCTTGGGGAATGGACGGCTGGAGAGGCTGGATGAGGTTGCTGGCTGAAGGCTGACCCACTTTGGTAATGACCAAGCAGCTTTACTATCTGGATGGTTCATATGATCCATTAGGTTCATATTGTGTCCAAACCACTACAAAAGCTCAAAGTAAACAGAGAAACTCTGAACGTTTGATTGGTTTGATCTTCATAACACAATCTCTGATTCTTTAACTCAAAGTTGTCTTCAGTTAATTGGCTCAAATGAGCTCCTCTATAACAGGATCCGTGCAACAATTGCTCTTGTTGTGACTATAATGTCACAATACTGACACTGCAATTGTGATTGAAAATGTACTTTCAAGTCCCTAACTTCAAATACTTCTGCCATGAGGAAAAAACCCCACCCAATCTTGTAAAATGAAGTTTCATTGTTATTTACCACTTTTTAAATACCACAGCTTGACCAACATGCTGCCAGGGAGTGGCGAGGGCCAGCTGCTCCCTGAGAACTGGGGAGCTGAGGCTGACCGCGCAGCTTGCGTGACAGCAGCCTCCTGCAGTGCCAAGGCAGGTCCAGGGACAGCAGCCAGCTTCGACCAACAGCCTGGATTATCAGGCAAGTCGTGGTGATGAGGTAGGTATATGGTCAAGCTGGGAAGCCAATCAGAAGGTTGAGATCAGGTCTGATGAGGATAAACAGAGTTAGACACAGCCCCGTCACCTCCCAGGCAAGCCCATTGGGGCAAGGAAGGGCCTAAGTCAAGCTGGGACATTAGTCCATGGGTCAGGGTCCAGATCAGCAGGTCTCATGGCTGGGTGGAGGCATGGCTGTGGCTGAGCTGGAGCCCAACACTCCTGCAGCATAGTGGGCAGAGAATGGGCACCCAGGGCTGGACAAAACAAGGGCCTGGGCCCATGGACAACGGTGGGGATGCAAGTCCCAGGTGAGGCTAGTCGGGGCCCAGTAAGACATATTAGTGCCTGACAGTCTTCTTTTCACCATGTCTTCAAACAAACAACAAAATAAATATTACAAGCATTGTCTCATACATTTGTATTTTTGCAACATACGTCACAACAAACAAAAATAATCTCCTTAAAAACCCTACTTCCCCTACAATGAATTTTTCAACCTGACATGCACCTAGCTTAATGTGTTTTGCTATTATTTATTCATTCAGTAACGTCCTTTATCTTGCACATTGCAGCAGGCATCATCTTCCATTACAATACTTTGACTCCCACAAACAACTATTTGAAACCAGTGGAACCAATAAAGATATCTACACCCAGCAATTCAGCTATGGCAAATCAGTACACATCTGCACTGACCTGAATGGGAAACTTCAGATCAGGCATCACAGCAGTGGTAGTGATGCCAGCTCAGGTCTGCAAGCAAACTAGTTGTGTTAGTATGTTATAGCTCTGCTACTTCCAGTTGTAATCCAGAGATCTCTACATCACCATAGGGTCATATTCCACTGAGCTTTGCTTAGACTAAAAAACAGCAATTTTTTTTTGGTTTTGTTTAATTTTGAATACTGTTTGTTTACCTATTCTGAGCACCATCTAAAATTCAATGTTCTTCCAATTAACAGTTTTGGTTACTATGAATTTAAAATTAGACTGTTGTTCATAAGTCTATGAAGGACTGTGTCAGAACTTTACCTCAGCTATCTATGCTATACTTTCTGTTAAAAGGCTGTCATCCAGACAGAGCCTGTAGAGGCTTGTATTTTATATATAGTGATTCTGAGTTCAGGGAAATCCAAACATTTTAATGCAGCTATCATGGCTAGGAGATAGGGCATTACATCCAATGCCATCTCCAAAGTTAAAAGACATCACCCGATTTTCATGCAACAGAAAGAAAAGAGATGAAAAATATATTTTAGTTCAATGTTAGCAATGATAAATGTTGACCTTCAGGACACAACTGAAGGTTTATCTTCCTGCCTATGCTTGAGGCAAGATGACTGGGTAAGTCACAGCACTAGGAAGGATATGTTTGGGATTTGTGGGAATGTTTGAAGTTTGATGGGGACTTTTGTTAGTCCAATGCAATAGCTTTCCTCTTTTAATTGTGGCATATGCAACGAGGTGTTCAGATAAGCCTGCTGTCGTATGCTTTGACATAAATATCTTAAAAATTGAATAGCTGAAAAGTAAAAAATAAAGGCACAAAAGTTAACACTATGTGCAGAAATAGGAAGTGTTCATATGCACAAGATGATTTCAGTTACAGCTGCTGAAGGAAACATAGCTCTAAGCCTCACATTAAGACATTAGACAGGAATATTTACTGGGGGTTATTGTTTGGGTTTTTCAACTGCAGTGTATATTTCTTATGAAAGAGAAAAGCCTAATACATCAGTGGTGAACAACAGCACAGGTACAGCTTCTTTGCCACTATGTTCCTCCAGTTGTACACTAGGATAACTCCATTTATTTACCATATATTTCTTACAGAAACAGATGGTTACAACCCATAAAAATAAATTGCCTAATATTTTCTGTTAGAAAAGATTCTTGGGACATTTTCTGGGAAAACTCCTACTGCTAGCATCAGGCAGACCTTTTCAAAACCAGCAAGAAGCCTCTGGGCTCAAGAAATACTCTGAAATTCTTTTCAGGTTAAGCTGGTACTTCATATTTTTTTAAAAAAATAATAAATCCAATCCTTGTGTTTGCATTGTGAGCCCAACTTATGCCAAAGAGTAGCTGAACATAAATGTTCCAGCTTGATTTAGTGTCCACAAAGCCACCAAACAAACGCAGCACAGCAGCCGCGCTCTCCCGGAGCAGGCAGCTCGGCAGCATGGTGTGGTGCAGGGTGACAGTTCCTCCTTTGGCTACTCCTCGTATCAGTTGGCAGCAGTTAATTTGGAAAGTTCAGGCTCAGATGATGATGTCTGCTGTGTTTCTAGGCTTCCTATTACCTCCTACTAAAACAATGGAGGGAATTATACTAAACCCAAACCCTCACAGTATAAGAACTCTTCTGTGTATGTTGCCAGATCAAAAACTTGGAAATCACCAAATGCCAAATGTAGGTTTTCATGCTGCTTCTACATTTTCTGTATCTATGCTACAGTCTTAATTGCTCTGTAACATCTCAAGTTTCCAAAGATACCTGCTTTATTCAACACACATACCAGATGTTACTCAGGGAATTCATACATAATTGTGCAGTGAGTGCAGCTACTATGAGGTTTGCTGGGGGCAAGGTAAAGGACTTTGGGAAGTAAAGAAAGGCATCGATGTTAAAGCAGGTGAACCTGATATTAAGATGATCTGTGTTTTCTCCATCTGTATAAATTATTGTTTGTCATTGCCCACAAAATTTTACAGCTGCCCATATTCAAAACCTGTACAATGTACACCATATCCTACAAATAGAAGAGCAGACAAAAAAAAACCCCAAACAAAACAAAAAAAAAACA
Organism: Microhierax caerulescens; assembly: GCA_035590215.1. Taxonomy (NCBI): domain Eukaryota; kingdom Metazoa; phylum Chordata; class Aves; order Falconiformes; family Falconidae; genus Microhierax; species Microhierax caerulescens. The sequence goes on along the minus strand of JAVJGJ010000014.1, from coordinate 65,721,047 downwards.
ACAAAAAAACAAACTTAGGTATCTAGTGTAAATTTCAATAACTTCACACATAATTCACTTAACTGTATTAATTTACACTAGTTGCAGATCAGCCTGAGATCTTTCTACCTGAAGCTTATAGATGAAAAACCTTTTTCTGCTTTTCTTGCACTCCTGAAATCCACATTAAATAAAGAATTTATGAAAGGAAGGCTTAAAGCTAAATTAAACCATTAATTCTGTCTTGTGCTATCATATCATAGCAGATTAGGTGGGACGGAGGCAAGACAAGGGACAAAAGGAGATTATTTTTGTGAAACATAAATTATCTTTGTACGTTCCTTGGGAGATGAGGGCAGGCCATCATTGATTGTTTCTTGAAGTCATCGGGTGTGGAAGTCCCGGAACAGAGACTAATGGTAAAACCTCTGCAGTTTTTCCCTCTTATTATTAAATCATCAATAACATGTAACCTGAACAGCAGCAAGAAAGAACTATGTGCCCAAAAGCTTCTGTACTTTTTTTAAATGCATTAATTGTTCTAATAAAGGATATTATCTCTCCACAAACATTCCTCATTAAGAAGAAAAACTGCCTGCATGTGTGTATGGATGTGCTTAATTATCTTAGTTGTCTTGCTGGAGCTGTATGATCATCTTACAAGAAAAGCTTGCAAAAGAGCTTCAGCAATTGATATGAAGGAGAAAGTAGAGGAAATAAGAGTGACAAAGTATGGATGGAGACTCTGTGGATGCATTTTGGTTCTGTTAGCAAAAATCTTGGCAATGCACCTGAAAACCTAGAAGAGATCGCTGAAGGAGTGTGGATGGGGGAACCAGCAGCCATACTTGGGCTAAAGAGGAACTTCCACATTGTCTGACCTTTCTGCTGTAGAAACTGTATTTGCTGGTCACTGGGAGAAAGGGAACAACTCCCTTTCACGTCTCCATGAGCAAACCTTCCAGCCTGGTGGTGTCAGAAGTAGGGAGCTTGGTGAAAGGCAGGGGTGGTGGCAGGTACCGCTTTTGAGGAGGGCTGAGGAAAGCCAACTGTCACCATGAGCTGCAAAGCAGTGTCAGGAGAAAAGCACAGATGGCAGGGGAGATGGTAAAGAGAGGAATTCTTCTGGCTGCAAGGTGAAACCAGTGTTGTCACCAAGATGACAGCTTGCAGGGCCATGGGGCCAGGCCATTGTAATGCCAGTGTGGAAGGAAAAGCCACACACTGTGTATTTCTATAGTCAGTGCAGCTGCAGCACTGCAGCTGTGACACTACCCAGCGGCCCAAGACAGACACTAGTAAGAAACCCACTAATCCAACACCATCCTTCAACCCGTACTGTTGTGGTTTAACCCCTCCCCGGGACAGGGGAGAGAATCAGAAGGGTAAAAGTGAGAAAACTCATGGGTTGAGATAAAGGCAGTTTAATAGGTAAAGTGAAAGCCATGTGTGCAAGCAAAGCAGAATAAGGAATTCATTCACTGCTTACAGGCAGGCAGGTGTTCAGCCATGTCCAGGAAAGCTGGGCTCCATCACACATAATGGGACTTGAGAAGGCAAATGCCATACCTCCAGACATCCTCCCTTTCCTTCTTTCCCCAGCTCTATATGCTGAACATGACACCATGTGGTATGGGATACCCCTTGGGTCAGCTGGGGCCAGCTGTCCTGGCTGTGTCCCCTCCCAGCTCCTTGTGCCCCCCCAGCCTGCTCACTGGTGGGTGGGGTGAGGAGCAGAAGAGGCCTTGATGCTGTGTAAGCACCGCTCAGCAATAATGGAAATATCTCTGCACTATCAACACTGTTTCCAGCAGAAATCCAGCTACTATGAAGAAAATCTCTCCCCAGCAAAAAGCAGCACATGTACATACCCTTACCACTCATTTTAAACACCTACAGCAGAGATGCTTATAACTCAGCTAGTCAGATGACAAGTGTTTGTAGTCAAAAGAGAGAAGGAGGTACTATTAGTGCACAACTCATGCGAGCTATTTTAGATACCTGTAGTGTGGTGAGTCATGCCTTGAAAGTGCCCATTCTTCCTTATTGCCTATATAGGAAATTCAGTTTGGTAAAATGTTTCTATGTTTGGTGAGGTGAACCTAACCCTTTCAGCCTACCTTCTTCGTCATTCGGAGTCAAGTATGTCAGATACTTTCCCTTTTTAAATGAAGGAGTAGCCTCGTATTCATCAGTTTCAGTCACAGATTGTTTCCTCAACTTAATCATATGAGACAGCCCAGTCATCTTGATTATGTTGTTTACCTGACTGAAATGGCTAAGACTTGTTTCCATATAACCAAGAGCTCTGCAGCTGGAGCTAACAGCTATGGCACACATTACACAGGTGTCCATACCCATTATGAAAGGAAAACTTTCCATCATTGAAATGATGTGGTTAAAATCGTGGCTGGAAAAGTATTGCTTAATCACTCTGCATAGGTGTGCCACTCATCTACTCAGAACTCAATTAAAGTACACAATGGAAGACTATTAACAAGCAATTCCTTAAATTCTGAACAGAAGATTTATGGCTTCTAAATAAGTCACATTTTATTGGGCACTCTTAAAATGCACTCTTTGAATATAGATAAAAAAGCAGAGCCAGTTGACTTACAGATGTTGCTTTCATTAATGGATTAATGTGATGTGTAATATATTATACTGGTTGACATTAAATCAGACTTCAATAGATTAGCTGACATATTTAACAAACAATAATTTTCTACATAAAGATGACAAGATGACTAATTAGTATGACCCTTTGTAGATGGAAATAGCACTTTGGTGCACTGAAAGACAGTTGTCTCTCTTGTCACCTCTACAGCTTGACTTCATTTTGATGGCTGCTGGTTGATGTTATTTTGTCTTGTCTACTGTAACAAGAGTGACCAGCAGATACAAGACAAGGGGAATGTGGTTCCTTCCACACCACCCTCAGAGACAGCCACTTCTGTCTAGCTCTGGGTATAACCACTTGTACCTCCCCAGAGAGATGTAGCCTAACAAATTCAACACAAGACAGTTTAAATCTTTATTACTGGCTGGCATCAGCACAACAACACAGCACGAGACCCTAGGATTTTTTCTTTTAAGAAGTTGTTGCTGATATGCAAACATGAAAGGTAACTTTGAAAAACTAGAAGAGATAATGTGTTTTTAAAAGACTGTTTGTACTATTTTTCTGCAGTTTTTTTTCTTAAATGGTCCAGTGCTCTTTTCCCCCCACTTCCATTAAAATTTTGGGAATGTAAGCTGAGAAATATGTGATTTTTCAATGTAATCTTGCGTTGTGTACCCACTACAGGGACAAAGTAAAAATGTGTATACCATATGGTTGTTCAAACAGTAGGTGTCCTTGAAGAAAGTATTTCTGTCTTAATGGAAGTATACTGGTGAGATAAAGCTGCACTATAAATAAATATTCATGGATGATGAGACCTTGGAGATAGTTCCAGTATGTTCCTAGATATAGCCTAATACATTATTTTAAAGGAAAAAATCTCCTAAGGTTTGTGGTAGGCATCCTCTGTTATCATCCTGAACATCCATCTCATTACCGCAGGTCTGCAAAGATTCTTACGGCACAGAATTAATAACAGCAAAAGTGACTGTACTGTGAAAAACACGAACTAGCTTTATTTTACACTATAAAAGAGGACCGGTGAGGTCCCTTTTATAAGAAGATCTGAGATACAGCCATTTAGACAAAAGATACATTGTAAAGGGATGCAAGAACCTTTTCAACCTTTTCTTGTAACAGTTTACGCAGTATCTTCAAAAAGAGAAACGGTATCTTAAAAGAACCTTGAAGTTTCACAGGTGAACTTGGAATTGACAGGAGACAGTAAAACTATGGCAATTTGGTACAGCCATAGAATAATTTTATTTTAATCTTAGACTATTTACACTAGGTGCCTGCACATGTATTTATCCAGCTGTGTTACGGATCCACTTAGGGCTTTAAGAATAGGTTCATTATTGGGCCCAATTCAGCTTCCACAGGTATGTGCAGGGATGCAGATGCAGCATGGATGAAGTGGCTTTTTCCAGGTGACATAATAAAACACACCACCCAGCATGTGTACAAGGGCATGGGGTTACATCCCTTCCTCCTAACCATTTCCTACCTTCCCTCAAAGCAAATTTACATCTCCTGATTGTCATTCACTTCACTAAGAGAAGGTTCACACAAACACTAACTGCTTCTGAAAATCCTGCCCCAGAGGAAAAGGTTGTGTTGTGGTATCTTAAAGGGAGGATCAGTGGGGACTGCAAATTAATTTGGCTAGGTTTATAACTCTGCAGTTTTAGTGTCCTTGTAGATCCATTGTAAAAAAAAAAAGAAAGATCTTCCAGTTTATTTCATGTGTTCAGAAAAATTTAAATGTGACAATGTCATCTCCGAGACTTTCCTTATTCTATGGAGACAGCAGTCTCCATTTCATTCTGTTAATACCCTCATCAATATGCTTTGTGTTCATCAAAGTATCCCAGCGAGCAGGGAACATGTAGCAAATGGCTTGGTAAGCTTCATGTCCTTCACCCCATGCTTGTTGAAACATTAAATCTTCATATCCCCAGTGCATCAACCATTATTTTGAAGGCAGATTTTAAAGCTCTTATTCACAGAGGCTTAAATCCTGATCGAAAATTGTCTGAAATCACCAAGACCTGTGCCGGCTATTTAGCCCCTTTGGAAGATGTGCTTGTGAGCATGGTCTGACTCATCAGTCTACCCTCACACTGATGGTTTATTAGAAAGAAATAAATGAAGGAGCCATGCAATAAGACAGGCCTGGCAAGTCAAGATTTTATAGCCAGCATATGTTCTGCGTGTAACACTCACTCATGAGAATTGGACAAGAATTCCCTTCTTCCTTTTTCTCAGGCAAAATGGAATTTCTCTGTTGTATATCTGCCCCTCTTTCTAATCTCCAGGCTGGCATCTGGTGGCATAGATTACCAGAGGGACCTTGAGGCAGGAGGTCAGCCAAGGGCGCTGCTGGACACTTCAGCAGTGCAAAGCAGATGCAGAATTCCCTTTGCTGGCAAACGCTCAGCTGGCTAGGCCTTCCTTCGCAAGGAATGAGCCGTGCACGGAGGGGTGGTGTTGAAAGGATGGACGGAAGATGTGCTGATTATCCTCTCAGCAGCATCCACTTAGCACATGTTTTGTGATGAGCTTGGAAGAGTTTGCATGTGCTTCACTAGGTCACCCTATCTTGCAGAGACTAAAAGAAGCCGCCAAGAACTGAATAAGCCTTTACCTACCCTTTTGTCCCCACAAGCAGCCTCCAAGGAGCAGCATTTGAAGGCACGCCCTGGATGAGGCCAGAGTCATTGCACAAAAATTGTGTTTATCCTCTAGCCCAGTCAATAATTCTTTTCCAGTTGTGTGAAATCCACAGGGCATTACAACACTAAAAAAAAAAAAGCAGCAAAATCACCTAATAAAAAATATTATTTTCTTATGTTGCACACACCAATAATAAATGCATCAGCAGCATTGCTATGTAACAGACCTTTGTTGTTCAGAAGGGGTTAGCACACTAAAGCTAAAAGGGGCTGCAGTGCAGAGGTGAAGTTAGCATCCCATCGCTGAGAGAGGGATCCAAGAGCAGGAGAGGCAGAGGAGAACACAATCCCACAGTCCAGACATGGGAGAACTACAGTTACACCACATCAGAAAGGACTGTGAGATCTGACTGGAGAACTTTGCTGTTATCCAGCCACGTTCTTTTCCTAAAACAGAAAAAAAAATATCCGAAATAGCAATGTATACAGATTTTTAAGATTAACACAAATAGATTTATTACAGCCAAGACTTCTTTCTTAAATTTCTTGTGCAGAGGCTTGTGGATCCTGAAAAATAAACAAGGCCCTATGCCTTCGTGCTTCTTAACCCCTGGGAAGAAACAGGTAAACCATTAGAGAATGGTCCATTAAAAATGAAAACACAAAGTAAAGACGTGGTTTCCTGAGAAAAGTGGGTACTTTTCAATGGAAATGTGCTTTTGAAAAGGCAATTTATCAACCAAAAAACACTTAAATTGCCTACATGTTCTCATGCAGAAGAAAGACTGTCAACACATCATAAACCCTGGATTAGGTACCTGCAATACAATGAAGCACACAGATGAGATGCAGTTGCTTCCTTGCTGATTTTCTGCTTCTTAGGTAATGTTCTCTTCTTATGACAGGATACTGTTCCTATTTTTGGCTCATTAAATTTACCAGAGAAAAGGTCCCATTTTGTATGAGATTCTCTGAATCATTCTTCCCTTGATAAAAGCTTGTTATGACACATGCAAGTTTATGTTTGCTTGAGGAGAGGGGGTATATATACAGTATATAGTGTAGCACATATGACCCAAATCTGATCGCAGAGGAATTTCTTTCTATTTGGATACCTTGTGCCAAACCCTATAGATCTCTGTGTGCACTCTTCCGCTACTAGCAGCCATTGCAACAAAGGAGCTAGACACCATATCGTCGTATTATGTGAGGACACTGCATATCAATGCATATTGTGATAACTGTTTAGAGTTAGAAATATATTCTAGGAAGATATTATGCAGCCATATTACTCTGTGGCTCTTGGCTAATGTGAAAACAGACCTCGGCTGTTACACCGTGTGTTTATGTCAAGCTTAGGGTGGTCACCACAATTAGCAAGAGTAATACAGGTCATCCTTGCATTTCACTTACCACTGACTCTGGCAACCACTCACACAAACGACCTGAAAGAGAAAGCCTGCCTCAGATGGCTTACAAACAAAAAGCCTGGTCTTCCAGCTGAACTCACATAAATCATAAGTTCACAAGAAATTCTTTCACCTCAAGCTTAGGAAAAGCAGTTTTGCTAATCATAGAATCATGGTCTCGTTTGGGTTGGAAGGGACCTTTAAAGGCCATCTAGTCCACCCCCCTGCAATGAGCAGGGCCATCTTCAGCTAGTTCAGGTCGCTCAGAGCCCAGTCCAGCCTGGCCCTGAACATTTTCAGGGACAGGGCATCTACCACCTCTCTGGGCAACATGTGCTGGTGTCTCAGCACCCTCCTCATAAAAGATTTCTTCCTCATATATAATCTAAATCTACCCTCTTTTAGTTTGAGACCATTACCCCTTCTCCTGTCACAACAGGCCCTGCTAAAATATCTGTCCCCATCTTTCTTATAAGCCCCCTTGAAGTATTGAAAAGCAGCAGTCAGGTCTCCAGGCAGAACAACGCCAGCTCTCTCAGGCTTTCTCCACAGGAGATGTGTTCCATCCCTCAGATCATCTTTGTGGCCTCCTCTGGACCCACTCCAACAGGTCCATGTCT
>JAVJGJ010000014.1:65677501-65713693 GCA_035590215.1 Microhierax caerulescens | reverse complement strand
GTCTCACCAGAGCAGAGCAGAGGGGCAGAACCACCTCCTCGACCTGCTGGCCACGCTGCTTTTGATGCAGCCCAGGACATGGTTGCCTTTCTGGGCTGCAAGTGCACATTGCTGGCTCATGTCCAGCTTTTCATCCACTGGTACCCACAAGTCCTTCTCAGCAGGGCTGCTCCCAATTCCTCCATACCCCAGCCTGTACTGATACTGGGGGCTGCCCCAACCCAGACACAGGACCCTGCACTTGTCCTTGTTGAACCTCATGAGGAGCACACATGTCCACTTGATACATGAGAAACAAGACAATGATGGATAGAGAAACAGAAGTATAAGGGGTTATAATCATGGCATGGTCTAATCTCAAAGTTAAAATTATCAAGTAAAAAAAAAACAAACTGGAAGCATAGGCTGACCACTTTTCTAACTATTCTTCTGTGGCAGTTTCCTCCAGAGCCACCACAGTAAATTCAGGTTTTATTGTTGGCAGGGCAGAATATTTTTGCAGGAAAAATTGAACAGAGGAAAGAGTAAGTAATGTAAGTAATCTAAGGCTAAGGAAGTAATGGAGCACCTTAATGAATCAGGAACATTTTTATTTCTTTGTTTAAAGAAAAGTTCAATTCACCCGTATTCAGTGTACAAAGAAATATTCCCGCCTGACATGCACAGAGCTGCAGAGCTCCTGTGCACTGCTACAAATGAGAAGATAAACAGATCATCTTCTCAAAGGCACACTGAACAGCTGTGTATTGAGTATATCCACTGAATAGATAGCTACCACAGAATATTTTTTGTTCATTATAAATTCATAATAGGCAAAGTCTGTACTTTTCATGCTGACTCCAGTTTTATGCTGTCAGAGCTTTTTAACTATGCTGCATTGCCTCAGCACTTCATTTTACTGCAGACTGATTGTATTTCTCGGCTGGTTCTATAACTCCTCAGAAAATCATCCCATGGTAACATAACAAACAGGCTTTATGGGTGGTTTTTTTTTCCCCAAAGTAAGTAGAAAAAAATAAATCTTTTGAAAGCAGCTAGCTTTGGAAAGATTTTGTGTGTATGTGTTCCCCACTGGTCCCCTCTACCTTTCCATGACAGAAAAACAATCAAAAATTTCTTCTTCTAAGTAAAGACTGATCAACCAAAAGGTTTTGCCCTGAGCTGAAAGTATGCAACTAATCACATCATGAACATGGTTTTAACAGGCAAAGCAAAGTCTTGCATCTGCAAAGACTTCCATGTTTCACTTTAAAGAGATCCAATAAGATTATTTTAAAACTGGTTTATTTTGAGTTTTAGAGCCTCTGTTACCTACATTTCCTGTGGAGAACCTTCAGGGATACTGCTGTTCACATACTAAGAATAACATTTGAACCTTGCAGTGTGCTCTAGGGTGATTCAACATAGATGTTTAGAGTATCCTGGGCTTGGGAAACTTTATACAAGCTATTACATAACCCAGAAAGCAGTACAACATAGCCCATACTCCCTCTTTTTCCATCCCCAGTGCACAAGTCCACTGATGTTTGGCACATCTCTTCAAAGAGTCTCTGTTTATCTAGTGTGCCTCATGATGCATGCATCCCAGTGACCTTGTCTGCTGCCGTGGCTTACCTCTGTGCCCTGTGGTGCTCCTCAGCTCTCAGCCCTCAGCTGGCATTCAGAAACAAATTCTATTGGCAAAAAGACAGAGTAATTGACAGGAGGCCACCAAATACCGTGATGACAGGGAGTTCCTTGTTACCCTGCCCCAGGAGTGGGCTGGCTGTCCCATCAGAGCTCCACTTTCAAGGCAGGTTCAGGGCTTCATCTGACTTCCACAGAGGACAAAAAGGCAAGACCTCAATTGGTTTTGCACATGAGTTGAGGCACAAGAAAACCAAAGATACCTTTGTCCTGGGCAACAGCCACTATTTTTGGACCTTGATGGGAGACAAGTATGTATCTATGGAGTTGTTACCAAAAGATCAGTTGAATTAACTTTTTAAGGCTTGTTTTGAAGTTCAGAAAGCAGGCACTCTTATTGCAGTGCTGGGAGCACGGGTGATACATGTTCACCTTGTCCTTGAATACATGTCCCTTATATTCTCTGTAATAATATATATGCATTAAATTTCCCAGAAAACCCATACATATTCAATCGTTTCCCAGAATTCATCTACACTAGTCCCTCTTTCTTTTGCACATGTGTAGTTTTCTTCCTATTTGAGTCAGAGGGCTGCTTTTGTGACCACTGAGACATTGTTGGTTTTGAAACACTTCTTGACCCAGTCATCTTGGTCCTTTTATGGTGTTTCTTGGCAAAACCTATGCTAGGTTTACCATGAGATTCAATCAGTTCTTTTCTTTCATCCTAGATGTCCTTTGTAAGTTGGATCATAAATCTCATCCATGCAATACCAGGTCTTCTTGATCACAATCTAATAATTATACTAATACAGAGATTTCTCGATTACTATCTAATAACTATACTAAGGCTATACATATACTAAGGTTATACATTAAACTTCTGGTATCACTGGTATCAGTATCATCTTGTCTCCTGCTGTACCCCAAGAAAGGACATTAACTTCTGAATTCCCACCAACTGTATGAGGTGAGGGGTCCTAATTCCCCCTTCCCACATTTTCTTCCCCTGCACTTAAAGGGTGCTCCTTGAGCCTCTGGCACACACACCCAAACCCCGGAGGGGTCTTCAGAGAGGGACTGAGGGCATCCCCATGGTCTGAGGCCACTCAGGCAGACCCAGCCTGTGCGGGTGGGTCCAGGTTTGCCAGCTCTGCTTGAGCTGCCTAGTAGATACGGGCAATTCTGACGGGAACAATGGGAAGCGCTGGTAGACCAGGGTCTGGCTTTGACCTAAGTAATTTTTATTCTGTAAACCCACACACTTTTCCTGCACAAAGCTGCATGGCAGTGGTCACAGCATGTAGGTTACTGTCTGTGGTTTAATCCCGGCTGACAACCAAGGACCGCGCAGCCGCCTGCTCACTCCCCGTCACCCAGAGGGGTAGGGAGGTGGATCAGAAAGGAATGTAAAACTCGAGGGTTCAGATAAGAACAATTTCATAGGTAAAGCAAAAGCTGCACATGCAAGCAAAGCAAAGCAAGGAATTAATTCCCCACTTTCCATGGTGGGCAGGCAGGTGGCTCAGCCATCCCCAGGGAAGCCGGGCTCCATTACATGAAAAAGTTACTTGAGAAGACAAATGCCACAATGCTGGATGTCCCCATCTTTCTTCTCCCCTCCCCACCCTTCACCCAGTTTACATACTCAGCATGACATCCCATGGTATGGAATACCTCTTTGGCTAGTTCAGGTCCCCTGCCCTGGCTGTGTCTGCTCCCAGCTTCCTGTGGGGGGGGGGGGGGGGGGGGGGGGGGGGGGGGGGGGGGGGGGGGGGGGGNNNNTAGGATAACCATTACATAAGAACAACTAAACACATCAGTGTGTTATCAACATTTTTCTCACACTAAATCCAAAACACAGCACTGTACCAGCTACTAAGAAGAAAATTAACTTTATCCCAGCTGAAACCAGGACAGTTACACAGAAGATTCAGGGCAGAGTGAGAGCATCTGCAGCTGCTCCAGGCATGTATAAAGATGCCATGCCACAGGTACACTCTGGGACATCCTGGTGCCCAGCAGCAGCAGAGTGGTCAACAATGCAATTACAGCAGGATGATGTTCAGCACTGAGGAAGTTTCACAGAGTGAGTCTTTGGGGAACCTTAAGCTGGTGTGGACACACACCTTTGGAGGCTACTTAGCACATTCTGCAATAAGAAGAGTGCAATTATGTTTGCATAATTGAGAGGCAGTGGCACAGTGTATATGGCATAGGCCCTAGCAAAAGGAATGGGGCACTTCCCTTCATTGAGCCAACTGCCAGTGTTCACCCCATCCTGGGGACACAGCGCATAAACCCTTGCAGATCTGCCCAGTTACAGTGCTCAGATCCCTGGTCCCAGCCCAACTGCAGTTAGGATGTAGAGCTATAGAATGAGTTAAGAGGGTTAGAACCGTAAGATCAAACCACTATTCAATGTGAACAGTTTCATAGCTCAGTCAGCCTCTCCTATTGATTTATTTTTCTTGCATGGGCATTGCAGGCATGAGTATAAAGTTTTCTATAGAAATATTCAGCTTGGAAATAGCTGCAGGGAGGTCTTGGCTGACACAGATGCATACACCCCTGCGAAAGATTTTTCTTTAGAGCCCCATTGTAGAAAGCTGAAGGCTAATTAAACGTAGTTAGGGGCTGAAAATATTGTTTCAGAAAGCAATATGTAATGAGAGCTCAGGCAGTTCAATGATTAAACTGCCTTTGGAAAGAGCCAGTCTGCCCTCAGGCTTCAATCTTTTGGGTTGAACATATTTGTCAACACCCTATCAGCACTTTCTAGATGGTATGTGGTGCCTCCCAGAATTGGGTATAAGGGACATGTGTGTGATAATGATATACTGCATTTATCAAGACAAATTTCTGTTCCAGTAAACTTACAGTGATATTGCACTACACAAAGTCTGTGACATATGTATTTCACTGACTTTAGCATATTTAACAATTTTGTGTGTAGACTGCTGTGTTGAATAGTCTTGTCTGGTTACAGAAATTAATTTTCATAGGTATTTCAGCTTACATATGTGAAGCAGAGTTTGGATTCACAACAGTAAAAAATTCCATCCATTTAAAAATAAAAGAGGGGCAGAAAGGACTGTATTTCTGAATATCTTCTGCTGTCCAGGCCATGAATGACAGAATACTTTGGGGAGTGTTTCATTTGCAACTTTTTGACCTAGCTTATGGCCAGGTAACCTTGCAACTGAGCTCATAAATTATACTTGAGAGTCTTGTGTAGGACATCTCAGCTTATTTGTTTAGATCCAACCAATCCCAAAACCAGTCTAAGTATTATTCCTGAGATTCCCATAAACCTCTGTATTTTCAATGATCATAAGTCTCCTTTGCCAGCAGGGAAAGTGTTCATGATGCTTAGATACGCCTGCATAATCAGAATTTCATCATCTTTCAATATACATATTTTTTCACTTTTGTGGAGAGGCTGTGTCTGGCGAGGCAGAGAGGCCTGTCCACAGCACACACAAGACAGCTCCCCAGGAATGATGAGTAGCAGGAGAATGTGAAGGAGGCAGTGGAGATCCACAAAACACTTTTTGCAACTGATGTTCTAGAACAATTACTAATAATCCTTGATTACACTGCAGGAAAGTTCAAGGTGAAGTGTTGGGTCGCTGTTGCAAAACTGAAGAGGCCAGGAAGAACAAGCAGACTTATGCACTTTTAGTCAGCTGAATTAGCTAAAGGAATTAAATGCAAAGATGGATTTCTCTCACCTCCCTGTATTTATAATATTGAGTAGAAAAATAACTGCCTTTTTCTTCTTGATATTCTGACTACAATGGGTTTTTCTACCGCACATTTTATAAACTATATTGAACAGGGTGCATAAATATAAAGCCCATCAAGTAAGCATCACTCCCTTGTTTCCACCTCATATACTCTTTGCACAGGCCTTCCTCTGGCCTCTTGTCTTTTCACCTTAAAGTGACACAAATTCGCACGCATTCACAGACATGAACAAGGGCAAGGGATATAAAGAAATGCAACTTAATGTACCAAATGATCAGTGTTCAAAACTATCAACGCGGTCTCTGAAAACGCCAACGAGATGTAAACACATCAATAAAAGAGTAAGTTCTCATCTGCCTGCCCTCCAGCCCCCAGACTCTGCTGAGGGAAGAAGATAGTTACTGCAGCTGTGAGGGGGTTGCAAGGAGAGTATTCCTTTCAGCTGACTTTATGTGTTTAAGTCAAAGTCCTTTTGACTGTTCCACAGAATCAGGGAAGAGGAAAGGTGGGGAAAATAAATTAGATCTTCATCTTGAGTAAGTGTGTATGGTACCTATGTAGTTTAAGGAAAGGAAATGAAGGTGAGGGTGCACTGCATAACTAAGCCTGTCCAGGTGCCAGCATCTGGGGTTACTCACCTGTTTATCCCACTTCTACATACATGCAATAGGCTGTAAAATACAGTCACTTATGTCAGGAGAAGGTTGTCGGATTCCTGGCTTAAATATATGTGACTTCAGTTCTGCATAGCTCTGGGAAAGATCTACTCCCCTCTTTAAGTTTAGCAGATAAAACTGGGTGTAACTTTAATGTGAGAGGAGGTCTAAGAGGAAAATCATCTAATGAAAAGTGAATAATACAAAGGAGATGCCCTACTTCAAAGTACACTTTCTTAAATTTACTAGTCAGAGGCTGAATTCCCTTCTGCTCTCTGGTATGTGATTTATTGCTTTCTTATTCTTGCTTTCTGAATCCTATAATATCTATCAACCTGGGTAAAATTCTGATTTCAGCAATTCAGGTGAAAATTTAAAGCCCCCTAAAGTACTCCTGAAAAAAAGTAATGGATTTCTTATGGATGCATAGGGCTATAAATTAAATACAGTTCTGGTCAATAGCTTATACCTGACATCCATCTGTTCTAGGGTTTCAAGCTACAAGTCCTGCTCTCTAGCATCCACCCAGAATTATATTATTATTATTGTTGTTATTGTTGTTGTTATAATTATTATTATTATTGTTATTGTTGTTGTTTGTTGTTGTTGTTGCATTATGACCCAAAATATTATAGATGCTTTTCAGGCCAGCAGAAGACAGTGTTTCTCCTGCAGATTGTACAGTGCAAAGTAAAAGAGACAAAGGCTGATGGAAACAGACATAATACATAACCCAGGGGATTTCTATAGTAAACACAGGTTTATCAGAAATGCATTTGCCTGTTTTAATTACTTTTTTTAAAGCTTATTTTCCTAAGGAATTGGAGCACAGAAGATTATCCAATTCACTTGGTGGTCAATTATGCAGGGAAAATGTGGAGAGTTTTTTGGTCTTAGTTTCTTAGTGCTTACCACATTAGGCATGAGAGACTCCAGTCAGGCAGTGTCCCCTGTGTAGATTCACTAGGATCTTAAAAAGGTTGAGTTCATGTTTCAGCCTTGGTATAATTTAATTAAAAAATCAATCAACCGTGAGACACACACCCATTGGAAAGCAGGCTTCATTAATTCTGTGAACACTGAAACTGATATTCATAAACAAACTGATCTTCCTTCTCTGGTTTTCTCTCCATGGGTCAGTTCTCACCTCCTTCTGACCATCTACACCAATAAACCATCTATACACCCAGTGACCTGTCCCCTCCTGTATTTAACAGATGTCAGCTAGAGCCTTAGTTTCAAAACTTTTTTGGGTCTGGTTAGCTAAGTGTCAAAACCAAGGGCTTGAGCACTGTAGAGGAAAAGCCTGTCTCAAAGGCTATCCCATTGCAATCCTGACTGTAGATTCACTGTGTCGGTGCAGAACAGACATGCACTGGGGCAATTTACTCTCATATTTTGCAGAATTAAGATCATGCCATGCCTTAGTATTACAAATAGCTTCACTTGTGCAAATTTCCTTGTGTTAGCCAGGACTTAAAGATCAAGACATGCGACCTCTGGATGCCATCCCAAACACCCTGAGAACTGCTGGAGTTCACTGAGCTGGACTGATCTATGTCCCGTGTAGGGCCTTGATTACATGTCATTACTGTTTTACAGTGAATTTACGTTGCAGCCAGAGACGTCACCTCAGCACAGCCTAAGTATATTCATGTTTGGTTTCTAATAGCAAAGTTGCTGTGCAGTGAGGACTTCTGCAGCAATCTGTGGGTTAGTGCAGGCTGTAAGTCAACTTGGGACCTGAGGAAAGTACTTGGAAAGCTACTATCAATATGCAACTGCACCTGGTAAAGCTAGCTGGGGTGTTTACAAAACCTTCCATCATGTCTTTGACTGCAACATAGACAGATTTCAGAGAGAGTCCCTGAGCAGAACAGTACTCAAGAGTCTCTGCACGGTAAATGTAAAGCTCGTTTGAACAATTCTGTTGTTCTGATGTTGATTAAATAGTCC
Organism: Microhierax caerulescens; assembly: GCA_035590215.1. NCBI lineage: Eukaryota > Metazoa > Chordata > Aves > Falconiformes > Falconidae > Microhierax > Microhierax caerulescens. The sequence goes on along the minus strand of JAVJGJ010000014.1, from coordinate 65,705,705 downwards.
TAGCAGAAGCAATTCCAGGGTATGTCACTTCATGATATGAAAACCTTTCTTTCCAGATCTCAGCCATTAAAATATAAAAGTTTGAGGGGGTTTTGGCCAGAATATGCACCACAGGCTAAATTAGAGTTGAATAGTGCTATTGATCCTCTCTCAAGCAGCACTTTGCATATCTGTGTTCCAGTCCCAATCTGTCAGACAGTATTCAGATATTAAAATTTTCTTGGCACCGCAGCCATCCATAAACTACATCTCTCTGTGGAACACAGTTTTAAATTGGCTAATATTTCATTCAAGTTTTCTTAAGGTAATAGTTACCACTTGTATACAAAATTAGGATTCAATACAAGATGCTGAACTCTTCCCTCAAAAAGGAGAAAGTCCACCCTAGTTGACATTAAAATGCCTAACTAAGATTCTGCTTCTTCTATTGGTCCAGAATGACTCATTGCTCTCCCTCGCTTTGTTCATGTACATGTCTCGGTGACAGTCATTGCTATTGGCTTCACTTCCAGCCAGGTACTAGTTCCAGAGTTCTTCCCCACTGATTTACCTATTATACATACATCTGGGAAACAAAGACACATCTTATTTTCTTTATAAAGAGCCCTGTCATTCAAGTTTGTTTGTTTTTTTTCATGCTCCTTGGGACCAGGCTATTACCAGCCATCTTGTGGGAAATGCAGGGGTCATGCCACCTAGAGATAGTGTGAAGGGAATAAAGTTATCTCAGTACAGTCAAAGACAAAGTAGCAGCAACTGGGAGCATAACCTATCTTCTTTGCTTCTCTGAGGAAAGCACATTGCTTTCTTCTGGCACTTCAAGCACTGGAATGCATCTACAGGGATGGAAGTGGAGCTCTGAGTCCCTGAGTTAATGTCTGAGCAGTGCTCTTAAGTGTTCTTCCTCACACTGCCACAAATGCCAAGCTAAGAGTTCAGAGCAGAGCAAGAGCTTGCACTGGTTGACTTTGCAAGTAAGCACAGGAACTGGGAGAGAAGTGCTGGTGCATCAACTAAAGCAAAGACACGCTAGCTGGAGCAGAACTTTATTTTGCTCTCAAGTCCTGATGAGCAATTCCATAGGGAAGATTAGTTGAGGCCCTCCGGATAAGAGGTTTAACTAAGGAATAGGTGGAACGGAAATTTTGTAAGGAGGAACAGGTTTATATTGGCTGCCCTGTATTTGGGGAATAGAAACCTTCCCTCTTTCAGGCTGTTTGAAGAAGAATGATGGGAGTGTGGAGGAGGTGTCTGGGATGGTGAGCAAAGGGTTCTGGGAAGGTCAAAAGTCAGATGCTGTTAAAAACCACCTTTTCCTGAGAACTATATCTAAAAATTGCAGACATCAATAATTACTTTCTATGTCTTAAAGGACTGTGGTGGGTTAATGCTGGCTGGGTGCCAGTTGCTTGACAAGCTATTCTGTCACTCTGCATTCTCAGTAGGACATACAATATATATATATACAAATACAATGAAGAAAAAAACCTTCATGGGTTGAGATAAAGACAGGGAGAGATCACTCAACAATTACCATCATGGGCAAAACAGTTACAACTTGGGAAAACTAATTTAATTTATTGCCAATTAATAACAGATTAGGATAGAGAGAAATAAAAAAACAAAACTATAAACATTTTTCCCCACCTCCCTTTCTTCCCAGCCTCAGCTTCACTCTGGACTTTTCTACCTCCTCTCCCAAGTAGCCCAGGGGGATGGGGAATGGGGGCAGTGGTCAGTTCATGACACTGTATTTGCTTCCTTCCTCCTCACACGGTTCCTCTGCTCCAGCATGGGGTCTCTCCCATAAGGTAGTTCTTTATGACCTTCTCCAATATGGGTCCTTCTCATAACCTTAAGTTCTTCAAGAACTGCTCCAGCGTGAGTTCTTTTCCATGGGATGTAGTCCTTCAGGAATGAACTGCTCCAGCATGGGTCCCCCACAGGCCACAGTCCTGCCAGAAAATCTGCTCCTGCACAGACTCTTCTCCATGGGCCACAGCTCCTGCCAGTAGCCTGCTCCAGCATGGGCTCTCCACAGGCTGCAGCTTCCTTCAAGGCATCTCCACCTCCTATGGCATGGGGTCCTCCACGGCTGCAGTGTGGATATCTGCTCCATCTTGGTGCTCTGTGGACTGCAGGCAGGCAACCTGTTTCACCATGGCCTTCCCCACAGGCTGCAGGAGAATCTCTGCTCTGGCACCTGGAGCACCTCCTCCCCTCCTTCAGTGACCTTCGTGTCTGCAGGGTTGTTTCTCTCATAATTTTCACACTCTTCTTTCTCACAGCTGTTGCACAGAAGTTTTACCCTTCCTTAAAAACATTGCCATAGAGGTACCACCAGCATCATTGATGGGCTCGGCTTTGAGCAGTGGTGGGTCCATCTCAGGGCTGTCTGGAACTGGCTCTGTGTGACACGGGTCAGCTCCTGGTGTCTCCTCACAGAAACCACCCCTACAGCCCACCCACTACCAAAACCTTGCCAAAAAGGGTGGCACTTCTGATCCTTCTGAATCAATGTAATGGGTCTGTAAAAATTCCTTCAGCTCTACTTGTGACAGGGTGCATATGCTCTCAGCTGCCCAAGAAAGAGTGAGGATCAATATGTTCTGCTTCACTGCTGCTACGAGAGGGAAGATCAAAGAGCGAAAGCTCTGCCCTGCAGCAGACTGGTGGGAAGAGGCAGAGAGGGTCTTCAGCCTTAACTCCAAGAGATGCTTCCATGATGGGGCCAGAGGACTGGTTGACAGGCAGCTTGAAGAGAGCTAGCTTCCAGGCTGGAAGCAGTGAAGTGACTTCATCTTTCAAGGGAAACAACTGAGCAAATCCCTTCCACCTTTGGCACCTGAGAGGAGATCTCTGGGTGGTCTGCCAGTAGCCTGGGAGTGGTCTCAGTCACTGTTGTAATGCACGCGTTCTCCTGAACTGTGTGGGAGCACCATAGCAGGACCTCTTGCAGTGTGTTGTAAACACGCACAAATATAGATGCATGCACATACGCATACACTTGCGACCAGAGACAGAAATATTTCAAGCCCTCACATGCCAATCCATACCCCAACACAGTTGTGCTGGAAAGCTGCTAACTTTGCTGTTCCTGAAGGTAACTGAATTACTACTCAATGGAGGGACTGATGGAAAATGTCTTGAGAGGAGATGACTAAGAGAAAACAGCTGTTTCCTGCCATCAACAACAATGAGTGACACCTGAAAAGTCATCCACTATCCCATAAAAACAGATGGCGTCAAACACATGATGTTATATACATCAGACTTCTTGGGCTTATCTCTGAATACTCAGGGAAATTTGAGGAAAAGTTTAAAAACTGAAGCCTCAACAACGAGGCACGCTGCTTTGCAGGGTGAGTCACTCAGCAAAAAGCAATCGTCAGCTGATTTTCTGTGGGTGTCTACTGCTTTCTGAAATGACCTACTATATGAAAGGATTTTATACAAGGGTGCAATCCACACATCAAGGGAAACTTTGTTTTGTTTTGTTCCCCCCACACACCCCCAAGACAGCAGAAAATACCAGGTATGTGCACCTATTGACAGCAGTGAGCACAGAAAGAATTACGTCTTAGCTGTAAGGGTTAGTCTATAGTGTTTTTAAAGAAACAACAGAAAAATCATACCTTACTCTTTGCACCATATCAGTTTTATATTCCTGAAGCTTAGCTTTATTGGATAAAATGAAATGGATGGCTTTGAACTGTAAAATATATGGGTGCACGTAACAGGTCGGCACGTTATTAAACACACTATGAGGTCCAGGAATGAGCATGTTTTGAAAGGCAAATTGGCCTCTTCTCTTGGTTTCAGGTGGACGTGTACCTTCCACAGCTTACAGGTACTCCCCAAGCAAAACATCTTGCTTCAAGCAAAGACCTGTATATACTAATCTTTGGTTTAAATGCATCTATAAAATGCTACTGTCACAAATTTCTACTTCAAGTTCCTCTTTGCTTTCATATTGAAGGGAAATAAAAAACACGGGTGAATGAGCTGCGTGTTGTGGTTGCAAAGTCCCATGCACTCCTGAGAAGGACTTAAACATCCCAAATGTGATATAGGAACTGCAACACATAATTCAGAATCGAATACAAGCAGACACAGTGAATTGATAAGACTATTTTTATTCTGTGCTTCTCCCTCCCCGCCCCAGTCTGGCTAAACAATGACACAGTCACTTAAATAGTAAGATAGATGCTTTTTTGAATGAACTTATTCCAAGATAACATTCTTGCATCAAGAATATGTAGCTTTCAGTCAGAGGCAACAATCAACCAAAATTCTATTCAGTTGGTCCAACGACTGCTTTTTAAAAGCATCTACTTCCTCGCACAGGTGAGTTGAATGCATTTAATTCCAGCATCCATTTCTGTTCATTCAAAAGACACATTTCCCATTTGATACAGTTATTTGCAATGCTAACACTAGCAGATTAGCTGCTAAAGATTATTTTTTTTTTTTTGGGGGTGTGTGCTATTTTAATTAAGATCTCTCTGAGATTAAAGGAAAAGATTATTATTTATAATAAAAGCCTATGGATGTACAGCATTTGGCTAGGATCTCTGGAGTAGCAGCAGAAGTTTTAAAAAAACCAAACCAAGAGCATACAAGAATATAAGCAATTGACTGAAAAGCCAATTTCACTGTGTGTGCTATGAAATACTGAATGAGGTTTAGACTTGGGATGCTTATAGAAGGTGCTTATTGTTTCTCTCTATACTGACTTCCAGACATTAGTGTCAAGGTTGCCTTGGTAATTTGTTTGCTGGGCTGAGAGTCTTTAAAATCTGCCTGCAACAGATTCCTGTAAGAGCTTCAGGGAAGGAGGAGAAAAAGGGTATATCTAGGTAATCGATTCAAATCTGTTATCTCTGTCAGGGTTATCTACTAACTGTAAAATCTCCTTAGAGAAAGCTGTAGATTTTTTTTCACTCTTTCCATAAACTGTGAGTTTAAAAATGTGACTATGCTACATTTTGGTAGTTAACTCAAAAGGAATAAACTAACTGCATACTGAATTTCAGGGGGGTTTAAATGTCTCTTTTGAAAATATGTCATGTCTATGCATGGCTCAACCCAAATTGTAAGATTAAATACTCCTAGTAAAAGGGTCTTTGCCAGGCACCTTCTATGGATTATTTTAGGAATCATTTTCAGTAAAGTAAATGGAAAATCTCAAGGAAATCCATTTTTCCTGTCTTGCACTTTGAGGTATCCCAATCTGACTGATGGGAATAGGTGGCGGGAAGATGAAAATAAGGGTGACTAAAGAGCATCTGGTAGGTTAAAAATACCTCTGCAGAGCTTCAAGACCAACTCACCATCGGAAGATCTGCCTTAATTCCCCAACATATGAATTACAGCATGATTTACAGGTGTTGGCCTGTTTAATGTTATTTCATCTGCAGAAAATATCTAGAGGGATGAAATAAGAATGGGCAGTGCACTCTCATCTGTCCAGGCTCTGGTCTCATAGCTATTGCTATGCATTATAAAACTCATTCTGTCCTCACTTGCTACAGCAGCACTGGTTTTGCACCAGTCTGCCTTGACAGCCCACCTCCCACTGCCCGCTGCCCACTCTCTCTGGCTGACTTTGAGTCTCACCAAATAAAGCCTCATAACGTGAGTTAACAGTGCCAATCTTAACATCTATTTTTAATCAGTGCAGCATAAATACTTGCCTTAGCAGAAAACTGCTAGCATTTCTCCTCCTGAGGTCCTCCTGCCAATTGGGAATAAAAAAAATATACCTGCACTTCATAAGTAATCAGTGCATCAACATTTTGTGGCTGGAAGAATTTTGCTTTTAGCAGAAGGTAGGGGAGGGAATATTAAAGTTTTCTCACAACTTTACCTAAAAAGAGAGTCTTTGATGTGTGGGTTATACCAAACTGCTGCATTTCAGCCTGCATTTACATTTGGCTCAAACCTCCTTTGATGATGTGTTCCTTCACTTATTGTCATCTAAGAACTGACGCTAAAAGAGTTGTTTGGGGGGGGTGGGGGTGTTGTTTATTTGGTTGTTTTTTATGAAATGAGGTGTTTTACTCTTCTCACTCACTCCCAAGGTAAGAGCTGCTCCTGGGTAACTGTAGCCTCTACGTCCAAAAAGTTTGCTTCTTACTGACATGGTCGGACTTCCCTTTGGGTAGAGACATTAACATTACAATCTCTCATGGTTCTTTCTAGGTTTATCTGCTGTTACACAGAGAATACTTTATGCCACTGAAGCATCAGGGAAGTGTAGGCATTTGGATTTGTTTCAAACCTGAAAAATATTGATGTACCTGAAAGCTTCTCCGTCCTTTTTCGAGCTATATCAAATTGTCTAACAAAAGATATATCCTCTCCTTGCAATCTTTATAATGATAAAGCTTGAATATAGTTAGAGTCCCAAAACTAACAGCTTTTTTCCTTGCAGAAATATTACTTTTTTGTTGGGATTTCACACGAGCAGGGGTGAAGGTCAAATATCACCAGGAAGACAACATTTCTGGCTGCTGAGAAATCCCTCCTGCTGTTCTTGGACACCTTTCTGATTTCTGATTTAAAACACAGAGTAGCTGGTCATCTCATGCTTTCCTGAAGCTTTCACTGCAAATGCTGAACTGCCCTAGTCCAGCGTAGTTAATGAAATACTAATGGACAGAAGCCAAAGCAGCCTTCAAAGACACAGATGTGGAAATTACTGTTTGCATATCACTGCTTTGCATAATGATATATAGCAAAAGCACACACAGATGTCTCTATAATAACATAGGTAAAACTCAAGTGTGGTGTTGTGATAGTAAAATTCAATAGGTTGTGAAGAGTTCAATCCCACATACTGACCACAATCGTTATAAGGAATAAAGAAGGATTGGTGGCTGGGAAATTATTTTGCCTTCCTGTATGAGCCTTATCTAGGTATTGAGTAGCAGCAATCTGTATGGGGCTTCATCCATCTCACAGAAACTGATCTTAGTAGACCTAACAGTTAAATTTGTACCAAAGAATTAAAGGAATCTGCAGAATAGCCATATGGAAATAGTGACATTTTCTATCATGGGAAGCTTCTTGAAATTCAGTCTTTTCTCTATGTCCAGAAGCACTTTCTTAAGATAAAACCTTAAAGAGTTATACAGAAATTGCTGTCAAATCTATGAAACTCAATTAATATTGTAGAGTTTCTTTCAGGTTTCCTACACAAAATTATCGCTAGGATATGGTTCTGTACTCTGTAGGATGGGTTAAATTATTATAAAACATGATTCTAATAACTTAGGACTCTAGAAAATTAATAGGATGGATTGCAATTAGCAGGAAACATTACCGCTTGAAGGTTTGTACTTGTGCTAACCTCCTGGGAGGTCATCAGGGGCTCTCAGCTCTTGCTTGAGAATATATACACATGCTATGTATCAAACACCAGCAGGAAAGCGGAGACGGATTCCCAGAGATGTCATTTGATTGTTTTCAAAAGCTATTGTAGCACAGACTAAGAAATAGCCTCGAGTTCATTGTCTGTTCATATGGTGATTCAAGAGATAAGTGCAGAAGTGAGAGACATAGCTGCCTCTCCCACAGAGGTGCAATATATTGAGAATATCAATGTAATCAATTATTCTATGACTATACCTCAAAAAATATAATTCTCATTTCACACATTAACTTCCAACATGTGTTATATTTTGTTTCAGACTCATCAGCAGGGTAAAAATGAGAACAAAACCTATTTTATTTTTTGGCTGGCTAAAATGGAAACCTGTATCTTTGACTACAAAGGGGGGTGCTCACAGGCCCAACACTACTTTGATTAAGTTTAGAATATGTGAGATATGACTGAAATAAAGGGACTTATGCCACTTATTGTATAGGTAAGAGTGCCTCCTGTAATAATAGAAATTAAATTTCAATATTAACATCTTGACAATTATGTGAAGTGAGAGTTCATTACAAGGCTCTAGTATGAAAGTATATTTCTCTAGCCTGTCTGCAAAGGGGACTTGGGGATATCTACCTCATGCATAATACATTGGGAAGCTACCAAGGTCACATCCATGAAGGAGCATGGTCAATAGAGATGCTGTTTTGTGAAACCTGATGAACAACTATCATTCACGACAATACTATTCAGATCTTTATTGCTACTGACATCTCTTCAGGAAATCCATTAGCCCCTCCAGCATAAGCTACAGCAGCAGATAAAAGGAATTATTTAAATACACAACTGCGCTTGTCAAATGTTTATGGAAGTGGGCTATTTCAACTCCACTCTCCACAACCACCAGCAGACTTTAGACTTTTACTCTCCTGCTCTCTCCCTAGGCTTTCTTCAGGTCTCCATGCCCATGGACCAAGCCCAGGAAGCCAGAGAGGACTAGGCGCTGTGAGAGGAGCCTGAATCTCCTCTTGCCTTCTGCCTCTGCCCAGCTAGGAAGCACTTGTGAAGACTAATGCAAGTAATGTAAAGACAATCAGCCTTCCACAGTGAGGCCAATGTGGTTTGTAGCACTCGTGTCTTTAACATAAACCCCACAAACACTTTTTCTTCAAAGCATGTCACCAGTTTTCACATCTCATGAGAAGGGAAGTAAGTACTTTTCCAACTCTAATAATCTGAAAAGTATACAGACAAAAAGAATGGACATCTGTGGAAATCTCCCTGGGCTGCCAGTCGACTGTTGTATCATCCTTGAGTGCTTTCCAGTCCCAAGCTGGAACTATTCTTGGCTTAGTCCTGTTGTACAGAACAGCCCAGGTCAAAGTAGGACTAATTGTAAACTGAACTGTTTCCTTTTCAGGAATATCATCCAAGCCGAGCCTACAAGAAACTGCATATAAAGAAGAAAAAAGAAAAGCCAGCAAATTCTACATTACCTTTCTTTCTCTCCCTAGTTATTTCCTTATGGACTCATTCATAATCCAGCCAAGCCTCATCTGCAAATTTGAAATATTTTTTTTCTTCCTTTTCCCTGTATCATTTTGGAAAGTTGCTTTGGAACTGCTCTGCCTTGATGCTTAAAAATCTTTTAACCTCCAGCCTCTGCCTATTCACAGTCAATTCATATCCGTCTATTCCTGACACTGTCAATGTCAAATGTTCAGCTGTAGTGCTTCAGTTTGTAGTACTTTCTTTCCAGTTTTAGCAATAGAGATTTTCTGATATCATAGTCTCTGCTGACTTCACTCAGCTTATTAAGGCAGGGTCTGCCCTTGGGATAAGCACTTCTGAGCCAGTTGAGAGTAACTCCCCCCACCCTTGACTTGGGAGTGCAACATGTGGGCATTTTAAGTCAGTACTGGCAGTCAACTGGTGTTTAAAAGGAGTGCTTCCACTGCACCTATCCCCAGTGCTCCTGCTTCCCACTCCCAGAAGATGAGTTCATTCTCCTGAAAGCATGGTTAGACTACTTATTGGCCAAACTGGTATATCAGTTCAAAAATCTTTGCACTACTCTTGGAAACATAGTCTGAGCGTCACCTCAGTTTGCTTGTGCTCACTTCTGGTTTCCTGTCCTCATTCTGACTGTTCTGTCTCCAAAGGTCATTGGCTTTGCATCCCTGCCCACCACTGTGGCATATGTTATCAAGGGTAAACCAAGAACAGTCCTAACTATTTTCTATGTATCCATATTGCATTGTTGTCCAATTTTTCTTCTTGTTCTCCCTATCTGACAGCTGAATAAACTTCTGTTTCTTGTTTTAATATTATAAACTAAACCTAACTTGTCTCCACCATGGTAGTTCTTGCTGTATCAATATACTAGCTGATTCCAGCTTTCTTTGGCCATGTGCATACTTACCTGCAATCTATTCAGGGATCCTGATTCTCCAGTGATTCAGCTAAAATATTTCTTAAAGTTTGCTTCATCATAGTAATCAGAGTGAGTTTGGAAGAAGGGATGGGAATTGGGATATATCAAAAGCATACACCCAGACCAAGGAACTTGGAAGTGCTCCCAGGCAAGTAAGATGGTCAGAGCCAGAGCTGACCTAGTTTGTTGGGTTTTTTTTCCCTCTTCCCAAGCTCTCTGCTTCTTTCTAATACCTCTCTTGGGAAAGAGGGGGAGATTACTAATGCAAGGAAGCCTGCAGCTTGCTTGTCATGTACATTCTTGACAGGTTTTAGTAACTTTGATCTGAATAAATCCCAAGTCACTTCAGCATTCAAGTCCCTGATTTCTCAGGTAATTTGAATTTCCTAATCAGTATTCCTAGTTCACTGAAGGTTTCTCTCTTTAGAAAAGCTATTTGGTGGCCTTCTATGATGGAGTTGCAGTGTTGATGTATAAGGGAAGAGCAACTGATGTCATCTTCCTGGACTTGTTCAAAACATTTGAAACTACCACATGACATCCTTGTCTCTAAACTGGAGAGGCAAGGATTTGACAGATGAACCACTTGGTGGATAAGGAATTGGCTGGATGGTCTTACTCAAAGAGCTGTGGTCAACAGTTCGATATCGAAGTGGAGACCAGTGATGAGTGGTGTTCTTCAGGGGTCAGTGCTGGGCCCAGCACTGTTTAACATCTTCACCAACAACAGGGACAGTGATATGGAGTGCACCCTCAGCAAGTTTGCCGATGACACCAATCTGTGGTGCAGTCAACACATTGGAGGGAAGGGATGCCATCCAGAAGGACCTTGACAGGCTTGAGGTGGGCCTGTATGAACCACACAAAGTTCAACAAGGCCAAGTGCAAGATCCTGCATGTGGGTCAGGGCAATCCCAAGCAAAAATACAGGCTGGGAAGAGAATGGATTGAGAGCAGCCCTGAGGAGAAGGACTTCGGGGTGTTGGTGGACGAGAAGCTCAACATGGCATGATGTGCACTTGCAGCCCAGAAAAGAAAAGCCAACTGTATCCTGAGCGGCATCAAATGAAGCATGGTCAAGGGAGGTAATTCCCCCCTGTACTCTGCTTTCATGAGAGCCCACTTGGAGTACTGCATTCAACTCTGGGGCTCCTGACATAAGAAGGGCATGGACCTTTCGGATCAAGTCCAGAGGAGGGCCATAAAGATGATCAGAGGGCTAGGGAATCTCTCCCATGAAGCCAGGCTGAGAGAGTTGGGGTTGTTCAGCCTGGAGAAGAGAAGGCTCCAGGCAGACCTCATAACAGCCTCCCAGTACCTAAAGGGGGCCTACAGGAAAGATGGGGAGGGACTCTTTACAAGTGCAGGTAGTGATAAGTCAAGGGGAAATGGCTTTAAATTGAAAGAGGGTAGATTTAGATTAGATATTAGGAAGAAATTCTTTACTGTGAGGATGGTGAGACACCGGAACAGGTTGTCCAGAGAAGCTGTGGACGCCCCATCCCTGGCAGTGTCCAAGGCCAGGCTGGATGGGGCTTTGAGCAACCTGGTCTAGTGGAAGGTGTCCCTGGCCATGGCAGGGGGGTTGGAACTAGATGATCTTTAAGGTCCCTTCCAACCCAAACCATTATAATTCTATAACTGATTGCTAGACAGTCTATCTGTGATTGGTGAGGTCAGCTCATATTAGTCATAGTCATAGACATAGTCATAGTCATAGTCAGCTGAGGCTGCTACAGCATCTAGAATCCACTCAAAACATTCACTCAGAATAGCAACACTTCTGCACACCCGCACTGGCTTTCTGCAAGGGAAGCCAAGACAGAGCCTCTGTATTTATGAGCAAAAACCTGTACTGGAACTAGCAGTGGCATGAAAGGTCTCTGTGCCTTAGACTGATGGGGTCAAGTACTACTCAGAACTGGAGGGAGAAACACATTCCCTTAACACAGTTACTGCTGAGGACATAAAGACCAAGCTAATTTTAACAAGAATGATCTTTTTTCAAAGCTTGATGAAAATAGAGAAATAATCTCAGAAGCCTTCTGTGAAAAAGGGGTGGGCTTCTATCTAAAAAGAAAAGCCAAACTAAATCAAACCTTTTTCTGAGACTTTTTATTCCTCCAGTGGGACAAATATTTTGTTTAATCCAGCTGTTACCTGTGGCCTGGCTGACCGATGTATCTTTCTGCCGATTTACTTCTTTTTGAAAGAATAGTAGCTTTCTTGTTCTTCATATTATGACTATGCTTGCACTGGTCCACAATTAAGTAGACTATCCTACACTGTTAGTCCAGTTCCTTGTTGAGAATACTCTTGTCCTTGTTGCCCTCACAACTGAAGTAGACTGCAAGATTCAGCCATTCAGGAGTTACGTCTGTCTGAGGGGGTCTCCCAAGACAGGTGTCATTCCACGGAGTCCTGGGTGGACGAGTGTCACATGTATCTTCCTCCACAGCATTTTGGTGTGTTTCTGTTTGGAAGGAAAAGAAATAGATGCTCCTTGGCATAGAATAAGAGTTACCTGTAACACCCTCATCACTGAGATAGTGTTTCTTACCATAGAAGTTACTCTAGCCAAAGGAAGATATTAGGGACCTCTATTGTAAGCTGGTTAGCTTAAGCATTTTGCTGTTGGCCTCAGGATGATCAAGAGAGGAGTCTGTTCTCTGCAGAGATGACCAGGAAAGGGCAGATGAATTAAGGAAAGGCCTTTAGATGTAGGGTCTGTGGACAAAGCAGAGACACCATCGTGCTGGTGGAATGTATACTGCATTGCACTTACATCCAGATGTATTTCATGTGTCCCTTCCTTCCCCAGAGGCTGTTGCTCAAGCAGTCCCCCAGATCTGCCTAAGGCTAGGTGGGGGCCTCACCTGCCCTACCTTCAGCCACATCAGTCACTAGTGGCTTGTGAAATGTACAGCAGGCCAACGTGATGATGTTGCTCTTCACTGCACCAATGAGCTGATCTCACAGACAGAGACTTGAGCTACCCAAACACATTACTGATGAGCTCCTGGCAGGCTTCCATGGTTCACAACCATCTGTTACTGCACAGAGAATAAAAGCTGCCATTGAGCTTAGAGTGTCATCACACACTCCACACCAATCTTGTGTACAAGAAGAGCATATTTTCTAATAAGAGGAAAATTCCAGATTTCTGAAATAAATTTCCCACTACTGTTAGTAAGGCTTTGGCCTGACAGCAGGGTCAGACTATTTCTTCTATACACATCCTAACAGATCTTAGCAGGATGCTCTTCCTAAATGATATCTAGAGTGTTTTGGAAGACATTCAGCCAGACATGGCATATGGTGTTTTGTACCTCATACCAATGTGACACACAGTGGACTTACCAAAGATAAACCACTGGGGACATGCTAGAAAGAATCAAGCCAGGCCACACTCTTGAGAGCTTTTTTCATCCAATACTGGACCAGGTGAAGACCCAGAAATTAACATATTGCTGCTCCAGAGTCAATACTAGCTCATTGCAGTGGCCCTATTCCAGAGCGCTGCAGCTTGCTGAACACCAACATGTAGGTGGAGCACAGCACAGCTCAGGATGGGGTTGCTGATACTGCATGTTCAACATGTTGCAGCAGGCCTTCACAAATTACCCATACACTTGCTGCATTTGCACTACCCTGCAAAAGATATTTGTCCAAGGACTGTGACAACTGAGATAAGGTAGATAGTCACTCATCAAGCCTCTTGCTTCTTCTGGCATACAGTTCTGAGACTCAGTTTGTCTCTTGTCAATTTTATGTCAAACAAATTGCAACATCCTGCCATGGTGAAACCAGCAGAAGGGCAGCAGAAGCTGTGATCCTTTAATGTATGGAGCGGGCTCAAGAGCTTCTGCAATACATGCTGTTAGCAGCTTGTTGCATCAAAGTTGCAGAATAGCTTGCTTGAATTCTCACTAATTTGTTATGCTCAAAGGCTTTTTATGGGCAAAATGAACACATCATACAAGCAAAGCCCAGAATTTATTTTTATTCTAATTAGTCTTCACAGTCTAGTCAAAGAATTATCAGTCCATTTATAATGACACTAACACTAACAGTTCAAATAGCATTAAATAATACATACACAAATTTTCTGATATCTACACTTCTCTGGTACCAACTTTCCCACTGCGCCCAAGGGCCATGATAATTTCTTCCTTCTCAACCTAGGATCTTTTTGGGGTCATTTTTGTATGTTTGACAGCTGCCTTTAACCCCTTCTCTTTCTTTGCTGGTCCGCAAGCCCATATTACATCTGAATTTACTATCTATACCACAATTTACAGGCACCAGATAGAAATTACTTCTAAAACCATTTTACCCAACTCTCAAGGCTGCACTCTTCTGATGACCAGTAATTGACTACTGGTGAGCTACTTATAGCCCTGGAGCTGCATCCTTTACCTGTGCTTTCAAGGCCTCTGCCGTTATCCCATGCCTGTAGTCCTCCAAGCTGTATTTCTTTCCAGGATCACATATAATTCCATGTGAAATAACTATTTGATTTTACTATTAGTAGATGATATTATTAATATACATATAGCATTAAGTGTTAGGCCAGAGAGCGTACCACGCTAAGCAAAAGCCAAACAAAGTAGGTTATTTAAATAATTGCTGTTACTAGCTAAAATAAATTTCCAGGGAGGCCAAACAAAGTCCAGTCAAAGCCTAACAAGTCATGGGGCCCATGCTGTTTGTTAACAGGAAACCTGCACCCTGTTCCAGGCAATGGAACACCATATTTAAAGAGTTAATACGCTGTGACAGACTTTCCCAGGGTATCTCCAGAACAACAGACTGTAGAGGACAGTCCTATAAAGCAGATGAGAAATGAGTGCTTAATGTGGGAGAGCTTCCTAACAAAATCTGTGTAAGCTTTAGTTCAAAGGACTAGGCACTAATACACAGCTTAAGATATGGTTCAGTTCCAAGCTCAGTCACAGCTTCTTGTGAATTTTATAAAACAGTGCTTTATATGGGCATTGTCTCAGTCTTTCATTGATACGTGAGAGGAGTGGAGAGCAGTGATTGTCTCAATTACTAACAGTGAGAAACTAAGGGAGCGGGCAGAAGGGTATAAATTCTCACTGAGTTAAATATATTTATGTGAAATGCTTGAATCTCACAGCCTACGTAGGGAGGAAATATTTCTGCCCTCACCTGACAACTCTATTTTTAAATGTTATTTCTCCTTCTTAGCAGTGGAACTGATTTGCTACCACTGTCAACTGCCTCTGACTGGCATAAAACTAAGTGGTGTTTTGATGAGGATGTTTACACATCATTTGGACAGGGATTCTTACTGATAAAGAATTTTCCCCATCTTCATCCCCACTCACCACACAAAAGACAGGGATGACACAGAAACAAGAAGCTCCATCACCCACTGAGGTGCAGCAGTCACGTTCCCTGCCATCTGGTCGGTGGGACAGGGTTGGGTGCCAAGCTCAGGGCTGGCTGAGCAAACATCCTAAAGGTGACAGGGATGTCATCATTCATGCTGTAGATGAGGAAATTATGTCCTGGGAACATTGTCTGTGTTTGCTTAATGCAGAAAGATTGTTCTAACTTAAATTTATATTGAGCATTCACCAAATTATCACCTGTATTTATGTATCCCAGCCTGCATCCCTAGAGAGAGAATCTTCAGTATAAGGTTAAATGAATGCCTTGAACTATAGACTACTTATTTTTAATTTAGATGTCTGTACTAGTCTTTTAATATTATTTAGGTAAGAGAGGGAATAGAGGGCCAGTAATTAATAGGCACTGCTCTCTTTAGCTAGCTTTTGTTCTATTCCCTTTGGGCTTCAGGGTCTCATTCTGCTTCTGCTTGGTGAGTTTTACAGTTGATCTCAAAACTAGAATCTCCAGTCTTTCTTTAGTCTACTGTGTTAAAATAAGTTCCAAAGTCACGATTTGTTCCAGTGCAAATAATTGTTGTCTAGAGTAAGTGGAGAGAAATCAAGACAAATAACTGATAAATGCGGATGGTTCCATTGGTAATTTCACTGGAAAGCAGTTAAGGGGTGAGAAGTCAGGTGTCATTACTGGAGCAGGAAAAACTTCAGAGCAGGCAATCTGAGAATACAAACGTGTCTCAGCAAGAGGTAAAAGTGCATAATCTTCCTTTGCAGAGAAAGAAAAGAAAAAGAAATATTAAAGCTCGATCTTTTAGTCAGCAGCCGTATTTCGACCTTCTTGAAAGAAAATGAAACAAAAAGCCCAGTTGCACTGATACGTACCCAGCTCCTGTCACAACAGTCTTGAAAGAAATCCATCTAAGAATGCCAGTCCCCTCCACAGATGTATCACTGGGGATGAGGGAGGGAGATGGAGCCAGGGAGGGGAGGGGAGTTCAAACTTGAATGCTTTACGGTGTCCTCTTTCTAGCCCACTAACTGAAAAACCTGGAGCAACATATCTGTGGGAACACACATCTTCTGCGGTCCATTGGCTACACAGTAAGTGCTTTACTGCATTGCAAGGCATGCCAAAACACTGCACCTTAATTTTATTATTGGTCCTGAGCTGAAGTGAGTCTTCAGATGTCAGCTACCATAACTCAAAGGGAAATTTCAGTGCTGAGAAGAGATTTCCATCTTCTTCTATGTGTTTCCCATGTAGGAAAGTCTTGGAAGAAATTTCCATCTTTTTCTACCTATGTATTTCCTGTGTAGGAAAGCCTTGGAACAGCCTTCAAAAGTAAACTCATTCCCTTAACTTCTGAAGTCAAATGACCTCAGACTTAGGCCTGTCATTCTCTCATCATCTCTCCCTAATATGTTAGGGGCTTTTTCCAAGCCATGTAACACTGGCTCTTGAAACAAGTAGGATATTTACTACTTACCCCACTGTGAGCACTGTTAGGCCAATAATTACCAACTTTTGAAAATTTTACTGGTACTTTCTTCTTTACTATTCTGAATTTTGTATTTTCCCATCATGATTGCCTCCTTCAAATTTCCTACTGATGGTTATTCTAATCTTTGATTTCCCTGATGTACCCATAAGCAGAAGATGTGACATATCAAAACTGCTGCTCATGTTCATTAAAAGAAAAATGAGAACTGGTGACATCAGCAATAACCACCCATCTACCAATCGTGGTGGCTGAGTCTCAATTAGTCTGGAGCTCGTAGAGAGCTATGCAGTATGACACTGGGGAGATGACAGAAATGCCACAGTGGTAGTTCTTTTGCATTGTATTATTTTACTTCCTTCAAAATGTTGAGCTGTCAAAAATGCATTTTCAAAACATTTCTTGATAATAATTTTGCAAAAGCTACTATGGAGAAATTAAAAAAGAAAATGTCCTGACATTTTTATTTTGGAAAGTTTACAGACTTCAAAATTCTAAAAGTTATTTTTTAGTGTTATGGTATAGAGCTGTTTTGAATTGTGTATTTTTACATCATTTTGTGGTGTCATTGATTTTGCATGTTGCAATTTTCATAATGCATTTTACACTACACATTGCAAACTCTGACCTAGAGAACATCATAACTAAAAAAAAAATATATATATATAATACATTGTTTTAATCTTTAAGAGCAGCAATTACTTAAGTATTGTCTGGCACTCTAAGTGGGGTTCATCTCAGGTATTAAATGTCTAAAGCAGATGAAAAATCCCCTCACAGCCAAGTCAGAGGAACTAGGCACTGCTGAATTCTTCTAGTTTGATTTAGACCTTAGCCTTAGGACAGGAAGATATGAAGTCCAGGAGGACTTCATTAGTTAATTAGATAGGCATCCTTTGTCATCTGAGGTAAGTAATGGTACCTAAGTCACCCATATGGACAGCTGTTTCCCACTGGAATGGCACTTCAGGTGGGACAGTTTGGTCATTTCAGATAGCATTGGACCACTGTGTGGATCCACTGGACCCAAGTGAATCTAAGGCCTCTGATAATTTTTGTTGACTAGAAATGAAGATAAAAAAAGTATTCAGGTATCACAGACACCCAGGGTGGATTCAGATGGCTAAATTTAGATGTGTAGTGCCATGTGAGACATCTTAGGGATCCCACTTGACCCTCAGTTGCCCTTCCACTGTGGCCCGAGCTACCTGTGTGCCTTTTTGTTTTATCTACTTGCCCCGTGAAGGTGTCTTAAATATGGCACAACAGCTCACATGGCACAAGGTGCCTAAAGTTAGGCATCAGGATCCTGTCCTTTAGGTGGGATTCATTTCCAGATTAAGACACCTACATTGAGTTTCTATATATGCACTGAATGTCCAAGCTTCAAAAGGATTCAGTGCAGTCAACAGAGCCTGGAGAGCAATCCCACTGGCTTACTGTAGTACCTACGGTCACCTGGAATGCCCTGGGGCCTCCCAGCTGGACTGGGCTGCTACTTCACAACAGTCCAGCTCTTCCCCAAGGTGCTGTGTCCTCACTGCCTGCCCTGTGCAAATTGCTCAGATCCCCCAGGGGACCTCAAATAGCACAAGATCCCTCGGCGTGGGCAGTGCCGGGAGCTCTGCAGTGTACGTTGCCACTGCTAACACTATGTGTAGGTATCGTAATGAAGAACTGACGCCCACCCCTATAGCTGGTGAAATAAAACCCACACCTTGGTCACGTTACGCATTACTAAGCAGGTAAGATCTTTAGATCTAGGGAGAAAAAGAGAAAAGATGTTAATTACAGCTCTCCTCAATAGTTATAAAATAAGAAAAAAATCCCCAAATTTGAGTAATATAAAGGCAGTAGTGAAAAGACATTGGATGAAGCAAAACCAGAATGATTTCAAAATGACAATTTACTCTGTGAGAAGACTTGAAAATTCCATTTTTGCAACGGGAAATTCTGAAACTTGCATTCAGCTCAGCATATGAAAAGTCTGTTGGTTTCAGACTAGTCTGCTCTGGAGGGCCTGCCTTCAGCACACCCTTTCTGAGAGCGATCATAACACACAGAACACAATTATGTCATTCCTAACTTGTTTCACTGGAGACACCTACATAAAAATCTGGACTATTTAACATTGAAAAATGACTTCTCAACTATTTCTGCACAGACAGAGGCACCAGATCTTGCCTAGACTGCTGAATCAAGCAGGCTCTAGGCTTATACACTGTAATTTTGGAGATACACTCGTCACAAAAATATTTTTCATTTTTGTCAAAGGCTGCAGTCCTGATTTTTTTTTCAAGCTACAGCTCTTAATAAATAACCTGACCGACTTCCTCTATAACTTTTTTTTTTTTTTTTTTGAAGTATGGTCTGTTAGAAAAATGTGTGTGTGAAATTTTGGACAGATTGGTCGAGTTTGGGGAAAACTAGTAAAGGAGAAAATCAATCTTGTTACACAAGCGTTACTATGGAGAAATTCCTGTCTCTGCAACAGGCACAAGAAATGGTGGTTTGAGATCCTGAAATAACTGCTGAAGAAGGAGAAGCTAATGAAATGTGGACTTGGAACATTTACTCATTCTAAACCTGCTGGCAAGAAAAAGAGAGGAAAGGACCTGCTTTTTATGCAACCAATTGGAAACATCACTCTCCCTCAAGGGAAAGGCTCTATAGATCAGGCAATGTATATTAACAAAACCATGGTTATCCAGAAAAATACAAGCAGTTTTTTCATTTTATATATCTCATAACTGGTGCTCTAAGGAAACTTTGGTATAAAATGAGAAAAACGCCATGTAAAATTAATGGAAAAATGAAGATTTGTTAGATCCCATTAACCTGCTCACCGCCAATACGTGGCTCATACCAAAGACTTTCTGATGACTTTGGCCCTCAGTCTGGAAAATAACAAGTCAAAGAACTTTGATTATCTGCACATTATTCCAGAAGGTAATAATAAAAGAGAAAAAGCTCATTTACCATTTTACATTCCTTAATGTGTAATCTCTTTTTTTCCATTTCTTAACCCCATTTGCCTTCTTTAGGCTTCTCCTGCCTTTAAACAGTTGCCATGTATTACTCTTCTTTCCCTCTCTTCCCTGGTTTTTCATTGCTTCATTAAATGATATCCCTCCAACATTCCTGTATCCTTCAGTCTTACAACCTGTGTTTCTACTTCCTAGAACTTGTCAGCATCCTTCTCCTCTTATGATACCTACAAGACACTGCATGAGAGCTCAGGGCCAGTGGCACCCCATGCTGCGTACTGAGTGCTTGCACATACAACATCAATTTGTATTGGTCTTTTCGGCTGCAGTCTCACATTTCAAATGCATGTGTGTTGCTTTCTGTCATCTTTCTGTACCTTTCAGCGTTGTTGCCTCTCAGCCTCTTCTTCCCTTCATCCTGAATTGTGTTAGATTAGCAGGTATAGTCTTCAAGTGAATCTGGCTTTTAAATCTTTCTCAATCCCTTTTGCTTTACCTCGTACTTTAAGGTAGTAAGCCATTGTTGGATTTGGTTACAGTAGTACAAGTCTCTGTGTAATATGACCTGCAAGCTTTCAATAATGTGCTGTTTACTAGCTCATTAATAAGGTGCTCATTTTAAGAGAAACTTGTCTAATATTAGGAGCGTACAAACAGTGTGCTCCTAAAACTCATTCTGTCATTTAAAACTTCTTTCCAAGCTTTGAATCCAGAGTCAATTTCAACTTTTTTTCTAGGTAATACCCTGTAAAATGGGGTGCTTAATACTAAAGTAAATTTACAGATATCTGCTGTATTCCTTATGTTAATTTTAGCATTTCTAACAAAACAAGTTTCCTGGCCAGTATTTGTTCTGCAGCAGTTCATGTATTGACCAGCATTGTGATCACTGGAGTCGTATTTTGATTCATCCACTGACTTTGAAAAACATTTTATTCCACAACTTGCTGAATGAAAAATAAAAAGATCAATTAGAAAATTGTGATCTACTCATGAAATAAAAGTGGAAGAATCCAATTTTGTGAGCTGTTTCTTACATGTTATTTTTTTTTCCTTCTCTTAATTCCTAAAAAGTTCTTTTTCACAGAGCATTTCCAAAGAGTATGCCATCCTTGTCTGAAGGTCACCATAGTATTTACTTTTACCCAGTTGTTAAGTAAGTTACTTCTAGCTTTACCTTAGCTTTTTATACATCCCTTCTTATATCAATACCTTAGTTTACCCGAGACAAACTGTGAATCTACTTATGTCAAAGTGAAATATGCCACTCTTAAACTGGAATAACAGCACCCACTTTTTTGCTTTAGTTTCTGTAAATTGGTTTTATGTTGTTAGTGAAATAATAGACATTACTTAGCTGAGAGCAAACAGAGCCAATAACCATGGCTCAGCCGGCATGCAGAAACTTGCTTACCTGCAGTAATTCAATCATGCCCAATTATGGAGCCACATCATCAATTTTATTGCTGTAACTTTCAAGTGTAGGTGAAGTCTACAGCTTACATAACTCTGGGAGGTGATTGCCCTAAGATATGATCTAGACCAGCTGGATTGTATGCATTCATATTTTCCAAGGTATTTGAGTAGTTTTTCTCTGTTCCTAGTATTTCAACCTTTTTGATGTATATTCTTACTGATGACAGGCTTGATACCACTGTAAGTTATCTCAGTCACTTTTGAAACATTATTAATTTCATGTCTTCCTTATTTATGAGTAGACCTGCTTTCTTCCCTCTGGTAAGCTTCCAAAAGCTCTTGTATTGCTTTCACATTTTTGGCACATATTAACTCATTTTGCTGCTTTCCTCCCCAATATCAACTTTCACTGCAAACCTGCAAAATTTAGCTGCAGTCCACTGAAAAGTTCATAAAATTTTCAGGAGAAGCAAGATCCTGTTTTCAGTGACTCAGTTCCCATAGGATGTCATATTATCAAAATACAAACAACAGTTATGATTAGTAGTAAAAAACCAGTTTCTTCCCTGAGGCCAGGGGAGCTATGAATCTGGTCTGCTAAGTTCTCACGCAGCCTTTCATTTCTACTAGTTTTCTATGCAAAAGTAAGCTATGGTGTTGATTTTTTCCATAGAATCATAGAATGACTGAAGTTAGAAGGGACCCATAAAGTTCAAGTCCAGCTCCCAAGATCCTCAAAGGAGTAAGCTTCTCCTGTATTTTTTTTTAGCAGTGCTCAAACCCCAGTCTTAAAAGAAAGCCTCAAAAGGGAAAGTTTACCTGGAGAACAGGCTGAAATTAGTTCTCTCATACCTAAAATAGTGGTTCTTGCATAGCTGTACTCATTTAAGGGTTATAGGTTCTTAGTCACATCTCTACCTGTGTTGGCGATGACCATTGTCTTATGTGTCTCAGTGCAGAGGTTCAAGGGTTTCAGGGGATCTTAGTTCCCATGTTGGCCATCCAGGTGTGGACACGCTATAAAATTTCTCTCAGACTTCCTCTGAAAATATTAGGGAGTCCCTGTCCTACATATAGAGCAATACACGTCACGGGGTACTAATAACTTTCTCTTGAGCCAGTGATATGTCTGTCCTACACCACTTTTCGCT
Organism: Microhierax caerulescens; assembly: GCA_035590215.1. Lineage (NCBI taxonomy): Eukaryota > Metazoa > Chordata > Aves > Falconiformes > Falconidae > Microhierax > Microhierax caerulescens. Next base: position 65,683,462 of record JAVJGJ010000014.1, on the reverse strand, counting down.
GCTGGGAGGGAGATTCACCAACTCTGATGTTGCTACAGATACAGGAAGGAGCTGGAAGGTTCAGAAATGGCAGGAACAAGCCCAGGCATGAGTATTTTCAAAAACCCATTTATGGGAGCTCAAAGTTGCAGCCAGACCCCTTCTGCAGGCCTAGACTTTAGGTGATGGTTACAGAAAATATTCAGCAGCACCATCACAGGTGCTGGTGCTCTACAGCACTGATCTTGCACTGACTTCTTAAACTGCACCTCAAAGAGAAAGACAAACTGGGATGAGTTTCTTCCACCCGTGTCCTCTGCCATGCAGCCTGTATCCCACTGGTTTGGACTGTCAAGCAGTGCTAAATGGTTTGGACATGATCTTCCATCTTGATGCTCCGTGTCAATGCAAGTCCATTGCTGCTGAGACACAAAAGAAGAGATTGCATCCTATGCCTTCAGTCTGCTTTGTGTACTAAGGACTCATTTGTTATGGTTTTCTTCAGGGGGAACTCAAAACCTTTATTTCTATTTACTTCCCCTGTAGGTTGTAATTAGGGTGATCAATGTACTTAGACAAAAAAAAACAAGGAGATAACTGCATTATCTTTCTTTGACTAGGGAGTTTCCATTCTGTTTGAATTCATGTACTGAAGATTATTGTGATATAATTAATGTGTTTTTTGAGTCTCAAGAGAGTTTTGCAAGTATCTTTTCAAACGAAAATTGATCAAGACTAGTAACAGGAATAAAAAGTTCAATTGTGAAAAGTTTTTAGTCTTCTAGGGATACTGAGGTGTGTATATATTGCCTCTGTTGTCAATTGACTGAGGGACCAAAGGCTTGTTGGGTTCTGGGGTGAATGCTACTTCAGCTGAGAACCTTAGAAAGAGACCCTAGACTGGATTGTTGTTTGGGGTTTGGGGTTTTTTCGTTTGTTTGTGGTTTTCTTTTTTTATTTTTTTATGTGGAATGTCAGTAAATAATGATGTAGTTAGGCTTTTTCCTTTGAATTCAAACACACAAAAATTCTTGTCAGTAGTTAAGTGATTTTACATTAACAGCTTCACTTGTAGGAAAAATACAGACAATTTTACTAGTTAAGTATTCCACCTAGACAAAAAGTGAGAGTACAGACAATAAATTTCCCTAAATTCTTTGTCCTGCAACACTTTTGTCTTTTCTATTGCTGCCGATCATTTGATATTTGGCCCAGCGGCACGCCAAGCTTAGTGCCTCTCTTCGAAGCCTGTAGAGAGAAGACTGCCATATCATACTCCGTTGGAGCTGAGTACACACCCTTCCCAACAAACAGGACCTCTGTGTACCATCCAGATGGTCCTGAGAATTGCCCAGACATAATGAGATTTGTCCCCTTGTCCGTGTGTGCCTTCTCCTCACACAATCTTTGCCTACTCCAGTGACGTGCAGGCTGCGTTAACTGGCTGCATTCACTGAACCGTAACAGCTGCCTGAGATGCTGTTTGGATACACAGATGAGAAGCCTGACCAAAGGGCCTCCTGCTTCCGTGAGCAGAGCCACCTCTGGGGAAAGACTCCTTCACTGGGGGCACTTGGATTTTTCCAGGGATTTGAAATTACAACGGAAACCAATCTAAGACCACTTTTTCCTGGCTTTTACTGTGTTCTTGCCATGCTTTTCACCTGGTTTTTGTTTGGGTTTGGGTTTTTTTCCCTAATTTTTTCCACTGCTATCTGTTCTGACTTCCATTCCCTCCTCAGGTATAGTAGTTCAATCATGGGGAATTAAAGCTAGGCATTACTGAATTCTAATCTCAGTTTTAAAATGGTGATTTGGAGAAAAAATCAGTCTGAGTTACTTGCAGCAGTATGTAATGCTTTGCTGAGGCTCCGTGGGTGTAGCTGCACTGCCATGCTGATGAGTAACTTACCCATGTTGATGGACTCCTGACTGTTGCTGCCATAATCATGCCTATAGCCTATGGATTCAGGCTCCACTATGAGACTTGACAGTGGGATTCCTGGGGAAAAAATGTGTCCATTTTCCTTCTAATCCTCCACACCTGAATCAAGCTCTGGCTCTGCTGGAGAAAAAATACCAGTGAAGAATCCACAGCAGGGAGGTACTGTAGACAGCATCTGGGATATCCTTGAACAGTAAAGCAGTCCCTTCAAATGCAGGGACAGCTGGACACATGGATCACCATGAGCCTAAGTACTGTCTTCCTGAAAAAAAAAGCCATGTCTGGGCTAGTGAAGATCTCCTAGTAGGTATGCTGTTATCAAACAATAGTATCCACATACTCAGCTTCTATACAAACTGTCATTTGCAAAGGGAAGTGTGGGAGGGAGGGTGTGGAAGTACAAACTTCTTAAGACTGTGAGGCAGATAGTGCTCTTTACCTTTTTTCTTCGTAGATTCAAATGATCTCCTGGCTCCTCTATGAGGGCTCACAGCCTTGATGAGCTCTAAAGGCCCCTAGGACTATCCTTTTGTATATTGGCTGTAATGACTTTTCTGTAGCCTCAAGCTGTGGAGAGCAGAGCAGGTTTCTGTGAACCAAGTGGTGTTTGGGAGGTCAGCCGAAAGGCTGGTGGTGGTCCATTCAGATGCCCCCTAACCAGAGCTCACTAAAACACTGAAGTGGGTAGGTAACCTAAGAATGACCTAGGCAGGTGGGATGCATGCACCAGTCAGCAGAAAGTGTGTATCATCTCCATTTGCAGACAGGACATCAACCCCCTAGCAGGCCAGCCATCTTAATGTTCTCTCAGTACAATCAGCCATGGTGCCTCAGGCCCCCACATGCTCTATCAGGGCCTGCAGAACCATGGAGTGATGTCCCTCTGTGTTAATTGTTACAAACACCTGAAGAAGCTCAGCTATTGTCAGAGTATATCATTGCCAGCAGAGACAGCTGTGTCAGGGAGCTTCACGTGGCTTTCCTAGCTGCCAGTTTCCCCCATCTCACACTGAATCCTCAGTGAGGTGTGAGCCAGGTATGCTGAGGGAGCTGAAAACTGGCTATGTTCTAGGGCTCCGAAGTGGGAGTCCTTTGGGAGGTATAATCCTACTGCAGGAATGTCACTGGCTTTCTGATACATGGCCCAACTCCATTTCAAAGTCTTATGCATGTTCACAGCTGTCTGAGATCTGGAAGACAATGTGGTCCTATCATTGGATATTGTAGGACCCCAAAACTACTTTTCAAGAGAGGATAAGCTGAAGTAAGTCAAAGCATAATCAGGCCATCATTATTAAATTAATATTTAGTCTCTCAGATGATATATCTACAACTTCTGCCACTCCCTCTGTCTTTCAGCCCTCCAGAGAGGGAAGGTTATAGTTTTTGGTGTAATAGAATCAATTCATGTGCATCACCAAACTAGAGAAGTTTTTTGTTTACCCATGAAGTGAGGACAACACTGTGAAACACGGCAAAACATCAAAAGGAGATTTCTATTGTGATCATTGCCCATCAGAACACGGGCATCATCAGACTAATCTCTTTGCAACCTGTCCCCTCAACGTTTCAGCAGTCCATCTGGAAGCCTCCTTGGTATGCATACCCTTAAGGGCTTTATGAGGAGTCTTCACTCTCTTTTACAGGTAACATCAGACATTTTAGTCTTCATTTCCAAATTAAAATGAAAACCAGTATTTGAGCACCTTAGTGCTCCAAAGCCTTTCCTGCTTAATTCTGATACCAATAATTTGGGGGTGATTAATAAATTGTTTCAGCAGTTCTCAGAAAACAACATAGATAGCAGCACGTGGATAAGCCTGTATGACCATCATCTCCCTTTATAGTTAATAAAGAGAAATAGGCACTTTTGGCTTATGATTCAATTGATCTTTTCCAGCTATCCACTTAGGAGGAGACAGCTTGTGTCCTGTAAGTGTTTCTGCTGAGAAAGCACAAAATCTAGGTGCCTGTCTCAGACTTTAATGCATTTATTGTAGGCATCCATGGAGAAGAGTGATGAATGACAAAGGATTAGGACTCTAACTTCCTGCAGGACATGCTCTTGTGGAAAGCGTGTCTCTCCTGGAGAAAGTAACAGACTCATATAAACCAGCTTCTTTTTTTCATCAATCCCTACATAATGAATCTGTTCCAAAGACAGTAGACTAGATTTCTGTGTGTTTGCCTTTTGTAATCAGTTTCTTACATACACATTCTGTGTTGGAGGAAAACTTCCACTTAATTTCTGAGATTTGGCATGCTTCTTGGCTTCTTACACCTAAAACATGCCCTTCTGAACTTGGATCCTATCTATCCCAACACAGAGCGATCCCCAGGCACATTCATGCAACTGAAAGAATTATATCCACTTACTTTCTCATTACATCCATCAAAATCATAAACCAACAAGTCTATTGCTTGTCTTTCCTACTGACAACCTCAACACCCTCAAACAGTTCTCCTTTCACCTATCACTTGTTTCATTTTTCCTTCATGCTGTCCCTTTCAGCTAGGCTCCAAACCATCACAGGATTGCAACTGCTCCCCAACAACAACAACGTTAGTGTGGTCCATTGTCCTAATATATACCTGACACATATGTTTGATCCATCACAAAGACACATCTTACCCATCCCATCTATAAAGATGTAGCCTTCCTAGTCTGATCCCTGTCTTTTCACCCAGATTTTTGGCCATGACTGAGATTGAGAGAAATGAAATTCCAGCCTGGACATTCTAAGTCTGATTACCTAAGGAATATGATTTCTTTTAGCCAGAATATCCCTAAGAGGGTACATGGCTTTGGGGTAACAAGGACCACACATGTATCAGTAGATACAGTGTTATTCGGTAGCAGAGGAGGCTCAAAGAACATGCTTTTCAGCATAGGATGAGGCATGCCTCATTTAAAACACCCTCCTTTAAAAAACAGTTAAGGTAGCTGAGTCAGTTTTGATTAATTCTTCTCATTTCCTCCTTTTCTTCTTGTCAGTTTACCCAAGATTGAATACATCCGTCTTTCCATATCTTAGAGTTACTGCTTTCTATTGCCAACCCCCTCCCCACCTGATGTATTTCAGTGGGAAAAGGCAACATAATCTCTCTTTGACATAGAAATTGTTCTCATTTATTGATTAACTGAATAGAAAAGAACATTAAGCCCACATATGCCCAGTGTCTGACAATCTGTTATTATTTCAGTCCCAGAAAACAGGAACTATCTTAGATAAAATTGTACCAATTACCTTCTCTCCCCCTAAGTTACACTGGAAAAAGTCCCCTCATATAAAACCTGACACAGGTCGGTATAGTAGAATGAAGCTGGGTTAATCAGCATTGATAATATATAACTGTGGGCTGGCTTCAGGGGTGGTGGGTTGGCTGATGTAGATAAGGTTCAGCTGTGGCTGGTTCTGTTAAAGGGTTGAGAGCTAATGAAGAGAGCAGATGAGGAAGAGGATAGAGAGAATGCTCTGAGTGAGGAGGAGAGATGAGGAGAAGGCAGTAGAGGGACTGGCATAAAGAGTGTGTCAGTATGAGATGGTGAAAGACCTTGTTGCAGCTTGATAGTCTGGAGAGTGCTGTGACAGGTCTGGGAAGAGATTTTCATCCCCATTAGGCACTGTGCACTCCGGTGGCGGGCAGCGTGTAACATGTAACTGTCTGCTCCAGTGCTGCAAGGAATGATTCACACAGCAGAAGTAACTTGTGCATAACTATCAACAAATGGGTAACATACCCTTGATCCTACAGGGAGTTTTTATGTCTCCTGTAGGTATTTGAATGAGTCTGCCTGTGACAGAGGGTTATGCCAAGTCACTGCTCCCAGAGGTTTCACATTTCTGTGTTTAAAATTCAGTCACCCAAGTGCCAAAAGCACACTGGGAAAGGAATTGATTCCTCCCACCACCTGTAGGCTAAAGAGTCAGGCTGTGTCTTCCCCAGGTCATCGTGCCCTGACTATGGCCCAGGCCTGGTTTTGTGATGACTATGACACACTCAGAAGGTGTGAGCATGGCACCCATCTCCTTGGG
>JAVJGJ010000014.1:65663582-65677401 GCA_035590215.1 Microhierax caerulescens | reverse complement strand
GCCATTTACTATATGTGCCAGGTTTCCGTTCAGTTTTATTTTACTGCTTCTGACGTGATGGTGATGTGTTAGGCATGTGCTCCTGACCACTGTATAAAAGGTAGTTGCTAAACTGACCTGAGACAACTGCCTTGTCCACAAAGAAAGGTATTTTGGTGCATGTGATTCAGGCCAACTACAGTATGTACATCAGGTCAAGCCAATGTGCCAACTGGACCAGCAAGGAGGTAGCGACTATGTGCGACTCCTCAATGGCACGTAAGACAAGGGGAGATCACAGACAGTCTGCTCAGGCTCAGAGACAAACTGTGTTAGAACAGTAATCTTTAAGGCAAATTTATCTCAGCTGTATACACCACTTTTAAAGCGTGAAGTAATTCCGTGCGTGCCGTGGCTGTTACGTTGCACCCTACTTCCTTCATATTCTGCTTACCAGCTAAAGTACACAGTGCATAGAAACCTGCCCTCTTACGTGAAGAGTAAGACTCCACTTCCCATCTCTGCTTAGGACTTTGTTCCAGTGCTCAGGTACCCTTGCTTTCAAGAAACTGTGTCTTATTTCCAGTGTGAATTTGTCTGCCTTTCACTCCCAACACTTATTCTTGCTAAGTCTTTTCTCTGCTGTACAAAAGACCCCTTTGGTATTTTCTCCCCATGAGAGTACTTATATATCATAATCAAATCACTTCTCTGTCCTCTTTTTGATAAACTAAACAGATAGGGCTCTTTAAGTCTGTTATGTTCCCAGAAAAAGCATGTTTTCTGAGCACCTGTCACTCCCATGTGGCACTCACATCTAAGCAGGACAGTTCATGCATAAAGCTGAGAAAGCAGCATCTTCAGAATACTCTGGGCAATCATTTGCACTTTTTTGCTCTGTCTTCTCTTAAAAACAGACAGATAAATAACCAGATACCATAAACTAAAAGGTATTTCAAATTCCCTGTGTCTTCTGGCAGGCAGAAGGGAAGCTACTGCTTTGGTGTGGTTGTTTTTTAAATTGTCTTACATCTTTAACAGTCATTTCTACTTAAATGCAATAAAAGTAATTTCTTTCAAATTCTGATCTGCATCCATCCTGCTTTTATTTGTAACACGCTGCTGATGCAATGGTAGAAGATGAGGCTTTCCATTTAATCCACCCTGTTCACTTCAGCATACTTTGCAAGAATTTGACAGGCTGTCTCCTGAAACCAGAATCCTTAAAATAGAGCCAAGATTAGGTCACTTAAGAGCTTCTGCCATTTCACGACCTTTCCTGGTTTCTCTTTCTACTGATGTATATGTGTGTCATATTTGGGGTTTTGTTTTGGTTTGGGTTTTGTCCTTCCTTTGATATATCAGTCAGCACATTTTGGTGAGTTAAGTCTCCTCTTACTTTATGCCTACATTTCCAACATCTGTTTTGGGTTGGTCTTAAATTCCTCTGTTCGATATCTTCCAGTTCTTTATCTCAGAGCATAATGAATTGTGGTTTACCCTTTTCCCTAGGTAATACAAACCGATTGCTACTGATGGTAAATGATAGTGATACCTTCTGTAAAGCTCCACCACCAGTCCCAGTTAAAAGAGAAGTTATTAAACTGCTGAGACACTGAGACAGTGAAAAAATGTAGCATCCATCAGGAGTCAAGAAGAAAGTTAAACATAACGATTCTTGCTAAAGTGCATCTGAATGCAAAAGAAAACCTGGAGTATAACTCAACCACATGGTAAGCCTATGCTGTAGGTTGGGTTTGTATGCCATGTCCGCATGGTTAAATACTCAAACCTGACCTAGAATTCCCTCTATCCCAGTTTTCTGGTCATCAAAAGTTCTCAGAAACTGAAAATGTTGCCAAGACAATAAAAAGAAAGCATATTCTCTCATTTTTTTTTCTACGAGGGTAACAACAGTTCGTCTGTTTTATCATTTTTTCCATCAGTGACAATAAAAACTTCTTTTATTGTTTTTCATCTCATTCTGGGCACAAAGGTCCCCATTGGGGAGCCAAATAATAAAATCTTCCATCCTTGCTCAGAGGCTCACTTGGAAATGGCTGGGCAAGATTCCCTGGATGTGGCTTAGTATTAAAAAGCTGTAGATAACCACCCTAAAAGGCAAGAAATCAAATATACTAGTCACATCATCCATACATAGATGTCATTCATTATCCTATTTGAATCTTCATCCTGCAGAGGCATATGTTTCTGTAAATTACAGGAAAAGAAAGTGCTCCTGTCGGGTTTATTAAAATGGTTGGGGTTTCACTGGGGTTTTTCATAGCTGGGACAGCCATCTGAACTCCCTTTCTGTGATGCACAGGAGTCATAAGGACATCTCTGAGGATTGACCAGCAGCAGCGAAAAGCATTGTGTCAGTGGTGTGTTACTGCAGAGTTTTTAAATTAGCAACATTTTCTGGTTAAAAATAGATGCAAATATCCTGTCCTCTTTCCTGTGCTCTAAATGTAAAAGAGTCACTTAATTAAGCTAATTAGGTTAATTAAATCCCTAGGCCATAAAAGCGCTCTCCATTCAGTTCCTTGGGAAACTGCAAGGTAACTGAAATGGGTTATCATGGTCACTGTTTGGCATAATGCTGTGGAGAAGCCAGGGCAGTGGAAAAACCTCCCAGGACAGCATCTCACATGAATTAGACTGAAATTATTTCAAGAGGAACTCCCCTGTAACCCCTGCAAAGAAGAAGCCTGTAACAAAGGCAGGGTTGTTTTGTACTCATGCTTTTTTTCTTGTTGTGTTTTCACATTAGTGCTATTTCCATTACTGCTTTGCTTTGATTTCTGTCACATCTTTTATTGTATGAGGATTGCTCTTTCAAGAAACCTGATCAGCATAAAGGTCTGAAGCTACTGGAGCACTTACAAAAGGCCACATACTATTAGGCAAACAAAAGGCTACAGCAAAATATGCCTGAGCTCCAGGAAGAAGTTTGCTGCTACTTCACTCTGAGCTTGAGCAAATGACTTTAGTTTCTGCTCCCCACTTTCATGCATGCTGCTTAGAGCCCTTGGCTTCCTGGATTACGTTACTCCATACAGCTTCTGTAAATGAAGTGGAGTTTGTAGAAAAAGGAACTGCATGCAGATCCACAATTACATTACTTTAGCAGCACAGCTTGATGTATTCAGCAAATAAAATATAGTCTTCACTGGTGGTAGAAGACAAAACTTAGCTTCCGCCAGAACGCCTTAATTTGCCTTGATCTTCCTAGTGATCAGTAGACTAGCCGCCAAGGATCCATGCTGTGCTGAAAGGAAGCATACAGAGTTCAAAGCACTTCAGCCTTAAAGCAAAACCCTCATTAAGAAACATGAAATGCAGTATTTGATATTGTAAAGTTATGGGTAATGAAAAAAGTGAATGCAATAACTACGAAAAATACCATAGATGAAAAAAACTTGTCGTTCCAATTGTCCAAATGTAAGTGCCACTTTAGCGCCTCCAAGAAAGATCCCAAATTGTGGTAAAAAAAAGTCTACTGGGCTGGCACTTCCTTCTTGGGTACAAAAGGCTGAAGGGCCAGGAAGGATACTTAAGGTCAGATTTTGTTGTGTTTGTACCAACAGGGTTGCATCATAGTCTCTATTCAGTCCTACAGATTTACCTGAGAAAACTTCAGGAATGGAAGGCAAGTGATAGAAGAGAAGTAAGAGTTTATTGGCAAGGTCTGTTAAAACCACAAACAAACAAACGTGCAAGAATTGACTTGTGACACTTGTAGAAGGCATGGTAGCTCGTTTTCATCTTGCCTATTGTCCTTTGCCAGCTGGAGGCTTCAATAGAACATTTAAGGTGCTGCAACCTGTTTCATTTCAGTATCATACTTAATCTCTTGGTAAGGTATTTATGCTAATTTAATGAAGCATAGAAAAGACAGGCAATGATAAATATGAACCTTTGTCAAGTGGGTCTTGGATGTGTAAATTTCCCCTAAAATGTTCATCATTAGTAACTGCCCTTAGTTATCCCTCTGGTAATAGCACCCTTGAGTCTGATGAGCTATTGTGGCAAATGCAATCATTTAGCTTCATTTCATCTTCTTGGAAACAGTCTCTTTGAATTTAACTCGCTGAAGAAGCACTCCAAAGATTTTTATCATCCCAAAATATACACATTAGCCACATGGCTTCGTATAACTGCTTTGACTTGGCAAAATTAGAAAAGGTGTTCCCAGGACTATATGGTGACCTATATCTGTTTCCTTTGAGATTTATTTTTTTTTTTTTTAAGCTTGGAGTATTTTTCATTTAAAAAAAAACAAAACAGAAACATAGGACTATGGATGGATTGTTGTCAATGAATTTGGGTTTTGTTTGTTTTCCCTTTTTTAAGTAAATCTGCAAATCCACAAATCTCTCTCATTAACAGAATTAACACACATCTACAGAAAGGGCACAGCATGAGTTAAGGGAAGGTTTTACATAATTTCTCCAGATATCAAAACATTTAATTCAGCTGCAATGAAACATTGTTAAACCTCAGGTCATTTGAATGTTGAAACAAAATATTCCCTTTAGAAATTTCACAGCTATTAGCCTTGAGTTACCAGTGATGAATGTTTCTGGAGCTGTAAAATTTCTTCAGACCCAAAAGCACATTTTACCCCAGTTTATTGTGGTCTTTCTGTCTCCTTGAAGAGGGGTCATCATTACTGATTAGCTGTGTTAATGCAGTGCAGTGCAATAACTACGTATACCGGTGTCCACTTTGCTCAGATTAGAATTTGAAAAATATTGTTCTTTCATAATGCTGGATCCTGAACGGAAATAAAACTTGTGAGACTAGCCCCTGATGAAAATAGGCTTTCAAAAGTGAATAACAGCCTGGCCTCCTCTATTCTGCTTCAGCTTTCAACATGTTCATGATATGGATGAAAATACTGGGTGCATGGATGTGTTTCTCTCTTTTTGATTACAGAATGCTAATCATTTTTGTGTAGGATTACATTAAACCTTCTAGCTGGGTTTACACAATACATTAATTCCTTTACACATTGTCATAGACACTATTAACTGGCTGGAGAAATGTCCTTTTCCCTCTTAGAAATATGTTCTAGTTTGAGCACAGGATTAGCTTATTTCTCACGACGTGTGATTAGGATGTCTGTGTTCTGATGACTCACAGGTCTGCTTTTCTGCTTGATCTGTCCCACCTTCCATGTCCTCTAGGTCTTCCTACTCTCACCCTTTCTGCCTATTTAGACCACTTCCAACCCCAGACATTTTTTCCTCTACAGCATTTAGCAGACTATTTCCCAACCTGTTAGCTAAACATCACATCCACTTCCCCTCCTCCCAACCACATCAGCCACACTCCTCCTTTGCAAAACTTAACTTCTGGTAGCTCTTTATCCTTTATGTCTAAGTTGTTCAACTGAATAGTGACTTTGAAGTGACAAAGTGACCACTCTGCCATACCTTACCTAAGTGTTTCTAATTCCCAACATGTCTCATCTGCAATCTCTGTTGCAAGCACTGGAATAATGTGATGTCCATGTGTCTTCCTTAGCACCCTGAATCATAATGAAAAACGAAAATATTAACAGAACAGGAGGTTTTCCAACTATAATTGATTTCCATTACAATATTTGCATGATCAAACCACAGGATGTGGTGCAAGCTTTCTTTAAAATTATGACAAAGGCAGAATAGTGGACATGAGCACAGATCAACAAGTGCATTGCTAAGAACATCTGACACCTCTTCTTCAGAACTAACACTTTGTGGAAGATAACACAGTGGATCTCCATACATATGGCTAGTATGTATCCATATAGACATACATTAGATGCACACAGACAACCGCCAGGTATCAGATATTTTTATGTGGAAAGGTAAATCTAGGCTGGTTCTCTGATTTATTATTGTTTTTCTGTTACCTAACAATGGCAGCGTTGTGGTTGCAATATGACATTACTCAAACGCAGCGAATAAATGAATATGAAGAAACCATTGCAGGTCTCATCTGGCAAACAGAAGGAGCCTGGAAAAGCTTAATACATTATTCAGTAGCAAGTAGTGGAATCATATAGCTAGCAGATGTAAAAGATTCACTGTGTAAGATACTCAGCTCCTCAATTGAGTATATGGCATGCTCTTGAAACCCATTAAAAACATTAGTATGCAAAAAATGGTGATAAAAATCTAAACAAAACTGTGCTCAAAATAAACTTGATTTGGGATTATACCTTTCCACACAGATTTTATTTGCTTGTTTGTTTTAGAAGCACTTAAATACTTTAAGTACATTGATTTAGATTTATTAAAATATTTATTTCATAAAAAATAAATACTTTATAACTGAGACTATATTTCTTCCAGAATAATAAAACTGAAAAAAACCCACAACAAAATATAGTCTTCTACAGTGAAAAATTGCTAAAGTGAGATTATTTAATTATAGAGATTAAGATACATTTGTTAAATCACAATGGAATATGCAGGCTTTAAATTTGCTTACGGAGCCATGCATAGCCAAAAGTATATGTGGTCAAATTTGCACCTACAGATTGTTTAGCTAGCCCTCTGATCATCCAGCTTCTATGGACAAAAACATGCATCTTGCTCTAATTCACTAGCTGTATAATTGTTCCTTTGAAAATTTGGCCAAGTAGCCATCAAATCATATTTGTCAGGCCTTAAATAATTCATATTTACCAACTGTTATCTCATTAACTATTGACAAACATTTATTAAATGCAAATTACATTTTAACTTGGATTATGGACTCAAAAATGTAGTTTAATTTTGATAGTTGGGAAAGTTTGATGCCTAACAAGTAGCCAGGGAGTGCAGAGGTATTTCAGAGAGAACCTTCACTTCTCCAAGCCACCTGGAGCCACTTCTGGCTGTCCAGCTGGAGCTCCAAAGAGCCACCCCAACAGCTGTCTCAGCTCCCTGTGGGCACACAGTCACAAAGTCCTTTGATTTTACATCGCTAAGTTATAAAGGCATCTCCATGGGACCCCTCAGCAGGGTTCTTTGCTTTCGAGGCTGAGCCCTGTCACTAAGCACCACAGAGACCTTTCACAGTCCCAAAGACTGATCCTTTTTCTTCTGAATTTCATTAGTTCTTTGGGTCCTCTCCTCTCCCCAGACAGCCAGATGTCAGGGGCAGATATTTCAAGACTGAGGAGGAGGAGGATTTGACTGCATGGGGCACCAGTTCACATTTCCATACTGGGCTGAGGTAGGATGGAGGAGGGAATAGACATGGTGATCACCAGGAAGTATCTACAGGAACTTTGTAGCCTACTGAATAAGGCACACCACTGGCAGAGGGCAAATCTCTCTTCTTTTTCCAAGTTATTTCTAGGTTTTATTGAATATCCTGACCAATATACAGGACATGACAACCCGGGGAGCCAGAAACAGACCTTCTACAATGAAAGATATCTCTCTAGCTACTAGGAAAGAGAAAGAGCAGATATTCAGATCAGTTCAGGAAGCCATTACCTAAATTGGCGTTGTCATTTGTGTTGATGAAGGCAACAATCAATGGCCTGTAAGGTCCCCTCCTCATGTACTTGCTTCTCTGAAGCTAGTACCAAGCCTGTCTCCAGTCTGCAGGCTCTAATTTCCTTTGTCCTGTAGAACCACCTGGAGTCCTCAACACTGTTACACCCAACATTGGAAACTAATGGCAGAGCAAGGACCTGGGCTAGGGACTGTTTAATTTTAATAATCTCTTCTACCTGTGTAAGTAAATGCTGAGAAGTTATTCTCAATTTGAATTTTCCTTTAAAATCTGCATCTCTTCATTTATACCTGACAAAGGGCTCACTTGCCCAAAAGCCGGTGTAATTTTTCCAACAATACTTAGCCAGCCCAATGACAGACATTACCTCATCTAAAAAAAATATCTTGCCCTGTTGTTCTCTGCCTTTGTACCACCACAGTAAAATACTGCTGTATCTACACTAGTAGCTACAGGTTCCCTTTACAGGTGATGTAAGTTAAGATTGAAATTCAGATGACCTAGTTTACACAAGGACATTAGCCCTTTAGTAAGGGTACTTTCCCTCCATTAGCTATAAAGGAGGACTGTAGTGACTAGCTGAATATAGAAGTCTACGTCTGATCAGTTGAATCCACAAACTGCTCTATAGATCTGTTGCATCTAAAAAGAAATTGTAAGTATGTAGCAAAATTGCTATATTAAATCTTTTAGTAACACTTTTTTAGCAATAAGTGAGGTGTTAAGCTATATTCTCTTTTGCCCATACCTGGTTAAGCACATTACTGCTAATTTTCAGCTATCTGCTACTATTTAATTTAGAACTCTACAGAGTGCTCTTTATTATTATTATGAGAACAGTCATTTAGCAATATGTGAGGCAGCAGATGAGTACTGATGAATCTGAGAAGTAAATGTTGTCCAGGAGTATGTAAGGAATGGGAAGTATTGCTTATAAAAGGAAAGCTGGGAAGTGGAGATAATGTAGAGCAAAAGCAGCACATAACAACACAGAAAATAAGTGTATTTCGAAGCGATCATTCTTACAGTAACGTGTGCATACCACTTACAGAGGACCTCATCTTGATATTGCCAGTCCTAAGGTAGCAAGAGGTTTTGAAGTGCCTGGTTTCACTTCATCCTTAATCTACAGAAGAAGGTTCACACAAGGAAAGTTGACTCTTGTCCCACTATCCAGTCTCCTCTTTGTACTGCTCCAGTACTCCCCAGTGCTCTGCTGAGCAAGTTCAGTGAACTTTTGGAGAGAGTTTCCTGCTGGATTAGCACATGTGAATGGCTCTGTAAAGGACCAGACAGGACTAGAAGCAACAGGGCAAGAGGAGAAACAGTAGAGCTAATAGTTAAATAGATGGAGGTCACACAGTAACCTAAGTCAAACTCTCAGCTTCCACCCAAAAAGGTGTTTCTGCCCTGTCCCATTTCCAGTCACACATTCCCGATACTTCACCTATGTGAACATGAGTTAATATGCTGCAAGGCTAAAGACTAACTCAACAACAGCAGCAAATAATTATTTTCCAATCAGCTCAGCGTCCTGCTGGGGATTGGCTTGGAAGAGATCAGAATGCTTGCAACGTTTCTCCCTCTGTGCTAAGAAGGTGGCAAGGTGAGGTTACAATGGATTCAAAATTCTTATCTACAGTGGTGAGAGCAGCCCTGTCAGCAGCAACACAGATTTAGACTCCAACCATGAAAAAGACCAATATTAGGGTCAAAAGAGCCAGAGATCAAGTTTAGGACTATAGTCATTGAAATGAACTGTTGACCCAGATCAAGGCCCTGGCTCAGACACAAAAGCAGTCTGAACCCCAGGGAGCTGCAAGAGAAGGTCTTCAGATTCTGCTGCCAACTTATGCACAGTGAAGGTACGAGTGTGCATGAGTCACCTATTGAGAATAACTCTCTAAAACAGATTTTGCACTTTATAATAACCCGCCTGTTAGAGTATGAATCAACAGAACAGCTGGTTTGCATTTCAGTCATTTGTTCAACCTGCATGTACATCACCCTCTGACCTCTAGCCACGGGGAGGCAAATCACTAACTAGCGTCAACTGGATGCTGGAATTTAATTTCCATGTGAAATTCAGATATTCCTATACTTGTTTTTATTCCATATTGGGATATAAAGTCACTCACTACTCATGACATTAACAGGAAAACACCAAAATTTGAAATTACTAAAATGATTCTTTGTTTCAAATGAAATTTTCTCAGAGTTGCTGCATCAAATGCTCTTTTTCAGTATTGTCAAGCCAACTACGAATGACTCATGACTTACAACAAAAAACTGAACTTGATGCAGTTTAGCTTACAAAGAGCCCAAGGGAGGATGTGATAACAATTTTCAAAGATGGAAAATTTTACTGAAAGGGCAAAGAAGAACCAGTGCTTTATGGCCATAGTAGGCAAGACTAGATGTAATGGACTAAACTAGCAGGAAGACTGAAGTAATGTCATAGAAACATGTCGCGTTTTTGGGAATGTGTTAAAAATTAACTGAGCTGTTTGGGGAAGCTTGAGGTTCTTTAAGAACATAGGAGATTAACATTTGTCAGTAAGTATCATTGATGTGCCTTATGGCAGAACAACTGCAGTAGCAGTCTTTTCAGGACATGCAAATTTGTTCAGCACTGAACTGAACTCATCTGAGCTGCTTGGTGCCGGGTGGCAGTTAGTGCCCTGTGACAGTGGCACTCTGGGCAGGGTTCCTGATTGCCTAGCAGTAACATCCCCATGATGGAAATCCCCTGATGGAAGCACTGCGGTAGGCAACAAAGAGAGGTGCAATGCATCCTAAGTGGCATAATTTAATGAAATTATCATCTCTATTCAAAATCAAACACCCTCAGACTGATTTCTCACCCAGTTTGGTCTATGTCATGCATCACTTTGAAAATCTAGCTTTTCAGCCTAAGGTGTTAGGAGTTGAGCTTTTTTTTTTTTTTTTTTTTCCTCTTCTCTGTTACAAGGTTCAAAAGTTAAACCATTTACTTTTGAATTTACCAATATCCCACAATGGCATCAACGAATGCTGGGAGACGTGTTGTTCTAGCAGAAAGGCAGATAGCAACGCACAGGCTGCTACAATGCAACGACACACTCTGCTCCCAGTGCTAGCCCGGGAAGCATCCAGTTTCTGAAAGTCATTGAGAGACTATTTTGGGAGGTAAATGGTAGTGCAGTCTTGCTTAAAGAGGTCTTTCCAACTGAGAGATTAAGTCCTCCTTGTGAAAGATTGTGCATTCCTCTGCCAACATACACTTTCAGAAATAAGCTGAGAATCATAGCAAAAAAGAGCTGATTGCAGCCTCTCGTCTCCACAGAGGTGTCAATGCAGTTTAAGAACAGCTTGAGAAGCCTGGCTTCTCCTGCTATTCCCAAGGGAAGGGCATGTAGCTACAGCAACAGGTATACAAAAGAGCAGAAAACACCATCGTGGCTTTATGCTCTTCAGGGAGAAGAGCCTTCCAGATTTGTTACCCAACAGATCAGCTGGTCTGCCAATTTAACTGATGCAACATAGCAACTGGTATTACCATTTTGCATTGGCATGTCAGTGGGATGGATCTGGGTTATGTGTTGTCTTTGGGTTTCTCTGGGAGAGAGAGGTGAAAGCTTTCTGCTGCTGGGAATGCTGTGGGTGGTGGAAAGATGAAAAAGAAGACAAAAGCCATTTCCCTACACTTGTTATTTCTATGACTGTGAGGCTGGGGTAAAGAAGTATGCCCTTCTGGTTTCCATCACTAAGTTTAGCTAGCTGATACAAATAACTGATTTCCACCACTTTCTGCCCTCCATTCCCCTGGAATAGACCCCTGACTAACTCTCACTTCCACATAAATCATCTTTGAAGGAAGAAGCTTTTCTTTGAAAGGAGATTCATTTCTTTGCTGCAGTTTGAGGTAGGAAAGTCAAATGGAGCAAGACTGTCATTTTTTTTCAGCTGCAAGGCTTCTGAGAAGTGTCCTTGTATTGACAGTTTGGACTATTCTTATCTTCAGAAGATGCATGTAAGAAGTTTATGGTGCACTTTTGCAGCATACTTTTCCTTTTTTCTTTCTGAACCACCCTTTCCTTAGCTACCAGTAACATTGTTGTTTGTGGTGGTGCATGTCCAGCTCCACTAAAATTAGGGATAATATATTTATTATTTTCCTTCACTGTCTCTGGCTGTGTAGGCATGCTCCCTTCTTCCTTCAGCATTCTCCATGTCTATAATAAGATTTTTCTCATTAGAATACTGAAGCACTGAACTTAATTGAGGGTTATGTGTGGTTTTTCAGTGACTAATTCCTAAAAGCCTACTAGTAGTAAGTGGCCCTCATTATGTTGTATTATGTTATGTTATGAGTGTTGTAGGTAGGAGAATCTATTTCCATTTGGGAAAGACAGGTCTAAATCAAGAAACTCATGGGAGCTTTCCAATATAAAGTTGTGTGCAGAGAGAAAAGGGAAGTTGATTCCTTAGTGAAAAGTGTCCAGGAAATATGCCAAAATTTGTTGCTTTATCTATTGACACTTTCAGAAAGACCATTGATCTAGAAGACTGTTTCCCTTCCCTGAAGCAGTGTTGCTTTTCATCAGGCTATCAGTGTGGTTCTCTGTCCAAGAATCCCCAGGATTACCCTCAGAAGTATTTCTAAGGAGGCAGGCCCCTTATGGGGCAACCAGATTTAATGACGTGTCATGTTTGTGAGAATTGGCAAGTAGTTCCAGTTTCTTTCCTCTTTCCTTTTTTTCTATTCTGTGATTTTTCTCAGTGGCACAAGTAATACACATACATAAAACCAAAGATACCTGGATTATAATCTTCAAAAAAAGATAAAAATCACCTGGGTTTGTATATTGTTACAAACATTTTGCACAAATCCCATGCCAAAATATTAATTCTATTTGCCCATTCTTGAAATCTCATGAACTGCATAGAGAGGAACAAAAATATCCACTAATAAGATGCATTTCACTTACTGATAGAGTATATTGTTCTATTTTGGACAAAATTGTAAGTGAAGGTGGTGCTTATGAAAATAAAGTATTACCAATACTAGCTCAAGCCAGGCATAGTGCCAGACATTTGTGGAAGAGCTACAGGGGAAGCTTGCTTAAGTGCCTAATAGCCTGATTTCCAAAACCCTTTCTATTTCAGCCCTGTCTCCTTCTTGATCAAGGAGTGCCTAGTTAATGAGTTATGATCACATTTATGGTGATCTGGTGACACAAATGGATAAGGATTAGGATGAGGCCACCAAAATCAGGGCCAGATATCAGAAAGGATTTTAACAATTCTTAAATTCCTATTGAACTTTAAAGAAAATGATTAGGAAATTAAACACAGTGACCATGATCTTAACAAATAAATACCATCAGAGTGTCTTCTTTCTTTCCTCAGCTGGAATCACATGGCACTGACTGAAAGCTGTGAAAAATGCTCTTCTTCTCACAGCATCTGGCTTCTTGGCAGCCTTGACTGGCTGGTTTCATTGGCTATTTCTGCATTGCCTGCGAGTCTCTCACACTGTTGTTTGGCTGTTTGGTTTACTTTGTACTCTTGGAAACTTTTTTATTTGATTTCATTTGAATTCTAAGAAATTCCGGACTTTAATTTTATTGAAAAAATCATGCAGCGCATGAATCTCTCATCCCTGACTGCCAAGCTTCCTGTAGAGTGGAAGAGAAGGAGTGTTAAAGCACGAATGTGAGGTGCTTTAGAGGCAGAATTTGAGGAGTAAAGAGGATAGGTAAAGATGTAAAACATCTTGCACTTCATCATCATGTGATGTGTGATTTCGAGCTTATTTCTCTATGGCTCATTAACACACCTTAGTCTAATCCACCTATTCAGAAAAAAATGATCAATGCAATTGGTTACTAAGGCAGAGCCTGCCTTTTACCATACCTTCTGACAGCACAAAGCATTTCCCATACAATCTGTAGCAGAGCTGCTGAGAACCATTTTCCTTGAAAATAGACTTTATTGTTTTTATTAGAATTTTATGTCTTTGTAATCCCTTCCTAAGCAGTATGAACTAACAGTTGTATTTAGATTCAGACTGAAAAGTATTACTCCATGTTTCTTAGCAAACTAAAAAAATTCAAGCATATTATATCTTTTGTACAAAAAGAAAAACATTGTTCTACAGTTAATTTGCTGTACTAGGTTTCTGTGGCAAAGTTTTTTTGGGGGGACTACGGGGGTGGCTTCTGTGAGAAGCTGCCAGAAGCTTCCCCTGTGCCCGAGGGAGCCGAAGGCAGCCGGCCCCAAGGTGGACCTGACCCTGGCCAGGGCCCAGCCCATCGGTGATGGTGGCGGCGCCTCTGGGATAACGTGTTTAAGAGGG
>JAVJGJ010000014.1:65638676-65662893 GCA_035590215.1 Microhierax caerulescens | reverse complement strand
CTACTCTGATTTGACAGGTAATAAATTAAACTAATTTCCCCAAGTCGAGTCTGTTTTCCCTGTGACAGTAACTGCTGAGGGACCTCCTTGCCCTTACCCGGGCCCAGGAGCCTTTCGTTATTCTTTCTCCCCCCTGCCCGGCTGAGGAGGGGAGCGATAGAGCAGCTTTGGAGGGCAGCTGGCATCCAGCCAGGGTCAACCCACCACATTTGCCAGTCCTCTGATTTACTCTGAGGCTTTTGACCTGTTCTATGGTGAACAATAATCAAGTTAAAACAAAATGTTTGAGCACAGGCATCAAACTCTCGTATTTGGGCACCTACAGCTGGAATGACTTTTAAAGATGCTGAACCTATGTCATTGGCAAAAGAAAGATCAAAATCTTCAGTAAAGAAGTCAGTTAAGTGTACTTGTACAGCAAACACAGAATACTTAAAGGCACTATGATTCAAAATACCAATCTTATTTTTCATTTCATTTGGAATGTAGTGAATGGAATTGGCCAGATTTAAGCATTGAAAAAATGTCTTTTTCCCTCCATCCTGACACTGGAGCAACTAATGTTACGTGTGCCTGCATACACATACATAAAATTTCTCAGTCAATAGAAACTGCCTAACATTCCTGTGTCTGTCATGATATTGCATTTCCAAACAAGGTCATATTGCATTTCCAAATTTGAAACATGATCACCTTAATCCAATGGCTGCTGAGAAGTCAGTGAGATTCTGGTGGCTTTTGGTATCACTGTTGAATGGTGAGAAGCTGTGAAACTTAAGAGCTTCATCACCATGGGTCAAAATCCATGTCAGCCCAGGCTGGCCCAGGACAAAGTCTGTCTTGCACCATGGTTACCAAAGCACCAGGTTCTGGTGCCAGCTGACTGTCTGGACTGCCTATGTCAGGGTTACTAACCTCTGCACATGTAATCTATGCAATTCATTATGCTCAGAGGTCTCCGCTCCAAAGAGCAAGACTGCAGAGACTGCCTCAGACATTGCAAAGCCCTAGCTCCCCACGCTGGAGGATGCTGTGGTCTTCAGAATTTGGAAACTGTTGTCTTTGAGTGGTAGAATCAATGAAGCCCTCGTTTCATGTTGTGTCCTGCGCACTTACAGCCCCATCACTACAAGGATGTTTCCCACACCCTGCCTGCGACAAGAAGGCTCCATCAGAACTCCTTACCCTCCAGCCTCCCACAGGCTCCACTTTTACTGCCTTATTTCCCCTTTAGCTATAAAACAAACAGCATGTGTCATGACCAGTTTGATGCTGTCTGCACAACAGGACAAAAGGAGCTCACCACTATAAAGCTCATGGTGGAACACTTCCCTCTGTGACACATATATTTTAGGACTCTCGCTACTTCATAGAACCACTTTCCATGAAGTGTGTCAGATTTAACTATCTTTGAGACATCTTAGTGAAAGATAATTGAAATTATGCCAGGATATTTGAAAGGTATTAGGAGAGGATAAGCAGACACATGGATGGAGAAAACGATTGCCTAAGCCTTGTTTCTTAAGAAAATTAGGCTAAAAAATTAGGCTCCTTAATTTAGCAGAAGGAAGTTATTTTAATGTCAACAACTACTTTAGAGAAACTTGGCAAACCCTGAAACGTCCAAGCAGACTTATCTTCATGTGATAATGTTTGGAGTCGTGACTACTGTCTATGCAAGGATTTATCTCACCGTGTGTAAAAGTTGCCATGGCAATAGCAAACTGCAAACAATTATATAAATAATAAATGAAAGATTTTATGAGCATACATTAAAGCTGCAGTTCTCATATAGACTTCTTTTGCTAGACAAATTGAAGAAAAGGGTCACACGAAGTTTTTCTTGGTGCACATACTTATTTGCCTTGCTCAAGGAAGCAAAACATTTGCTTTAGGAGGTGAATACTAAAAATTATTAATCCAGAAGACAAACATTGGCCAAACCCCAGCTGGAGGGATAATAAATTTCATGTTTCTTAAAGCCAGAGGTCAGAGGCACAGGTTCTGAGCCTCTCCTAACATCACAATGCAAATTAAAAACTGCCTTAACAAGACCCCTGAGATGCCACCTGTACAGACAGATTCCCAGCAGGTGCAGAACCACCAGAAAGCTGCTTTAATGTCCTCCTTTACACCCCAGACAGAGCTGTGACCATAGAAAAGGTGCATGACTAATGTGTCGTATCTGGCCTCCTTGCATCTTTGGCTATCTTAATCTAGCATTTGCTGTCTAGAGCTAGTATCAATTAACCTCCCTACACTTTTCTGGTCTTTCTCCAAGTACATACCTCTGCTCTTACAAGAGGGAACCTGAGTAATCATCCATATATATTTCACATGTTGTCAGGCCCATGTCCTGTACTGATTCTCCCATACAGACTGCTGGTTGAACACGTGCAGAGTTGTCTACACAAAGCACTGGGTAATAGGGTGTTGAATTTTTTCATCAGAAGGTACTGAAGTCTCTTTGTTCAAACTATGGGGGTTTTGTGTGTAGGAGTGCTCCTTAAAACTGAGAAATAGAACTAGTGCTTTGGCAGGAGGAGCAGGGGTCAAACTATTGTTCATCACTTAAAACTAGTCAGGAAGAAAATGTGCATATGTTTATTGGATGGGTTCGTCGATGATGACTGCTATTTTCAGCACTATCAGTGAATCAGGAGACATTATTTACACATGCAGCCTGGCTGGCTAAAGTTTTTCTGTATTACCCTCAGTATTTTGGAATAATGAAGAGTTAAACATGATACTTGATTCATCAGTTCTACGTTTCAGGCAATTTTGAACCATGCTTTCCCTAATTGTTTCTTTAGGCTTATTTAGAATTACTGTACAGCCTGTTACATTAAATAGGTGGATCATATTTGTGTGTGTACATACATGTATTTTTCTACGTATACTTATATTCTATATATCTATAATATCTATATAGAAAATATATATAATACACAGTTAACAGAAATAAAGAAAGATTAATCCAGCCAGGCCCACTTCTGAACTTCAAGTCATTTGGATGAAAATATCTTCTGCTAATGTTTCATGGCTTTTCAGACTCCTCTGACTAGAAATAAAAATCCACTTTTCAACATGCTTTTAAGGTGTAAAGAGCTGCTTTTTTTGTGGTCTAAAGCTAGAAGTGAGTTCAGAGCCAGGATTTTCATAAGCATTGTCCTGAAACCAGCTCCCACTTCTAAGCCAGGAGGCCAACAGCTTAAATATCTCCATAAAACAAAGTTGGCTGCCTGTCACATAACCAAATCTCAAATTCTTTAGTGCAGGAATCCTGAATCCAGCAATGTGTCTAGTTTGAACACATGAGTAATCTCACTGAACTTATATTATTAGTCTAAACAAACATATGACGGTCCTTCCAAAAATGAGCAGAAGACCAGTCCAGACTGTGAAGCATTGCTGCAATAGTCCTAGTGAGAAAATGTTAGATTAATTGCTTTTTTAGTTCAGGCTTTTGAATTAAGGACTTTAGGTGATAAAACAAGACAAAAAAATTATAGCTGACAGTAGTAAAGTCTGTATTTTAAACAAAGATTTGTATCTGGTTAAATATAACATCTGAAGCTCTGTTCTTTTAGGTGCACAGCACATGAAAGTGCAAACCCTTTAAGTTCAACATCTTTTAATTTCTTGTGGATGAGTCTAAAAATGTTCCACCAATGATGGGTCTAATTCTGTTGGCTAAGTTTGTTTTGCTGTGCCATATAATAGTAAGAGAACACCTGGATCAACATGATCCAGGTGTCCTGAAACCAAAAGAGATCAAAACCCATATAGAAGTCTTCAGCCCTTTATTACAATGACTGGGATTTCACAAAATAACTGCCTGCATGAAGAGAGAACTTAAATTTCAGAAATATAGACATTTTTGGAGTGAAAATGACCAGATGATCCTAGGAAGTGGACCATGCACCACATTACAGAAGGAAAGAAACGTAAATCAAAGGTCCTGATGGTATAATGGGGCAAACAAATCCTTCCTGTGTCCAATCACGCATCTTTTTTAACCCCGAATGCATAAGCGAGACCCCACTGGCCATAAGACAGTTTACTATCACTAAGAGTAGATGCCCATGAAATGTCCCTTTGCTAGCTGTGGCTGGTTTTCAGTCCTCCAAAGGAAGTAAACCACCATATTCCTCCCCACTCTTCCTCAAAGCCAAGTTATGTATCTGCAGTAAAGAAACAAACAACTTCTTCCTGTCCCCTGCAGGTGGTCAAGAGTCCTAAAATATAGCATCAGTTAAAAGCACTAGCAGTATGTGGAACAAGCATCCATGACCAAGTCTCTTCAACCATCACTTGCACCTATCAACAAATTCAGCACTGGAATCTTAACACAGGCTTGAATTATGGGCTCCAGGATTACTCTCACCTTGTCATAAAAATACTGTCAGCAAGCTACCAACTTTTATCATGAAGCCATTCCAGATTTTGGCCCCCTTCTCGTCTAAGCAGAAGCCTGTCCCAGAACTGTGCTGCTTCAACATTTGGAAACTTTCTTCATCCTTTGCCTGTCCTTCCTCAGCCAGGGTCTGCCAGATTCACAGGAAAGCCCAGCACGGTGATCAGTGTGCAGCAAGCCACAAAGCAGACATAGAAAGTCTTGACTGAATAGTGATTTGCGTATATCTGTGCCATTCTGGACTGGCTTTGTGGGAGGTTACTGCAGCAGGTGAAACTGTAGCATGCTGTTTCCCCAGCCAGCTGGGCTAGCCTGGCCTGGCTTGCCATTGGGGCCACAATACATAGCAAAACTTTTGCGGATTCTAGCAGTACATTCCCTAAAACACCACACTGAGGGCAGAAACGTGTAAACTTCAGCATGAAAAGCCATGGAGAATTTTTTTAGCATAGAAATTGTTCCCTGAGCCTTTGTTTTATTCCAGTTGCTTTAACCTCTGCTGAAATACTGTTGTGCAAGCAGAGGTCATACCCTCTGCTAACGGACAGCTCACTTCCCTCCAGAGAAAGAAAAAGTGTGCATGCAACACGTAAGGAGGAAAACGTACCATAATGTGGAGTCCAGAGTAGCTTGAATTTCAGCAAATCCACTAGGAAAGCATCTTATATACAGTACTGAGGAGCTGGTCTAGGTCTTTTGTGCTCCTGACTTTTTCTTAAACTGATCAAATGTCTTTACATTTGACAGTTTACTCTGTCAGGCACTTTTCCTCATCTATTACCAGTTCATGTACCCTCTGCTCTCCAATGCAAATAAAGATACTAATACTCTGCTTTAGGGTAGAACAATTTAGATTACTTTTCCCAGAGAAGAAGTCTTAAAGAGAATCTAGCAAAATGAATGGCAACACTAAATTATTTACTGCCTCAGGTTTTCTTCTTTTGATTTTTGGTGGTCCAGCTCAGTGCCTGTATCATAACACTAATTCCAGCAACAGTCAGTTAACAGCACTCGTGAAACCCACACAGATCTGGTAAATTTGTACAGGTCTAGATCAAATAGTAGTAGAATGTTGAAGAGCATTACAAAAAAAAAAAAGATTGTGTATGCAATGGGTTTTTTTCCTTTTATTCATTAGCAAAGTTTATATAAGCTGACTAAATAAGATGACAAATTCAGATTTCATCTTCTACAAATTGTATACACAAACACTTCTACACACTTTCAGTTTATTGGGCTATAATATATTTGCTGAAATTATTTTTGATTGTCTTTATGTTTGTTCCTTCACACATCAGTTTTCCTAGCAGCTGTGTTTTCCTGGTTTCCCATAGAGGTGGGTCTGGCCCTGGGACTCTGATCATTGCTGTCCCTGATGCCCTCAAAGGGACTATAATAAGCCTTATAGGTATTATATGTCTGAATTACAAGCACACCCCAAATCCAGCCAATTTTTGCAGTCCTGGATGCTACATATTTCTAATGCTGTATTTAAAAACAAATCTTATTTTCTAAAGTCAAGCCAGGTTTATTGCCATCCCTTTCAGTATTTATAGATTTAGATTAAAACCATGTAACCATATCCATTAGAGAGTGTGCACATTTTGAGGATGCTTCTGCCACAGTATCTATTCAGCACTTGGGCAGGAGCAGCCAGTTTTGATAAGGTTCATGCCAAAAAAGAATTCTTCCATGAAGTATATAATGCTTACAGTAATTTTTGATATTTATCTTATTGATTTTGTATCTTTCAGTAACTGATATATTATCCCATGGAGACCTTGCTAAGGCCGGCTCTTTTTTAAAGTACGCCAGGTGCACTGCATTGTAGCATCACTTCTGCCACTTGGACTCCCTGGATCTGCCTCCACCACCACACTTCAGCCTGTTTACAAGCATCCTGTGCCCAAGAGAAAGGCCCAGAATCTTGGTCTTCTGAAAAAGCAACTCCCATTTGCTTAGGAAGTGCTTGCACATACAGATCATGACCAGTCAATCCAGCCTTTTGGGAATTGCCAGACCCCTTGTGAACTCCCCACCCAGCTACCCTGTGGGTGCTAACAAAACATGTTAGAGGCAGCATGCACACAGCCCAGACTCAGTAGATCCATTAATTCTCCTAATCTGTCTAAATCTGCTGCCTTTGAGGAGAATGACTGCATGTATGAAAGCCAGTTTCTCAAAAATGCTGGACTTCGTGTCTGTACAGCACAGTGCGTATGCACCATAGCTCCAGCTGGGCTCCATGCTGTAGTCATATCCAGGGTACCCCGTATCCAGATGTCGAGTAGGCAGGTGACAGACATGCAAGTTATAACTGCTACCAGACTTCGGGAAAATCTGGACTAAAATACAGGATCCTTAAAGTCCTCTAGGACCTCTAATGGGATGAAGAGGAGATGTCATGGGAAAAACATGAAATATTGATGTTTCACTGAAAGTCTTAAATTTTTCTCACACTGAGATTCTGGAGAAATCCTGCTGAAGGAGCAGAGCTCCATGGTATGCTTCACAGAGATAAAGCCATAGTGAAACTCATAAATACAACTTCTCAGGAGGTAATGAGTCACTGCTTATTCACTCAGTTGAAGATATCATGACTGTAGGCAGATGTGTACTCTTCAGTGACTTTCTAACAGCATGCTTCTTTCTATAGGCAGGAATTCTGCATGTAGTTGCCGTCCTGGTCTTTTCAGTACTGGAAAAGTTTCACCGGAGGAACTGCAGAGATGGGAAAAACTAAAGCCTATTTATGTCTAAAAAGCTCAAGGCTTTGGGAGGATGGTTTGCTTTAAATTCATTTTCTTATTTTACATCTTTTTAGAACTGAGTTTCAATTTTAAAATGTCCCAAACCAAAGAGCCTCCAAATCTGACAGGTAAATGAAAAATACCGGAAAACATTTTTGTAGACCCTGTAGAGACTTTTTGGTGAAACCTGTGAATGCTGTGGAAGACAGAGGTTCAGAAACAAGTACCTGAGATGTGTGTTCTTATATGACAGTTACGTGAGCTAACAGATGACTGAAGTTTTAAGAACGACTTTATGTGGACAAATAGGTAGCATTCTAAGATGCCATTTCTCCAAATTTTGAATGATCTGTCTATCCCTCTTCTTTCGCAGAGTCCTCATTGAGCTCAGAGCTTTGTCAGTTGTTTGCTTCATTACTTGCCTTGTTATGATTCCTAAATACAAAAAGGGGTATAATTTGTAAACATTAGAGAATTTATAAGGATTATTTTGGGGTCTGACTTAGTCAACCCGAATTCGTTCCTTGCATGCTCAAGTAAAAATCCCTACTCACAGAAAATAAACAAACAAACAAACACCAAAAAAAAACTAGCAAACAATTCTAAAACTAACAAAACAGGATTATGGTCTTTAATTCATTCTTGAATATCCCAAATCACAAATAACACAACTATATAAAGCAGAATCTTTGGGCTGTGTAGTGATCAGCACAGTACTGGTGAAACTGTTGATCTGGCTTTAGACCTACAAATATGTGATGTGTAAAGACAAAAGAGCCTTAAGGCATATTTCTTCTTTGTGTAACCATGCAGTCCTGAATAAAGGAATCCATGGTTGTTTTTTTTTCTTGAGCAGCTGGTGACAGATAATAAGCCAATGCATGAAAACACAGGAAGAAAGATGAAATTTCAGTGGGGAAAAAAAAAACTAAAACAACCAAAAACAAATGCCAAAACTTTTTAAAAAAGAAAGAAGAAAAAACAAAAAAGTCTGTGGAGAATTTCCTAAATTGTCTGATATTATAGACTGAACTCTTTACTTGTAGTATTACATTTCAGAAGAAAAAATCCAAAGGTAGGGAAAGCTTATTCTTTATAATCATTCCTACCCCTCTGTGGGCATCTAAATGAGTCATTTTCTGCACCTTCAGTTCACTATGTATTACTTCCAATTTTGATGCTACTGACTGTGATAAGTAAAACACCAGTGAATTTGTCAAGTGTAAAAGATGGAAAAGGATCCTCCAGCTTTGTACTTTTAATTTCATACTTGTTGGAACTACAAGCACTGAGCAAATGACCACTTTCAGGACTTACACACCACCCACAGGATAATCAGTAGACTTTCCTAAAAGCGACTGATCGCCCTGGCAGTTGACAAGATACTCCAGAGTGGAAGTCACCCAAAAATCTAGCTTGTGAGCTCTTCCTAGGGTCAAGCAAAGCTGACCGCAGCCCTCCATCACAGCCCCGTGCAGAGGGGCAGCTCCAGCCCTTTGCTGGGATGGTACAATGCCATTCCCCTTCTGTGATGATGGCACCCAAGCAAATTAGCTTTGGAACTCCCTCCACAGCTGATGTTTGTGTCCTGTTTGAGGAAAAAACCCAAGCCATGCTGGTTTGGATTTGTTATAAATTATTTGTAAAGCTCCTTTTAACACACATCTCTTCTTCACTTTACAAGTCAGTCTTTGAGGCTTCCAGAGCAATGAAGGGAAATATATGAGAGATGCCACTTTGTCTTCTCAAAACAGCCCATGGAATCATGAGCTGATTAAACAACTGAAAATACACTCGGTGTCAAAGGCAATTAATTTGCACGGGCTATACTAGCTAGATAACCAAGGTAGTCCTGTTTTGGAGTATATGTGCAACCAGAACACTCTTTCCAAGTCATAAGTATTCTGGAAACCAGCTGAAGAGCCAGGGATGAGTTGCATTCTGAAAATCAGGCTTTATTTAAACCTTCGTCCTGCCTTTTGCACCTGTTTCTGATCCATGCCTCATCTTTACACCAACATGATAGCACACATAATCTGCAGATGCAGCATCTAAATTATCTTCTGTCATAGCGTGCAAGGTGATTTACCTAAAATGAGTCAGCATGCATTTGAAAGTCTACCGTGTGCACCATATCATTTATTCCTTAGACTTCCATGGGGCATTTTGTCTGTGCCAAGAATGAGGCATGTGGCTGACCTGAATAATACCAAGAGATTTGATAACAGACACTTCTCTGCCCAGGGTTAAACAGCTGCCTAGAGAACTTCTCATCACTGCACTTAAAAACTGTCTCTAAGCAAAGAGTCACAACACACACGTGCAGCAACACCACAAGGGGCTGTGCGGTGTCAGCAGGAATCCACAAATACCCCGAAGTGGAGAACAAAGAGTTCCCCAGAGGTACCCATTATGCAGCTGCTGCTCCATTCTTACCATTCCTGTCCTACAAGGGGCTGAAGGCCGGGTGGAAACCCTCAATCGAGGCTGCCCTCACGGCATCCTGCTGTCAGGCTGCACAGTAAATGAAGGTGCTGAGGCTGCTATGAGGCTGGGTCTGCCCTTCCTTTCTTTGTGACTGCAAGAGGAGTCCTTGCTCTCAGGGCGGCTGGGTACTTGCAGTGGGGTGCCTGCTGAGGCACAGACACATTGACTTAACCGCCAGGCAGCTCAAGAAAGCTGAGAGGATCTGACCCTATATTTACAACTGATGCAATTCCAAGCATAGTCCCTGTTAATAAGGCAGGCAGAAAGCTGAAGGAAGGCAATAGTTCTTACCTCTGCTCATGAAATACTACTTCTGTGAGTTATGCCAAGGACAGCACAGATGCTGAATAACTGATTGAAAATATATGTAAGCCAATTTGTCCCCAAAAGCCCCAGAATAAATTGAATGTGCTTCTCCATCGCAATAAAACGAGAGCTGGGGCTCACTATTATATGAGACAAAGAAGGTGATTTATCTGTGCAGCCTTGGATTTGGTTTTCTCTATTGACGGGAGCGGCAGCTAGCAGCAGCATTTGGGTGCTGGTGAGGGAGAGGGGAATGCAGCTTCACGTCCTTACCTTCCTGCCAATGAAAACATCTTTTCAAGATTTGCTGACACTACCTGTCCTGAACCATAACCCAAATGTGGGAACCAGTCTTACTGTTAAAAAC
This sequence comes from Microhierax caerulescens, assembly GCA_035590215.1. Taxonomy (NCBI): domain Eukaryota; kingdom Metazoa; phylum Chordata; class Aves; order Falconiformes; family Falconidae; genus Microhierax; species Microhierax caerulescens. The sequence continues at coordinate 65,652,566 of JAVJGJ010000014.1, read as the reverse complement.
ACAGCCCCCGTCTCCAGCAGATATCCTTGAGTAAACATACGTTCTGATCAGAGCGATAGCACTCTTTCCCCGGAACTGACTGTCCAGGTTCAGGTTTTCCTGCTCTGTTGAGGCAGGTCAAAATAGAATAAGAAAATCTTAATTTGCTTGTCAATGGATAGGGACTTTTCCTGAGTGTTTCCTGACTGGTTCTTTACCAAATCTTCCTGAGAGTTGGGGCCCAACTCTGCAGCAGGAAGCCTGGCAACTTTAAAGCCCCCAGCAACCTGGGAAGAAAATCAAGGCAGGTAAAGTCTTCCAGATGCTGAGTTTCTTAGCAGCTCTGCAGCCAGACAGCTGGAAAACCCAAGCAGATGAGGGAATCTAGTCAATTATAGTCAGGATTGTTTTGAACAGGGTATAGCATTTTGATGTACTGAGCCAAATTATGGATCTCTTCCCATGCAATAGCAAATTCCATTTTTCTGGACGCTGCTCTGATGCAAAATCGCTGAGGGGCAGGGGCCAGGACTTTCTGGAGGACAGAGATTCTGGGCTCTGCCTTTCTTTAGGAGACAAGCACCCAATTTGCTGCCTAAGACACTCCTCAGCTTCCCAAAAATTGCGCTAGGTGTTTAACATATCTTGCAGCACTAAAATGCATTAAGGCTCTAGTTCTAGTGACCAAAATGACTTCTGTTCAATTTAGCTGCCCTTTAAAATCCTTTGTATGAGTCAACATTTGGCAGCTATTTTAAAACCCTGAGGTACACCAACAAATCAGAAGCTCTGTAATGTAAACTCTATTTAGGTGCTAACACCATGATTTTTAGAGTATAAGTATCTGCTCATGAAGAATAGGAATATTTTCTTTTTAAAGCAATGGAAAATATGCCTTTAAAACTTCGAGCCTAAATTCCTACACTTCGGCTATTCTCAGCACTATATTGTGCTGTTGGAACAAATCCATTTTTGCTCTCCTTGAAAACGCATAGCCACATGCTGACTTGCATATTGTTTAGACAAGCCTAATGCTCTACCCCTCGTCTGGTCTATTTAAAGAAAATCAATCAGCATTCCTCTGATGAACTTCATGGGCACTGGTGTTAGACACTTGCTTAGACTTGCCTTCTTAATGGAACACATTCTTATTCCGAGCACCTTTTTTTTAAGTAATAATAAGACAGCTATGAGTTTACCAAAAAGAGGTCATAGGTGAACAACAATTATTGGGCAGGAGCAAAATCCTTCTTAGGCAGTCACTGGTTGCAGGTAGGAATTCCTTTCAAGGCTGAGTAATGGCCTTAAGCACCTACACTTATACACATACTGGATTAGCTATGTACCAGATAAAGAAAAGGAAACAGATGGTGAAAAAAATTGAGGAAAAGAGGAGATGAGAGGTAAGCAAAAAGGCTGCAAAAGCAATGTACATCACTCTGATGTCTTTGGGAAACAATTGGGTTAAAAGCAGTAACTTAATTCACCTTTTTGAATTTATGCTGAGCTATATGTCTCTTAGCTTCCCCTCCTTAGCTTTTTGTCCGTCTCTGCCTGGATTTAATTTAATTTCTAAAACATATCAAGTCTGGACAAACTGAATCTATGCAGATGATTTGAGGTCTGGGGCCTTTTGGATGAAGAAACCTGCTTCTTGTAAGTTAGTTCATTGAAACAAAGCAGTAAAGTGGCAGCACGCCTCTGTCTGGCTGTTGTTTAGGAGTGTTTGCTGGCACGTAGTGTAGAATGTGCCATGTATGATTCTATCCATGCATCTCGGCATTACTATACTTTAACACTATCTGGTAATTGCATGAATTTCCAAAGAAGAAGCATTTCTGCTTTGAAGTCAGACGGAATCTATTTTGCCTGTATCTTTCCTTTCCTTCCACTTGTTTTCAACTGGAGGAAAAAAAGAAACAAACAAAACCAAACAAACAAAAAAACAAACAAAAAAAACCCCACAACCAACCAAACAAGGAAAAATAGCCTGTGGGCAAACTCACCCCCAATGACATGAAAAAAATGACTGCTGATCAATTTCTGTAATAAGGCTGCTGCTTTCCCTTAAATAGTTCACTCTGCATTCCTGGTGGTCTTTTAAATCGCTCTCGTTATGCCAGACACGTTCCTACCTGTCAGCCGCGCTAGACCCAGCGGTGGAAGGCGTTGTGTGGGGACAGCACTCACGCAGCGTGCACTGTGCACCATTGCACTCCCCCGTGCAGAAGGACGGCAGCGGAGCCAGTCAGCTAGCAGTGCCCACTGCTCCCAGCACAGCTCGGCTGCAGCCAGACCATCTCTCTGGGACACTGGGGGTGAAGATAAAACTGCAGGGACAGGCTGCAGCTCTGTTAGTCTAATGGCTGCAGTCTGTCCCTCTCACAGACCACTGCACTCACACGCACTATGCGAAAGAGAGTTGATGCATCAGTGAGAGGCTTCTCGACTAATACCCACATCTCCTACGTGCTGCAAGTTGCTGCAGTCATGATGTGAACTAAGCCATCAATAAATGAGAAGACTCTTGTCTCAGCTGTCTCTCTCTTCTAGTGGATCTTTATAGGTGTAGCCTTTGGGGAGGAAATTACAATAAAATTGTGATTTTGCTTTCAAGCTGAATATAAAGGAAAGGATATTAATATTAAGGGAGCTGCTGTTTGAAAAGGGCTATATCTCTGTAACACTAGCGGCAAGTAAGTGGCAGCCCACAAAAAGACAAAAGTTTGTTACCATCAGCAGGGTCACCTATTAAACACCAGGAAACAGGGAATGTAGTGATCAGCTGAGGAGTTTTAGCTGATTTTCACTAGGGATGCTGCCAGGTGATGATCTATTTGATCCACGTGAACTGAAAATGGAAGAGTCATGATAAGCTGTTCCCCTACGAGCAGAAGTCCAATGGTGAAAGGAAGTCAGCAGTTCATTGCTAAGGGGTGTCCCTGACATCTAGCTGCAATATGTTTGCTTGGGCATGTCACTAGGTTGTTCATGCATGCAGTGAAACGTGACAACACACACACAAAAAAACAACAACCAAAAGCTAACAAAAAAACCCCAAACTGCTCTGTGTTGAGTGAGACAAATACACAGCACGAGAAGGATGTAGGGCCAAGAATTCCTGAGACATCAAACCACCCGGAGTGGGACTGAAACAGACAGAAAAAAACAAAAGTGAGGACATAAAATGAAAACTGTGGGAGGAGTAAAAGATTAAAAAGGTGCATGTAAGGAAAAGGGTGAGAAACTATGCGAACAGGTCACCTCCATCTTGCCCTCAGCAACCAGCCATTCCTGATCAATATTCTGTGCCTGCCAGCAGACGAGGGCAAAGGCTTTAAACCAAGGTGAAAACCACCTGTAATGAGCTATTGCACTGAGATACGACTAAAGGGAAGTTTCTTCTTCACTTCAGGGAGCTATTTGCCTACATATGGCTTGGTTTCCTTATAAATTTGATCTTAACAAGTGTGACCGAATGATATCCATCTTGCTCACCTATCTGTGTCTAATCCTTTTTAGCCTTCTGCAAAGTGCTTTTCTTGAGTGATGTCTGTCATGGGGTTACAGAACTAAATTATCTATTCTGGTTTTAAGTGTTAGTTTGTAAATGTTTCCTTTTCCAATTGATTTTTTTTTTCTTTTCAGCTCCTGCATCCAACCCATACCTTCCCATTTATTTTAGATGACAGTTTAATATCACCATATACATTCCCTCTCTAGACTAGTCATAAGAGTAGCTAGCCAGAAAAAAAGAGTTTACATAAGCAGTATCTGTTAAAATATTCCTCTTTTTAGAAATGTGGTTTTTTTTAACAGTGTTTTAGCTCTTATCCTAACACCACACAGAAAGCTTTCACATCAGCAATCACTTCATTGCTCCATCTGTGACATGGTTTTACCTTTTAGTAACAGGGATGACCAAAACTGCATAGGCTTTAAATGTGGAGACAGCACTGACTCCCAGACTGTTTTCAAGCCCTGATATATGCAGTATCTTCTAATCATCTGCTTTTATATTGCTTCTCTGCATGGGTCTAATGTTTTCCTGATATTTAAAAACACACTTTTCCCTCTCTATTTCAATGGCAATTTAAAAAAAAACACCAAAAAAACACTTGAAGAAAAATGTTAATATTTCCTTTCAATATGACTTAGCTTCTACTCCAGCTTGCATTTGTCACTATTTCAGCTACTTACCTAACTGATAAGTCCTTTTAAATTTCACCTGAGACTTCTGGTTTGGCAATTAACAGCATTGACAACACTGTCACCCAATGGTTAATTACAGTCAAGGAAAGAAGGTGACAGCTGGTTTAGTAGAGTGACTATAACATCATTTATTTTAATTAAGAAGGGAGCAGCAAGACTATATCTTTTCCAAAAGAAAGAAGGAGGTGTATTCCGCAGAAAAAGATTAAATCAGTGGAAGCTGAAGGGAGGATTAGCTATGAAAGCAAATACATCCTATCAGGAAGTACTTTTCTCTGTGCAGAGGCAACCTGAGACAGGAAAAACGTAGAGACAAAATCTCTGAACAGGTAGCCTTAGGAATGTCTACAGCAAACCAGCCAGCAGACGGGGGAGAAAACCCCCTTGGATTAAATTAAATAGAGTAAGCATGTTCTTTTTTTTCATTTCTTGACCCATGTCCTTCATAAACATTGGCAGCTGTGTTGTCAATTTTGTTTAAGTAAATCCATTCTTTCCACTCTCCCCCACCACTTTACCTTAACTTGGCTTGAATTAAGAGCAATTTTGGCTGACAGCAGGGCATTCCTTCCCTGGTGGTTCGCACCAATTCACAAACTGGGGTAGTGGGACACCTTAACCAGGTACCTCACTACTCCCCAGTGCATTTCCCAGCCTACCTGGTGAGGCAGGGACCCCCCAGACTATAAGCCAGGACACAATCTGGTCTCACAGGGTCAGGAAAGACGACAGACACTACCAGGGGTAAGCCAAGAGGCTTTCCTAGCATGCACCAAGGCTTCAAGGAATATGCCAGAACCAAGTCAGCTCTGTGTAATACCTCTGTAAACATGAAGTGGCACATCCAGTGGTACTGTCAGTTCCTAAAATTCATATTTAAGCATGTGAAAAGCTGTAGTTCCGTGCCAGAGTATCCAAATTCAGAACAGAGTGCTCCTTATGTGTATCTCATTGGGAAATTATCCAGAATCAGATCCCAGACACGCACAAGAGCAATTATACCTTTTCTTCTCACCAAATGCACCCCCAATATTTAATGGAAGTACACAGGGCTGTAAGGAAATAGCTTTTTTTTTTTTTAGACAAGCAGCCATAAGTAATTTATTAAGCACAGTCTTCGACAGACTTGTGTTTTGTATCTGTGGGAGGGATGTGTGCCTAAAATGTGTTTGTGTTGCCCAGCCTGGTTCACTGATCTAATCAAAGCTATTACATCTCCCTACAAACTTGTACTCTCATGTACCCTGAGAGCATCACAGCTATTGAAACACTGTAATTCTTAGCTGCCTACAGACAGACCAGGAATTTATATGTTTAGACTCAAGCAGAAAGCAACTCCATTTTTAGGGGGAAATACATGTCTTGTTTTGACTCCAATTTGAACAAAAATCTTTGCTGTTTAAAGGAAATAAAAAGTACTAAGAGAAGAAATTACTGTTCCCCGTGTAGCTCTGGGAACCACATCTCACTTGGCTGGCCTCCTCTGAGTCCTCCCCAGGCTGAGGGCACTGGCATCTAGAGCTGCCCAATGTCCAGGCACCCACCTCCCCTCTAAGGCAGAAGAAGTGAGCTGGAAGGAGCTGGCACACTTCTGGTCAAGTCAAACCAGGGGTTTGCTAAACTGTTGTCAAAATTGGACAGACTGCCACTTGTAGCTTTCAACAATTTTTCATTCTATTTATAGATAAATTTTCTTTTTTTGTTGTTGTTGTGTCTGACCAGGTTTTACCATATAGGCTGGATAACTATAAATCTTTGCAATGTGTCAGTTTGAATAATGCTCTGAAGCCAAACATCTGGAAATACATATTTTATCAGTGTAGCCTATGTCAGACAAGCTAATGTTGATACTTTAACTGTTCCTACCCTTATTTCCAAGACCTGGATCATGTTATGGGAATTGTAGTGCTCATGGCAAAATGACTGATATGAAACTGCAGGAATTTTAAGCCCTTGGGGAGTAATGGTATGCTTTGGTAATCTGATGCAGAACTGAACTTCATGCTGATTAAGCAGAGTGGCCTTCTTAAAATGATTTCCAGAAAACATTTAACTTCTAAAATGCTTTTTGTTACAAGAACTGTGCAGAAGGAGCACTGACTTCAATTCTGGCATGAATTAATATTGACTTGATTGGTGTGTTAACAACGGCACCCTCAGCCTCTTTGTTCCTCCCTTTGGGCATCACTGATACAAATGCATCACTAGCTAGGCCACTCTTTCTGACAACGTAAAGAAATTCTAACTTTAAATTACTTTGCTTTTCAGTGTTACCCTCCCTTCTCTCCTGTTTTTCAGGGTAGACTGGTTATCGCTGTTATTACAGCTTGACACACAGAAGGACGATGTTACTATTTCTGTTCAAGGTAGAGAAGCACATCTTCTGCCGGGCAGGTGGGGGACCAGACACCTCTCTTGACAGCAGCCTATTCAAATGTCCTGAACACACCTCCTACACCACCATACGTGCAGTACGTCCTGCAGTTCAATGAATACAGAGATGAATGAGGATTTCAGTAAGTCCTATAGGTAACGAGTTAAATGACCCAAGCAATATGTACCAGCCTTGTAGATAGGAAGATATACTTCCTCCTGTAATGAATGTACCAATAACATCTCCACTAAGCAGAACATAATTTTCTGCTGCTAATCCAATGGCCCACTCCTAGAGAACATTTTATGACTATGTATTTCAAATCTTGATCAGTGGGAAAGCCCAAGTCTTGGCACAAACATAAACAGTGACAATAAATTAGACACAAGCAGGGTGTAAGTTTTCAGGATCCCAGGCTCTGTCTAAATTTACTGGCTGTTTGCTGAGGCTTTGTGACTAATGGTAGCATAAAATATTTTAGTCAACTGGCAAAGTGAGGACTCGGAATGATTGAGAAGTACTGTAACTGGCTGCTCTGATTAACAGTGGGTAAATTACTGTTAATGCTGGTAGTAAATGCCATTAGCAGTAATTCACTGAATAGCTCTATAGGCTCCGATCATGCCAAAGTTTATCTAGAAACAATGAGCGACTAATCTTGGCAAGTTCCAGACTTTGTTGTGCTTCCTGATGGCTGCTTGAAGTCATTGCAGGCTGCAGTGGCTTGTGCACACTCCTGACTCGAAAATGATTGGGATGGCTTTTTTATCAGCTATTACTCTTTCCTTCAGCTGGAATGGCACGTGCAGTATATTTGTGTTTGTCAGCAAGCAGTGCTCCTCTGCTGCCTCCAGTGGGGTGAGCTGCCGCAGGACCTGAGCCCCCAGCACTACAGCACTGGGAATTTTGACCCTTCAGGGCAAAACCAGTGTGGAGTCTACTTAAATCTTTTGGATCCCCAAAAGGGTTAGATTCTCCTTTCCTGCTCCCTGCCCCCCATGAGGCTTCTTCTTCACAATTCCACCGGTGTAACAATATACAATTCTGTAACTCTGTACCAACAGAGCACACCAAACTCTGGTAGGGAATGAATCCATCCTAGTGTCCTGTCTAATATATGCCCTTATGTGAAGAACAAATGTAATGGTATTATGCTTTGCTGTAGTGAGGGGGAGTCATTCCTCCTATAAGTTACATCCAGGGATTTTATGCAGTAAAGTTGCATCTTTAATTATTATATTTAACAATCCATAGTGGCATAAGCTATTACAGATGTCGCTACACAGCATCTTCACTGGAACCTCGAGTATTAGTTTCAAATAATTCCATCATACTCTCTGACAGCACTACGATAAAAATCTACTACCTTCTCATACGCACACAACTTGGGGTGAATTTCGTAATGCTGTGTTGCTTCAGCTCAGCATGTCTGGTATGGAACTTCAATTACAAAGTGTTGCCTTACTGCCTTACTGGTCTTGCACGTTTCTAGCACATATTTTGCCACATGATTTTGATACAGCCCTGTTTTTTAGTGCTGTGAGATGCATGTGGACCAAACATGCTGTACTTGACTCACTGACTTGTCCAACTTGTTTCAGACTCATTGAGGACAGAACATGCCTATGTGCACACAGAGGCTGTTTGACTTTTTCATCAGGGAACAAAGCTGGGTCCAACATGAGGAAATGGTCAAATGCAATTTCCCAGTGGGAAACAGGGTGATCATTTGCTCGGTGAATCTAATGAACTGCTGGCTGTTCATAGCCACACACAGCCAGGCATTTCTACTAATGAGGCTTTGGTCAAGCACACATGAAATGTCAGGAGTTTGAACAAGTCATTTCTGTACCTGGCAGAATGGTCTTTGAGAACATTCAGATATTGAATAGCAGTGAGCTGTCAGTTAAAGCTTCGGGATAATGGTAGTGAGGAGTCTGCTCGAGAGGTGGGGGAGAGTTGTTCAACAGCCATGAGATAGAAGGGTACTGTCAGCACTCCATACATAAATGGTGAAACAAGAGAAAGGGGACTGTTTAAAGAAGCACATGCTATACTGGAAAAATAATTTGAACCTATTAGACATACATTCCAACAAAAGTAAAATGGCTCTTTATTCCCAGACTCATAGCAATGTATTCATTCATGCTCATCATATTTCCTGTTTTCATTAGAGGAGAACCATTCCACATTCAAGTCATTACAAATAAAACTTCAGGCTCCTAAAATAATGCTTATCTCACAAGAAGCTGCTGTAGGTAGTTTAGCCTAAGTACACTATCCATGATAAATACAATACATTCTTAATTTGATAGTTTGCCATGTGATGCATTGTTAATAATGCATTTTCATTAGATTTTATTGGTTCAGCTATCTGAAATAAGTATGCAGATATGAGACATCTGATCTCCTCCTCAGAGCTGAATGACAAAAGACATTTTAAACAGGTTATTTTGTTTATAGGTATTGAATTGATATTTTGAAAAGATAGCTGATACTCCAGCTTGCACCTCTTCTAAAAACTCATTCTTTAAAGGAACGTTCACATCGCTCTTTTATACATCCTCTTTCCTGTCTCACTTATCTACTCTCAAGCCTTTAATGAACTTTCCTCCTCCCCAGGCAGCCTCATAGTAAGTCTGCTCCACATTGCTTCACATCTTCCTGCCACAAAGGCTTTTTATGTGGGTAGCCAAATTGCTTTGTCCCTGTTCCCAGATAATTTGGAAAATATGTTTGGACTCACTGAGATTCAATTATAGCTTGCCATGTTCTTGAGCCTAACCTCAGAAAAGTATCTTATATATCTAATGCCAATATTAATTGTTTTACAGGTGCATGCCAGGTGATTTTCTAGAGGAAAAGTTGCATTTTCATACTGTGTAAGTCCACCTCGGTATTTACATGCTGTTTACATTACAAGTTCCACGCTATTTCAATGCTCAGTTGTAGCTAAGAAATGCCAGCAAACACCCAGCTAATGTGCAACTTTCACAAGTTACAAAAGAGGCAGAGTCGGTTTGGGTTTGGATTTATTTTTTAATGTTGTTTACGACGAAGCATAAAAGAAATAATAGCAAAGAAATGACAGTTCTATAAATAAATAAGCTCTTACAACAAAGGTTTTACTGGAATAAGACTTTTTGCTATAAGGAGTGCTGCTAGATGTCTGACATCCCTTAAACAACTCTGAGGCAAAATTGTCGTACAGCATGAGTGGAGCTGTCACAGAACCACATGACCAAACCAGCATCTCATGGCCCAAGCTATTTTTTGGCATGGGAGGTGACTGGGTAGACGTGGGGAGGGAGAGTGGAGAAGGCTAGAGCCTTGCCTACTGCTGTTGCCAGAAAGCTATACCTTGTATAAGCCCACAGCCAACACTTGCTTCAGTTGCGTCAGTTGTTGTTTAGATGTATCCTCTGGTTTACAGACTGTCTTCTGCCTCCAGAAATTAATTAACAGTTCATGCTTGGAGCAGTAGGTGAATCTGGCTTGGCTGCCTTAGATATGCAGGCTATAAAATGGTGTCATGGATATAAGGTGAATTTCTGGAGTATTTTTAAAAATTAGGACGAGATACGTTTTCTGGAGGATATTCTGTTGGAACCTAGTTAAAAAGTTTTGTGTGGTATTTCTTGATCCCTTCTGTAATCACGGTTTTAATGGAAGAAAAAGGGAGAGCAGCCGAATGGAAGGCATAAAGTGTACAGCTCCTGCTTTCATGGACTTCTATTTAGGAGCATGCTAATATGGCTATTAAAATAATCTGCTAAATGTGTCAGTAACATTTTATAAAGCTTCATTTAAGGAAATTTTTTTCCAGGATTTTCCTCCAGGAAACAAAGGAAGGGGAAGTGGACATTTACATGGCATGACTTTTGGATGTAAGAAAATTAAAGAATGAGCATCTTCACTTTTAAGGTCTCCTCCGTATTTATGATCTGTGCAACTTGAAAGACAAAATTTGAGGTGTATTTGTTTAAAATTCAAGAGAAAATAGACTTTTGGACTTACACATTCCTATGCTACTCTGTTCTGCTAATGTATAAAACCAAAATTAATTGCACAGGCTGAGAAATGGATTGCTTGGATGTAAAGCCTTAGCTGAATGAAGTTAAAATTAAGGCTTTCATTCTTGATTGTACTGAGTACTGTGTGTTCAGTTAGTCTTAAACCAAGTGGGTGTAAAATGTCACCACTGTCAATGTGTATACTGATTGGGTACGCAAATTATGAATTAATTAGAGGCACTTGCAGGCATCAAAGTATGCATTGTGCTCAGGTCCTATTAACACATATATGTATGTTTATTTGATCATATTACCTAAAACATTACCAAGCCCTCGTGTGTAAAGTACTTGCAGAAAGTGGGCTGAGCTGAACAGGTTACCAGGAACTTGGGTACAGATAGTCCCAAAACTGGAAGTCAAAGGTGTTGGAAACAATGCGATGTCCTGTAAAACCTCACATGTTCTCTCTTGAAAGCATATACTTTGAAAAGAGGTAATGTTCCAGATTGTTTACCTGAAATGCAAAGCTAAAAAGGAGTTAGCAGGGGTAAAGTAATCCTTTAACTTGTTTCTCTCACTGTGCCTAAAAATGCAGGTGACAGCTTTACCCCTCAGACAGCATCCATAGTAATGTAAATACAAAAGCTACCCCCAGCAAGAGAGGTGAAGCAAGAATATGCGAATGCTCCTACTTATCTCTCATGTACAGCCACCATGGCCTTTTATTTCATGCTCAGCTAATACAAATCTGCATTTCAAAGAAACTAATAAAACTTCATAAAACACAGAATTTGCTTTACTTAAAATCAACTCAATTGCCTTTTTATAGTTTCAGCTAAAACTATCAAAATCACACAGAATGACCTCTTACAAAGAGAGCAATTACTTGAAAAAATGACTTACCATGACAATACACAGCTGTACACACTTTGGAAAAGCATCACTTTTTCAGGCAGAAAGCATTTATCACATCAAAATAGCTAATATCAAATAAGCTGTTATGGACCTCTTAACGTGGAAAGGGACTTAGAAACGTTCCCACCTGCTTTTTGGCAACAGCTGGTTTGCAGGGGACAGCTTCCCAGCCCTTAGTATGACTATTCTTCCCTTTTGCAAAAGCCTGCCTAGTCCAACTACAGCCCTTGGCAGTCTCACCAGCAAAAATTATATTCAGAAGAGCAAAGCGCTACATTTGCACAGCGTGGATCCCCTTCTTTGGAAATCTTAACCTTTTACCTGTTGATATAAAATCCCAGGAGGTAGACTGACAGGGAGAGAAATGAGTGAGAAACTCCACTTGGCACTGAAGTCTGAGCTTCACCCTCCTTGGTTTTTCACTCCGTTTTTCACTGAGCTCTGTGTAGTCATCTGCATGCCTCCTAGGTGGGGTGGAAATACCACTGCACTTCCCTGTTCATTTCCACTGCTTGCTGTTTCTTTCTATATCTGCCTTACGGAAGTAGAACTGACTGCCCAAGAGATACTTCACACGGGCACGTCAGCAGTGGTCTCTGGGCTGTCTATGGGCTCCTTCCTGGGCTCGTTTCCTATGAGTTTCTGTATTTGCCCGCCGGACCTTCTCGTGTCCCCTCCTCCAGAAAAGGAGGTGTCAGTGAAGATGGTTGGCCATTCCTGGTCACTTCACATTGCTTCAGAGGTTTTGCAATTTCCTCACTGAAGAAAGGGGCATAACTCGTTCAGCTGCTGTGTGGGAGGGACTTGGCACCTGCTCAGAGAACTGCTGTGGAGAACTGAGGATAAGCTACATGAGCGTTATGTGGTAGGCACTTCATGCACTACTTGATTAACTCTAAAGTAAATTTTCCACTCTATTTTCCTGTCCTTGCACTGTGCTCTGTGGATGGTAGGTATGGGGGGACATCAGTGCTCCTCCCTGAATGAGGAAGAAGCACTGCTTCCCAGGGAGCTTCTAAGCACTCATCTGGAAGCTGGTGATGGCCAGCTCCTTACTGAGATGATTCACCAGGAAAATACTCCTGCTTCCAGGGCAAGAGCAAATGGGGACATCAGTAACACATTCAAGGTCATCTTAAGGGGTGATCTCCCAGGACTGAGGTCTTGGACCATCTCTATTCCAAACAGCACTCAGAAGGTACCACTCTGGCTGCCACAGGATTGCTGGGGGGGGGTCACAAGTGATATGTATCTGACACAGGGCACTCAACAGAACATTTGCAGCAAGACTAGTCCATGTTTGTGCACTGTGCTGCGGGCCTCCCTCAACATCCCTGCCACGGCTTGAAGGAGGCCAGCATGCACTGATGTGCCACGCTGCCACAACAAAGGTGGATAGACAAGCATTTTTTGCTAAAGAAATATTATACAGAATAGGGAGCATGCCTTACTCTTTCTGAATTCCTACTTCAGTCCATGCATATGTGTATAATAATAAATAGATACATTCAGAGAAAGTCTGCCTGTAACCTCTCATCCACTTTTGTCAGATCCTTCAGAGCTGTACGACTAGCTGCTGGAGTCCTGAATATGCATGGATGGCTGTTGGATTTTTGGTAATGATTGGACTTTCCTGGGTTTCCATTTAGCTGTGCAAATCTTAACTTTATATTACCTAACTTCAAATTTGCTACACTGTGGTAGAGAAGGTGTTAAATCTTCCATATGCCCAAGGACAGAATCCATGTTGTTGAGCCTTCTGTGCTCTCTGCAAAGAATTTGATACCAAAGCCGCAGCCTTGACTGTCAATTTGCTGGCAAGAAGCAAGAGTATTTGCATTTATTAGTTGACAGACCAAGACTGAAAACCAGCAGATATGAAACCAGTCATATTGTGGTCAGGATCTTGTTAGTCTACAATTTGTCAACCATTTGCTGCTATGGTTCCACCTGATTAAATACTAAGCCATCCAAAGGAGGCCGCTGGAAATACTACATAATGTTACAGCATGATTGTCTGTTTGAAGATCCCAGCTCATCCAGGAGAACAAGTTTATCTTAGATATTGCAGAAGACTGAGGTGATTGTCACACCAGAAGTTTCTGTCCAGTTTGCTATCAAATGGCACCACTTCTGAGCTCATTTACAATTTTCTAGAGCAACAAACTTCTGGGAAGTGCAGTGCCCGGGCCAAACCTGGGCTGCAGCCCCTCATTCAGGACACTCTGCACTTCCCAGAGTCTCTGCAGGCTGGGCTGCTTTGTCACCTCAGCTGTCACATGCCACCCCCACCACTGCAGTGTGGGCACAGCTTGCAGATGGTCCCCTGCGCTGCTCTCGGCTGCTTCAGCAAAACGCCCTCTGTGGTGGTGTCCATCCAGAAACTGCTTCAGCTTC
>JAVJGJ010000014.1:65617672-65633663 GCA_035590215.1 Microhierax caerulescens | reverse complement strand
GACCTGGGCTGCAGCCACTCATTCAGGACACAGTGACCGTGACCACAGCGAACAGTGGTGCAGTCTCCTCTCTAGGGGATGAAGATAAAGTTTCAGACTGCCGTGCCGCATCCTGTATGTGTTGGATATGATAAGGGGATTTTTATTTGATACGTGAACAATATTGTTGATTATCATTGGCTTTCCAGATTAATTCCATGTCCTTTTCCATTCTTCACCTCCAATAATGTTTCCTTTGTTTTATAGACTCGGTTCTTTTACAGAGTAAACTTGGTGCTTGCTAGGAGGAAGTATTACATGACAAAAGTATTTAGTTTCTCGGGACCTGGATGAAAAATCAATCTAATACTCTTTGGTATTTATACAAGAAAGAATCCCTATAAAATTAAATAGGCCTTTTTTCTTGCCAGTAGAGCCTGAAAAAAAAGTTACAAAAGGGCTCTTCTTCTCATTCATTTCCCAATGGAAAGATACTTCATTATTGCTTTTGTTACTGTAATTATCATCATGCGATCTGAATAATTACAACAATATACTTCGGCAAACTACAAATGCTGAAAGGAATTAAATGTAAAAAAATCTAGATAACATTTTTTTCCATTGCATAATGTAAAAGAAAGTTATATGAACCACATCTATTTACTTTTCCAAACCAGCTGCTAGTAGTATACTAAAAAACCTTGAGAAGGTGCTTCACAAATACTTTCCTCAGCCACTATCTAATGAGCAAAAGAAAACTTACTCACTCAAGTGGCATAAAATGAGCCGATCATAAAATGACCAGACTGCATGAAGTTCATTATCCGATCCACTGACTTTTTCACGAGAATCAGCTTATTTATAGTATGTTGCAGCATATCAGCTGCCAAGAGTATGCATATAGCAGTATTAAACTGTACAGAAAAAAAAAAGTGTTTTGTAGCACATTAGTGAGATTCCATTTGTGTGTGTTCCTGATAAATGGCTCCCCTGCAGTTGCCTCAGCATTTACTTGCCAGACAAGACCCATTTACTGCTTCATTTATTGATATGCAATGGAAGTTATAGAATAAGTATCATATTAGTAAATCTAAAGCAGTAATTCACGCAGTTCTTAGAGACATAATGTCTGGAGAGTCTAAAACTAAACTAACTCCAGGAGATGTTTATGAGTATTATGAATGAGGGATAAAAAACCCAACCAAGAGCGATAACTTGATGATGGGATTTTAATTTAATTTGAAGTAATGCAACCAAACTGCGTGAGGGGAAGGAATGGAGGGAACAATCAAGTCTCTTAACCAACACTATTTTATCCTGCCATTAAATTGTTATAATTACCCAGTATTTGACCAGATGGCAAGTCATTTCTAAAGTCAGACCAGGTGTTCAAGATGCAGAGATAATCACAAAGCTGATGACTGTGGTGAAACTAATTAAAAAAGTGTGTTGCAGTGGCACAGTGGTGCTATGGAGAGAGAATGACCAAAAATAACAGGATAGAACAGATCTGATGTAGTACAGCAAAGTGGTTTGGAAAATAGTAAGCAAAACCAAACAGAATTTAATTAATTTGAATTACCAAGTTCAGAGGAACATTCTAATAAAGTATTAGATAGTTCAGTCTGTTGAGGGCTTTCTGGGGTTTTGTTTCTGGTTTTCTAACACAAAGGGGAAGACAGAAGTGGAAGGCAGAACTAATAAAGATGAAAACTGTCAACCTGATCAGAAGGGCAAAATATGGACACAGATGCACATCAAAATGAAATATGGGCACAAAAAGTCCTTTTCATGCCTATGAACGCTGATTACATGGCCACAGCTGGAAATTACAGGGGGCTTTATTCATTAAAGACTAACTATCTTCAATTAGGCTTTACTTTCATGACAAAAAAACAGAGTAGCAAAGAAATGAATTGCCATGCTGTGCCTGCAGCTTCCCCGAACATGCTGCCCCTCAGCCTCCAGCCAGCGCATTTCTGCTTAATAGACACCTTCACCTTTCTGGGACCAAAAATCAATACAGACATGAGGGAAAATGCATTCAACCATTTGACTAGGGGCAGGGGGGGGCACTGGGAAGCAAACTTTCAAAACAACCCCAGCAAGTAAACACCCCGTCATAAGGTATAAGGAAGAGAAATCAAAATATCTTATTGCCAGCTCGGTGCACGTTGGTCCACCCTGCTGGCTCGGTACTTTGTGATCATCTCTGGCTGTCTGCTCTAAAAATGTAAGTGTGAATGCTCATGCTGTGCCCATGGCCCTGAGGAGATCGCTAATTGGCTCCGTGCTATGTCCATACACGAAGCCCGATGCTAAAGGGTCCTGGACACAAGTAAAAGCTGAGACATATTAAAGACAGCTCTCCATGAGGTTTTTCAGTGAAGAAAGGGAGGTATTCCCAGCTGCCCAGCTCTGGCAGAAAGGATGCTCCTCTCTATGCCCTTGCAGTCTGCTCCGGAGCCTGGGGACACCCACGAGGGATGGAGGTTGCAACATACAAAGGCTGAGGAAAGCCTGAGAACCCTCGTCTTCAGTGAGCATTTTTGCCTTTACAGAATGGTGAAAATGACGTGCACCCCTTCACTCTGTGCTGCCATGTTGGGCTGCTGATGTATTTTGGCACAGTTGTACAGGGAGCTTTTGCTAGCAATAGCAATTACGATTCAGAGTCACTCTACTGCTTGGCTTTTACCTCTGAGAGGGTTTTCAGTTGTGTGAGCTGGCCACACTTTGTGCAAGGATACTAGTGACGTTTGCAGTCCTCTCCAGCCCCCCAACATCTGGGAGAGTTTCTCCTTGTTGCAGGTGTCTTTGCCTGCAGAAAAGCTGATTTCTCGGTACAGAGGTGCTATGACTTGAAATAAGAACAGGCAGCAGATGGAGTTAATAAATCAGTTGACAGTCCAATTAATTCTGCTAGAATTTTGTATTCACATTCGTACTAGCAATAACATCTTGTTGGCCTCTCTCTTGATTGGGGCTACAGATTGCAGGAACCCTGCTGCTGCAATCAGATGTTTCTTCATACCTTCTCCAGAAAGCAAGAGGGGTCAGTATGTTAATGGCTGTGAACAATTGATAGGTGTTGTACCTTACTTAGCCATGGATGTCCAGAGTAGAATGAGCTGAAAAACATAGTCTGTTAAAACATTCTCTATTGTTTTTATCAGTTCTCTAGGTGGCTCAGAAAGAGAACATTAATTTTGAATCTATTCCTCTTTTTCTTCTGAACTCCCCCCCCCCCTTTTTGTTGTTGTTGTTGTTGTTGTTGTTGTTTTTGTTGACCCCAGCTTTTGGAACTTTTCAGCCAACTCTGGTTGTGACATTGATGTTGGGAACATATTTCCTTCACTGAAATAAGGAAAATAAAAAAACATAATTGGAAACAGGAGAGCAGACCCCAGATAATGGTGCAAGTGTATGGAAAACAGTTTGCCTGGTTGAAAATACATCTGCATTTGTTCCAGCGGTGCTTCCTCACCACAGAACGTACACTGCAGGGTATGTGGCTTTCCAAGTATTTTTAACCTTTTAGAGAACTGGAATTTGGGCAAAAATGTCTCACTGCATTTCATATTCAGTGCTTTGCAGTTTCTAATGGATATTTTTCTAGGAACAATTAGAAGCAAGTAGCCCAAGGATTGCAGCTTCTCTGGAAACTGGTGTAAGTCTGATGGCTTTTATCATTATGATGATTTTCAACAAGTTCATAATCTCCCGCACCAGCTGTTGTTTCTGTGCTGTCTCCTGCTGCCGTACTTGCCCTTTGTTTGAGCAAGTAGAGGTTTTGCTGTTTTTTGGAAACAGGCAAGTAAAGATAGGTTTAAGGAATTGCAAAATAAAAGCTTGCATATGAATTTTAAAAGGACACCATAGGCTTTAATTAAGCACACTGCTAAGCGAGGGAAGAAGAAAATTTCATGTTAATCTACAGATTTTTAATTAAAACTTACAGCCCACATACTTGGCCCTCTGTCTAAGTCTACAGTGACCTGCAGAGGTTTTTAAGGGCCATGTAATCGATTTTTAGTGTTCAATAGGCATTGCCACCTGCTCACTTTTGCACACAGAAGTGAGGGAAAGGCCCCCTCCCCCTCTGGCCTTGCTACACGATGGTCTCTGCTGGTTAGTGGCAGGTAACATTTTGCAGAAAGGAGGGAGACTGGCTTACAGTCTGCTGCCTTCCTTGCACAGGAGAAAGCAAGCAAGAAGGTAGGTTTCACCAAATCAGGTGTGTGCCTTGGCTGTTAAGCATAAAGAGGGAAAAGGCTAAAGAAACAGAAAAAGGGGAGAGAAAAGGAAGGACAAAAAAGTGTTTCTTCTTTCCTTTTTTGTAACTGACCATTTCCTTATATTAGGAATATGTAAAAATAATAACCTCTGCTATAACCTGATGCCCGATATACCTGTAGGAGCCCTTTGTGTTGCCTTTCACAGCCAGATTCATATTCAGATTGGCTTCAGCTTTCCAAACTCCACCCCAGTGTGAGGACCCTGGGAGCATCCCCCCTCCTGGGGGTTTGGCTGCAGGGGCTCACAGCCAGCTCAGAGCTGGTGTAACCAAAGGCAGCCCCCATCCCATTCAAACAGTGTCTCTATATCTGTCCTGAGTTTTCTGTTCTGCTTCCACCTCCTGCACACTTTGTTTTTATGCCTAAGTTCCATCAGGATCTCCTTGTTCATTTAGCAGGCCTCCTGCCACCTTTACTTCACTTCCTTTGTGTCAAGATGGACCATGCTTGGGATTGAGGAGGTGATCCTTGAAAATCAACCAGCTCTCCTGGATCTCTCTTCTCTCCAGCACCATATTCCATGGGACTCTTCCAACAAAGTTCTTGAACAGGCAGAGACTATCCCAGTTAGGGGATAAGGAGGTCCTAAAAGATCTCAACAGTCTTCCAGATTGTTGCTGGACAGACATGAGGTCACCAGACATTCACTCAATTTAAAATAGCCCTGACAGTCACCTGGCCCTAAGCTCAGAGACATGGTTTGAGATAACACTTACTCTGCGCTCAATTTACATATTTTTTTTTTTTCAGTTTTTGCTTTGGATTTCCCCTTTCCAAATAAACAGTTAAACAAACTTTATCCTTTGAACTATAAAGTTTGAGGTAACCTTTTATCCCCATCAGGAAATCTGGAGACTCCACACTAATCCCATACTGGTTTCACAAAAATGCAGCCCCACTAGCTTTGTGAATGGCATCAGTCCTGCAAACCTGCTCAACTGTGACAAGTCTGTGCTATTTAAAATTTAATGCATGCTCAAGGACCTCAAAAATCAGCCCCTGCATCAGATTAAGCTCAGTCCAAGTAGATGTAACCTACTGTCATATTTACATGTGTTAATTCTGTCACAGAATGGAGAAGAGCATCTCAGTAATAACTACACTCATGCTAATAAAACCAAGGTGTCTAGAGAGGATAATTACTGTATGACCTTGCTGCTTCACGGTGAATGACCTTGTAAGATTGGAGAGTACAAAATGTTCTGGTAGATTGTTTTTTCCATTAGAGAATGATCCCAGAACTGGGACATTGCACAAGAACCTACATATTGTCCTGAAGATTTTCACACAAAATTATTGATGTTGTTTGTTTGACTAATTGTGCAAGCTTGCAGCTTAATGTGGTCACAAAGCTCTGTTTGAACTAGTGCAATCAGGATTTGAGATGCATAAGGTACAATATAAAGTTCAAAGGAAGAAACTAAGAATGGAGACTTTCAAAAAAGTCATGTCAGTGTATCTCACCCTTTTTAATTTGTGTGTGATTATTTTTTTTTACTTTTCACTCCCAATATGAAGGAGGGATGAAAGGTAAAATGTTTTTCTTTTTTTAAGTGGAGGTACTTAAAGGAGTGTATTTCCAAGGCAAGAGACAGGCCAGAATCTCCTAGTTAGAAAAAAAAGGTGTCAATTTAATTATTCTGGACGACTTCTTATTTTATATAATTAAGGCACTGAGATGATAGCAGTGTTCTCACGGTTTGGGAAGAAATACCTGTGTTCTGCAGAGAAAACAGATGTTTTATCAAACACTGAAGATAATCAGCATATTTACATACGCACTTTTATGTTTAACTGCCAATTTCTGTTTCCCAGTTAAAGTGGTTTATTTGACTGTTATCTTTAGCTAATTAGTACTTATTTTAGGGAGAGAATACAGAGTAGGTTTCATGGGAAAGTAAACTCATTGGCTACAAGTAGGGGGAATAGCTCAATGACTGAAAGAGAATTGCCCCAGATAATAAATTCCTACGTGTTTTGTAATGTAACCTAATGCCTCATGCAGCTACTAAACTCCCAGATGGCCCAGCAGAAGCATATACTCATCAGGTGACATATTAGCCAATTTAAAAGATAATTAGTAAGCACCACTCTTTCTGTATTCTTTAAGCATTAGGAAGATTCACATTCCACTCTTTTATGTTCTGGCCTCCAATTCAAAACATACGGAGAAATTCCTTTTTTTTTTTTTTTTCCTAGAGGTGCTGCTCTCCTGCTGTTCCCACTGACTTCAGCACATGCTTATTTGTTAAACATGCTTCTGTGCAGTTTTGCTGGTGCAGCTTTGGTTTTGCAAGCATCTTCATTTGTTAAGATAGTCACACTTTCAGGTTGTCTGCTGTTGCAGATGCCTGTTCCAGGTTTCAGAGTAGGGGCAATTTATTATTATCTTTCTTACATCAACAGCCCTGATGTTTTACTTTGCCAAGACAAATATGGTTCAGTTACTGGAGGATGTCAGTGCTATGCATGCGTGGCATTAGGAAAAGCCAAAAGTTTGGTAAAATTATTCACCACAACTAAGAGGCAGAGAAATGCGCAGGAAATGGGTCCAGAGTCTTGTTTAATTCTGAACCATAGCACGGACCTAGCTCCTCTGGGTTCCCATTGTTACACACAAGCAGATTAAAACTATTAGCCCCAACAAACCGAGTGTGTAACTGTGTATGTAGCTGAGTGAGCCTAGCTCCCTCTCAGGATTTAGGCTGGGCAGGCTCCAAACCAAAGGGCCGAGAGCTCTGTTCTGGTGTTAAGTAGATCACTAGATCCCTCTCCCACAAACATCCCAGCCTGATTTGCTTTCCCAAACAGCAAACAATGAAAGGTGTGAAGTGTTGAGCCAATTCTATGTGGGGAATGTGCTGGGACCTGAATCCTTCACCACCTGGATTTCAATTTAGCTTGGATTTGCCTTGCATGCCTTGGGTGCCCAGCCCTACAATTAACTTCTCTATAGAATATCCACATCCATGCTAGCAACTGTTTATAACTTGAAGGGAATTTAAGTACATATGGGAATACTAACATATACATAAGTCAACATACGTAGAATACTCACATGGACTGGATTCAGTTGTCCATCAAAAAAAAACTTTTTAGATATTGTGATCACAGTTGTTCTTTCCTTCATTCTTTAATCCAAATTCACCCACGAACTTTACAGTTTTCCTGTTTGTTCATACCTCAGTCTCAATTTTTTACCATTAAAATCTTTACAGGATAATTATATAGGTATTATAAATAGGAAAGTCCATTTCAATACATTGCCCTCCACCTACCAGTAGTCCCATGTAAATACTTAAGCAGTAGTGTTCAGGAGCAAAATCCTAAGCCTACCTCTGGCTCTGTAATTATTTTATGTTAATCCTTTATGTGCAATTTGAGCAGACCCACAAACACCTCCACCTGTTTGCTCTGTAGCATGTGTTATGCATGGAGCAGGCAGCGATCCCACTCCTCTCCCCACATTCAGGACCTGGAGCTCTTGCACAGATGTTTGCATTTCTGGATGTTTTGGCCTCCACTCCAGGCAAAGCACCGTTGTTATCTTCCCAGGCTGCAGCAGGGATGGCACCCAGCTGGGGTGATTCCGTGCTTTGCTCTTGCTTCTCTTCTTTGTTATACTTCCATGCTTTGATAGGCAGCAATTTCTTCTCATTTCTCGAGGCTGCTCTTCTCCAGCAGTCCGTAACTGTCTGTCATGGATTTGGTTTTAGCTGTGCAGCCTCCGTTTACAGCCTGTGCCCCAACTTTCAAGTCCTGCACTGTTATCCCACGCTCAAACCCAGGGACGCCTGGTGCCAAACTCCCAGTTCACACAGCAAACTCCCACCATGAGCTGGTAACAAGCCTGGCAGGACAGCAGAGGGGCCTGGCAGCATAAGGCAGAATTAGCAAAAAGCCTGTGGCCGCTCCTACTGGGCTCACTACCTCTCAAAAATGCTCAGGAGGAGTAAGGAGTATCTTCTGTCACAGTGATGTACCAATTATATACCTCCCCAGCTGTCACAAGGAAGGGCTCTGCCCTTTCCAGACTCTGTATTCAGCAACTTATCACTGCACATACTGCCAATGTGCAGCAGCTTTTTTTCCCCAGTGGGAAAAGTGGGAAAAATGGTAGAAAGCCCTCTTCCCCACCTTCAGAAGTACCAAACCAGTGCAGCTCCAGCAAATTTCAGTGCCCTGGCAGGGAGCTTCCTCTGCAGTTTCTGCCTCTGTGCCTTCTCTTGGAATAGGTCCCAACAGTAATCACCTGGGTGTCTCTTGTGGATTGCAGAAATGCGGCGAAATATCATTCAATAAGCTGCTGCTTCTGCACTCCTTCAAATTAAGGACAACCATATAGTTTTCTGTGAAATGTTGGTGAGGAAAAGAAAAGTCCTAAGTCTTAGAGGTGAAATTTGTCACAGCTGTGACTGTATACACAGCCAAATGTTAAAATCTTGAAAAAGAGATTAAATATGTGAATGAGAGGCATTTGAAAGACATTGCAACAGAATTCTGCACAGTAAAATTAGGAATACTACGTGAGGCAACTTACAGGTTCCTCTGAATGGAGCAAAGTTTAAACCATAATTAGTCTTGTTCATAGGCTGCCAATTTTGCCTATTGAAAGTACATTGTTTATAAAAACTGGTTTATACTAGGAGTATTTTGTCTACGAAACTCTAATGATCGCACAGTCAATGGTTCAAGTATTAGAAGATAAAGTTTTAACTCTGTGTTAGAGAGAACACGGTAATGAATGGACATAAAATTTACAATGAAATTACGAAACAGGTTTGCTCTCAGATATCTGTGGCATGCAAAAGGAAGAGTCTCGTAGAAGTTTTGCTGCCCTTAATATCTTCAGGGATCTGCCAGAGGTTTTGAATTATACTGTGCTTATTGAAATAGGCAGCTTTTGGCCCTGAATTTTGGGGACAGGTTCATTTATAGAAACAACACTGTTATGCTGACTTCCACTAGCTGAGAATGTGTCTTTTCAGGGTGTATCACATCCTCATGTCACAGTACCCAAAAACTATACATCAAATCAAGGTGGCAGAACGGCAATGGGTCTGAGCCCGGCATCATTGCTCAGGAATAGCTCTGACAGGTACCCAGCAGGTGCTTTCCTTCAGTAGGAGACACAGTATTTCCTTTGAAGAGCAAAACAAGCTCTCCCTGAAATCAATAGAAACACCCACACTAGCTTCAATGGGAGCTACATCAGACACCAGTGACCAGCTCCGAAGTTCAAAGACATTTCATCCATTTTCAGCTAGAGAAAGGGTGCTCAGCAGGACACAGCTCAGGCCTTAGGAGTAAACACATTCGCATCTGGTTGGTGAATAATTCTGTATAATGTATATTTTTCACTACAATATTTATGAATGTGTGTGGTAGGAACCTACAAGGTGTGTAGTAATGCAGTACCCAGAAGAATGAGTAATCTTCAGTGCATCTCTAATAAAGCACGTTGAGAGAAGTTTTAGTGGTAATACTCTGAAAAATCTGTACAAACTACTCTTCCAACATGGCAAGAATTATAGATAAGATTTAGGGAATAATTATATTCATTAAATTAATAGATGAAAGCTTATATATTACAAGAGTTTTCTCCTACTCAGCATTCCTATAAATTATAAATAACATTCAATTTAGTGTAACTCCATAGAGAAGACAGTGGCCTTAATGTCCATATGGATTTCAAGCTTATGTCCTCATTAATCGGAAAAGAAGGAGTTCTCTTCAACATGTTTTAAATTTTTGCAGAAAAAAGAAAAAATACGCATTTTAGGCAGAAAGTAAAAGTGAGACTTCTTTCCTAGAACCCCTACAATGAAGAAACAGAGATTTTGCACGCTCCTATTTAGAAAGAAAAAGAAATGTGCATTTTGCATCCTGGTTCTAATGTAATATCCAGAGGTCATAGCTGCTTTTAATTCAGTACAGCCCAAGAGCTTTATTAAGCTTTATGTTTTGAGCAAATTTATAGGAAAAGCACTGTAAGTTCAAAACTGAGATAAGGCAAGATTTGGCTTGATTCTGTTGTGTACTGACAAAACATATAATTTTTTCATGTTCTTCTGATGTTTTCCTGGCTACAACTAATGATATATGTCGTGTAAGATTAGTTGAGTTTCAATACAAGACTGTGCTGAACTGAGACTGGATTTGAAAGGAGGATCCTTAGGCAAAATTGTCTGTATCTGTGCAAGGCAACAAGGCCCTTCATGTTCCAGAGCTGACCCGTAATTATAACTGTACGCTCAGATTCAAGTCAAAGGGTTCAGTATGGAGCACTTAAAAATCTGAAGAGATCATACACTGAGGTTCCATTACTCAATCCCACTTCTCTCTCCCCCTTCCCCTACACAAGAGTGCTTTACAACTTTTTTATTATTATTTTCCATTATAAGTGGTGCTTTTCTGGTCTCTTTTCCCTTTTTCCTCTCATAACCCCTGAATGTATTACTTTGTTCAGACATTAAAAAGCTGCAAGTATTATAATAAAATTGTTTAAAATCATTGGAAAGAAGCACTGCAGCACAGGACTTTGCATTCCAGATTGTAAAACCAACACAAATAATTTAGTTCAAATTGGGAGGACTGTAACTCACTGTTCACCAGAGGGGCCTGCTGCTGATCCATATTTTATGGAACGTACATTTTTAATGAATAAGGAATGGCTTTCCATTTCGAAATTGAATGAAATACTGATTGTTCTGTAGTAAAAAAAAAAATAAAATAAAATGGGAAAAAGAAATCTCTTGCTGCTCCTGGCTGCAGTGACATACTTGACTGCTCGTTTCCCTTGTAGGTCAGTTCTATTGCCTTGTTTCCCCTGTCCCCCAGAGAGCACTATGCACCCCCTCATTTCTCCCCCCTCCTCCCTATTACTCCCACCTCTTCTGACCACTTTTCCACAGGTACCATCCCAGGACTATTGCTCCTTCCCCCTGACCTGCCCAGCGGTACCGGCAGCACTCCCCAGCAGGGTGTTGCTTCCGCATCCAGGGATGGTGGAACAGATTTTTCCATATCAACACTTGTCTTGGACACCTGTGCTGGACATCTCCACACTTCCACTCCCTGAACGGGGGCGTCACTCAGAAATCGGGACCCCACTCCATAAATCCATGCACTCTTCTTTGCCCTGACCCCTTTGGGCAGGGCAGTGTGAGGAGATGGCTGTCACCCCGAGGCTGGAACAAGCGGGGTTTGTGCTGTGAGCTTCATCCTTCATTGTGGGTTGATTTTGATTCAAGGTAGCTACTTCACTGTTCTCAGCTTGCCTTTTGCTCTTATAAAGGCTGGTGTGTAGACTGATGGCGTTGGCAAAGCAGCTCAAAGAAAGGCAAACTGCAGGTGCCGCCAGCTCCCTGCCCGGCCTGAAGAGAAACTTTCTCCTTTCACAAGCGCCGTACAAATGCCCAGTCATCCATTCCCCTAGCAGGAATAAGGGAGAAATTATTCCAGCATCTGGCACCTTGCCAGCGTACCACAAGGATTCATATACTATACTGTATTTTGTGTATTTTGACTCCCCAACGTCTCTGCAAGAGCCACCGCTGGGTCGCTCTAACCGACCACGGGCTCTTGCAGAAAGGAAGGGGAGGATTTAGAAGGCCGGTTCCCAAGCAGCCTTCCCGCAGAAGAAAACCTTTCCAGGGGCTAAAACCAGATGAAATCAAAACTGCCTTCGCCAAGCGCCGGCCGCGGGGGGATGCGGGCAGCGCCCTCAACGCCGCTCCTCTGCCTCCCTCTAGCGAAGCGGCAGCGCCGGGGCGGGCAGCAGCCGCTGTCACCTGCTGTCACCTCCGGTCCCCGTTTGCTGCATCTTCAGGAATTAAGCCGCGGGACACAGCTAGTTTTCTTGGTTGTTGTTTCCCACCACCCCACCCCCGGTCTCATTGCACAGACTGCCGTGCTCTTCCTCCAAAGAAACAGGACCTGCACCGCACGCACAACCTTTGCGCATGGGTTTTGCTCTGCACTGCTCATACTCTTTTCTTTCAGTTCACAGAAGCAGGGACGACTAAGGCTCTGCTGGTGATTGCAAAACTCTAGGTGTTTGAAAAAGAAAAATCACTCCGTAGTTAGGTCTCCTAACAAAACATAAGCAAGATGAATGAATTGGTACATTCTGATGACAGCGTCTAGGCAGCTATTGTCAGTCCTATACTAAATCACACTAGCAAACGGGATATGGTTATTCCACTTTAAAGACTGTCTTGGAGCATGTTTAGATCAGGTCTCTCTGTCAGCTGCATCTCAGTTAATTTTATATTATAAAAAGTAGCAGTGCAGAGACAGGCAGCCAATGCAATTATATACAACCTCCTGACATGATCTTCTGAAGCAACGGCATGTCAAAAATAGTAATTCACGTTAGGTGAGTCATGCCTTCCCTTTAAAATGTAGACAGTATGTCTATATGGCCACGCAGCACCCTAAAAAAAGACTACTGTAATCCTATGGGTTAAAGCCAAGTTTACTCTAAAATCAATTTAAAGCTTTATATCCGACCAACAAGTGGAGCACATGAGACGTTTTCCCTCCTCCACCGATAAAACACTCATTATAATCTCCAGGTCCATATTCTTTTCTTACTGCAAAGCCAAAGGCAGAACCTGACCTCTTACATTTGATGAATGCTTTTGCTGGAGAAGGAATGTAAGAAGCCAACCTGCAAACTCTGTGGCTGCTGAGAGGTCTAGATCTCTATTTCCAACTGGTCCTTCCTTCATGCACTGAGTTGCCAGTTATTCACTCTATCGAGCATGCCTGTCAGTCACATTCCAACAGTCCTACACAGAAGGCATTTGGTTTTATCTTTACATCCTACAGAAGCACAGTATTTTTCTAAGGCAATACATTTGAAATCAAGAGGGAACACTTAACCAGTTTCACAAGGTAGTATCTCCCTCCCTGATCAAATGCGTGATTAATATACAGCAGGTGAGAAAGTGATTCCCAAGAGGGTGATGAGGGAAGACTAATGCTACCTTTACATTGTGGTTAACCTGTAGCAAAAATCCATTTAAGCCTGGAGATTTGATGAGCCTTTTCAATTGTACATGTATTCAGCTACAGATTGATTTTAAAATATGTTAGCTGGCTCTTTGGAGGATGAGTGGTGCTTCTAATCAGCTCCACCACAAAACTAGGTACTGTTTACATACTATAACTGCAGGCATCCTTGACTTTGTCAGATTTGCATTCCACAGATCTCAGTTGCTTTTTTTCTCTGGTACTGTTATGACATTACAGAAGCAGAAAACTTGTCTGCCATCATTACTGATCTTTTTCTTTTTTTCTTTTATTTTACTGTTGCTCTCTGCTTTGTGTATTCCTGACATGCACAAGATTTGTTAGAAACATGCACACTAATTGGTGTCACTGGTTTGCTCTGCTGCAGGGTGTACTGTAAGAATGTACATTTTAGAGAGAAAAGGGAAATCAATCACTTTCTGGCTGTCTGTATACTGTTTTCAAGTATCTTCTACCTTACATCCAATTCAATAGCCCAGAGCAGGCAAGAAACTGGGTAAAAATCATTGGAAATACTGTTACTAACTGCAATACTATGTGTTCATATGTTATGTGCACATAATACATATACAGACAGAGTTTTCTATGTGTATATACTTGGCTCCTCTTTCTTCCAGGAAAATCCTAGCATAGTGGCTAAAACCTGCAGCTGGTTTTGCCACTGTTGTAGTGGGGCTTGGATGTCTAAAGGTGAAGGGCACAACTGAGATAAAAATTCACAAAGAGGCAAAATGGCGTTCCATGGGTTTCCAGACTGTGTCAACAGGCAAGGTCATGAGTCCGATTGGGTGGCATCTGCAAGTTCAAGGAGCCTTAGTGGTATTTCAGACAGTGTTTGAAAGGAGACAGAAACCCAGCAACTTATTATCTGTGTTTCAGCTTTCAGATTCTAAGTGACAAGTTTCTGCTTTCAGTGGCACTTTGGGTAATAAACATTTTTCTCATTTGTCTCATTTTTCCACATCGTGGCATTGGGTAGCTCTGATTCACAAGAAAAAAAAAAAAATAAAATCCTCTTATTATGTAATGAGCATCATGACCTGCAGCTCTCAGCACTTACTAGTCACAAGGGAGAGGAGTCCTTAAGAGTTATGCTACTTATTTTAGCAACCAACTAATCTACTGAATAGACAGGACAGGTTTTTTTGCATGGAAATAGGTCTGAGCTGGTTGTTTTTAGGTTGCTAATTAGGAAATCCCCGAAACCTCTGATACTGATCTACTAACCTCAAGAGAAAACCATTGCAAGATAAGGAACTAGAGTATTCGGAGCCCCTTTGCATGCAACTATGCCTGTTGTTGGGCATGCACAAGCAAAGCAGTTAGGCCTCTGCTGCTAGTCTCTCTCTGCCCCACACAGGTACAAAGACAGAAGCGCAGACAGAACCTTCCCCATCCCTTTTTCAGGAGCGTTTGCCTTAATTGTTTGTCCGGCAGGTGGAACCCTCCTACTTCTTGTTCTCCCACGGAGTCCCTGGAAAGCAGAAGGCAGCGGCCGCCGTCCCTGTGCCGGCTTGGGCTCCGTCCTCGGGCAGCCCAGGCTCCCCCGGTGCCCGGCGCTCTCCTCGCCGCTCCTACTGTCATTATCCCCAGGAGGTACAAGGGACCCTTCAAAAAAAAAAAAAAAAGGGAGATGAAGTTTCCTGTGGGCTGCGTTTCATTGCCCAACCACAGATGAAATTCTGAAACGAGCCATTAAACTCTTGTGACCCGTGTGTGTGTGTGTTTTCCCTCTTGTCTGCAGGTAAGAAGACCATTGTGAAGCTATATGTTATTAGTCAGAAAGGATTCACACTGACCGCATCAGTGTTTTCCCATCTTAGCCTCCATAAAATCATAGAATCGTTGAATCATTTAGGTTGGAAAAGACCTTTGAAGTCATCAAGTTCAGCTGTTAAGCCACCACTGCCAAGTGCATCACTAAACCATGTCCCTAAGCACCACATCTACACGTCTTTTTAAATACTTCCAGGGATGGTGATTCCACCACCTCCCTGGGTAGCCTCTTCCAGTGCTTGATAACCCTTTTGGTGAAGAAATTTTTCCTAATACCCAATCTAAACCTCCCCTGGTGCAACTTGAGGCCATTTCCTCTTGTCCTGTTGATATTACCTGGGAGAAGAGACCGACCCCCACCTGCTCACAGCCTCCTCTCAGGGAGCTGTGGAGGGCAAGAAAGTTCCTGCTGAGCCTCTTCCTCTGCAGACTAAACCACCCCAGTTCCCTCAGTCACTTCTCATAAGATGACTTGTTATCCAAACCCTTCCCCAGCCCTGTTGCCCGTCTCTGGACACACTCCAGCACCTCAGTGTCCCCCTTGCAGTGAGGGGCCCAAACCTGAACACAGGATTCGAGGTGCAGCCTCACCAGTGCCCAGTACAGGGGGACAATCACTGCCCTGCTCCTGCTGGCCACACCGTTTGGGATACCAGCCAGGACCCTGTTGGCCTTGTTGGCCACCTGGGCACACTGCTGGCTCATGTCCAGCCGGCTGCTGACCAGCACCCCCAGGTCCTTTCCAGCCAGGCTCCTTAGGCCCCATGAGAGGGAATGCTTTGGCCTGTCAAATCGGGACATGCTGCAGTCTATAACTGCATGCCATAACTATACGTGGAAGCTGGGAAGTGCCCTCCGAGCACATGGGGGGGGGGGGGGGGGGGGGGGGGGGGGGGGGG
>JAVJGJ010000014.1:65592176-65607908 GCA_035590215.1 Microhierax caerulescens | reverse complement strand
TCACTAGTGGTTTTCCAAATGACAGTGTAGCCAGTGCCCTAAATCAGCCTTGTGCACAGTGGTGTGGGCAGATGTGCACCACACCAGGCACTTGTTTGGTTTTGTTTTGGAGGGTTTTTTTAAAGTTTGTTTTGTTTCTTTGGGGGGATGGGGGTGGTGGATGCACAGGGATGACAGAAAACTGAAAACTCAGTGTCAGATCTGTATGAAATAATTTCCTTACTGACAGTAATTTCTCTCAGTCTTTCCAAAAATTGTTGCGTTCATGGTTACATGCATCTCATTGTTTCTATGGGGTCATACTTCAGTGATTCATTACTTCAATTGAGCTTTATTTCAGTATGGAAATGATGAAATTGGGTTGGGTTTGTTTGTTTGTTTTTTTCAGAAAAAAAAGATATAAATAAATATTAAAAAAAACAGTATTTATTGCAGTTACCATTAAAATGCATTGAAAAATACAAAAAGCAATTAAATTGTTCAACTCCTACTTCTTTTTAAAAAAGTATTGTTTACAATAAAATTGCCAATTTATTCCTGAATAACCAAAAATGTGTGCAATAGACTACAGTGAGGGCCTCCTTGGTGTCTGCTGCTGGATTTGTACTGGACCATATCCCAGACCACATGCCTGCTCAGGGAGCACTCATGGTCTGGTATCACCTCCATAATACCACAGGTTGGGCTGCTTGGGCCAGTGGGAGCTGACTATCCCTCCTAGTGACCACAAAAATGGGTAAGGGATTGGCATGTACCTGATACCAACTATCCAGGTGTAATTTCTGTTTTTAGTCTAGCCTGACAGCATATGGGGGCAAAGCCAGAGCCAAAGTGGAAGCATGCCTGTCTGAGGAAGGATTCCTTCCCTTCGCTGTATCCCACGATGGCACCTGTGCGTTGGCCCTGACCAAGGCAGCCTGCATGATCACAGTCTGACCCAAGTGAGACTTGAGTTCCACAGGCTTAAAAAAAAGTAAGTATTCAGTTCCCTGAGTGGTAACATATTAAATTATCTGTAATGCTAAATTGTAAATGATAACCGAACAGTATTTTGTGCTGTAGATAGTATTTAGGAAAAACATGAATAAACAGCTGACTTATTTTTTAATACATCTGTCACCTACATCACGCACTGGTATAGGGCAGCATAATGCCATTTTTCTTCATCAAATCAGCTTCCAGTGTTGCAAACCCTGATACATAAAATAAAAATGTTTCTGTGGTCTCTGACTCTTCCTTCTGTGCAATGAAGTAGGAAAAGAGTGAGGAACAAAGCAGGAAGGGGAATGGCCCCCAGCACAGGCTGGCTATTGAAGGGTAGGATGCACTCTAGACATAAGAAAAGATGGTCGCAAACAATTTCCCCTGAAGCAATGTAGAAGCAGGGCACCAAAATGTGGTCATTGCTTTTTCTTGATCTGCTGTTAATACAGCCCAACTATGCCCTACTCTGAAATGGGAGGAATTACTATCACTAGGAGGAGAATCATATAAGGAGGAAAAGAGGAGAGGAGGGGAGAGAAAAGGAGAAGAGGAGAGGAGACAGGAGGAGAAGATGAAACCTGCTCCATGATCCCCGATGTCCCCAGGTGTGTCTAAATTCTGTATCAAGGATTGTGGAAGTGCTCTGGGTAACAGAATGGAAATGCCTTAGCAACTTTCTTATGGTAAAGAAGTAATATTTTTCCAGTATTAAATGTAGATTTATGAATAAATCAAGTGAAGCAGTGGGCTTTTTCTATTTAAAAACCCTAACATCAGTATTTCATTTATTTATGTCATTATCAGAATTCTGGTTTTAAGCACACCATAGACATCAGTAAAATGTCTGACACTCCAGCAGTATAAATGAGTGTTCCTGACCGTGGCAAACATGGCAAAAGTTTCTCATGGAAACACATGATTTCTACACCAAGAAATTTGTTTGTATTATGTTTACATAACATGGTTTTGTAGCGAGTGGGAAATCAAAATCTCATGGCATTAGAAAAACTGATGACTGCTCCAGGAAACTGCCCTCTTGCCAGAGGAAAAGATGAAAGTTACGACAATTGCACCTTTCTGGCCTCCTTTCTGGCATATAAGGCGTTTAGTCAACAGCTTTGGACAGTGGGATAAGCATCTCATCTTAATCTACTGCAATAAGCTTTCATTCACTAATTTGGATGGAGAGGGATAGAGACAAGGGTGAAAACTAGTGCATGCCATACAACTGCTGGCAGTGAATGGAAGTGTCTACACAAAGAGCTTAATCACGTAAATTTCCCAGAAGAGTAAGGGAGACAGAGAGATCTCAGTAGGTGCGATAGTCCATCTATAGAGGAAACCGTCTCTCTCCCTTGGTTGTATACATAGCCCAGGGAACACTCAGCTTTTGGCCCGAGTAGCTCTATCAGATGCCTCAAATCAGGTAATATATTTTTGGCCTTCACCTCTAGTTGTTATCATTGATCCACTTCATTGGATGAGTTTAGAGCATCCTTCCTGTTTCCTGAAGCAGAACTGTTGCTTCAGGATGTCTGCAGACTCAAGAGGACAATACTGCCTTGATTTATTCTGCATTTGATTTTCATTGAACTAGAGGCTTCATTCAAAACAGACCCTGAATCCCCAAAAAAAAGGAGTTTAAAATACTTTTCCTTTAATCACCCCTATCCTATAATGAAAAATTTATCATTTTTTCCACTCTCTTTTTCTGTATCAGTAGTAGATACCTAAAAAAAACTCAACAAACCAGAAGTAGTTGTATTGAGACATATTTTTCAGCTTTCAGTGTCTCTTGTTTGGGTTGAAATTTTCAGCAGAAGGAATGTTGAAAAATCAAATAAACTAGTGAAGCATAACCAGTGTCCAAGATAGTAAGGATAATATGAAGCTAAATTACTTATGGTCTCATATATACTACTCTTGTCAGAGGCATGTATTTGATGAATAAAATGCATACAGAGGAAGTTTCTTGTGTGGACTTTTGCCATTAGGTTGTATTTTAGTGTGAGTGGAAGTATTTGAACAAGTCAGATACTATCACCTGATGGCCCACCCGCCAGGCAACTGTGGGGTTTTGTGGGGATCCCCACCAGCTTCCCCACCCCTAGATACTTAATCCTCTCAAAGACATCAGCACTTCTGGATGCTTGTGCAGTTGCTTGCATACTGTTTATTGTTCAAGGGGTCTGTGTGGAAAAAAACAGGTACCTGCATTGGATGTGCCTACTTCTGAAGCAGTTACACCAGTGTCCCTTTTTAACCACTTGTCCTTAGCAGTTGTTTTCAAAGATTCAGGTGACCTGCACCCTTCACTTCAGGTGAACACACACTTCAATGACAGTAAAGGGAGTCTGGAGTGACTAGCTCACACTCCAGATGTTGGTGTCTGAAGTTGGGTAAAAGGGCTCTTTTTTTTGTTAAGATTGTCACAGATGAAGCACAGACACTATCCACTGCCACCACAGACCTGGTTTTGATACATCCTTTCAACTCACCTAATGGAAAATCTAATTATTTCCCAAGTCATTCTTGGATTGGAATCATGAGATATTAATGCCATTGACAGGATTTTGGTTTTGCTTTTGGCTTTTGTTTTTGTTTTGTTGTGTGTTTGGGTTTTTTTAATAAATACAGTGTCACATACCACGTATCCTTTCACATTTCTGTTGCATGGGAGTCTAGCCCACCTCGTAGTGAGGCTGTCCACTGTTGTTCTTCATGGGAAGGGAGGAAGAGGACAAAACAGTCTGCTCATTTGACTGATGTTGTTGTCTGACGTTTCTCAGGAAACTTTGCAGTTCATTTGACTAGTAGTTATCTAGTCCATAATAATTTAATGATTGTTACCTAACAAGTAAAGGAGGGTCATAGCTAATATTACTCGCTCAGACTGTTATCTTCAATGATGCCTCCCTATAATATTCCAAGAATATCTGATATACCAGACATTGTCTAAAAACCAAATGAAAACGCAGTCCTTACTTCAAAGAGTTAACACTGTTAAAACAGTTTATTTAGCTAGTAAAGCATGATCTATTTCACTCCCCATTGCAGAATATATTCTGAGGTCTCGGAACTCCTGAGACCTTCACAGGCAGTAATCTTTCTCTCCTTGCTTCCAGCACATGGGTTATTTGGGTGACTGAAGTGGGTCTGTAATGGCAGTGAGAGGCTCTGGTGCACGTTGGGGGGGGTTGGGGGCAATCAGCCCCTTGGGAGGCTTTTGGCACTGGGGCGGGTGGGTCGGTGTCTCGGGAGCCGCCCGGCGCCGCGGCCTCTGTCCGTGGTGCTGATCATCTCGGGCGCCTGGTTGCTGCTCCCGCAAGCCGTGGGGGTGGGGGTGGTGGCGGAGGGGGGGGGGGGGGCGGAATAATACCAGTTTTATTGGAAAGTCAGTGCAATTACGGGGTTAGAAAATGATAAATTAATTTAAATAATCTATAGTAATTGTTCTATTCTAAATACAAGAATTAATAATTGCCGTGATG
The DNA here is from genome assembly GCA_035590215.1 of Microhierax caerulescens. Taxonomy (NCBI): domain Eukaryota; kingdom Metazoa; phylum Chordata; class Aves; order Falconiformes; family Falconidae; genus Microhierax; species Microhierax caerulescens. The sequence goes on along the minus strand of JAVJGJ010000014.1, from coordinate 65,603,433 downwards.
CTTAATTATTAATACGGTAGTATAAATATTAGCATAATTCCTTCTGCCAGTTTACCATTCTTGGAATTACAGCACAAAACCCGTCTATAAATCACAAAAAAAAAAGTTAACAAAATCAGGAAAATTCACAGACAAAGATGAGTATGTGCCTTTCCATACACTGATATTTTTGATTGCTCTAAACAGAGAGGGAGAAATTGCATTTTAAATACTTGCATGCAAATGAATTTTAAACCAGTATATAACCATAAAGCACATATCTTGAAGCACTAAGTCAGAGTCAGGAGGCAAGTGGGAAGGGCTACTGAGTTTCAGAAGAGCCTCTCATTTGTTGAGATAAGTTTCATGAGTTTTGTATGTAAAAGCCCTCTTTTTATATTGTTTGAAAGTTACTTCAGGTTTACTATCTTCTGCTGAAGCACACAAGGTCTTTTTCTCGTTCTCATTACATCTAACAGCTGCAGGATGGATAGCCTGTTTACCACAGAGCACATAATAAATAATGAATCACTTTGAAGCATTTCTTTCATGAAAAGTCACATACAAATATGATGTTTACTTGTAATTTGTTTAAGTTATAAAAACACTAGTTGAAAGGGTGACTTCCCAATAAATCTGCTAAAGTACTGGGTAATGGAGCATAGCTTTTTTTCTTTTCTTATATTTAAATTTTTCACCTCAGCTAATTTATGAGCTCTTCCCAAAATCATGCTCCAAAACACGTTTTTAGCAAATTCCCCAAGTGAAATGATCTATGGAATTGTCACCAGGTTCACTTTAATTTTTAATATCAGTTTTTCTCAGCTTCGGGTTCAATGAACAACAAATCACAGAAAAGTACCAGCTTTCATGCTATTTGCATTTGCTTCCCAAATGTATCAAAGCACAAATACCTTAAGGATTAGTTCACAGATGTGAGCTCAGTTATTTATATTTTTTCATAACTAAAGCAAATAGAAGTAATTATTATAATTAAAAATGGAATTAATCAAAACTGCCAAAGAAAGTTGTTCTGACAGTGTCAGTTACACCACTGCTTTAGTAATAATCACATATTTTTAATTAGATACTTCAGCTTCTTACAGATCCACAAACAAGTTTAGCAAGGCTATGCAAGCTTCCTTCTTTCTTGATCTGCTATGACACAGGTCCACAGGACAATAGATCTTAAAAGGTCAACTGCTCCTTTCCTTGAGTACATCAGGTTTAGCAACCAACAGCAATTATGGCTATGAAGTGGGGGTGGGGGTTTGACACACAGAGAACCCAGAATGCAAACAGTACCAAGAGCACAAGAAGACAAGGAATTGTAGGTACAAGGTTTTCTGGCCAACATTGGCCATTTCAATCCCAAAGTCTTCTTTCAAAATCCTTCTTGCTGTGATCAGATGGTCTTTTATCAAAAATCTCTGTCTTATAACCCGGAATATTTTATTTTTTTTGTCATTTCCACTCTGCTTTGCAGACCAAGACTCCTGTAGTAAATCTATGGCATTCTGGGACTCCGTTTCATTTCTCTAATTCACCATTTTTTTACATCCTGATCCAAATTTCACTGAATTTAGTTCCAGTAATTCTATCTGGTAATGGAGCAGTCCCTTTGAACCAATATTATGCACTTACTGATACACAGAAGCTACAAGACACATTATTCAGAATTTTATCAAAGTGAATTTGTGCACCAAATGCTTTCTTGCCGCATTTAAAGTGAAAACACCCAGATCAGAGAAACACAGAACCAAAAAAGTGCTTTTTGGATGAAAGCATTCTTGCACAAAAGAGGAGCTAAGAAACTTTTGTTCACAGTCAAGAACTTTTCACTGAAATAATTTTTTATCTTTGACTTATGGGTTTCAAGATACCCGTACTGAGGTTCTGATTTAAAGCAGTTTGTAAAACTGTTAGTGGAACCACTGATATCCACAGGATTAGCCTGATGAGCAATTAGTTATCCATTGGAAGACCTGAACTACTGAAAGCAGAGCCCGGTCACTAAACAGTGGCAATGGACATCAAAACACATAAATAATACCTGTTTTAAATAGATTTCATAATATATGTGGTAAACAAGATGTTTGCTTGTAAGCAGTAATGACTGGAACAAATGACAAAGTGATAAACACAAAATAAAGAATTGTTCTGTGCCAAATACATCTGTGTACAAGGGCCTATGCAATGCTCGGGCAGTGTTTTCTGTTTTGCTGAAGCCTTTGAACCAAGACAAATATTTTTATATTGTATCTTTAAAAACACAGAGGCTATCATGTTATTGCAGTTGTCTTCCCACCCTGTTACAAATCTTTGGAAATTACTGTATGATTTCAAAAGGAAGACTTTTTTCTTGAAATTAGAGGTGCTTTTTTAATCCCATCAATTCCAACTAACTTGTTCTAAAACAAGCAGAAATACTCCAGTCATCTTTGAGCAAGTATTATGGTACTGTGTTAGACATTTATGAATGTGCATTGGTAAACAAAAAAAATACAAACCAATGTAATTCTCCTATGATGTTTGAGGTCACTTAGCAGTCATAAAATAATACCTTGTGGCTAAAAAGGACTGTCCTAGTGAAACTGAAAAGCATTTCAGGCCAGAATATTGGCTTTGTGAGCCTTGTCATTAAATGTGCAAATTTTCAAATTTGACGGTTTTGCATAAATTCAGGACATCTTTAATGAAATCTAACTACTGTAGCACTTGCAGTTAAACAGCATCTTTATCAATTCTTATGTATTCTAAGATTGTTACTAACGCCCCTAAAAAAGACCTCATTTCCTTCATATTCCTCCAAGGATATATCTACTATGATATTATTTTCCCACACTAATTACAGCCTCCATTTACAAATTCCTGGTAGAAGTAGATGTGCTTATAAAATCATCTCCTATCAGTTGAAGTTGATGAGAAGAGTTACTTCAAAGGGGATAAAATCAGAACCATTTTACTGTTTGTTTTCATTTTGATTGCAAATACTATTTAAGTTCTCTGACTTAACAGTAGTGAAATCATACATTTTCTATTTTTATTTAGGCAGATAATGCAATTTGAAAAGACCAAATTGCATTTATCATAGATCACTCATAAATTAGATCACAGAATTCAGAAAACAGCTCTGAATTGTGCCTTGATGGCTGTACACAGCTCGTTGGCTGCTGAGAAGCTGACATGGTTTGGGGATTTTTTAGAATAAGTGACTTTTACTCTAAGGATTATCACTGTGGTGCACTTTGTCTTGTGTGTGCTTTTTAAGACATCAGTAAATACATACTTTAATTTTCCTGAAGGAATGGAGGACGAGTGGAGCAAGTGAACTGATAAGGATGTTTGAAAAGATACTGGGTAACTTTAAAGGTGGAATAACTTCAGAAGACAGGTCTCGTGTTTACTCAGAAAGCTTTAGAAGTGTGAAAAAGCACAGAGATATCATGGTTTAAGGGGTTACTGCCTGTCAATGACTGACCACTGAGGCACAAATGCCTCACTTTCATTGCCTCACTTTCCTTGTGAAACAAAACATGCTAGCTTAAATCATATTTTACGTGGTAAGCAGGTATACACTTTAATTAGATTTCTGGACTACTATACAGAAGGTCCATAAACTGTACTGGGAAGGGGTTTATGACACATGTTTTTTCTCCTTTAAAATTTCGATTTGGCTGACACTAGTTTCAACTCTTTTGTTATTACAGACCATGCACATAGATGAAATCATTGCCCAGACAGGGTCATCTGACTGTGTGTGCTGTGTGGTTATTTCAGCTATACTACTCAAAAGCTACTGCTGGTAAAAAAAAAAAAAAAAAAAAAAACCAAAAAAAAAAAAAAAACCCAACAAAAAAACCCCAACAAAACAACAAAAAAGAAAGGTTTGATTTATCTAATCCTAAAATCCTCAGAGAATCCAAACATTATTTTCAGCTTTTTTTCTCAGGAAATGGATACTTCAGCCAAAATGTATGGACATGAGTGAAGAGAAACCGTATCCGAACAGCACCAGTTTTTCATATATCAGCCCACCCAGTGCCACAGAGAAAATTATTTTATACTATTTAGGATCAGTTACTGGTAGTGATGCCTGGAAGACCAATTTTTCACGTTGCTTTCACTAGAAGTTTCCAATGAAATTGCCATGGTTAAATCCTAACAGGATTTTCTTCCAATTTTTTGTCAGTTCCTACCTGTCAAAATTATGCATTGAAAATCATCTGAGGGTTTATTTAAACATGTCTATAGTAAGAACATAAGCACCATACTTAATAATAGCATTTAAAAGCAAAATTTATAGAGTGTCTTTGGATCATAGTTAACAAAATACAATTTCTGTGTGGTTTCACTTAGTGCTTAACATTTTTATTATATTTTTTGCTTGGATCTATAAAAGGTATATTGCTCATGAAAAGTTTATAATGAGAAAGAACTGGTCATCTGAGGCTTTACCAAAACTTTTCACAGATTTCCTTTAAAAAATGAAGTCTTATTAGAGCAAAGATTGAAACAGCATGAAGCTGGGTGGTTGGGGGTTCTTAGTGAATGTACAGAAGAACCTTTTTCTTGATTCCTCTAAAACTGCCTTTGTCAAGATTTCCTCCATGCTATCAGCAAAAGAAAATCCTTCCCGAACTAAATTTGAAAACAATGTTCTTGAAATACTTTCTCAAGTCCTAATTTTTTTTCTTTTTTTTTTTTTTCCATGACAGCAACAGGAAATTGGTTAGTAAATAATGGGTGATTTGAATTCAGACAGACTAATGTAAAGCCCTCAGGACTAGCACTGCAGGGCAAAGTAGCAGAGTGTAAACAACAGCTGAGAGTGGCTTAAACTCACCTGCCAGTATTTGCTTTTTCTTGCTTCCCTTTCAGTTCAAAGCCAGATTAGGACTACAAGCCATCTTCAGCATGGGTTAAGAATATTCGTATAGTCAGTAACAGCTCCAAAAGCGTTTCAGAAACTGCTCTCCCTCCTTTGCTTTCTCTCTTTGCACCAGGCTCTCTCTTTGCTGTGATATGGCACTTAATTGTCTTCAACGTTTGCAAACAGATCTGTGGCCCACTTCTGCATCAGTTCATTCATGCCTTTGTGACTTTATTTGCTGTGGTGAAGCTCTGGCACCCTCCATTCACCACACTCCTCTTTTCAGCTTTTGGTTATGTTTGGATTTCTGTTTCCCATGTGGAAGTGAAGTACTAAAGTGCTTTTGAGATCATAATGCCCACCTAAGCACGCTTCTTGCCTTAGTGGATATGTATTTGGTCACTGACACACTGTAAGTCGTCATACAACACAAATAATAAATGACAGAAATGCTAGCCTAGCTGAGGGTGTTCCTATGCCAACTGTCCACCAGTTCAAAGGCCTTTGCTGTAAGCTTGATAAATGGTGAGTCTCCATTCAGACAGATTTATTGCTCAGGGATAGATTTCCCCAGAAATCCAATAAGCATTGCAATCAGCTTGATCTTGTTTAGTCCAAGGCATGCCAAAAGAAGGTGGATCTTTGGTTTGCCTATTCCCCTCCATTGGTCCTAACTTATTATCTTTTTTTTAAAAAAAAAAAAAAAAAAGAATGGCAAGCATTACTTCCTAATAGCTTCCCAAATAGCTGTTTTGCATTATGTCCCATTTTAAAAATCACTCGTTTGCATTGTAGTTTTCTTTTGTTACCATTATTTTATTTTGCTTACTCCTCAAGTTGTTCAGTGATGCTGATCAACAAAGCAGAAAAGCCTAAAAGAAAATATGTGGTTTCTGCATCAGGATCTTCACTTTACAATACTTTTGTGTAGCACTTAACTGCAACAGAGCTTTGACATGACTGGCTTCTGACAACTGGCAATATCAATATTAAATAACGATAATAATACACAACTTCCTTGCTTGCTTCATTTTAATCGTATGCTCCGTGTAGTTCTAATATATGTAGTTCACAATAAAGCAGTGTACATCTCCAATCTGATTCACTCTTATTTACACTAAAGTAAAACAGGAATAGTGCAACGAAGCTGTGTCAGGGAATGAAAGAATTGAACACATTGTATATTCTCTTTCAAACCCTTAATTTCAAATTTTTTATGGCAGCTTTCTTACAACAGCTGTTGAAAAGCTAGTTCAGTTCAGGTTGCCTGAAATTTCTTACAATAAAAGCCTTACTTTTACTTGCATACAACTTTGCCAGGCATTGGGCTACCAGCTGATATTTTTCACAGCAGTTGTCTGACTTAGATTGAATATTGATTTTATTTTCTTCAGCATTTCAGCAAAAATATTATTAGTTGCTCCTAAGATTTGCGTAGACATTGAATAAAGCAGCAACAGAAATTGACTGGAGCTGTATTTTAAATACATAAATCTGTTTTATAGCACAGAAGGGCCACCTGCTCCCTTAGTGTGCTCCAAAGAAAAAATCACCTGTATTTGTGAAGCACTAATACTCTGCACTGCAGAAACACCTGGAGAAAACCACCAGCATTGTTTTTATTGCAAAGTTTGAACAAGGTGTAATGTGTAAGGCCACACGATTAATGAGGAAGATAAATAGGAATAGTGAAGATTTATTGAAAGAAAAAGGCACCTCAGGGAAAAAGCAGTATGTGCTCATGCAGTTGAAGACTATCACAAGAGGTATGTGGACAAGAGGACTACATTAAGATTTCATACACAGTCTTAACTCTGCTTTTCTTATGTGTTTAAGTACTACGCTTTGCAGTCTTCTCCTTTACTGATTTTTTTAATGCTATAGACTGACAGTAACTATGGCACACAGCATTAAACAACAAGTCATGTGCAGCATTTGCCACAGTAGGAAAAAAAGAGCTGTGTCTTTGGCATTTTATCTGGTTTACTATCAAAAGGGTCACATCAGTGCTCTACACTATCTGGAATCCCTGAAAGCTCAGAACTGTAGCTGTAGCTGTATCTTCCCGCGAGGTAGCCAGGGACTCTTGATACCTATCAAATCTATCTTCCAAAAGAGGTCTTATCCAGGTGTTCTTTCTGAGCTGTTGAGCAAATGGATGGATAATTTCTTCGGGGACTCCATGGTTAATAAAGAAACTGCAGAAGGAGTCTAAGATGGATACTATCCCAAAAGCCACAAACTGATCGAGACGCCCTTTCTCAGAATAATTCTGCCATAAACCTTTCTGCAGCATCTGTCTCAGGAAAACTTTTATTACAGGGTTTAAACTAAGCGGTAGTAAAAGCTCTCTTATTAAGGGAATACTCACCAAAACCCCATTTTTTTTTTCTTTAAGGAAGCTATAGTATCTTTAAATAACTGTGTAATCCAATCTTATAAAATACATAATTGCACCATGCAAATTTTAAACATGGAAATCTATCAGAAAATAGAATTTTATCTCAAAGGTTTATTTAGCCAGATAGATATTTATTCCTTAGATGGTTTACATCATGGCTTACAACCTCCGGCTTCTTGAATACTGTGAATTACAGTTCTTAACATAGATGGTGACGGGGTTAGAATTCAGATTCTGTCCCTCACAATTCCTATTGTTCAGACTCCTCTGAAATATCAACTAGCAGGAAGCACTGAGGAAAGAAAGTGGGTGGCAGTTTAGCCTAAGTGGCCCTAAACAAGTATTTATATTTTGATCAGCTCTATGAGTTGTGTTCAGGGTGACCTTTTTCTAAACAAAGTCTCCGTGATGGACATAGGTTTGAAATGCAAAACTGTTACCAAGAGGGAGTTCAAATAGCTATACATAGGCTCAAGAAATCTTTGGAAATATTGTAACATCTTTGCCCCAAAAAATGATAGACATGCTACATGAAAGTTAACTTCTGTTGTTTCCACAAAACATTCCTCAACATCTGTAAATGAAGAAATTAATGACAAAATTAATGAAAAAATATCTGTAATAAAGAAATTAAAGACAAAAAGAGTACCAGATATAGCTCCATAGCAAGGACCGGTCATAGAAGTAAAAACTCAAGTTAAGCCATCTAATTTGGGGTGAAAATCTGTGTTCTGAAACAATCTGAGTAGGGACCTGTACCTTTAGCCTTCTGCTGCTTGATAGGCATCCTGCCTCTGCAAAAACTCTCCACAAAAATATTCAAAGGATGACTACCACTGAAATTAACATTCATTTTAGTATTTGAAAAATTGCCACAAAAGATGAAAGAGGACTTGATGCCCATTTCTGTTAGTGGAGTAAATCCCAAGTGCATTCAGTAATTTAGTTTGAATTGTTAAAGTAAAACCTGGTCCTTCATCAGTCTTTCATAAAACCTTCAAGGTAAAATTGAGAGCTGGATAGCCCAGTGTGGGGTGAGCCCTTGGAAGCCTGCAGCAGGCAGGAGTAAGGATGCAGGGTTATTTGAAAAGCTTTATTGACCAGGGTACCAGTATTCATCAGATTACATACTGCTTCATGTTGATTGATCTAAAAACCTAAAACGAAAGAGCAGTAAGGGATCTTCTTTTGACCCACCCAACCTGTCAACTTTAGACTGTCCCACTATGAAGTTATCAATTCTACTACTGTCACTGTCGACTTCTACAAGGGGCAGAGGCATCTGATGGTGATGGGCAGCCACAAACCACCACCAAGGACAGAAACACGTGGAAATGATTCAAGGTGAGTAAATGCAGGCTTCTGCGATGACTTTCTCAAGCATGAAAACTAACCTTAAAGATTTCTGGTTTGAACAGTGTGTTTTCAAACTGTTCTTTAAAAAAAAGAAAATTATGTTCAAATGAAGAATAATTGTTTTAGAAGCCACAAACTGCCAATGGACTGCCTCTTTCCTGGAAAAGATGACCTCAGTTCTAAGTGTTTTGACAGCAGAATTCCCTTTGGAAATGAAGTCAGGTCTAGAATGGAATCTGCCTTGCAGTTGCAGTTAGTATCCCTGGCACCATTTTGTATCTTTTCCCAAGAGCCATAAAATGTACTGGTATTCATTTGTGCACACCCTCAGATATCATGATAAATTAGTTTTGTGTATGACTGTTTGATAGATGCTGTTTGGGTGCAGCTGGCAGAATGCACACAGGGATCCAGTGTGGCAGGATCCTTTCCCAAAAGAAAACACTGGAAAACTACCTGAAATAGTAATAGTGGATGAGCAAAGAAAGGATAGTGAATGATTAAATCAATGTTAACACCTTACTAAAATTATTTTTTCAGCCTTTGCCAGCTACATGCAGGCGAAGACAGTTTCAAAACCCAAAGCCAAACTCGTTCAAGGAACCTATAGCTTAAACTATTATCTCGTCGGAGAATCTATGACTTGACTTATTTGTGGTTAAGTAACTACATGGCAGATACACATGTAAGGTAAAATGTGGCCGACACAGTTGGTTCATTGGATGGAAGGCTGCAAACTATTCCTGAGCATCAAAGAGACAAAAATTGTCAAATACAGTTTTTCAAAAATTCATTTTAATGGATTTCATTAAAATACAGTAAATGTAGAGTTATTTAATTTCTAGAAATGAAAAAAATAGTTTCCCCATTCCAGTGCCATGAACAGGTCTGTATCAGGCCCAGTAAGGACAACAGAAATGTGTTACAGTCTTCAGTGAAGACGGAAGTTGCTATTTAATCTAAGAAAAGACTATGGGATTTTTTATTGGTTAGCATTTTTTGAATTTGCCTAAAACAGACTTTGGCTAATGCTTTTCCCCAGAATTTTCCATATTTTGTGTCGTCATGTCTTCTTCCACTGTATTAAGCTGGAGAAAAACTTCTAATTAAAACTTTCTGTGAATTTAATTGAACATCTATTTTTACATTCAAGCATTTTTATCACATTTTATTTCTGGAACCTGTTCATTTATTTGTAATTGAGACACCCTCAACATTGTTTCCAAGGTCTCTGACTTCTACTTATTATTTTTGTCGCGTGTACTTATGACGGTATTTCTGTTCAGAAGGCCACTTGGTGCTCAACTGTGTCTAAAATGTGTCTCTGTTGCCTTTTCCTGGGAGGAGGTTTTTATTGCAGATTCCCAAAGCAAACATTGCGTCACTAGTGTCATCCATGAGATTGGCTGACAAAAATAGTAACATTTCTAACCTTTAATTCTTTGGTCACCGCTGTCGAGACTTCTTCAGCTGAGCCCAGGGACTTGGAAGCAGTGATGCGCACACAATTTATGGGTATGCAATCGTAATTTTTTGCACGTAATAGACGTCATAAATGGCTGGGTCTAATGTGCTACTTGTTGTGACGTGTTCAGCAGCCGGTGAGCAGCCAGCCAAAGCGGCTCTGCCGGCCAGGCAGTTGGCAAATAGGCAGGGAAGTGGCAGCCCTTGGGTCGTTCCATGCAGTGGGGTGAGCTTTGCTGATCTGCCACCTTCCTCCTGTCTTTACATCTTCCCAGCTGGTAGTTTTCCTCTGACTCTAGGATGATTTTATATTTTCTGCTTCAGATTAGTTCTTCTACTCGTCACGGTTCCATACTTCTGTGGGCTTTGTATTTCTACTTTTCTATCCTGCATGAGCAGTGGCCGGTCTTACCTGCCTCTTGAGAGCGGACAGTGACCGCTACAGCTCAGCAAAACCTTTCCTTTATAAAAACTGGGGCAAGGGCACGCGTGGGTCCTTTTTGCACGTGTACTCTTATCCTCAGCGCTCATTGTCCAGCATAACTGGGAGACTGAAAGCGAGAGTCCTATCGCAGGAAAGCTGGGATTACTGTAGCTCTGGAGGTGAGATTTGTAAAAGGCATATGGCAAAATAAGGGAGACTTCCCAAGAACTAGCTGCTCGGCGAGCTGCTTGGGAAGCGCAGCTGCACGTTCAGCCGGGTTGGAAGGCGGCTGTGGGGAAGGGTGGCCCTGAGCAGCCCCACACCGCTGGGCCTTGGCCCGCTGCTGGCCCAGGGTTAGGCCAGTGGCTTCCAGTTAGGAAGGGTGTCGGGGAGGGACCGGGAGCACAGGGCTCACCTTCCCTCTCCCCAACCCCACCGCCCCCCCTCCCTCCGGCTGGCTTTCCAGCACGTCTCTTTTGATCAGCTCTTTCTTTTTCTCCCTCTTGTCCGTGGGTGCGGCACGATCGCGTTCCATCCTTTCTCCCCCTCATTCCCTTTTGTTTCCTTTACCCCATTTCACTTTCTAACCCTGTTCCCCTGCCATGACACGACAATCACTCTCCCTTGAGTCATCCTTACTTCCCCCCCGACGTCCCCTAGCACTCTGACGTCTTTCCCCCTTCCCCCCCCTCCCTCCGGCTGGCTTTCCAGCACGTCTCTTTTGATCAGCTCTTTCTTTTTCTCCCTCTTGTCCGTGGGT
>JAVJGJ010000014.1:65550132-65576877 GCA_035590215.1 Microhierax caerulescens | reverse complement strand
CTGTTTAGCCTGGAGAAGAGAAGGTTCAGCAGGATATCCATCTGCATAAACACCTGATTTGGTAGTGAGGGGAGAAGAATGAAGAAGACAGAGCCAGGCTTATATCTGTGCTGCCCAGTCACATGACAATAGGCAATGGGCACAGACAGAACTACAGGAAATTGCATTTAAACTTATTAAGAAACTTGTATTTACAGTGGGAGATGTCAAACACTGGCACAGGTTGTCCAGAGAACTTGTGGAGTCTCCATCCTTGTGAATAGTCAAGACCCAACTGAATATGACCTTGAGCAGCCTGCTTGAGTGGGGACTTAGACTAGACCATCTCTGGAAGTGCCTTTCAGTGTCAACAACTCTTTGATTCTATGAGCTGTTTTGTGGAGACTGACTGATCAGCTCAACATTGTGGCTTGTTTTCTACAAAAGAAATCTGCCTGATGGTGCTTGGAAAAGTTCTTGGGTTTTAGGTCAACGATGGAGTATGGATTCTGCAGTTCACTGAGAAACCCACCTTTGTCCCACATCAATAATTCAAGGGCACTTTAGAAGGTCAGTGGACAATTGTCTCTATAGCTGATGCCTCCTTTACCTTCCTTGGTCAAAAGAGGCTAGCTCAGAGCACAAGTGAGATACAAAAGGCTGTGATATGTCGCAACAGACTTCCCCCCCCCGCCCCAAGCACAGCCCTCATTGCAATGATACACCTGTTTCCATGCAGCTGCAACTCTCCCAGGGAAACTTAAGCTGTCTGTGCATGGTTACTTTCCCCAGGCAGAGCAAGAGAGTGTAGTCCTCAGAGCGCCTCAGCAAGGAAAGGGTCTTGGGACCTTTCCCTCCTTCATTTCATGAGAAGCGGCAAAATTACAGATGCTTAACTTAGACCAACAGGAATCTTCCTTTTCCCACTCCCTTCAAAGGTGCAGAAGGGATGGGCAGAGGATAGAGGGGGAATATTTCATGCTGTTGCTAAGTGTCAGACCAGCACGTATATGCAACTTAACAAAGGTGAGCCTTCTCATCAGACATACTGTGGCATACACTAACATACAGTGCTTTGGTTTTCCCCATAGGTGCCACTATAAGTGTGATCATTGACATTAATGTCAATATTTCGGTCATTATTTCTGCCCTGATTGCAACTATGTACACACTTGTGGGTGGGCTTTACTCTGTGGCCTACACTGATGTAGTTCAGCTCTTCTGCATCTTCCTAGGATTGGTAAGTTTGGCTTTTTTTTCCTTTTTTGTTGAGGATTTTGCCCTGAGCATTATGATGCTTGCTGAGACCTATTGCCCAGGTTCAGTTTTGGAACCCTGTCTTCACTGAAAGGATGGAGGAGGAATATCTCCATTCGCAGAGCGCTGACTGTAACGAGCCTGCATTTACATCTATATACAGCCCATGCCTTGACAATAATGCTGACCAAGAGGCCCAGTTCTTTGGGGTTTTTTCCAACCCATCTGACAGTGCACTCTTGCAGTTTTCCTGCTGAGTATGCACCTAACTCGGGATAGGACTGGAGCTGTCTCCTTCCCTGTCTGTCCGTAGGACTGTGGCACGGGCATTGGAAAAGGGCATCAGGTGTAGGAAGCAGTCAGTAAAGCAGTTCAGAAATGCCGGTATTGGACCTGCAGAGCTGATACTCTTCTGTTTCTCTTTCCTGTGGCTATTAACCTACTCCTGCAGCTTAGTTAACCTCCTGCTTTAAATCACCTTCTTGTTTTTTTTCCCTCATTTCCCTCCACTGTCCTTGGGGACCATAATACAGGAAGTCTCACCAGATGACCTTGCTGTTTGAATATGGTGGGATCAGCTATCAATGATACGCTAGTGGGTAGCCTTTTCTTTTATTTACTGCTGTTCTCTAAGCCTTACTCTGAAAAATACCAATGCAACAGGGTTTAGATCATGGGGGTGCAATCAAAGAAGCTGCTGCCTTTGTTTGCCAGTGGCAGTAATAAATAGATGGTCACAGGTGTGCGGAGGACTGAGACAGGCTGAAATAAATGGAGTGGCTGAAGGTGAAGGAACTGAATGGCAGTTTGGGGACCCAGAGTTGTTTCTTTGCTTTCACCAGAGTTCTTGCACAGCTCTAGGGAAATTGCTTCAGCCACTGCTCACACAGGTGGTCACTAACCAACCCTATGTGTGTCCTCGCTCTGTGGTATCCTACTGTGAGGCCTATGGCCTTATTTGCAGAAATTCTAAGCATTCCCTGTTGTAACGGGCTTCATGGGAATGGTGCTAAATACCCTGAAAAAGCAAATCCAAGTTCCAGCTGGCTTGCTCAAATAAGAAGTTATTCCAGATCTTATCTCATACTTGTGTTCTTCACCAGCACAGTGGGGAAAATAGTCTCCTTCCCTAACATGCATGTTAATATTGGTGAACCATTCAGTTTCTACAGGTGGTGTGCATTACAGAAATTCCCAAAATTGCAGATGAATCAAAATACAGAAATGCTTTTCCAATGAGAACAACTTATGCACTGCTAAAGACCCTGATCCTGTGGGAGTAACAAGTGGTTCAGTATTAAAGGCGGGGAGGGGAAAAGAAATGAAGGTTGTAGAACAGTCTTCTAAATGGTTGGATCCATAGCTTTAATTATGGTCTTTTAATTCAGGTTGGGGTCTTTGCATAATTTCCCATCTGAAATAAACAGCAATAATGTCATGTAGAAGAAAGCATACTCATAAACTTGAGAGTCATCAGTGAGGCTAGAAGCCTCAGGTAGCATCTAAATAGTCATGCTCTAGCTAAGACAGTTTTAGATGAGATGAGACACTTTCACAGTAGGTGTCACAGCAGATCTCACAGGCTCATGATCCCAGCTTCTCCTCCAGGCTCTCGAGCAGTTTGTATTCCCACTGGCACAGAGCTTTACTGTTCATTCCTCTAATGTCTGTCCTCTCCTACTCCTTACCCAAGAGGATGCTTGTAAGCACTTTAATCACCTCCATTCCCTTCCCTGGCTCCTCATTTCAGCCACAGCTTCTTCCTTAGGCTTCCATAACCTCCTCCGCAGCCACTCCACATACTTGCCTGGTTTTCTCCTTACAATCCCATGTAGTCTCTGTCCTTCCCTCCTCACTCTTCTGTACCCACACCTGCAATTTAAGGTCTTTGTCTTTATTTTGCCTGGTGAGTGTTTCCTGGATCCTGCCCTGTACCCGCTATTCACTGGCTCTTCTATTATTAATTCTCCATTCTAAACTCTTTGCCACTGGTTTCCAACCCCATGAGGCCCAGGTCCTTTTAGCTACCTGCTACTTCTACCCCTAAGCTTCAAGTCCCAACATAAAGTCCCAGTTTCTGCTTCACTTCCATGAGCCTTTGTTTTATTTGCCTTCCATTCAAAATGCCATTTTCTTACTCCTGTTAAAGAGGGCTCAATGAAGAAATTAGGTCCATGAACGTTTTAAGCACGTTAAATAGTGTCAAGGTGAAAATACAGCATCACTTGTGCTTAAATGTTAACACTGTTTTGGCCTGCCCAGGAACAGTTCAGGGCTGTTCTTTTGGCCAGGGAAAGGAGTCAAGATGTATTGATGTAAACCATGACATGTCAGTGAACTGCAGGGCCAGAGAAAGTGTATATACTTGTTATATTTACTAGCGCAGAGGTAGTCCCTGAGGCAACAAAGAGCTAGGTTACTGTCAGGAACTGGAATGGATCACAAAGGCTCATAAAGCACTTGCAATACAGAACCTATTAAATCCTGGGCTGTGGCATGCAGGCTGCAGATGGACAATTAGAAATATATCCTATTGAAAATCTCAGCTGAGTATGGGCAAACCACAGCTCCTCAGAAGCTCATCACTTGGACATGTTTGAGATTCACAAACAATGAAAAATTCCATTTCACATCCTTGTTCCTCATGAATTTCTCAACAAGAAGAGTATTAACATCCATTAATTTTGAAAATATGCTTACTTTCCCCTCAAAATGTCTTGGAGACAGTTGAAATGTTTTGGTGATCTCTCCCAGAAAAGCCTAAGCAGACAGTGAGAAGGGAATCTTTTTGCCCAAGTGTTTAAATTAGCAAAGTTTAACATGTACCTGAGAATAGAATATGTGTTAAACAGCTTGAATAACAGGCAATGATGCAAAATGTTCTTCACACATTATTGCAATAATGTACAACAAAGTAGAGGAAGATGTTTGATTCCCCCCTCCTTGCTCCTATTACCCCATGCATTTAAATGTGGTTAGCTGGATTGTGGTGACCTGCGTGGTTTTGGATATCATTGCATCCTTAAGGATGCCATGCTTGT
Source organism: Microhierax caerulescens (assembly GCA_035590215.1). Taxonomy (NCBI): domain Eukaryota; kingdom Metazoa; phylum Chordata; class Aves; order Falconiformes; family Falconidae; genus Microhierax; species Microhierax caerulescens. Next base: position 65,572,600 of record JAVJGJ010000014.1, on the reverse strand, counting down.
GATGGTCTATTCCATATAGCTTAAAGCCTAGTTTTCATCCCAGTAGGAGCTGCTGAGTGAGGTTCTCCTCACAGAAAGTAACTGAGTTAGACCATTGCAAAATGAGTTGGCAAGAAAATGCACAAAAAGTTAAAGGAAATTAACCTTCTACCAGAAACTGTCTCTGGGAAGGGTTTGTCAATTGATTTTTGGACCTAGGTGAAAAACAGAGAGACTGAAAATAGCCAAAAGCCCAGACTGAAATCACCTCCAAAGCAGAAAAATGCTCTAACACTGGGCTACTTGGTGTTTTGTAGAAAGAGAAATAGGGGTTCACCAACAGCCCCCCTCTCTCATCGTGGTTTAGTTTTGAGTACAATTCAAAACATTCCCAAGTCTTCAGGTGTGTTTATGATGTCTCATGCCTGTATACAGGCAAATCCTGACGCTATTGCATCTAAGTTTATATGTAGATGCTTCTCTACAGTGAGGTCTAGGAAAGAGTGTAAAGAATATATGTGGAGTTTAAGGGAAAATAAAATTAAGAGGTATAAATGTGTCTTTCCGGCTGATTTTGTGATTTATACTCATCAATTCTCTGCTCACGCTCACTCTCCAGGACAGAGGTAAGCTATTCATTACCAAGGTCTCTGGATTTCAGAAGTATCAGCACATTCCACTGGCATATAACCTGACTTTCCTGCAAGTCAGCTCAGCAATTTGGCATTTTATTTGTAGCATGCAAGAAGAAGAAGAAGAAGAAGAGATCATTCTTAATATTAAGATTTCACAGATTTAGAGTGCCTTCTTTAGACCTGAATAAAGTGTTTCTCTTTGGTTACAGTGGATCAGCGTACCTTTTGCCATGTCCCATCCTGCAGTGACAGACATTGGGCTCACGGCTGTGCACCAGGTGCACCAAGCACCTTGGCTTGGATCTATCAACTCACTTGACATTTACACATGGCTGGACAATTTCCTTTTACTGGTAAGTGATGGTTTATATGAAGGAATGAAGCATTTAAGCACTCACGCTGTGTTACTGTGACAGCTGAAAATAATAGACAGTCTAGTTAGGAGCTTCCAGCAAACTGAAAACTTTTACCCTCTTGACTCCTGCTCAATATTTCTGCACATTTGAATGATTTCAATGAAATATCAGTAGAATTTTGTAGCACAGCTGTCAAAGTCAGCATTGCCAGGAATGCAATTTAAATATCATCAGGCTGAAAGAGTTGAGTTATGCTAAAATTAATTAAAAGTGAGCAGCTAATACTTAACTGATGTCATTGTTGGCAGAGGAATTTATACATTGCAGAAGGCAATAAATATGTTATACAAATGATTAAATATGCCTTAGGTATAGGTGATGTAGAAAAAGTTTTGCAGAGATGAATGGATGAATTCATACATGCACACATGCCAGAATGAACTGAAGGCTTTCATTATTTAATACCTATGTATTACACATGGGATTGCTGGTTATTAAGTACTTTCCATTAGAAGCTCTAGCAACACATGCTAACATTTTCCATTCTCAGTGTTCCCTGAGCAACTCTACACTGTTTTTGTTATCATGTTGTACTTTGGGATTCTTTTCTCTGTTTTGAGTTTGTTTTTTTAAATACTCTTAACCACAAATAACTTCAGAGTTTTCTGATAATTGTGCTATTAAAATATATTGGTTTACTCAGCTTAAAATTTTTAGGGATTCTCAGAGAGCTGAAGTATGATATTGGTTCAAGTGGCCGTATTCTGTCTGGTGAACCAGAAGGTTTCATCTCTGTTGATGACCAAAGGAAAGTTCTGATGTTGCCAAATTGTGACACATTTTCTTTTCATCTTGCTTGTTTCATTGTAGCTCAAGAATTTTACACATGCTTGGAAAGCTTTGTTAAAGGAATAATAGTAGGGCTGCAAAGGAAAACAGTCATAAATAGCAAGTCAAAATCATAGTTCTCTATAAAATATTCATTTGGTCCCTGTGTGTGCATGAAACATATGAAACACCTATATACACACTATTTGGTCCAACTGCCTTCTGCCTCATGTAGTGTGTAGAACTGGGCTGTGCACATTTAGCGAGCAATTTGCTTTGCTTTCTTTCCTTGCTGTTTAGTAACAGCCACTGATTTAGTTAGTGGAAACTATTCAAATCCTGCTCTCAAGACAGAATTGTTAGTACTTGTTTTTTCAACCTGTGATAATACACTTTTGTGTCATATTTTGCAGACATAATTTTGAGTCCAGTCAGGATCTTCACTGTTAAATACCCCCCAAAAAAACAGTTGCCACCATAAAAGAAACTTCATTTTACTGCTTTGTCTTTAATTTCTATTGCCTTCTTTAGATGGTTACATGCATTCATAAACAAAATCTTGCTTTCAATTCCTATCAGAATCTAATCTAATTTGTTGGGGGGTTTGTTTGTTTGTTTGTTTTGGGGGGTACTGGAGGCCAAATTCATCAAATATAAAATATGACAATAGTATTTTATAACCTTTCATAATGCTTTATCAAGTAGTTGCATGGCTTACCACACTTGGGGACTACAGAGACTGTGTAAGTGCAAAGTGTTGCTAATTGTACAAATTAATAACTTGTCTGAAAGAATGAGATTTAAGTGGACTTAGAAAGGTTTGGCATTACTTGTGGGAATGAAAATTACGGCTATTACTGGCTGACTGATATTCAATAAATAAATGAAAGACACGGAGCACAGTATTCAGCATTCAAGTGATGCTTCTACATGCTCTCTGTGTGGTGATAACAAAAAACATCCAGTTAGTCCCCAATGACGGGATGCTGCCCATTGTGTTTGCAGACATTAGGAGGAATCCCATGGCAAGCATACTTCCAGAGAGTTCTCTCATCATCTTCTGCCACATATGCTCAAGTTCTGTCATTTCTGGCTGCTTTTGGCTGTCTTGTGATGGCCCTTCCTGCAGTACTCATTGGTGCAATTGGAGCATCTACAGGTAAATAATTAGAAATGAATAGTACAATAAATGTGTGAAAACACTACAATGCTTATGTTAAATATGATCTAGCCAGATGACACCATCAATCAACCTATGATTTCTTCAACAGGAGAGCACATTCAAAAATAATATTATACAATATTCCTCCCAGAGGAAATTGCTTCTATCCTAGTGGTTGAGATTAACAAATTTTGCACATTCTAGATATCTACTAATGTAATGTTTCTATGGAATGTTTGAGTTAGATTCTGGTACTTTTATTTGGTCCTAACAATAATAACGAGGAGGAGTAGCTGAAGGAACTGGGGTTGTTTAGACTGGAGAGGAGGAGATTCAGGAGGGACCTTATTGCTCTCTACAGCTGCCTGAGAGGAGGCTGTGGGCAGGTGGGGGTCGATCTCTTCTCCCATGTAACAGCACAAGAGGAAATGGCCTCAAGTTGCACCAGGGGAGGTTTAGATTGAGTATTAGGAAAAATTTCTTCACCAAAAGGGCTATCAAACATTGCAACAGGCTGCCCAGGGAGGTGGTGGAGTCACCATTCCTGGAGGTATTTAAAAACCATGTACATGTGGCACTTAGGGACATGGTTTACAGGTGGACTTGGCAGTGCTGGGTTTATGGCTAGACTCGATGACCTTAAGGGTCTTTCCCAACCTAAACGATTCTAAATGATTCTATAATTTATTAGGAATTTCTTATCCTGACCAAAGCATCCTTGTCAAGGTCTTTGCCACAGTGAGAGTGAATCACAGTGACCATGTAGCTAAAATAGAAATGCTCTGTTAGAACTGTTTAACACATAGGTTTGAGCTCAGAGTCTGTAATCCAAGAGAATAAACACATCACAAACAAACATAGATCCCAGACTTGTTTTATCGAGGAAAATTGTATTATGAGCAATGAAGAGTATTAATATTAAACTTACTTCTGGATAACCACAGCCTCTGGTCAGACTTAGCTTAGAGAGAAAGAAAAATGCCGAGCAGAATTAAGTCTACCTAACAGAAACCTGTGGGTTGCTGCCTCTCTGAAATCCTGTTAGTCTGGCCCTAGTAACAGTTTGGTCATTGAATGTGAATGAAAATGTGGCAATATAAATAGCTCACTACAGATGAAGTCAAGAGATGCTGTAGCTGATGACTATTAATGTTACTAACAACATAACGGTGTCCGTATTGCAGCCTGGAATGAGACAGAGTATGGTGTCCCTGACCCCATGACTAAAAAAGAAGCAGATATGATTTTACCCATCGTGTTGCAGTACCTTTGCCCAGTCTATATCTCGTTCTTTGGCCTTGGTGCTGTGTCTGCTGCCGTGATGTCGTCCGCTGACTCTTCAATTTTATCAGCAAGTTCTATGTTTGCTCGAAATATTTACCAGCTTTCCTTTCGGCAAAATGTGAGTTTACATGTTCATTTTTACTTTTAGAGAAAATTTTATGTGAGATCTTAACTAGGTGATGCATAGACTGCCATTTCATAATGAAACACCTCTTTCATGTTTCTGCCTATGACTAGAAAAAGTATAGCATTTAATTCCCAACAGTATATAGAAGAAAATGAAAGTTATAAAAATATTTATGGTTGTGACTGAAGACAGAGGTGAAAAAGCTAGCTCAGGGGAAGCAGCTTTCAAGAGTTCTCATGCCACTGCAGCTTCTCCAAACAGCTCCTAATTATTGCTGCAACCATAAGTTTTACTTAAATCCTTACAAAACAAGACATCTTTCTGAATTATTGATTTACCAGAAAACCTTATGACAACAGAATGGGCTAGTGAGTTGGAGTTTTTCTTAGGAAATGGAGAAGAAATTCTGATGCTGACAGTTTTTAACCATTAGGCCATACTGTGCTTGTATTTAAATTTATTTCTAACACTCTGGTGTTGTTTTTTTCTTTGACACATTATCACACTTCTCCTTACGCTTCACAGATTAATGACTTTGGGAATGGCAACCATAACCCTTGAGGTTTTTTCTCTGCACTTGAGATAGAGATAGAAACAGAGATAGAGATACTCATTTGTAAATATTATTGAATAGTCATGCAAAATTGCCTTTTACAATGCAGTACTTTATATCAACTAGGTGCATAAATGTAAGCATACATACATTGCTGTGAAAAAAAACATCTAACACTGCCCTTTTTTTGCAGGCTTCAGACAGGGAAATTGTGTGGGTCATGAGAATCACTGTTTTTCTGTTTGGAGCATCGGCAACAGCAATGGCACTGCTAGCTTCGTCAGTGTACGGCCTGTGGTACCTCAGCTCTGACCTTGTTTATATCATCATATTCCCCCAGCTCCTGTGTGTGTTATTTATTAAAGGAACCAACACCTATGGTGCCATTGCAGGATATTTATTTGGCCTTGTTCTCAGAATAACCGGAGGGGAACCGTATCTCTACCTTCAGCCCTTGATCTACTATCCTGGCTGCTATCCAGATGAGAATAATATCTATATCCAGCGATTCCCATTTAAAACACTTGCTATGCTTACCTCCTTCTTTACTAACATTATAGTCTCCTACTTAGCCAAATACTTATTTGAGAGTGGGACTTTGCCACCAAAGCTGGACTTCCTTGATGCCGTTGTTGCCAGGTACAGTAGAGAACACATGGACAAAGCAACTCTTGTAAAAAGTGACAACATTGTATTAAACGAACTTGCACCTGTGAATCCACGGCACAGCCTAACTTTGAGCTCAACTTTCACAAACAAGGAAGCCTTCAATTACGTTGATTCGAGTCCAGAGCTGTCCAACACTGAAGATAATTAAAAAATCTGGCAGCCACAGGCAAAACAATGTGAAGTAGGATATTCTACAAAGAATAGTAAGAGGCATTTTATCAGAAGAAAAGCAAGAAGTGGGCATAAAATGCCACTGCACAATTCTTTAAGTTGTTTCTAGGAGCAGGAGCATCCCATGGGAGGAACTCTTTCCTGTTATTATCTAACATGTTGGATTAGATCATAGAGTGTTTACCAAAAGATACATTCAGATCCCATTCTTTCCACCCAGAACTATATACTGTGTAATTAAAAAAATATTTACTATTGAAAATATATGTAGCAGGAAAAGTGCAACAATTATTTAGCTAGGACATCGTATGAAGAAATTATAATACAGCCACTCTGAAATACTATCAGTCAACATTTTATTGGCATTAAGTGGAAATATATTGTCACAGCTATAAGTGATTTATTACTAAAGACCTAGTTGCTTGAGCAAAGACAGATAAATAACTTCCTTGGGGTTTTGGTCTGGTTGTTTTTTTCCTCATAAGAAAATTCAGATAATACAAATCTAGTATTCTATTATTTGTATAAGACAGCAAAATGTGCAAATAGTAATAAATTCCTTATTGAAGTGCTAAACATCATATTTTAATTTAGACAGTTAAAATGAAGTCACCAATTTAAAATGATGTTGTACCTAATGCAAGATGACCTGAAGCAAAGTATGTTACTATAGGTGTTCTTTTTTTCCTGTGGTTAGTGGCTGCCACCAGTGGAGGGTAAAAAAATATTTGAAGCAATAATTGGAGTTGAAACTCAACTTGTGAAAAATGACAGAACTCTTATGAACTAAATAGAACTTGTCAGTGTTGAGAAAAGAAGCCTTATCTTGACTCATCATCAGAATGAACACAGAGCAAAGCAGTCTGACACCACGGAACTGCAGCAATGGAGCAATATTAAAAAGTAAGGGGGGTCAAGAAAGCTTGAAAAAAAGATGAGAGGGTTTTCCATGGGGAAAATTTCCATTTTTCACTTAATAGAAAAATGTAATCTCAAAGATATCATAAAGTCTTTTGGGTTGGTCTTGCTGGGATTACTCTGGAAAGTGTAGATTTTCCATGAAAAAATCACATTTTCTCAAGATTTTGATTTCCCATGGGAAAAGCAGGCTTGTGGACAGCTTTCCACATCTGTGTCTACCTCCAAAAGCAATAGCAGCTTGGAGGGGAACTGAAAGGAAAGTCAAACCCACAAGTGTAGTGAAAGGCACAGCAGCGCCTTCTGCTACCTTCTGGCCTCCTTCACTAACAGCTGCCCTCCTGGGCCAGCACGGTGACTCTGTGGAGCACCAGCAGTGGCCAGGCACGGATGAGACTTCACACGTGAACGGAAACACTGGCCAGAAGTGGCAAAGCAGGGAAATGAGGCTTCTTCTGACTTCGCCCTGGCCAGCAGGGAACACGCAACGTCATTTCCATTTGCCCACGGCTGAGACTATTGTGTCTGTCCCCATTGGTATGTGCCTTTCTCAGTGGGAGATCTAATAGCTAGATTTCTGTACAATGAAGAGTTATGCTCCAGTAATTCTTTTTACTATCTACACATGACACAAAATGTTCAGCTGAAATCCAGATATTCTCCTGTCGCTGGTCACTGGTGAAATTTCTTCTTTAACATTCACAGTGCAAGGAGCTATCCTGGAAGACAGATGTAAGAATAGGTTTTGCAGCTAAAGGAAGAAGCCATCAACTTGTGTATTTGATGTTGACATAAACTTCCACAAGGTTGAATCTTTAGATATGTTTTTGCTCCTTTTGTGGAGTTTTAACAGCATATATATATTTTATACATAGAGAAAATTAATTTTAGATATGTTGATTTTTTTTTTTCTCCGTATACTGCATTTTAAAATAACACTGCCTCTCAGTTCTGAATATGCATTGTGAACTGCAGTGCTACTGTGCTGACAAATATTGGGTGTGCTCTGGGTGGAGGGAATCAAAATCGGGATCTGCACTAAAACCCCAGAAGAGCCAATATAGCAAAGCAATGAAAAATTTCTGTGGGGTGAGTGAACAAGCCACCGATGAAATTCAGGGTGCTGAGGATCTCACAAACTGGACACGAGCCCAGTGATACCCATTCCCCCATGAACCATGGAAAAAAAAGAAGGGGAAAGACATTATATGCAAGAAAGAAGGGAGAACAAAGACACTGCTGAGTTATTATCTATTTCTGGCCCAAATCCACTAGCCTGAATCCCTTATGAGAAAATACCAAGCCACAATTTTGCCTGCCTACATAGCCAATGACTTATGCTGCAGTTCCAAATTAAGTTAGAGGATCCCATTCTACAGATACTTTGTAGGTCTTCCTAAAAAAATTTCTCTTACCTCGATTTTGTCTAGGAATTGCTAGAATTTCACTATGAGAAGCTGAATAGTGGCCAGATGCTTAGAATACAGCAGCATTTCTGTATTTCAAAATACCCAATAGTGGAAGGAGAAGGAAAGGAGAAGGGAATTCAGCTGGAATCGTTTAAGAAATTTTGATTGAAAAACAAAAAATCTTTCTTTTCCCCTTGTATTCCCTTGTTGCCATAAAGCTTTTAAAATGTTCAAAACAAAAAGTTAAGTGAGAAAGTAAAATGTGTTAATCCAAAAATTTCAAGCCAGATGCTTTCAACATTGTCATAATATTTTATACAGTTTATCCTAGCAAATCTTTTTGGGGAAATTGCTGTGGTTTTACAAATTATTGCTGTTTAGATGGAACTATGCATTCTGTGGCAGAAAATGGTTCCACCAGTTTTCCAGTCCTCTCTATGGGAATTGAAATGTTATTGCACTTTTCCATGTAGCACACCATGGAAGCTTTGTCATGCAAAGGAGAGAAGTGACACTGAAGACGGTTCATCATGTGACCATAACTCTGCTTTCCACATACGAAATCTGTGTGTGTGTCTTTGCGTAAGTCCAGCGATGCCTGCTGTGGTTGCAGTGGTGGGCTGCATAGTGGAGAGGACAACTCCAAAAGCCAAACTAAACAGCCCTGTACAAAGTCTGTTTACAAGTATTGTTGCCTTAGTTCAGCTGTCCTATTGTTAAATTTTTACAAAGCTGTTCATATAACCAAAGGCCATAGCTATGATTGATAGTTGGGGATGGGGGGGAGGGGAAGGAGAATGTCAACAAAATACAGCCAAGTTAATTCCACAAGCAAAATGCCAACAGGACATGATTCTTCAAGTTGACTTTATTTTCATGGGAATCATCAGATGCTCCTTCTCCACTTTTGCAATTTGTAGACAGTAGTACTGTGTAGTAAACTGGATCTATAACTGGTGAAGCAAACAGCTCATTTTCAGACACTGAGGTTATTGTTTCTGAGCCTACAATTTCTAGGTAAAGTATTCATATCATGAGCATACATTTTACTTTCATATTCTCAACATCTGTGAATAACACCTGACAGGGTTTTTTACCTCCTTTGCATGAGATGTGTTCATAAAATCAAGGTTAATAACATAGCTGACATGTCAAAAAAAGTTACAATTTAATCTATATTTGTCCATATGGGATGGTATATGTATTATAAATAAAACGTACTTTTGTGAACCTGAATTGAATGTAAACATTAAGTGGATCAAATGAAGTAAAAGTCATATTTAGTCTTTTATTTTCATATAGTACAACAATTTAGCATTTCAAATATAAGTAACATAGGAAAAAAACTGTGATTAATTTTTCCTTCTGCCCTTCAAGCATATTTGATCGAGTCCCCTGTGCAGTTAGACAGTAAGTTATTGTAAGTCTGCTATTAATCAGGGCAGTATTTGTGGCTGTTGTAAAAAAAAAGTATATTTTTGTCTGTGTCAGAAATGTTATATTAAGACTATACTTAACAAAGCAGATAGGAAGCATAATATAGATATATATGTTTTAACTTCATTTGTATTTTATTCAATAGTGCCCATGCAATTCAGGAAAATACTGTCTGGTTTTGGGTCTGTTTTGTTCATCTATTAAAAATAAAGACATTTATTTTATTATCACTCAGCATCACCTGAAGTTTTGTGTCGTGGGCACAGCCCCACAGAGGTGGAGTGGCCCCAGCAGAGAGGGAGCTGGCCCTCACCAGGGGAATCAGCAGGTCCACTGTGGCTACAGTCCTGCCCCAAAACCTGCCTCCCACGTTGGAGACAGACCTCTCATTTCAGTCATCTCCTCCTTGCCCCCACAGCCACAAGGAAGAGCAGAGGCCCCTGAGCTCCAGGGGAATCTTACATCCAGTGGGTATCCTTCCTGCAGACCCCTTGCCAGGGACCTTTCTCTTGGGGTTTCATACCGGGACAGGGGCTGTAGTTTGGGCTGCAGAGTTGGCAAAGAGCACAAAAGGTGCTACTAGAGCAGGAATGCATGTGCCTAGAGATTGCAGCTGGGTTCCACCTTTAGTGTGAGCAGAATGTAGCAAGGGTTTGTTAGTTTTTCCCTTTGTAGTGGGACATAAAGTCACCCTGGGCATTGCATGTGTTATAAATACAATTATTTAGAAATCAAAATTTTAGCTGACTAAAACCTAAATCTGTGCTTTTATCCTCCTATTAAGAGCTTGATAGAATGTCTATTGAAGTCAAAGGAAAGACACTAATGGGTGGTATCCAAATGCTATAATAATGATGCACGCCAAATATAGATTGCATTTATCTCCCAGACGATTTGCAAAAATATGTAGGCAATACTGTCTACTCACGGGGAAAATAAGGCACACCGGCTTGTGTTCCAGAGCACCAAGGTGCTCACTCATGGAGCAAAGCACAGGCTAGAATTTCCAAAAAATGTCGAATTGTGCAGGCATTTCCTTGAGGCCACAACACTCTGGTCTCTTTTGCAATTTTAGGAGTTTGATCCCAACCCGCACCTTTGAAAAACTGAAGAATGTTTAATGGTAAAAGCTCCAATATCTTAGAATCATAGAATTATTTAGGTTGGAAAAGACCTTTAAGATCATAAAGTCTAACTGTAAACCCAGCACTGCCGCATCCACCATGAAACCATGCCCCTAAGCACCACAACTATACATTTTTTAAACACTTCCAGGGACAGTGATACCACCACTTCCCCGGGCAGCCTGTTCCAATGCTTGACAACCCTTTCGGTGAAGATTTTTTCCCTAATATCCAATCTAAACCACCCCTGAAACAACTTGAGGCCATTCCATCTTGTCCTGTTGCCTGTTACTTGGGAGAAGAGACCAACCCCCACCTCGCTACAACCTCCTCTCAGGGAGCTGTAGGGAGCAATAGCATCCCCCTGAGTCTCCTCTTCTCCAGCCTAAACAACCCCCATTCCCCCAGCTGCTCCTCACAGGACTTGTGCTCCAGACCTTTCTCCAGCTCCGTGTCCCTTCCCTGGACACGCTCCAGCACCTCAGTGTCCCCCTTGCAGTGAGGGGCCCAAACCTGAACACAGGGTTTGAGGTGCAGCCTCACCAGTGCCCAGTACAGGGGGACAGTCACTGCCCTGGTCCTGCTGGCCACACCGTTTGGGATACCAGCCAGGATGCTCTTGGCCTTCTTGGGCACCTGGGCACACTGCTGGATCATGTTCAGCTGTAGACCAGCACCCCCAGTCCCTTTCCCACCAGGCACTTTCAGCCCCCCCTTCCCCAAGCCTGTAGCGCTGCGTGGGGCTGCTGTGACCCAAGGGCAGGACCCGGCACTTGGCCTCATTCAGCCTTATACAACTGGCCTCAGCACATCGATCCAGCCTGCCCAGATCCCCCTGCAGAGCCTTCCTGCCCTCCAGCAGATCAGCACTCCCACCCAGCCTGGTGTCACCTGCCAGCTTACTGAGGGTGCACTCGATCCCCTCCTCCAGATCATTGATCAAGGTAAATAAACAGAACTGGCCCCAATACTGAGCCCTGGGGAACACCACCAGTGACGGGCTGCCAGCTGGATTTAGCTGCATTCACTGCCGCTCTTTGGGCTTCTTGCCCTCCATTCAGCCTTTCATCTAGCATGGAGTGCACCCACCCAAGCCACCAGCAGCCAGTTTCTCCAGGACAATGCAGGGGGAGGACAGAGGGTGGGGGGACACACGACACTGGCAGTGTCAAAGTCTTTACTAAAGCCTACATAGACAGCTTCTGCAGCCTTTCCCTCATCCACTAAGGGTGTGCCCTTGTCATAGAAGGAGATCAGGTTAGTCAAGCAGGACCTGTGTTTCATAGACCCATGCTGGCTGGGCCTGATCCCCTGGTTGTCCTGTACATGCCACGTGATGGCACTCAGGATGATCTGCTCCATAACCTTCCCCGGCACCAAGGTCAGGCTGACAGGTCTGTGGTTCCCCAGATCCTCCTTCCTGCCCTTCTTGCAGATGGGCATCACACTGGCTAACCTGCCGTCAGCTGGGACCTCCCCAGTTAGCCAGGGCTGCTGACAAATGATGGCAAGAATCTTGTAATTTGTATCTTAGAATGAAAGCAAGTCTGTAATCCTGCAGATTCAAAATGGGAAGAAGCACTAAGTAAGGGTGTGCTGATGATTCCTGGGGAAGCATTATCAATTGTTCTACCACATGACATCGCAGGTAAAATGACACATGCAAGCCAGCTGTGGCCAAAGCAGCAGAAAAACACTACTTAGGAAACGCTATTTAGGAATCACTTGAAAGGTTTTTGGGTTTTTTTAACAACAATCACTTCCTTTTTTGTGAAGAATGATTTAGGGAATTTTTTGCCCTATTTTTCTGTCAAATTCACAAGCAGGACAGTGGGTGTGAAAACAAACAGTGGAGGAATAAATGGGTGAATAAAAAAGATAAGGTCTTTCATGTAGGGAATTTTTAGTCAGTATTGAATACTGAATAGCAAACCAATCACCACTGCAGCCACACGAGGACTGATCTAGGTGAGTACCATGCAATTACATGAAATAGATGAAGCCTCCTTCTCTTTAAACTGCATTTAGTTGCCAGAGCGGTTTAAAATCCACAAAAAGGACTGAAAAAGCCACAAATACTGAGTAGTTTTCCACTTGAAAAAAAGTGAACCTGGGTAGACTCAAATGCCATGAAGATTTGCCATCTGGGCCGGTATCAGACTGTCCCTGGAAAGTGTGGAGAACAATTACACCAGGCTTGGGAGACACTTCAAAGAGGTTTAAAGAAGACAATGTTAATACATGAAAAATGCCCAGAACTGTTCCCAGACCATTAAGGTGGTCTCCAGCCCACTTTTGGTTCAAGCCAAGCATCACTCTCCCAAACGATCACCCAGGTACAGTTTGGGGGCTGGACTGCTCCAAGGGCTGCAGAGCACCTTTCCCAACAGGAGCTTTGCAAGCAGCCTTCCCTTTGCAAGACTGGCAGAGGTTGCAACCATAGCCTCACGCCAAATAGGTTCAGTACCCAGCGACACACCCGAGCACATTCAGTTTAGTGGTGAGGATACAGCCTCAGAGATAAACAAAGCTATTCTCTGCTCCTGGCCTGGCCTTTTGGGCTTCCTTTGGGGCCAAAGGAGAGAAGCTGACATGTATAAACCATGACTAATCTCACCCTAATGCACATGTTACTGTGCGATGGGTGACACCATAGAAAAGCCCATAAAGATGTTTAAACATTGGTGAGATGTGGCCCCACCCTTTCTCCTGCTCCTTAACAAAGAGGTTGAAGCCATGAATATGATCACACCAAACAAATAGCTGAGAAATTAGTTGTAGGAGGGGACTTTGGGGCGTTTAACCTTTACAAATTGTTCACAGAAAGAGCGTGGTCCTCGGGGGAGGTCTTGCATCTGATTGTCTGGAGCACTGAACTTCTGCAACCAAAACTACAAAAACATAAAGGAAAACATCAATCTAGGCTGCAAGGATGTGTTGTGACTGGGAGAGACATATGCTATCTCCGCAACTGGTGTTAACAAACGTACTGCAACTGGTGAAAAACAATGTAAATGAGGCTGTAGCCCGGAGTAAGGCTATGCTAGAGAATAAGGTAATGGACAGCAGGAGAAAAAAAGAAAGTACTTCTGTAAATGAAAGAATTGATCATGCTGGCTATATTTGATTTAGGAAACATTGTGAGGTCAGAGGAATTGATGAAGTTGTTTGTGGACTAATGCAGGAAACCTGGGTAATGAGGTGGAAGAACTAGAACTACTGAAGCAAGATGGGAAAACCTCTCATACAGAGTAGGGGAAAGATGATAGAATAGCTCACAAGATGGAAAGGGATTTGAAAAGAGCATTTTCTGAGGTTATACAACGAGTTATATAGGCCTAAAGAATTTAACTTGAATGTAGACAGACACGCTTTTAATATTATTAGTGAAAGAAATACTACTTCAAAGTGCAGGATCATGTAAACACTTGAAATTTGGCAGACTGGAGAAAAAGAATTGTTGTATTGGCAGAAAATTAGAAGTTTTATTCCGGTGGGTAAGAGATTTCTTCCTCAAATGGTCAACACTCAGAAAAGAAGAGGTGCTATCTCAACTTTGTGCTTAGTGTATAAATACAGCATTACAAAATATCTGGTGACAGAAAACATTTTTTGCATTGAAAACAGAGTGATTAGATTATCTTCATATACAAACAGCAATAAGAGGAGATATTTAAGCTGAAAATATATTAATTAAAAGACAAATGGGGATATAATACCATAGAAGAGATTTGGAATGGGAATTAGACGCAAATTCCTCACCACATGATTAAATTTCTGAAGTAGTTGGAACATTGTAGACAAAAAGCAGAAGTAGTGCTAAAATAGATCCTGTGAATGAAATAGCAATGACGGTCAGGTCCTGGGGGTGTTGTAGTCCTACATCCCATGTTGCTCCTGATCCTAATATACATCATCCGAGGAGTCTAAGTTTAACTTTAAGTGGCATCCTTCAATGTAAAATGGCAATAGTAAATCAATTCTTAGCCACTTGTTCATTTTTCCAAGTAAGAGTTTTCTGTGGTTATGACTAAGCACTAAAATCCATTTACTTATTTGGAAATGATCAAGGCCATTTTTTATTTTTTATTTTTTTTGCCAAACTACTAATGAATTTCACTGCAAGCAAAAGGAACTGAACAAATCCTGCCAATTTACTAATGGAATATAATTATTATCTACGTCGTAATAACAGAGATTGGACTGCTGCACTGCACTTTTTGTTACTCAGCAGTTCACATCCATCAAAGCATTGCACACAGTTTTCAGAAGGACTTAAAGGGAAAGATGCTCACAAAACTGATGGGTCACTGAGGGCATGCCATTCAAGGAATGGGGCAGCTCCAGTTTTCTGGCTCCTTGTGGTTTCAGCATGATTAGGTAAGACATGAGTTATCTTTGGTGGTATTTTGATAGCAGACATGTCCACTTTATGTTAGCTATGCCTATAACTGCTGCAGAGCCATGACTGTGAAAGGTTTGTCCTCCTCTGAAGTTGGGAAGGAGCATGGTCATGGTGAAAGGAATGAAAAGGTGCCTGCTGCCCAGCAGCCTCTAGGTCTTGTCTCTGTCTCTCCCTCATTTGGTACTTGCACTGTTCTGGTCTATGGTCAAGCATAGTGATTAAGTCTGTCCTCAGCACCATGCTGGGTTGTCTCTGCGTATAACTTGCATACAGCCTAGATACTAACAGTCAGTCAATAATAGGAGAGAACTGTCTTTAAAAGATCATACCATCCCACAGAATTACAAAAAAACAGTTACATTCTGCTGGGTTCAATTGCACACTATACCAAGTAGTTTCACAAGCCATCCTTTTAACAAATTTTGAAGTTTCCTTCTTTTCTGTCTTATATATCAGCACCTTTGAAATCCAGAGTATCTTAATTTGCCTTTCTCCACAGTGAGGCTTTCCCATTCCAGTAATGATCAACAGCTACTGCTGTCGTTGTATGAAGTGCAAACCCAGTTACTCAACATGTAAGAAGAATATTAGCAGCAATAAAGAAGATTTCTAGTCTCTACAGTTAGTTTCTTACACACAAAGATGAGTTGACAGAAATATGACAGAGAAGTAAACTGAATACTAGAGGTAATACAATTTTTCAGGGCTAGTGTACCAGAGAGCTATGTAAACTTTATTATTCTGTATGACTGTGAAAAATATTATGCTCCAGCAGAGCAATGAACTAATAACTTCTGCTTCATTCTTGTTTCCTGCCCATCAGGAAAGTAATATTTGAAGAGATTATATTATTTTATATCAGTTATCTATTCTGTGGTATATTGTTAAATGTACACTTTAATGATACTCTCAAAACCATATACTAATTGCAGATTAGTGAAAAACTTCAGTAACTAGATGTAAGAGAGCCAACCTAGAGAGGACAACTGCTATCCCTGAAGTTTTAAGGTAGGCTATTAAAATTAATTATTCCATCTGTATAAAGAACACCAGGTTCTGACTTATGGTAACAGGAAAGAAAAATGACTATGGAACCTAGTTCAGATGTGGGATTATTTCACTTCAAATAATGTCAAGACAACTGCCAATAAAAATGCAAATATCTGGAAAGTTGTCTTATACAGTCTCTAAATTGTAGCCATGAGACCATAACGATGCCTTCCTGTATCACAATGTGAAACATGCTGTCATCAGCTATCCATGTGGAGGCAGAAATGTAGAAACACATCTCAGTAGACAAGGAAAGAAATTTTTGGACCCAACGAGTTAAAACTAGTCATCCAGAGATGTTGTAGTGGTTGCTGCCAAAGGCTGAGCAGTATTCCTCCGGTGCATAAATTAGTATATTTGCACAGTGTCTGATATTTGTTTATGTGCTCACTACAGCAGCTATTCTGAGGTTTGTTTATGTGCTCACTACAGCAGCTATCCGTATAATAAGTCCATGTTGAGAAGCGAGCACAGTTACCCAATTTTAGGTTTGAAAAACAACTTTGTATTTCCCATCAGTCTAAAAATCCATGTTTTTTTACTTCTGGTGAAGTGCCCTCAAGGATTTCACTTGATCAAAACTGCTTATAACATAATGGAAATGTCTTTTCAGAAGCATAACATAGTATTTGAATAAGAAAATAAATAATATAGATTTTCATAAGAAGCTTATTTCCCTGCTAAAAAGGAAAGATGAAGCCTTCATTCTGAACAGAACCTCTCACAGGATTTCAATACTAACATTTTAAGGGGACGCCATTTTTTCAGAGTGTTGCATGTTAGCTCCTTGAATACTAAATCTGCTTAAGCTACTTCAAAGCAGAAATACAAAGTTAAGAAAATCTGGGCTGTACAAAGAGTTCAGTCCTATGCCCAGTGAACTGACTGCAATGTATGCTTAATTCATCTTGCATGAATGCTTGCATCAAAACTCGGGATACTTTGCACTGCCTTTTTGTAACTAGTTTTCATTCATAAGCAGTTTCTATTCAGATACACTATGAGAAAAATACATGCACCATTGGTAAGGCAAAAACAAAAATGAGATAAATCTTGTAGCCCATATGTTCAGAAAGAAAGGTTTTGTCTGGGGGATTTCTTATGTCACTCTCTTTTACTTAACCTAGTAAAGCATTTACAGTTGCATCACTCACTTTATTTTCCTCTCCATATCTCCTGTAGATTTATGTTGCTTTCCAACAACCTAAGGAATACTGAAAAGGTTTTTAATGAGACTACAGAAACTGTCAGTAAACAGATTTATTTCACAACACTGCCATTTAAAAAAAAAGCACACGAAAAATGCAGACATCTCATAGCAATTACAGTATCTGCAGTTATGAGCAGAAATATCAGAGAAAATAGGTGTTTGGCAATATGACACTGAATGGCATTATCAGGGCAATGCTGAGTGTTTCCATTACTCAGGCTAGTAATGAAGGCTAATGGTCCTGTCTCTGCTGTCACTGTATGCCAGAGCAGTCTTGGAAACAAATAGTGGGCATGCAATTAAAGAGGTACAAAATGTAATTGAATATTAAAAAATAAAAGTCACATTAGTAATAGATTCTTGTTAATCAAACACTGAGCCACTGTGACAGATGTTATCATCACATAACATCTGATTTACCAACCTATTTGGAATGCATGTTCTGGGATGGTTTTCAGTCACACAGAACACTGCGAGGTTAACAAAGGCTCGCACCAAGAGCAAACAAAAAGATATTGTGCCTTATTAAATTAAATATATATAAATATATGGAGACCTTAAGCAATGTGAGAATAATGATAGCCACTAATAACAAGCTAACCTTTCTAAATCAAGGCATTTCCAACAATTGACCATGGGAACAGATACATTAGATGTGTTTGTCCTGCACCCCACCTCACCCATACAGTTGCCAGTAGTGGCGTGTATATAAATATTTTGTATGAATAGGTACCAAACTTCTAGATAGGTAGGAGAGTCCTCGTAATTAACATTCATTAAGGCATCAAGAAATTACAGGTCCACCAGGTCATATACATGCAGCTGGAACTGAGTGTCTGTGACAAGAAGATAGGGCTCATGTAGGTGGTATCCTTTGGATTGCACAGGAAGATGCATTAGAGTGGGCTGCAGCAGGCCTGGAAGCATACAAATTCTTGCAAGTCTTCACATTGCTTCTATCCACCGTTGTCTTCCCAAGCTGTCACTAAGGAGAGGAAACTGTAAAAGGGTTTGGATCACGAATATTTATTTGTTCTACAATGGCAAAGATTTACACCAGATGAATGTTCTGATGTTTTACTCTCAGAGAAGCATAGGAAGGTCAGGGTTGGAAGGCACCTCTGCAGATCACCCGGTCCAAGCCCTGCTACAGCAGGGTCACCCACAGCAGGTTGTACAGAGTCACGTCCAGGTGGGGTTTGAATGTCCCCAGAGAAGGAGACTGCACAGCCCCTCTGGGCAGCCTGTCCCAGGGCTCCGTCACCCTCAAGGCAAAGGAGTTCTTCCTCACGTTCAGGTGGAACTTTCTGTGTTGGGGTTTGTGCCCATTGCCCCTTGTCCTGTCACTGGGCACCACTGAAAAGAGCCAGGCCCCAGCCTCCTGTCACTCGCTCTGATAATATTTGTACACATTGGCCAGATCCCCCCTCAGTCTTTCCCCCAGGCTAAGCAGGCCCAGCACTCTCAGCCTTTCCTCACAAGGGAGATGCTCCAGTCCCCTCACCATCCCCATAGCCCCCCACTGGACCCTCCCCAGTAGTTCCCTGTCCCTCTGGAACTGGGGACCCCAGCACTGGACCCAGCACTCCAGGTATGGCCTCCCCAGGGCAGAGCAGAGGGGCAGGATCACCTCCCTCGACCTGCTGGCCATGCTGCTCCTCATGCACCCCAGGGTGCCATTGGCCTTGGCCATGGGGACACACTGCTGGCTCGTGGTCAGCTTGGTGTCCCCAGAACTGCCAGGTCCTTGTCCGTAGAGCTGCGTTCCAGCAGGTCAGCCCCTAGTGGCCTGTCCAGGTCTCGCTGAATGGCAGTGCAGCCTTCTGGTATATCAGCCACTCCTCCCAGGTTTGGATCATCATCATTAATTAATCCCAGAAAGGAATGTCCAGCTATTAGCAATTTGTGAAGACCAGATACCATATGCTGTTGCAGTTAGAGAAAGTATATATTATAAAGGCCACTACTTGTGCACCAGGTATAAAGACAAAAAGATATCTACTTTAAAAAAAAAAAAGACTATTGGAGAAAATATGGTTAAAAGGTATCTAATTAATGCCTAAAGTAGGAGGGATAGCAAAACACTGATGAACCATTCTGAACCAGATAACAACCTAAACATTTGTTGAGGTTTGAACAACTTCGGTTTGGTTTTATGTTGGTTTTGATCCTCATGCCTTCCAAGGTTCCTCCCCAACCCTGCCAGCCAGCCCCCAAGAAAGAAAGAAGACTGATTTAATCCAAAACACTAGGACAAAGTTTATATTTTATATGTTACCAACCCCTCTGAAATTGTAACTGGATGTAGTCCTACCTGAAAATCTGAACAAAATAGTACAAAGTTGATCAGTGTCATTGCCTAATATGCATTTGCAGTGGGGCTATTCTGAACCCTGTGTTGGGAGTTACTCCCAGTATTTGCTGCACCGTCCTTATTCCAAGTAAACTTGATGTCTTTCAAAAATTGCTCCATTAAAACTGTAGCCTGGAAACAGAGTGCCTCCCCAGATTTGTCTGTAAGAACAGTACGTCCACCAACTAAAGCAGTGCTCTGCAGTGTGAATTTTTAGTCTCTGTTTTCAATCTAACTGGTAGCTCACCATTGTTTTGACAAAACATAGTAGGAAGTGCCGGTGACACTTTAAAACAGAAAATTAAGCCTGGGACAGAACTATCCCATGCACACATCCATCTCATTGAGTTCCTTTAGTGTTTCTGGGTTTTGACTAGTGTTCATGCAAGACAGTAATTGCAGCATAAACAAATAAAGAGCAAATGTATCTTTATTTGGGTTGCTCGGCTTTCTACTGTACAGTTTTCTCCTTTATATTAGCCCCTATTTCATGCCCCAAGGCTCCTTACCAGCTCCTCATTAAGGCATGCACCTTCTTGTGGCTCCCTATCAGCCTCCTGCACTGCAGCAATTAACCCATTACAGTACCAAGCACATGACTTGCAGGATTTTTCACATTCATAATGCGCTCTCCTTGCATGCCATGTTTTAAAATTAATTTTGAAGGAAACAAGAGATGTGTTGAAACACGTCAGGTTTTTACCAAAAATAGATCATGCCATACTGCTCTCATAACTTTCTTTCATGAATAATGGGGTTTTTTTAAAGAAAGAACATACAATAGAACTCACCTCCGTGGGCATCCATAAATCATATTACAGGGAGTTGCAGGGTGAGAGGTATTATTTAAACTGGAGAAAGCAGAGATCAGTTGGCAGAACTGCAAGGAACTAGCTGAAGAGGTGATCATGAGTTATGCTGAAAAGGGATCTCCTGAGTTGGACAGAGATTAGCAGTGG
Organism: Microhierax caerulescens; assembly: GCA_035590215.1. Taxonomy (NCBI): domain Eukaryota; kingdom Metazoa; phylum Chordata; class Aves; order Falconiformes; family Falconidae; genus Microhierax; species Microhierax caerulescens. The sequence goes on along the minus strand of JAVJGJ010000014.1, from coordinate 65,551,971 downwards.
AGCCCTACACAGGCTGCTCTTCGGACTGATCATTTCATAGGGTCATATTTTCATTAATAACCACATTACAGAAAAGGAAGTATGTGCTATTGAAATTTGCTGACTTTACAAAGCTGGGGAAAACTACCAATACTGAGTTGTAAATAATGCAAGCAGAGGAAAGGGAAGAAAAGGAACAGGAAGGGACCAGGTGAAATCCAGGAGTATAGCCTCAAGGTGGTACACTTCAGAAGACAAATAGTAAAGCAGTGGGTTTAGGCACCCAGTTCACATGGATAGCATTGCTTCAGCAGTTGGCTAAAAAAAAAAGAAATACACATTAGGTACTGAAACGGTTTGGACCACACTTCTTGCTAATAAAAGTGTCGGTGAGCCTTAGATGAGTTGTGCCTCTAAAACAAAAGTGTGATGAGGGAGAGTTATCTGGCAATGGTGAGGGGTGTTTCTGTTATTCATTGAATGCTGCTGCTCTAGACAAAGAACAGGCACTCAGTGTATAACCTGGGTCACCCATGTGCAAGAAAATTAATTCAAATATGGACAAGCACTAAGAAGGTGTGCTGGGAGGAGGAGGAGGAGAGGTTATCTAATACGGGAGACTAAAAGTGCTTCACTTGTTTACACAAACAAAACAAAAGCTCAGAGGGAACATAACTGTTGTCTATAAATATACAAGGAGAGAGAAGAGCTATTTAAAGGACGATGTTGACATAAGAACAAATGGTTATAAGATGGCCATGAATAAACTCAAACAGGAAATTAGGAGGAAGTGCTGGAATGAAATCCTGGAGCAGCCCTCCTACAGGAGCAGAGGGAGCAAGAAACTTCACTGGTTCCAGCATGAAACCTGAGCAGTTCATGAAACCAATTATGTGATGTGTAGTTGACAGCAAAAGCTGGGGTTTGAACTTGATGCAGGAGGTCCTTTTAAATCCTATTTCTTACGTTTCCAGGGGAAGCTGATTTAAATCTTTGGCAAGAGATGTCTTAGATGCTGATAACAATAATTAATACCTTGCACTCCAGTAATACCCTTCCATTTAAAGACCACAAAGCACATTGAACACATGTGGGAATTAAACATCTAAATATCCACCTGTGTTGTTACTGTTATTTTACAGCCAGGAAATTGCGATGCCCTGTACAACTCTTTTTGGATTACTTAGAAAAATCTGTAAAAATGAAGGATAGACCTCACAGATCTCCCAGTTTTAAGAATAAACCTGTAGTTCTGAAAATTGTCATCATGTTTTCAAGGCTTTTTAATTCCAGAAAATGTATGAATTGTATACAATCACTTGTACAAAGCTATAAGCCATATGCTGTTTAGCTTAAAATGTCAATGAGTGAGTCAGCAACAACAAGAAAATGAAGGTGTTTGTAAATGTTGCATTTAAAAAGCATTAAGACAAATGAGAGCGGTCCTTCAAAGACGTACGCATCTTCAAAATCAGAACAATGCAGTATTTCACAGTCATTAAATAATGTGTCACGTAGCTACAAACAAGAATCATATAGCTTGAAAAAAATGTTGTTTTCCTCTTGGGGAGTTGGAACAGCACCAGTTCCATGTGTGTTAGTTCCCACTCTGACTTCCACTGGGAAAGGCGCCAGGGGTGGCGAGGGATGGAGAGCAGTCGCTTCCTGGCTCTGCTCCTTGCCCTGAAACCCTTCCCTCCCAAACCTGAAGAACCCTGGCCACACTTGCTGGCATTCGAACAGGCATCCAGCATGCAGGAGGCAGAACATGCTGGTTTGGCTCTTTTCTGAGGGCTTCAAGTCCTCTGTCTCACCTCCATTGGGGCTGGGGGGGGGGGGGGGTTGGGGGGGGGGGGGGGG
>JAVJGJ010000014.1:65532989-65550032 GCA_035590215.1 Microhierax caerulescens | reverse complement strand
AGATGCTCCAGGCCCCTCACCATTCCCATAGCCCCCCACTGGACCCTCCCCAGTAGTTCCCTGTCCCTCTGGAACTGGGGAGCCCAGCACTGGATCCAGCACTCCAGGTGTGGCCTCCCCAGGGCAGAGCAGAGGGACAGGATCACCTCCCTCGACCTGCTGGCCATGCTGCTCCTCATGCACCCCAGGGTGCCATTGTCCTTGGCCATGGGGACACACTGCTGGCTCATGGGCAGCTTGGTGTCCCCAGAACTGCCAGATGATCTGCAGAGCTGCCTTCCAGCAGGTCAGCCCCTACCTAGCCTGTACTGGTGCATGGGGATTTTCCTCCTCAGGTGCATTTTGACTACACCTGATGACCTCCTCTTCTAACACATGCTTCAAGATGACCTCCAGGATGAGCTGTTCCATCACCTTTCCAGGGATGGAGGTGAATCTGACCAGTCTGTAGTTGCCAGCATTCTCCTTCTTGCCCTTTTTGAAGACTAGAGTCACACTGGCTTTTCTCCAGCCCTCAGGCACTGCTCCTATTCTCCATGACCTTTGAAAGATGATAGAGTGGGTTAGCAATAGCATATGCCAGCTCCCTCAGCACTTGGGGGCACATCCCATCAGGACCACAGATTTCTGGGTGTCACATTTGCTTAAGGGATCCCTAACGTGATCCTCCTCGACCAAGGGAAAGTCTTCCTTTCTCCAGGCTTACCCTCTCTTGCCCCCACGGTCTGGGAAACCTGAGGGCTGGCCTTAGCAGGGAAGACTGAAGCAAAGGCGACATTCGGTAACTCCACCTTCTCTGCGTCCTTCCTCACCAGGGCACCCACCTCATTCAGCAGCGGACCCACATTTTCCCTAGTCGTCCTTCTCCAGCAGATGTACTTGAAGAAGACCTCCCTCACCAGATCTTGTTGCCTCCCTGCATGTCTGCCAACATTCCTATATTCCTCCCAAGCAGCCTGTCCCGTTTTCCACATCCCATAGGCTTCCTTCTTCTATTTCAGCTTTGCCAGAAGCTCCTCCTGCCCCCTTTGCTTGATTTCTTACTCACAGGGATGCACCAATCTTGAGCTTGGAAGAAGTGAGGCTTGAATATTAGCCAGCTCTCTTGGTCCCCCCCACCTTCTAGGGCCCTAACCCATGGGATTCCTCCAAGCAGGTCCTTGAGGAGGCCAACATTTTCTTTCCTGAAGTCCAAGGCTAAAATACAACTTGTTGCTCTGCTTCCTCCACGCAGAATCCTGAACTCCACTATCTCGTGGTCACTGCAGCCAAGCTGCCGCCAACCTTCACAGCCCCAACCAGCCCTTCTTTCTTTGTTTCTTTCTTTCTTTCACACTTCACCTCGTTGGCTCCTCCACCACCTCTCTCTTCTCCTGCCTTTCCGTGGAAGATACTACAATGACCTGTGAAATGCAGAAATCCTTGGGATTATAGTGGGAGAGAAGTCTCAGCTTCTCAAAGCAGGTCCATGGAATGAACCTTCGGGTTGTCCTGCTTCCCTCCCATCCTGCATTTCTGATACAGGGATAACAGTTCTTTCAGCCAGGCAAAGGTGCACATCCCTCTCCCAGTGTTGAGAAAAATGTGACCGTTACCTTTGCAATCGCATCCATCTTTTGCAGAATGAGTTATTGATATCTGCTGATCCAATATACTGTGCTGTAATGCACCGGGGACCTTGGATTACTTCTGACTTCATCTCTGCTTTATGTTCTATAAAGATGCCTGTTCCCTCAACAACCAGTGCTAACAGAGTTTCCTAAAATATTGCTGGGCAAATTGCTTGGACTCTTGAATTTAATTAACTGTTCAAGTCAGCATATCTCAAATTAGTTTCTAAAATGGACCTGGGGCAAACACTGAAGCAGATGAATGACAGTGCTGCTTACCCCAGTAAGTCGTCAGTGTGCACAGCTCAAATGAGCCCTGCTCCAGCTGATGGTAAGGTAGAAATTCACTATTCCTAGGGAGGACATGAAGGGAAATTAAGAAAAAAGAGACGTGAATGAAGTCTCCATTTCAGAAAGTCTGTACACTACTAATCGTGATGTAGACAGGCTGTAGCAGGGAAAGGATGTCTATGCCTCTTTCGTATCAACATGCATCAGTCTGCTGCTCACCACTGTCAGAAAGAAATCTGCTTTTAATTACTCTGCATATGTGTGCAAATTTGCATATATGTACAGATATGCATATATATATATATGTATATATTTTAGTCTTAAAAAAAAGGAATCTAATAGATTTTACTTGGGTTAAGAAACATTGTGGGGAAAAAAAGGTCTACAATGCACCAGAGGGCTTCTAACGAGTCCACAAAATGAAATTCCCCTTCTTTTTAGAGAGAACAGATCAGCTGAGGAAGCACTCGCCACACCTATACTGGAAGAGGTTAAAAATTGTTCTTGCTCTGCAAAATCTCCTTGTGTTTTCTGCTTCTTTTCTCTGGGTGACAGGTTAACGTAAGTATTCCAAATACTCCATCTTTCAGTTTTAATTAAATTGAAATACATATTGTCCACCAATTTTTCATCTTGTAACCCCACAGTTTTCAGATCACCTGTGAGAGTGAGATCCTGCCATGGTAGCTGCAAACCAGTAAGACAGACACTTATGAGCCTTTCTATTTCAGCTGTTTTTGTTGCTCCCTGAGCAATGAAGTACGGTGTGGAAGTAGCACACAGTAAACATTCACTTCAGGCAACGTTAGACTACAAAGCCCAGTGCCTCTGTCTTCTTGCTGGTCTTATCTCACAGTTTGCTCAAATGATTATTTTTCCTTCAACTTTAATAAATCATATTATCTTCTCTCCATACAGAGTAACATCATCCAGAGTTTTTTCTTCTTTTTTTCAGAATCTGTAAACCAAACCCCTAAAGAAAGGTTATGGACAATTCTCAGTGTTGGTCAGTCCTAAATATCTCAGCCTCCTATTTTTGTCATTCTGTTGCATTCTTCAGCTGGTGTCCCCTCTCACTTTTTCCATCCCTCTCGATTTTACCACATGTGGTCATTTCACCAGTACTTTTGCATATGGGTTTTTCACTTCAAAGCCTGTGTTTATTCAAAGAAAAATAATTTTTCAAAGTTGATTCCACTTCATCCTTTCCTTCTAAGCTCTTTCTGTACAAAATGCTCCACAAATTACCTATTTCAGACTATGTGTATTTGAGATACAACTCAATCTTGAGGTCTGAATTTTATGAGATCTATACTAAAGTAAGGATTAAGCTTTGGTGTAAAAGGTCTACTCTGGGTGGCCTAAGATATTCCTGTTTGTCCTCTACTAATGGAGAGGACAAGTCTCACCAGAGGAAGCATGCAATACCTCAACACTATTAGTGTTCACTGTAGAAACAGGAATAAAACTATGGATTCACCCTCTTCCATCATGCTCTCCTTTCGAAGAGCTGCCATTTTAGGCACGGAGTCTAGGATCTTGGGATGTCTTCATGTGCCGGAAGAATGCTCAGCAGCTATCAAACAAGACTACAGAAAGAGGAGGTCCCAGCAGTACTTCTAAAACATAAGTGATGGAGTTTGCTAGAGCTGGCTTTAAATAAGGAATCCAGCAGGACACCAACAGTACAGAGATCTTTCACATTGCCAAGTGCTGGAAGATTAAGCAAGCAGTAAGACTTTTTCTTAATTCGTGATTGCATCTGAGTAAAAAGAGGTGCCCTCTGCTTTGACCTTTGGCTAGTATGAGAGCATGAAAAAGGGAAAGCAGAGATAAACTGAATCTGCAAGACTTCAGATACCTCTCTGATCTATGGAGACAGGAGATTACTTCCTGATGCATTTACGGTGTTTTGTGGCAGTCAATCACTGGAGTTCTTCCTTGTGCTACTGAGTTAAATAAAGGAGTTCTGATCTTATGCTGCATGGGTTTTTTTTCCCCTGACAGCAAAAACATTATTTCAGCAGTAAATTTCATGGGAGACGGTAGTTTTGATGACTTGCTTACTTGGAATAAAAATGCAAAAGCTAGCATCTAAAATTTTATTGGCTCTTGATGCCAAGGTCAGACAGAAAGAGCCAAAAGAACAGCACTGGCTTTATTAGTGATCTTTATTGCTCAAAGCACTAGAAATTGAAGAGGAGAGAAGCGATAGGCTGTGTTTTCATTCATTTAGAGGTTCCCTTGGGATGAAAGCATGCATGTGTATTTTCAATAAAAATCCAGCACTGAGCTCACTGCTGTGCCTAGGGAGACAGCATCTGGACAGCATTATTTCACTGTGTCCATTCCTCTTACTCATTACCCACTCCCACCCCACCCCCCACCCCCTGTAAATAGTATTCACCATAAAAGGTTGTACCTTGCATTTGTCCTTTTATTTTTTGTTTTACTATGTATAACTAATACTTTAATAAGCCATTAAAGCATATTATTCTTATTATTGAAACTTCTGGTCCCATTGGCTGTGTCTCACCCGATGGGATTGGAAATGCTTCCAAGCATCTGTGCTCTGCTGCCTGTGCCCTTACCGACTTCTGCATATCTATAATAACAAGACTCAGGCACGGAGTCGTCTTCCCTCCTGCACCATGCATGGTTTCCACAAAGAGAAAAGAAAACTGCTCAGGATAAGCAGGTGCCATGGCATACTCCTGTCTGAGTCCCGTTCCAGACAGCTGAGGACACTGTACCCTGGGATGCACTTCACTGCAGAGCCACCACTCAGTCGTGATGAGAAAAAGGATGTGCTTATTGGCTTTAACCCAAGCATGTCCTTAAACAATATGTCCTTTTAAAGGCTGGGGAATTTGGCTTATGTAATAACCTGTAGCCATTTTACAGCTGCATAAAGCTTTTGGGGAGCCAGCTGATGGTTTGCCAGGCCTTCCGTCTCCTTTGAATCATTTCTTCTTACTGAATTAAAATGCCAGCTCTCACCAGTAACTCTTGGTCTCTTAGGTCTTAGCAAAACTCCTCCAGGCAAACTGAAGAATAAATAAGCATTGTACTACTTTGGCTTGTCCCTGTGCCAGCCATGGTTCCTTGGCCATTGTAGCCACGAGCTTCACTGCATACCAGAACTAGCCTGTAGCTTTCCAACTAGTCAGGCAGCGTGGTGAGCAGCAAAGCACTGGCATATTGCTATCCAAAATAGTGGGATACAGCTGCCCTGCAGCTGGAATCCAAAGTTACCTGTAAAAAATCTGTTTTCTACCCCAGAAAAAAAAGTGTAATACATTCTACTGTGTGTTCACTAACTGGTTTAACAGTTTATCTGTGCATTTTACATAGAAGTATGCCAAACCTCGCACATCTTCCGGGGCAAATATCCTTCTAGATGTCTGGAACTCTGCCCACTTGCAAGTATTTGCCTGGAAATTTCAGGTGTGGTTTGGGCCTAGAGATGCTGAGGGGCTCTGGTTTCTGTTAGGTAAGTCAGACATCACATAGGTCCTGTCAGCAGAAGCTGACAGTTTCTCTATGAGTTATTGTGTATAATTTTTGCAATCAAATAGGTCCGAGGTGGTTTTAATAGGGCTTTTCAAAGGATATGAGTCTGTTGTCCACATTGTCTGTCACACAGAAGAGAAGACACCTGAGGGGAAGAATGTGGTTGGAGATCTGGGTCTCTGTGGTACAGAGCTCCAGAGACACTCCGCAAACATGAAGAGGGCAGCTTAGAAAAGCTGATCTTTTCCATTGTGAAGGCGAAACAGTTAAAGAAGCAAGTCAGAGGCTTTTTCAATGTGAGAGAAACCAGCATAACTTCTGTACCTTTATGATCTAAATGCTGCCCTAGGAGTCTTAGGGTGAGTGTGAGATCATGTGGAAGCAGAAGCAGTGCCAGCTGAGAGAAGCATCGCAATAATTCACCCCAGACAGCCAGAAAAAGTGATGGATGCCGGACTGACCACAACAGGTTTCCAAAGAACAGTGTCATTACAGCAGGCACATGTTTCGCCTCTGCTCCCAAGCAGTAACACAATTAGCTCTGAGGAAAGCAGGCACCCCTCGGTGCAACTCCATTAGGTGAGATAGCTGAGAAAAATGAGGTACAGAACTGTTGCTCTCTCTTTCGCTTGCATTTCTATGGCTGGATTTATGTTTTTCAGGTAGTCACAAGCTAAGAGAGCCTTACAACCTTTAAATGTCTGTCTTAAATAAACAAACAGAATTATATTATTGGGAAAAAAAATTTCCATTCATCTACCTTCCAAACTGTTGGCATCACTCCCCAAGGGGAAGTCTAGACATAGGTCTGGCAATAACTCTTCATTTATACTGTATTGTTTGGAACATGAGATCATCTTCATTCATTCAGAGGTCTAAAAAAGCTTCACCGACACCTGTTGCTTTGAATAAACCTATTTTGAACAACGTGATGATATGTAGAGATACTTCAGGTAGCCTGAATATGGTAACAGAAGCAACCTAGATGCACCTGCACAGTCCGCTGCCCGCGCTAATGAAACCTGTTGCTGGGGTAAGGTTGCTTTCAACAGTAATACTAACTCTAAATTAAATCTCCCTTTGTTATCCCCAGAGCTAAACCAAGGGCTGTTACCCAAGAAGCAAGACTGTGGTTAGGCAGGGGACAAGGACCCATGGCAGAAACAGTGAGACTGAGCAGCCCAAGTGGCTGAGTGAAACAGCAGACCTTGCACACATCCAGCAGGCAAACAAAAAAAATATGAGACCTCCAAGTGCCTCTCTGCAGTATTGAGACATAAGATGTAGACATAGCAGTCAGGTCATAGAATGATGGAATAGTTCAGGTTGGAAGGGACTCTTACAGGCCATCTAGTTCAAACCCCCAGCAATGAGCAGGACCATCTTCAACTCGGTTGCTTATCAGCTCAGGTTGCTCAAAGCCCCGTCCAGCCTGACCTTGAACATTTCCAGGGACAGGGCACCTACCACCTCTCTGGGCAGCCTGTGCCAGTGTTTCACCACGCTTATTGTAAAATATTTCTTGCTTCTATCTGATCCCTTGGGTCTCTTTCAAATCCAGTTTAGGTTGTTTTGTTAAGGTGAGGATTAACCTGAACTCAGAAAAGCTTATCTCCCAAAGTCTGGAACTCTTATTGTCATTCTCTCTCTGATTCATTCTGTTGGATACTACAATACATTACTCATTACGTAGACATAATGCAACCTCCTTAGGATCATTAGCTCAGCATAAAACCCCTGGAGAATGGAAAAGTTAAAGTGAAAAATCAGTCCTTACAAAGACAACATTATGCTAAAACTGAGTGTTTCAAGTATGTTTAAATGTTTAAAGTTTAAATTTAAGAACATAGGAAGGTTCAACTGTGACCAGTCAGTCAGTGGGAATATTTTTATGGGAACAAGTGCACTTAGTTTAATGGACTATGGCTACTGCCACCCTCACATGTGGTATCTGCAGTTCATCACAATAAATTCACTTACAGAGCTAATGGGCAGTACCATTGCCATGGACACACATTGCTGAGTGAAAGGAATACGGATCTCAGAGGGTCCAAGAAGTGCTTCAAACAGATACTGTTCTTAAACACATTAAATAGGGCACAGCAAGAGTTGAAGTAATCTTTGATTTGTTGCTCCTTGGACTGACGTCCTTTTGCTGGGACCACTCTTGAATATGTACGAGAGGATGAAGGAAAGGAAAAAGGGTTAGTTTATAAAGGCCATGTGTTAGTAATTCTTTTCCAGACTGCTTAATATATTTTCACTTCATCTTATCTTGTTACCCCCTAATCATAAACCTCTGAAACATTAAGTAATCTGCTTGTACAATTCTCTTCAAAAGAAGGAGGTATTTCACAATTCCTTTTAACATATGTGCTTCTCAGAATACTAGGATTAACTTCATTGTCACTGTTCAAAAGCCAAATGCTTTTCCAAAAGCCTATCGTATGAGCCACCTTTGCTGAAATGGGGTTTACTTTCATCCCGTAGCTCTGCCAGACTGAGCAGAAGATATTAGATACATTGATTTGATAGTATCCATCCATCCACTATAATAATGCCATTTATCATTCTGTAATACAAAGCTCCAGAATTACTTCAGAATACACAGTGACGACTCACAAGGGAAAAATGCATTAAAGTATTTTACCTTTAGGTTTTGCAATCTGGTTTCCATTTGTTTTACACAAAGGTTTATACTCTCTTTTATACAGAACTATGTACAAAACACGTTTGTAACACTCTAATCCAACACACGACATCAACATACAACACCATCATAATGTGGGGAATCAAAATTTTCTCAAGATTATAATGGTAAAATTCGGGTTGTTATGCAGTCATAATGCTTAAATTATTTAATAAACAAATACATGTCTTCCAAATACTCATGAAGCTGTTTTTCTTCCTTAGTATCAAACATATCTGAGAGATCTAGCTGGGAGTGTTCCTTGAAATTAAAGATGTCTAAGATCTCTTGCATTCATTTTACAGGGGTATTTTTCATATTCAGTGATTTACCCCATTTCCTACTAGCAATTTGTCCCTTACATAAGCTTATCTAAAGTTCAAACATTAAAAGTAAAACTCAGCCTTGATCCTGATAACATTTAATTGTTTATAGACAATTATTGTATTTCTCCATGTTTCAACTTTATTTTCAAAGCTACTGGTATTTAACTCTGCCTTTCCCTCAAGTTCAGTACTTCTTGTCCCCAAATAGAAACTTAATTTCCTTTAAAATATTACTCTCTGCATTTCAATTCAAAATGTCACTGCTGATGTTAATATTATCACTAGTTATAGAAATAAGGAATAACTTAATATTCCATTCATAAAACCCCACAGTTTTATATTATATCGTATTCTTGCTTGTCATAAAATGGTGGGACTTCATCAATTCATACCCAGCAAGGACTGCTATAGTTGTTCTATCTTCTTGCTAGAAGAAACTTGCTAAAAAAAAGAACTATTGGGTATTCTAGATTGGAAAAGTATGATTCAGTTCTCTTTTCTGTGTCTAGTACCATTAAGATGAGTGAATCTGATCAGACATAGAAAGTAAATGATTAAAGTTTATTTCTTACTAGTAAAAAAAAATCAGTTGTGTGGTTCCATATATAGTTATGTATATACACATACATAATAGAAGTATGCACACACAAATGCATATATTTATGTGTGTTTGTGTGTGTGTGTGTGATCCTAGTCCTGCAGTTTTCTTCTGTGTAAATAATTCCATCAACAGTGATCAGCAGGCTTTCGTGCTCCAGAAACAACAGCTCCTGTCATTAAGATTTAGGGTGTATGGGGCACTTGTAATGGAATTATAAAATCTATTTCTAAAAGAATGATTGATTCAATTCACTACCAGCTTTCAGTATAAAATAAAAACGTTCTGAACCTTAGAAAAAAAAAAGTCATGAGGCAAATGTAAGTGATAATAAATCTCCTGTATAAATGCGAACAAAATGGACTCAAGGTGTAAAATTCACTCTGCATTGCCATGTTGAATACTTTATAAATAAATCAGTTTTTCTTTTTCACTAAATAACAATTCAATAAGTTAAAATAATTCAACGTAGCTAAAATGCTTAAAAGCTGGCTGTAGCACAGTGCACAGTGAAGGTCCTTATTGACTGATTAGCAATTTGCTTCTACAAACACTGCACAGCAGTTACCCTACTTTGCAGCAGGCTATTAGAGCCTAATGAAAAATGTGCATTTTCATTAGAGTTAATGGTCTTGAACAGAAGCCCTATGCTTCTATGAGGCCTTATTTTGTACTTAAATTCTGAATTCGTGTCTGTGATTATAGCTGTTGTCCCTTGCTTGCATAATACATGCACATTGCAGAGTTTTGTATTATGGTGTGACTCCAGTGAACATGAGGAACAAAGCCTGCCACTCTTGGATGGTGAAGGCACTGCCTTGTGAGACAAGGCAGCCAGTCCCTGTCAGTAGCTGGGCTGAGGCTTGAACAGCAAAAAGCAGAAACATTTTTGTCTTTAGCTGTGTGTTTTCTGCTTTTGACATTTTGGGCTCTCACTGGACTTTAAAAACTTCAGTGCAGAGAGTGGTCTGCTGTACATGACAGAAGCTAAGAAATGACGTGGTAAGGAATCACATGGTAGATGAATTTCAGGATTAATTAGAGACCACCGTCTGGGCTGGGGATTCATCTACCTGGACAGCACAGACCTGTGCAAGGTGCAGGCACCAGGGAGGGGAGGAAGAGCAGGGCAGTGGCACAGGGCACCCTCTCTGCTGCCACCAGGCACAGAGCACTGCAGGCCAGCACTGCTAACAGCAGCCCCTGTTCTCCAAATCCACCATAACAAAAAGCTAAGGATAATCTAAATAGGCATGTAAAACAAAAGAGGCATTGTTTTACTGTTTAACAGATGGTAACATAGGCAGAGAGACCGCATCTAAGCAATCTTCTTAAGTCTTATCTGAGCCATCCATAGCCATAATACTTTCTTCTTCCATCCTAATACTACTACCCTATCTTAATACTGTTCTCATTTCTGTAATACTAGGGAGCATGTTTTGCACATTACGTCCTTTTAAAGCTTGCAAATCAGCTGATCATTTTCACAATACATCTGCACCAGCAGCAAGATGCTTCTTGTAGCCTTTGGTGTCCACATTTTTTGCATCTGTCATTGCCTCTTTCCAGGTATACCTTAGTACACATACACTGAGCTGATTTTTGGGTGGAACTGCATGTTTTCCCTCATTCATTATTTCCAACCTAATTTTGGGTGACATGGGTCCAGATTAAGCAAGTAAATTGTTGTGTTTACATGAGTATGTGAACACATATATGTGTATGTGTACACGCACGTTATATGGTTTGTGTATATGACCAGTTGTTTACTTCTTCATGATTTGGCTTCATGTGCATTGGAGCCAGCTTTCATAAACATCTTTTGTCTACATACACATAAATTATGAGGCATATATACGCCTGACTTTGAGACTTGCACTAATTTTCCTTCTGCTTTTCTTACATCTCTGAGAACTGCAATGCCTTATCCAGTTCCTGTTCGCGGTTAAAGTGGAGTTCCCAGAACCTATTATCCTAAATAATAACAGAACTGTTTTCCTCAAATTCTCCTTTCTCATTCCTTAGGGATGATTTCTGGAGTGTTCTTTATTTTATTGTCTTCTTTTTATTCTTCATTTTGCTTTCCACTTCTTCAGCTAAAACAGGGCTTGTGATGATAATGACAGTAACAACAGCAGAATTGAATGTGGCAATTTCTTTTTGTGCTCTTAAGATTTTGCTTCCTGTAAAAAATTGCTATTGATTGTTCATCAAGGTGTCTGCAGCAACCCATTATTTATATCCACTCCAGTTCATACTTTTGGGAGAGAATTATGTGGCTGATGATGTGAACAAGTGCTTTGTATCTAGAATGTTAGTTTTTGATTGCTAAGCTTCCTATAAGAAACTCTTTTATTAACCTCTTAATTCTTGTGCCTTTTGCTAAGAATCAAAAACTTCTGAAATTAATCTCAATGAAATAAGTATCTGTTTTCTTAACATAAGAGATATATAAAAGGAAGAGCACATTCCCACCTTGTCTGAATGCACTGAGCTCCTCAGTAACTCAACCAGTTCATCAGGTAGTTGCAAGCTCATAAACACAGACCACATACTCTATGTTTGCAAATTACAGTGCAAATATCTTACAGCTGTTGATATCACATATACTTTAGCCCACGGGTGTGTGGAAACATCCTTTTAACACAAAATTTTCACAAGCCACGAACTGAAAACCATGAGTAGTGGTGGCTAAACTGTGGCCAGAGGACAGCTGGTAGTCCAAGGGCTACTGATAAGGTATACTGAGCAGGCCTCTCCATAAGCCCTGTTCATTTGCAGTACAGGGGGCTACTGCTTTATTTCCCATTTTTTTGCACAACAATCAAAATACAGCAAATCTTCCTCTGAAACTAGAATTCCCAAGTGCCTCAAAACTCCAGTCTTCTCATCCTGCCACTCATCATGTTCCCGCTGCTTCAGCTTTCACTCATGGCTTTAATGGCTGGGCATCCTTTTACAGCAGGAGCCTATGCAAATGACATGTCTAAAAACACACTATAGGCAATTCACAGACAATCACATTAACTAAGAATATAAATTACATCGAAAGAACTGATTTATTTATTCTAATTGCCAAAGTATCACCTAACATAGTGCTTCTCAATCTCTTTTAATTAGAAAGACAACTGATCATTATGAAAATTGCATAGTCCAGCTTATGTTCTTTCTCTCTACTTTATGTAGTTTCTCAGTTTATGTAGTTTACTTCATTTACAATCCAAAAGGGAAATTAGACTTAATTTTAAAGTTTCTACATTGCCTACATTTGCTAGCTTATTTGCATGTAAGTTTCCATGTATGAAAATGTGTAGAGCTTTTTACTATTACTGCTTCAGTCAGGTTGCATACTGCCTGACAATGTCTCACACAATTTAATAAGCACTACCTTATGAATTTCAAGGTATAAATAAAGAATTAGTCACTGGTTCAGATTATCTGTGATACAGGCACAGAGGTATGACACATACCAACAGGATTACGAGACAGAAGTAAGACATGCTGGCAAGGTAAGGCATGTTTACAGGCAGCAGCATGAGTCAGCATCTTAATTTGGGGCAAGCAGGAATTAGGAGGTGATTAGGTTATGTCAATTTTCACCTCTTTTTAACATGAGCTGGGGAGGTTCCTGATCAAATGTAGTCTTTTCTTGCCCATTCCCACCTCATCAGGTTGAACCTAGTTCCTCCCCTGCAAAAACAGATCCTTTGGGTTAGTTTGGGAATTGTCTTGGGTTTACTCTAAAAGAACATGAATATTCTTTTTGATGATTATTTTGCATTCTTCCTTTTGGGGTAAAGGGAGTACGTACCTTCCACTTTCAAGTAATTCTATTCAGTGTTAAAAATGTGTGTAAAGTCTTAAAGGGAAATTAGGGATCCTCATCTTTGCTAGCTCTCTCTTTAACGTCTGTTCAGAGTTACTTCTAAAGCTGAGTTTGCCAAAGCCATCAGGCTTACACCTTCTATGCCTAGGGAATTCTGTATTTCAATAAATTTTGTAACTGAAAAAATAATACTAAGGGCATTTTTCCTTTTCTGCCTAATAATTCCCTCAAGAGAACTTGTACATTTGAAAACACAGCTTTACATTATCTTGAACTCAGGATGGGTTTTATGCTTCTTGGAGGAGCTCCTCAGCTCTACAATACCTGTCCCTTTCAGGGACACATTATCCTCCACACTGACAGCACATAAAATTTATTGGAAGCTGCACGTCCCAGAGAAAACTGACATAACAACTGTACTGCCGCCCTTTCTGAGAATGCAGATGTTCTCTTTCATTATAAGCTCTATCTTTTTATAAAAAAGCAAGAGGAAGAAAAGGCTGTTACTGAATTTTAACCCGCTACATTTCCAGCAACTGATATCTGGTTTCATGCTTTCCTGAAAGAATAGGAGTCACAGAATTATCTTCCCAATGGCTAATAGCTGGGCTGGCTTGCTGCAAGGAACTCAGCTGACCTTAGAAGAAAAAGAAAATTGCGTTATGCCAGACAGAGTCCAGATGCCCTGCCTTTTTCCACAACAACTCTTGCTTATAGAGAACCTTAAGGACATGAGGCTGTTAAAAGAAATTCTAGGGAGACAGGACATATGATCTTATGTAAAATCTTAAAATACAGAGGACGAATGAGCCCATTGTAATTTTTTTTTTTTTAACAAGCATATCTGCTTCTTGGTTGATGTTGCTATAATCCATCTTAAATTACTACTGTTAATTTAGTGCATTAGTCATCAATTATTTACAGCTAGACACAGAAGCATTTGTCATAAAATTAGAAGAAAAATGGCTCCTACTTATACAATTGTGTGTTTAATTTTGCCATATAATGTGACCTAAGCCATTGGTCACTGACGTATTTCTTTCTGGAAAGGGCAAAAGATCAGTTATACAGTTGCCCAACAGAATTATAAAATATATTTATTTTCTGCTGCATAACACAACCTGACAGCCACAAAAGGAGAGGCTTTCTTGCTCCCTGAATCTGTAACTTTTATCATAAGACCAGAAAAGCCTGCTCCCTCTAATGTGGTCCTTTTTCCTCTCTTCTGCATCCCAAAGAGCATGTAACAACAATCTACAAGGAGGTTATAAACCTCCTTAAAGGGAGGTTCATTAAAGGGACTGTCATGCTGGCCAGGAGAAGACAGCTACTGCATTGTGTGAAGCTCAGGATCACAGAGCTGCTGAGTCTGGAAGGCATGTCTGGAGAGTATCTAGTCCAAGCCGCAGCTCAAGCAGGGCCAGCTAGAGTAGGTTACCCAGGACCACATCCAGTTGGGCTTTGGATATCTCCAAGGGTGGAGACTCTACAACCTCTATGGGCAACCTGTGCCAGTATTTGACCTCTCCCACTGTAAAAAAAAAGAATTAATTTCTTCAGCTTAAATGGGATTTCCTGTATTTCAGTTTGTGCCCATTGCCTCTTGTCCTGTTAATGGGCAGCACAGAGATATGTCTGGCTCCGTCTTCTTTACTCTGCTTCCTCCACCTCCAAATCAGATATTTATGTATGAATAAGATGCCTCCTGAGCCTTGTCTTCTCCAGGGTGAACAGTCCCAGCTCTTTCAGCCTCTCCTCACAGAAATGGTGCTCCAATCCTTTAATCATCTTTGTGACTCTTTGCTCGACTAAGTCCAGTACATTCATGTCTCTCTCATACTGGACCCAGCACTCCAGGTGCGGCCTCCCCAGGGCAGAGCAGACGGGGGGGATCACCTCCCTCGACCTGCTGGCCATGCTGCTCCTCATGCACCCCAGGGTACCATTGGCTTTTTTTACCACAAGGGCGCATTGCTGGCTCATGATCAACTTCACTGCCCCTTAGGACTCCCAGGTTTTTCTCTGCAGAGCTGCTGTCATGCTAGTTTAGCTAAATGTGTATGACTGTCTACTGCACACCTTTTTCCTCCACACATACATGGAAACCAATGTAGAAATAAAAGAAAAATTGCCATGGGAAGCATAAGATTCCTACAATATTCACAAACCTAGCAGGTGCTTTATGTCACATACAGTTTTTATTCCCTTTGCTGTGGAAAAAAAGCACATAAATGCTCTCTTGTAAATACATTTTTTTAGGATCCAAGCTCAGTGCTCATAACCCCCTGCTCCGCCTGTGGGTAGAGCTGGATGGGGCTCTTTCATCTCTCAGTAAGCAAGTTATGAAGCAGCATGAGTGGTAATTTGCTATCTTAAATAAACAAATGGGCCAGTGACGACTGTGGAAACAGGGTGTGCAAGTTACAGCTTGCCTGGAGGGATTTAATTTCTCCACTGAACATTCTCATTCAGCATCTGAGCTTTGTAGCCCAGTGATTAATCTTCCTGAACATCAGGCTGCTTGTAACAGGTTCTGGAGGTTCCTATCTGGAGTGCGCAACACTGCTAATTAGCAGATCCACAGAACATTTAACATGCATGGTTTCTAAATGAACCTGATTTATTAAGCATGTTTATTAATGCCTTTTGCAGTCAGATACACAGAAATATTATGGCTAAAGCCATTGGCTTCACTTAGGAAGAATAATTAATCTTGAAAATAAGCCAACAGTGGTATATAAATCAAGGCATCTGCTACATGTCATCTTAAGTCTAAAGGAAATTTTTGTTGTCTTTGGTGGGATGCTGTGTGATCCTGTAACAAAGCTCATCATTATGTTTGTAGCAATGTCCAAATACTGTATGATATAAAAGGAATTAACAGATCCCCAGGTACCTGATGAAGTAAAAGTTGCAGTGATCAGATGACTCTTTTTATATAGACAGATACCAAGAAAAATAAAGTATTCTACAATAATGCAGTACTAAACTTTTGTCTAAGTGCATGACGGATGTTCTACCTATGGTATCTAGTATCTGGCCATTGATGAATTGGATTTACCCATGTTTTTAATGCAAAGGACTACGTAAGGACTAGTCTATGCTAAAAGGTATTAGCAAAATTCCCCAACTGCAAAAAACAGAAATTAATAAGAGCATGGTTTGATGTCACAGACATCATAATAAACAGATTAGACAGATGAACAGAATAAGAAAAGTGCCCAGAATCTGAAGGACACAGCTCTGAGTGTCTCCCTTATCACATTGATGGAATTCAAGTAAGAACTGAGGAGGCACTTTTGGATTCTTCCTGTAGAAGTTTCTTCTTACTATAACATTAAAAATAGTTCACTTACTGTCCAGAAAGATGAAGAGAGAACTGTACAGCAGCGGTGCTTCCCAGAATACACCAATGAACCCTGAATTAGGTGCTAGTCAAGCTCAAAGGCACGCTCTGACTCTAATGGAAGACAGGATCTGTTCATAGCTATTTGTGTTTAATGAAAAATATACTTTTCTACATACCCATTGACAATTGTGGGTGAAAGAAAGCTAAACAACAACATTACCGGTGTGCTGGGTTTGGCTGGGATAGAGGTAATTATTCAGCAGTTAATCAGCAGGTTTCTGCACTTGCCACAGGGCTTACTTGCCTTGTTGTCTATTAGAGTCTGGTGGTATAGTGCTTGTTAGTGGCTGCTTTTTGCTTTTCCTGCTTGCTGTACTGCTTATCATCTTACTCTACTGTGCCTGGAAACATTTTGATAACAGCAAAGGTGATGCTCCTGGGCTGGCTGATGGCCAGGGCATCACTGCTGTTTCTGTGCTCCTGTACTGGACAGGCTGGGGCTCCAGCGTGAACTCGAGTCAAAGGGACTGTGACCTGCGGATGAGCCCACGTGAGAGCAGAAGACCCCAAAGGTCCGTGGCCATGGATAAGCCCATGCCAGAGAAGGTACATCTCTGCATTGGTTTGACCTTAGCTGGGTGCCAGGAGCCTACCTGTAGAGGAATGAAGGCAGTGGGTTAATTACATTGATAACATGCAGCTGTGGCCCTACCACGAAGGCAGTGGGTTGGTTGACATGGACCATGTGCAGCTGTAGCTCGTTCCTGCTAAGTGGTTAAATAGCCCTGAGGAGTGTGGGTGAGGGGTGGCTGGATGGAGGAGGAGCAGTGTGGTCTGGCCT
>JAVJGJ010000014.1:65510101-65528986 GCA_035590215.1 Microhierax caerulescens | reverse complement strand
TAGTACATAGTTTTCTTTTAATATAGTCAGCTGAAATGGATGTAATGCATTCATATATAATTTTATATAGAAAACAAGACAATAAGTGTTTATTATTACAGCCATGACCTACACTAAAAGCATTAAATAGCACCTATGCAGTTATTTTAAGTTTTTGAAACAATGCTCCACAGAGTAGAAGTATTCTAAGAATTATTAGAATAAATATATATTAAGAATAAATATCCGAAGGATCACACTGTGCAGGCTTTGGAAGAAAGCAATAATTTGTTAATCCAGCTCAGCAGATGATTTCTAGAACTTTACAGTCGTGGGACATATGATTTACTTCACAGTCCAGGCCACAGCTTCTTAGTGAAATCCAGTGCAATTAATTTCTGCTCAGACTTCCCACAGCACACTATGCATATTGTCCTCTGCATCTTCCATTTGCAATTCAACAGGACCTGAGGTACCTACTGCAAACGCATAGGTTGGTAAATACAAACTCTGCAGTGATCATTAGACAGGAATGATGGCACCAAGCAACTCACCTTTTTTTCTATTAATGCCCTAGCACTCCTTATTAAAACAGTAAGTGACAGAAACACTGGCCAGGACTGTTGCAAACAATTTTCAATGGACTATTTACTTTCCATTACCCTGTAGCAACACCTTCAGCTCAGGTACAAAGCATTTCTTATCCAGGCCCCTCCTAGGTCCAACTCCAGCAAGCCATGCTGTCACATTGACAGCTTTCTGCTCCTATCACCCACTGGAGTCTCCCAGCATAGATGAGGGGTTTCAGAGATGTTCAATATGCCAAGCTCCTCTCAGCAGGGATTGATGCTACAGAAGTCTGAGAAGAAGCAAAGATCTTGTCCCAGTAGCACCATGCAACAAGAAGTTTTCAGGAGTGCTTCCTCTCTGGGAGGTGAATCCAGGCTTGACTTTGCTCTTCCCAATGTCAGTATTTCATTTCCCACACATGCATGTGGTCAATGTGATGTTCTTGAAGTGAGGATATAGAACACAAGGTTCACCATGGGACTTTTCTTGAACTCAGCATCATGGATGTTGGCTATACAAAGTTAGCTTTCTGCTTTTTTACAAACCCAGTGTTACAGGTTGGAGGTTAGATCTGCAGTACAAGTTTGAGCACTTGTAACTTGTGCAGTGTGACTCAGAAGAACAAGGACAGACATCTTAGCATCCTTACATAATTAATGGAGCAAATTAAGCACAGTTCCAAAGGGCAATCTGAAAATATCTGATACACTGCACAGAAAGCCAAGAAATTATAGTTAATTAACATTTTTACCTCCTTCCTTGAGTTTAGACATGGTCCATTTGCAATATCTAGTGAGGTGTCTTCTCCTAGCGGAAAGTACCTTGAGATGCTTTCAGGAAGAGGAAGCCTTAGGTCCTGAACCATGTCAAAAATACATGTTTCTGAAAAGCAGGTCCTTACCATATGTCTATACAATGCTCTAATGAGAGAAATACCCATGAAGCCTCTGCAGCTCAGCAGCCAAGAAGATAAAAGTCTTCAACACTGAGAAGAGAAATGTCAATAACTTACTTTGCAGCCTACTGATTATGACATTAACCTGGTAGGTGGAAGTCCTGGGCTCTGGTTTACAGGGTGAACAAGTCCCAGTGGTCTTGCCAAGTGGTCTCAGAGTGTCTGGACTACAGTCATCTTGTAAAGCTGAGTAAATTAGAAATAAATGTTCTGTGGAGCTTCACAGCACTGGTAGGAAAGTTGTCTGCTGCTCTAAACCTTATGCTCTGAAAATACCTTCACTTTCAATGATGTCTCACTGTGGAAAAATAAACTTGATCATTATAGTGTAAATACTACGGTGAGTTCCTAAGGCAGCATAAGAATACTACCTCTACATCTCCTTTCCAAAGCAGTGTTTCAATAGCCTTTACAAACTTAAATGTTTACTTGAATTATGACAGAAAACTAAAATGTATATTAATCTCTTCCTTACCAGATGTATGGAAAAAGATGAATATTTTGACAAGATCAGTTCATTATACTGCCAGTAAGAAAACCTAAAATTAAAAAGCAGTAACTGATTTTTGCAGCAGGTCCAAAACCCTGAATTAAAATAGACAATCCTTGAATATGTCTGTTGCATTCTTTTAGTAAGCAGGATTGTTGTTTAAAGAAAATCCTCATTTTATAAACTTTCAGCCAAAGCACTTAAAAAAAAAAACAACCAAAAAACAAAAAAAAAAACAAAAACAAAAAACAAAAAAACCCAAAACACAACACTGCTGAAAGAGCTGATGTTTTCTTTGTTTGCAGGTAGCGCAGTGAATAACTAGTTCATGGGTAAGATGCAGAACGTATTTTAAATTACCCCTACACTCCAGAGGTTAATAAAGCAGCATTTTTCAGAATAAGTTAAATTTATATGAATTGAAAACCAAAAAGATACTGGTGCTGTTTACTTTCTTTTTCTCTGCAACCATCATTGATTTTTGATTTGTATATTAGATGCCTGTAAAGCAGTATCATGCAGGAGACTTTTTTTTTTTTTTTTTTTTACCTTTCTCTATCTGGCTTTGCAAAAGCATCTGCACTCCTTAAATCTCCTCTTCATTCCAATTGCACTTTTCTCTTAGGCAAGAAAATGGCCTATAAAATGTTTTGAAAGTTAATTTTGAACCAGTACCAGAATGGCTCTTAAAAGCAAGCCTGTACTATAAAATCCTGCTTCCAGCTATAATTTGCTGATGTCTAATGGCCATCTGACAATTAGACTGTCTGTACCCACATATGAAAGAAAGTGGATATACAAAGAACTCTCAGTATTTCCATATCCCAGCTAGCAATAGCTCCAATTCAAAATGTAGCTCTCCAAACATATGTCAAAGAATGGAGAGGATGGGTCAGGGGGGCAGTTGTTTGCGTCACCACAGGTTTCACTAGACAGAATGCATTAAGAATATTTATGAGTTGGAGGAGCAGAGTCGCCCGTAATGCAATTGCAGCTCATTTAATTGAGAAAAGGGAATGAAAAACGCTTACATCAACATGTCTGCTTAAGCTGTCTTCTGATTTACTCCATTTGTATCAATACAGGAAGTCAAAGAGGCAAATTGAATTTATGGACCAGTGGAAGATAAACCAATTTTCTCTGGAGAATCCAAGTAACATATCTCATACCTAAGCTGCCTCCTCTGTTTTCGCATCAGTCACTATACAGAGCATTTTACAAAGCAGTAAACCAATTTAAATGATCCATACGTGTCAGCTGTTGTGTTACTCACACACCATCCCTACAGTGCAACTTTCCTCTATGCAATCGCTGCAGCAGCCCAGCTCACCACCTCAGCCCCATACCCAGCGTGAGGGTCCCAGCACAGGCATCCACACTCATCCCAGGTCTTCGTGGCTTCAGTAAGGTCCTGCCAGGGTGCTAGGCCCTCCTGATTCTCTCTTTTCCTCTAAGTGTGCTCACTTGCACAGTGGTGCTTGGCTATCAGGACTAACACGTGCTCCAAGCCATCGCCTAGTACCAATTTAATCACCGTCTTTCCCCACCATGTCTCCAAGTCTTTCTCTTACAGTTAACATAAACACGTGTGCCTTTCAGGGCTGCGTGTTCTAAGTGGCTTTTTCAACTATTTCAATAAAACCCAACTGAAAAGCTACAGTGTGTCAAAGAAAAAGCTTTAATGTGAACAGGCATGTATTTGAAAATACAGCTGTCATGGCAGAAGTTTTTCTAGACTTTGCATTTTTCTGACAGAAAATGCCAGATTAATCAGAACTGAAATGTTCTAGGGAATATGTTGACGAAATACCCAACCAACTCTAGGATGATTCCCATGGAAATCTCATTTGTTGCTGGCTCATTTGCCCTCCCCTCTTTCCTCCCCTTGTCCCTCCAATGACCAGCACAGGGTTGGGGAGCCAGGAATGAAGCAGCAAGCAACTCCCGAGTCAGGGAGTTCTATCCCAAGGGAGCTCGTGAAGTGCATTCTGGTTTTGAAGCAGTTTTTACAAGATGTTGATTCACAGTAGGCCATGGTGAGCATCCAACCTTCACACCTACAGCACCTTTCTCCCTTTTGAGCTAGCGGCAGGGCATTTTGGGCAGCATTACTGAGCTGTCCCATAGAGGCCAATCTCAGCCACTGCAGAAAATCTTAACCTCCTCCATGATTAGTCCACTATGAACACACAAGAGAAATGGAAATTAGGTAGTGCACAAAGTTTACCTTTAAACAGACTAGTGAAAATGTCACACACATGAGACTGTGTGACACATGTATGCACCGATAAAACTGGCTGATCAGGGAATGATTTTTTAAAAAATGCCAAGTTAGAGTTTCAGTTGGTATAAATCACTCCAGAAGTAAACAGAACTACGCTGATTTATACCAGCAAAAGATCTCAGTGTACCTGCCAATAAACATTTTGATTTATTTTTCAATTAAGTTTCAATGTGAATATCCTTGACAGATATCTTTATTTTGTAACTGCTCCATATTCTGGGTACCCCGGCTTTCATCCAAACCAGAAATACAGTCTTGTAACTTTATCTGGTGATTACCATCTAAATTTTTGGTAGCAAACACTAGATAACCATTATTCTATGCAAGGTGTGACTTGGCTGTTTTAATCAATGATAAATGTTTTGAGGTGACTCCAATTTTTTAGCTACTTGACTGATGTCTTATTCCTACTGTTAGTGGCATCCTTAATGCATATCAATAGCACGGTTATGATTTGTGTCTCATGTCAATTAATCATAGAATCATAGAATAATTTAGGTTGGAAAAGACCTTTAGCATCATTGAGTCCAACCATTAACCTAGAACTGCCAAATCCACTGCTAAACCATGTCCCTGGGTGCCACATCTATGTGTCTTTTAAATACCTTCAGGGACTCAACCACTCCCCTGTGCAGCCTGTTCCAATGCATGGCAACCCTTTCAATGAAGAATTTTTTCCTTATCGTAGACTCATAGAATCACAGAATGGTTTGGGTTGGAAGGGACCCTAAAGATCATCTAGTTCCAACCCCTTGCCATGGGCAGGGACACCTTCTACCAGACCAGGTTGCCCAGAGCCACATCCAGCCTTGAATGCTTCAAGGGATGGGGCATCCACAGCTGCTCTGGGGACGCTGTTCCAGTGTCTCACCACCCTCACAGTAAAGAATTTCTTCCTAATATCTAGTCTAAATCTACCCTCTTTCAGTTTAAAACGATTCCCCTTTGTCCTATTGCTACAGGCCCTACTAAAAAGTCTGTCTCCATCTTTCTTATAAGCCCACTTTAGGTACTGGGAGGCTGCTATGAGGTCTTGCCAAAGCCTTCTCTTCTCCAGGCAGAACAACCCAAACTCCCTCAGTCTGGCTTCACAGGAGAGGAGCTCCAGCCCTCTTGTCATTTTTGTGTCCCTCCTCTGGACTTGGTCCAACAGCTCCATGTCCTTCTTAACTGGGGGCTCCTGCGCTGAACACACCACTCCAGGTGGGGTCTCATGGGAGTGGAGTAGAGGGGGGAAATCACCTCCCTGATCTGCTGGCCATGCTTCTTCTGATGCAGCCCAGGACACAGTTGGTTTTGTGGGCTGCAAGCGCACATTGTTGGGCCGTGTTGAGCATTTAATCTACCAACACCCCCAAGTCCTTCTCAGGAGAGAGGAGGACACCACTTCCCCTGCATACAATAGAGGATGGAAATTCTCCTTTTTGTGGCTAATGTATATATAGAAACATTTTTTATTGTTTTTTTTATGGCAGTAGCCAGATTAAGTTCCAGTTGGGCTTTGGCCCTTCTAATTTTCTCCCTGCATAACCTTACAACAGCCTTGTAGTCCTCCTGAGCGGCCTGCCACTTCTTCCAAAGGTTGTAAACTCTCTTCTTTTTTCCTGAGTTCCAGCCAAAGCTCTCTGTTCAGCCAGGCCAGTCATTTTCCCTGCTGGCTCATCTTTTGGCACATGGGGACGGCCTGCTCCTGCATGTTTAAGACTTCTTTCTTGAGGAATGTCCAGCCTTCCTGGACCCCTTGGCCCTTCAGGCCTGCCTCCCAAGGGACTCTGTCAACCAGTCTCCTAAACAGGCCAAAGCTGGCCCTCTGGAAGTCCAAGCTATCATTTCTGCTGACCCCCCTCCTTACTTTTCCAAGAATCAAAAACTTACCATTTTGTGACTGCTATATCCAAGATGGCTTCCAACCATCACATCACCCACAAGTCCTTCTCTGTTCACAGACAGGCCCAGCGAGGTGCCTTCCCTAGCTGGTTCCCTCACCGGCTGGATCAGAAGTTATCTCCCACACACTCCAGGAACTTCCAGAACTGTTTCTTCGCTGCTGCACTGTATTTTCAGTAGACGTCTGGTAAATTCAAGTTCCCCATGACAACAAAGGCTAGTGATCATGGGATTTCTCCCAGCTGCTTATAGAATATTTCATCTGCCTCTTCATCCCAGTTGGGTGGTCAATAACAGACCCCCACCATGACACCTGCCTTGCTGGCTTTCCCCCTGATTCTTATCCATAAACACTCAACACTATCATTGTCTTCATTAAGCGCTAGACAATCAAAACCAGTCCCTAACATACAAAGCTACCTTCTGAAGAGTTTATAGCCATCCATTACAGCACTCCAGTTGTGGAAGTCATTCTAGGGTGTTTCTGTAATGGCAACTGTCATGGTTTTCCAGCTGCACAGTGGCTTCCAGCTCCTTCTGTTTGCTGTCTGTGCTGCGTGCATTGATGTAGGTACACTTCAGTTGGGCTATTGATCCTGCCACGTTTTGGGGGGGAGAAGCCCTAACTCCTATGTGACCATTCTTAGGCATTTCTATGATTTCTAACACACCAGTAACCCTTGCACCTTTGTTGTCACATGGCTCTCCATTCCCTACCTCCACTGAGACAGCAGATCGAAGGACATCACTAGCACACCATCTCTCAAACACCGTTGTGCTGTCCCCGGGCTTTATCTCTAGTGAGCCTGGTTTTATTCCTTTCCCCCTTCAAAGAACTTCTCCTTAAGAACAGTGGCAATTAGTTTGGGACTGAAAAGAAGGTTGTGTTACAAAGATGTTCAAAAAGACTATCAATTGAGTATGTGCAAGACATCATCATAATATCTTCCATAGTTTACAAAGTCCAGTTAAAGGCAGGGGCGGTAAATAACACATCCTCCTAAAAGTTGCTTTCTAGAGCATGGCTATGGAAGAATAATGTGTTGCTTTGTAGCACTACTATACCAATAAGACAATTACAGTCTTACTTTAAAATATTTATTTCTTAGAGTATTTATTTAAAAATAAAATTTGCTGTTCCTTTTCTTTCCTTCCCATGATTCTTCCCTCCCACAACCATTTGAATTCAGCATTTGAGCCATGTGAGGTCCTGGAATATTCGGTGAGGGAGAATATATTTAGTGTAAACAAGAAGTCATAGCCCTACTAAAAGAAATAGTAAATAAACTCAGCCTGATGCTGAGCTAACATGAATGTTCAGCATCTGGCTGGGTCAGGACAGGGGCAGAGCTCACTCTCTTCTCCTTGAAGAAGACCACATAAAACCACTATATGGTAGATATAGTTCCTCCCTCAAAAGACTGAAATCATGTCCATAGTAGAAAAATAAAAGCCCTACATACAACAAAGTACAGACCACTAGGGATTCTGTGTCTGATTTATAAAACATATGAGAATCAGAAACTCTTTGTTTAGACTCGCACCTAGCTGTCAAGTACTTTTTGGATGCTCAACTTCTACAAGTTTTACTGAAAACGTGGCTTTCTCTGGTGCATTTTCCCACGCACCTTAGTACGAATTGTCTCATAGCAGGCTCTTGGCTGAAGTCCTGCACTATTTGAAAGCAATGGACCCAGACAGCAAGCTACCTCCTTTGAAGTAAGTATTTTGCTGGCAGAGGAGGTTGTCTTGATAACAAGGTCATCTAACAGGTGTCTGTATTAACCAAAACAAAAGTAATCACGAACTCACTACAGGGACTGGAAAACTTACAAGGTCCAAGCTCTCTCCCCTTTTTTTGGCCTTTTTCCACTAGAAAGGGAAATGAGACAGGAATAGCAAGCAGAGTGCACTGGAACTCAGATGTTAGTGGAACATCTGTGGATCTGGGCCAGTCCCTTGTGTTTTCACTCTTGTAAGGGGATGCTAAATCAGAGCGTGGGCCAAGTTCCCTAAGAACTGCCTGGTGAGTTAAAAAAGGCTATTCTGCCAAGGTCACCACTAAGCAGACTGACCTCAGCTGCTTTGCAGATGTAGTATAGACTTTCCAACTGGGATTCAGCTGATCTTTGGATGTAGGATGACATCCTGTTTCAGGATGCAGATTCCCATGCTGTCTATGCCTGAAGTTTGGTAGAATGCATCCCACCTATAGCGCTGAGCACTTCAGTGTGCATTTGCAAACACATAAAAAACATTTTTTTTCCACATGAACACAAAACCTTTCTGTCCTTGGTATACCCTGGAAAAGTTCCACCAAAATCATTATAGAGGGATGCTTATATGCAATCCACACTATGCTCATTCTCCATTTTTTTCCTTAGTAATGATCAGGCATGCAGGATGGTTATTTTCCTATTTGTTAGAATGCCTTCAGATCATTCTGGGAAGAGAACTAGATGGCATCTCCTTGCCCTGATGAAATTGTGTCTGCCTTTCCCACACCATAATCATACACAGGAATCTTGAGCAGCACAAGTCTGATCTACAATGGCTACAAACTAGATTCCAGTCCTTGTAGTAAAGAATAACAAATTGCAAAGGGCACATAATTATTTTTAGTGCTCAGGGCTTAGTTCCAAGATAAGAAATCACTAAAACACTGAGCTTTACCACCACCAAAACCACAAACTCTCGAATGGCAAAAAGTGCTAATACACATGGTTTTCCTGATTTCATGATTAATGTTGAAGCAGAAAGGCTCCAGGCTGATTTAAATTGGCTCTCATCTTGAAAGACATTAACAGAGAAGGGGGGTTGGTTTTGATGATTTTTTTTTTTTTAGAGAGGGTGGTAGTATAATTATATAAAGTTTTAATTCAATAACTAGAACTGCCAAACTCAGCAAGAGAAATAAGATGTGACATGTAGAAGTTACAGAAGAATGATGTAAAAACCATTAAGGCTGTAGCTGTATCATTTACAAGGACAACATAGCCTGAAGGAGGACTGTGTATGTTTTAGCAGGGTGACTCCAGAAGCTAGACTTAAATAGAAGCAACAAACAAGCAAGTGTAATCTATTTTTTGAGACAGGTAACAAACTGACAGCTTCTACAACAGTTATTTATTCCTGGCCCATGGACAGCAAGGAAAACACCACCAGCAATAAACCATGTCCCACTTCACCCAGAGCTGTCCACAGCCCTAATGTGAAAGGATCACATCTAAAAACAGAGAACATGACTCTGTGTCTGTGGTTCTTCCTGGCCAATTTGGAGAGTCATCAACTGATGATCAGGCTTACTAAAATGAAATTATAATCTCTCCACATGTTCACCATTGCTACTCAAGTCCAAATCTGGACTTCAGTTATCTTAATCTTCTCTCCTTAAAGCTCTCCAATAAATGTTTGGACTCGCCATTTGGGAAATTCAAAACTGACAGGAGCAGATACCAACGCAACCTCTGTACCATACATTTCTTCCATGTCCTTTTCTTTTCCAAAGTCCTTTTCTTCCATGGCACAGTCATTTTCTTTTTGTAGGTGCTGTAGCTGTCCCATCTTTGAGGTCTCCTTCACTTAGAGCTGCCTTTGCAGTAGACCTAGTAACCTTTTGTCCTTCCCATGCCCTCCTTTTTGACATTCTTTGTGAAACCAGTGTCTTAGGGTTTCTTTTTATGCTTTGGAGTTTTACTTGCTATTCAACAGTTCCACACACTTCCTTGCAAGAAGTCCTGGCCATGGCCAGCTAATAGCTGGAAGGCTCTGCGTCATGAAAACAGAGAGTGACAGTGGATCTCTAAAGAGATACTCTGTTCCATAAAACAGCCTCAGAGAGAAAAGTAAATTGCTGCTCCAGCCCCCCACCCCCTGCGCTGTGTCTCCCAAACACACCAAAATAAGTGGGAAGGGCATGCCGGCCTCACTGCACAAAGCAACCAGGGTAGGGCTGCTGGGCCTCTGAGACGACACGGTCACACAGCAGGTGTGCATGGAAACAGCCGCATTTCTAACCCACTTAAACCACTCGCAGCGACTTCTCAGTTTCTCTTGTGCCGCCTTTAAAGTAGCTTGAGTTGCTAACAGGAGACTTTTGTCACAGGAACTGATAGATGGAAAATTAAATCGAAACCCCATCACCTTTCACAAATGCCACCCTTAACTTGCTTCCATCATAAAGTCCTCCCACTGATAACAAATTCTCATTTGTTAATAGGCTTTGCCTTTTGTTCATTTTTGGTTCAAAACTACAAGCAGTCTTGAGATTTCTGAAAAACTGCCAGTCCAAAGTTTTCTTTTCCCTTCCATTTTGGTTGTATAAGAGGACCTCATGTGTTTGGCTCATTAACTTTATGCTGTCTGGGAAGTGAAGGCAAAAGCTCTGCTTCCAGACGTAATTTGCATGTAGCTGACAGCAGCAATTCATCAGGTTCTGGATCTTAATATATAAGAATCTGGGCCTCAGTTTAATTTCTGAATCAAGTAAATCTCCAAAGCTACAATCAGGCAGCCTTTCCTAAAACAAAGAAATTTAAAAAATATTATTTAAGATACTATAATTTTCATGGCATTGTTGCTATTATGCAGACTTTAAGCAGGGCTATATGCATCTAAAAAGATCAAAGACTCATAGCCGTAGGTAACACATGACAGAATAATATGTATGGTCACGTACACATATATTCACCTTTTGATATCAGGCTTCAAAGACCACCTGGGGCAAAGTCGGGGATTTCTCATTTGTAAGATGTTTTTAGGAAGACAATTAAAAAATTATATACATTAGGAACATTTAAAATTACATTTTCTGGTTTATCAATCTTATAATACTACTACTTTGTATTTTAAATAAGCAATCTGTCTCTACAAACAGGTTTGAAATCACCCCAAAAAGAATTCAGCCTTCCAGCTAGAACATTAAGCATAAGGGGAAAAAAGCTGAATTCCTCTCTCAGGTGAAGTTAGAGGGGGGGTTGCCCTTGATTTTGATTCAGGTACATTTTAACTGTGCAGATTAAATTCTATAGTCCTTTCTCGGCTGAAATTCTCACTTTTCTTTCTTTTTTCTTTCTTTTTTTCCCCCAAAGAAAATATGTTTGCTTTAACCACCATGTAGTTGACTGAACTTTATTTGCTTTTGAAGACTAAAATATTAACTAAGGCCTTAAACTCAGTTGCTGGCTTTGTTATTTGGTCAGGCTGCTCAAAGCCAAGTGCAGCCAGGAGCTCTGGCTCAGAGCTATTGCAACAGGAGGAACCTGGCCACCAGCACCAAGAAATGCAGTCCAGAGACCTCTGCTTGGCAGCTTTAGAAACAGCTTTAACAGCTTTACTGTGCAGCTGTCACAACTGCATACCTGTACCACAGAGACCCTGATCCTGAAGTCCCTTGTTGAGGCTTAACCTCACTTGGGCAGCCTGACTTAGACCTCAGACCTCTGTCCCACCAAGGCTCAGCTCTGAAGCCCTCCCACACCTTCCTCCTGTCAGCCCACCAGTTCACACCATGCTTAACACATACTGCAAGGTTCAGATTTTTCTGGAGGTTAATGGAGTTGAGGCCACTTTTTCTTCAAGGATGATCCTGGTTTCTCCAAAACCCACACATTTTACCTTGTTTAATTGTCTAGGGTTTTTTTTGGTGTAGTTTTTGTTTGGGTTTTGGTGTTGGGTTTTTTTTTTGCAAATGCATCTTAATCACTAAAGCCTGAGACTTGCTGGACCTGTGTTCTAGCTCTTTAATCACTATTCAAAATCACCTCAACTGTCAACGAGGGTGTTGTGTTGAAGCTGCGCCTCTGTGCTATGGCCAGGCTCTGACTCTGCAATAGCCAAGGTTGCCACAGGACACTAATTCAGCAAGGGGGAAATCCTGAGTCCTAGCCACACCTCGATGACTGCATCAGTGTTTTACATTACATAGCCACCTGCTAAAACAGGCATCATCTGGAGCAAGGACTGGGCTCCAGCTTTTCTTACCAACCTGCAGCTCTAGCCTCCATACTACAGAGTAAGTTCTTCTTCCCAACCTTGTTCTGCCCTCAGTTGATTACTGAAGTGTGGCAGGTCCCTCTCCACCGAGCGAGTGGACAATGTCCCACCAAGAATCACTTCCCAGCTGTGGACACAGCACTTCTGGAAAGAAGTTTTCTCTTGCTACCAGGTGCAGCTGTGCATGTGAGACACATCTTACAGTTGCAACAAGTCCCAGAATATTTTGCTGTTTCACCATAAACGAAGGAGTGTCATGGCAAATGTTACTTATGTATTGGGATGCAAGTTAGCTGAGGTTCAGGCTTTGATCTGAGCTGCACGGTGTGTGTGGCGATGTCTGGATTGATTATGTCAGCTTTTATGAAGTGTGTAATTATTTTCAAGTGTCACTGTTAATCACACCTTCCCTTTAAAAATACCAGAAACTTAATGCTGTAATCCATATGCATTGGCAATACTTTTTTATTCATTATTTGCTTACTGACAGCTGCAAAAAGAAAAATTAGGCTGTCTGTAAGTCACTTCAATCCTTGACTACATCTTGGGTTTTTTTTCCCCCTGTGGGGATATAAATGTATGATCTGGAATGGCCAGTTACAAACCCCATTGTTAAAATCATTAATACTTTCATGTTTTCACCCGTTGCTTTATTTTATTTAAAGAAAACAAATAAATAACAAATGTGTTACTAAAATTCAAATTTGAAAGAAGCTATAACTAATATACGTTGAATGTTTATTTAAGTTCTGTAAGACATTTGTACTAAGCAATTAGTCTGAAGCCACTGATTTAGAGATGTTTTTGAAATTAAAATTGTTTAATTTTAAATTAAAAAATAATTAAAAGAATTTGTTTAATTAAAAACATATTCAGAAAATGTTTGCAGCAATTTCTTACATCTATTTATTTTATGAAAACTGGAATAGGGATTTACCTGATCTTGCAGTTTATTCTTTACTTCAGGCTATAATGTGGAATTACACTCATTTATCTTCTTTGGAAATTTACTTAAAGGAAACAAACTGAACTTTCAAGAAATGGTACGACAGTTCTTTGTGAAGGCAAAAGTAAAAAGAATTTATTTTGGAGATGGAGCTTCAGGCACTGTAATTAGTTACTGGAATGGAATTAATGACTTGTCACTAAAAAGCCAATTCTCCAGCTGGAACATCTGGCTGGGATATGACAATTGGCTGCTACAGACATTGTGTTGGTGTCACGTTATGCGATAAGTAATAGGAGAAGGCAAAATCTCTAAGAGAATGAAGATCTAGTTTTATGATTGTGTTCCTACCAACTAGAAATATGGTAAGAAACCCACACAATGTATCTGTTGTCTAGTTTGTAAGTATAATTGCTTCTATCTTGGATGGTATCTACATTTTCTTCTTACTGTTTTTACGAGACAATATAAACTCTTAAAACAAAACCAAATGTATTCTGCAGTCATGTTTT
This sequence comes from Microhierax caerulescens, assembly GCA_035590215.1. Taxonomy (NCBI): domain Eukaryota; kingdom Metazoa; phylum Chordata; class Aves; order Falconiformes; family Falconidae; genus Microhierax; species Microhierax caerulescens. The sequence continues at coordinate 65,515,369 of JAVJGJ010000014.1, read as the reverse complement.
AGTTTTCATTATGCTCTTCTATGCACTTCCAGTAACATTATCACAGTTCAGGTTTTACTTGCTGCTCAAATGAGCAATTCTGTGATGCATTTTCAGTGTTTTGAAGTCCATGGTCTTGATTTGAAATACATTTGCAAAATCCAGTAATTGCTTTGTTCAGTATATGCAGTTGCCCCACCTTTCAGCCATCTTTCCAAAAGAGTTTCCCAAATTAAGCAAAAACGAATATTGCTACATTGCACACTATGTTAATTACTAGAAATAAAGGTACTGTCGTTGCAGAAACTTATTTTTTTTAATAAACTAGTACCGTACAGTTTTCCATGTTTCACTCTTTTGTGTTTTATTTGCATGTTATGTGTGGTAATCTTTCAAGTGAATCTTTCCCTGTTAGTTAATACACTAACCTTTCAGAAAGCCAGACTCAGCAATGAAAAACAAAAGAAAGAAGAGAAAGTAATTCTGATGAAAGGAAGCTGTTAATCACAGAAGCACGTATTTTGCTTTTCTGTTTTACTGAACCAAGTCCTTAAAGCTATCCAGATGCTACAGTTTCAGAGAAGCACTAAAGTAGAAAACAAAATTATTCTGATTGTCCCAGGGTAATTAAATTTAGAAGGGGTGGTGTAAGCATAAGTTGAGTTAATTTTATTTTTTTTAAACATGAGCAGGTCAAACTGTGAAACATACCAAGCTGTGCTTGTGTATTCTTCTTTTTCCTTAAGTAACTGCAGCACAGTTACAAATTCACTCTAGTTATGCTTTCTGCTTGGTAGCACGCCAAAAGGTCTCCTTTTCATCCACCCTGCAAGGTTCCTGTTTCCTTTTGTTCTGCCTCAGTAACTGCAGAACTTGCCATCTAGGTATACACACAACAGCAGATGCATATAACTGCACTCTTTACAGAAAAACTTCTGTCTCCAAGGTAAAAATAGAACAGATTGATGGGGTCAGTATTAAACTGGCTGCCTCTAATGAGTTAAAGATTCCCATCTGTTCCATATACTAATGTGGTTGAAGTTTGCAAGAAGGAAAAAAAAGATCAATACAAATTTATGGGCTCTTCATAAGCACTAAATTAACAGCAAGAGAAATGCAGAGCTGTGTGGAAGGGATGCTCCTCTGAGGCTTATAAAGCTAACTGAGCACAAAATGATATAATTATGGTGTTAAATAAGACTTCTAGGGTAAAGTTCCTAGAAGATAAAAAAAGATGCTTGCTAGAGCCTTGACAATTAAAGAATCCTTTCCAAAAGGAAGTCTGCGCCATCAGCCTATCTGTTGGGGATCAGCTACCCCTTCACTCTCTCCCTCTTTCTGTCTTTCCAGTTTCTCAAATTAATCCTCAGCATTTCCAACTCCCCTGTCTAATTCCCCTTCCCCTCCATGTTTCCCCAGATCTTTACTTCAAGATTCAGTGCTCCAGCTGAAAGCTATTCACTGGAGCTGGCCTCCAGGCTATGCTGCTGCTTCTCTAAATTTACTGTGGCTAAACTTCTATCGGTCATCCCTTCAGCATCAGCCATTTGCTCCCTGATGATTTCCCATCAATGGGCAGAGGCAGCTCCCTTTTTTCCTCTGTGTTTTTTTTTCCTCTTTATATTTAATAAAGTGTCTGATACTCTTCATGCTTCATTAGCCTCTGTTCTCAAACTTTGTGTCCCATTCTTTCCCTGTTAGGCCAACATTTTTCTCAGTAACTTCATCCTCAGAAACAAACTGAGCTGCAGATGACCATTTATGCTCAACAGCTTTTCCTGTGTACCCTCACTGCTAAAATTTCTGTGCAGACTATCACTTCACCGATTACTGGAGCAACTTTTTCTTCTGATCTTGACTGTCTCCCAGCCCAGCATCTGTACAATCCTCTCTGCACTTCCCCTCTTCTGTCACATGAGATAGGAATGACAGCAGTCTTTCAAAGGTCTTTGAGGTGGGTATCACCCAGCCTTCACTCAAATACTTGGTTTTAGAGAATGGGAGAACTTAACAGTGTAATTCAAGTGTTGCTTTGCCTCTTGCCTCAGTGCAGAGAACTGCATCAGGGAAACCACATTTATTGGTACAGAGGTAGCCAAGTACCTTGAAGCTGGAGGCCTGAACTATCCCCCGTGCACCTCAAATCGTTACTTGATGAAATATCTCTGCCTTTTCATAATCATTTCTCTCATCACCAGTCAAAAAAATAACTTCTGTAAAATTCTATGCACAGTTGTTGGCTGCAATGATTTTTGGTACACAGAGGCAAAGTTTTGCTACTTTCTCCTTTGGGCCTTTTGCCCTCTTGCAAAGATACTTGTCAAATCCTAATGACTTACTCTCTCCTCCAGCTGTTAAGCCAGACAGTTCCTTCCATACTGCAAAGTACAAGTGCTGTGTATTGAATCTATTGACATGCAAAAACTTACCAAGCAAACAAACTAAAGAAAGTTTTAGTTCCTGCTGAATCAAACCAAAATACAGGCAAGCAGTCATGCTGGCCCAGATCCCCCCAAATTCAAGTCCTCAGTCTTTGCCATTTTGCCCAAGCCTAGGAGATAAGTATCTATCAAGTCTGGTGGTTGTCTTGGACACCAGCCACAGAGCCTCCCTCTGGTCACACGACCGGTCTTGCAGAGGGCTTTTAGCAAAGTGGCCTCTTTCCAACAGGTGAAGAATCGATGATGCCATGACCTAGATTAACCTTATAATTACAGCTTCTCCTAGGAGATAGGGCACATCGGTCTGCACCTTCTCAGCCTGAAAGGAGCCTGCTCAGGAGGCAGAAATCATCCATTTCTTGGAAAATGCTCCAATCATGGGCAAGTTAATTAAAAAGGAACACCATACCTACTTCTTGTATATTAAAAAAAAAAAATGGTAGTAATGGCTGCATTTTACAAAAAGCCTGTGGGAACGTGCTATGAGTTTAATAAACAAGCTTATCAAATCAAGCCCTTTGGAGGAATATAGGAAGAAGGACTCTTTTCCAGCTCCAGGCTGGTCTCCTGTGAAGTCCCTGTCCTGCTGAGCCCAGGCAGTCATGCAGACGTGAAAGAGAATTGCCAGGCAGCAAAGCAGCTGTGGCAGCTCACAACATCCCCATGCTAGGTAGTGAAGCAGGATTTTCAGGATCTAAATGCCATCTCAGTTTCACTCTGCTCAGCAAAGGGTATGCTGCCCTGCAATAGTCTTCCTTGGCAAAGAGTCAGGAGTACTTTCATGGATATAGCTCCAAGTATTGCTCCTAGCTGTCAGAGGCATAAATAGAATTTTAAATGTTAACGCATATAATTAGAATGCTTTCAAGAGTCAATATTTTACTTCTTTTTACAGAATTCTACCTACATAAATCTCAGCAAAAAGGACTACATTCCATATGCAGGCACAGGAAGAAAATCTTGGAAAACACCACTGATTCTGGAGATCATGTAAGTTTAAACATGCAAGTTTAGAGAGGGATTCTATTTTCTGTTTCTTAGTACATTGCTGATAAATAGTGTCAGCCTTTACCGTAGTCTAATTACATTTGATGCTGAAGAGCAACATACAGATTAAAATCAGCTGTCTGAAAGTGAACATCTTCTGATTTGAGAACGTAAGAATATTAAAATATAAAACTAGCATAGATTACTGTAATTCAGTAATGGGGATTTATTATATTACTTGCAAGATACGGAGTTAAATTTTTAACATGGATAACTGGGCTCAACTTTACCTTGAAATCTGGCAATAATAAATGAAAGAAGTCATTGTTCTAACTATGCATCTACAAGTTGGAAGTGAAAGAAGGCAGCTTCTCTAAATTTGGAACTAAGTAGTGCTTAGTTGCCATTTGTTGTAGTTTGGTCCATTTTTTAAGTTGGTGCTGCCTACAGAGGCAGTAGAATGGCTTTGGCTTAATTTGTAACAAGACCCTTTTTAAAGGCAGTTCTTGAGTTTTCAATGGAATCCCTTTCTTTCTCCTTTATCTGCTTTGCAAGAAAATGCTAGGATGAGTTACCCATTCTTCCATGTTTTCAGACTGCAGAGAAAAAAATATATGTAGCTCCAATGAGATCCCTAGAGTCATCTCCAGAACCGATCTGCATTAACTGCATAGAGGTTAGAGGAGGAATTCACAGAGAGGGTGGAATACGTTACACAAAACTTCTAGGGACATTGGAAAAACACCCCTGGTAAGCCTCAGTGTTCAGAAGTCTTTCATCCTTTCAGATGCTCCACATGTATGAGGTTCAGCCTAGCTAAAAATCATCATCACTTATATGGGAAGATTTTTCAATATTTTCCCCAGATGCACACAAAAATGCTATGGTTATATGCAGTCTAATGGTTTTCTGCTGCTAAAAGACAATGAGTGAATGAGTCCTGTTGACCAGAGGCAGAGGAAAGAGTGGAAAGTTTTGTGCTGCTTCCCATATGTTGTTATGAGCCATTACATGTGTCAGTATTTCCACTACAAATAATGACTCAGAGCCAAAGGAGATAACTGCAAAGCATAACATCAAAATCAAATTACAAGGTGAACTTCATGTGTTTCTGGATATGGACATAATTGCTATGTTCTGCTTTATTGGGGAGCTCTTTCAATCAAGGCATCCAGACTGTACATTTAAGATAAGTTTACAACCTTGAGTAAGTTTTCGATGTTTACACATCTTTGACTAAGTTCAGAAAAGCTTGTCCTTGTGTTTACTGGACTCTGTAAAACTCGGGAAAGGGCTCTTGCAAGGTGATTGCATAGTATGGAGGCAATGTTCCCTGCTCACGGGCAATGGACACTGGCTTTCACTCTGATATGAAATCCAGTGCCAGGAACAAGAAGTTCCTGTAACTCTGCTAGTAGGCACAATCAGAATGCGAGATTATTTTCCGAGCAAAAATTATTTTAGGACGACTACTGCAGTCTCCTTACAATCCTTCCACACTAGTTCTGGTATAATTGTTCCCACAGCTGAGATCCCAGATCCCTGGCCCAGTTCAAATCTCCTCAGCTGGGCTGAGACCTAAAACATTGAGCCAGGTGAGCAGGCTGCACACTGACCCGGCAGAGAAAATTTGAGCTCTGCATCCAAGACGACTCTTTCTGAAAGCACCACAACATATTCAAACCTGAATTAAAAGTCATCCTCCTTCCAGGAAGACTGTTTCATATGCATACACCTACCTCCACATATTGTTAGGTTTTAGGAATGTTCCAGCTCCCTTTGTTGGGTCTTGTCACCCCATCACAATTAATGAATAGTAACAAAGTTTTGAGGTGCTAAACAAGCTGTTTTGCATGCTAGA
>JAVJGJ010000014.1:65485716-65510001 GCA_035590215.1 Microhierax caerulescens | reverse complement strand
TGCTAGCTCCAGGAGTGCTGCACAGACTAGCCCAGCCCTTGGCTGCCTGGTTCCCCTGTGCTTCCAGCTGTGCCTCCTCCCTGTTCCCTTTCACCAGAGTTGGACTAAGCTCCCTGCACAGTCCTTTCACTGCATTTTGCTCCTTTACCTCCTCCTGGCCTCAAGTGGCAGCAACCTTCCTTCTCCACAGGAAGCGTTAGAGCAGAGCTGGTGAACAAGCAGGGTCATACAGGGAATGTAGGGGTGAGTGAGGGGGCAGCTATGCTGATGCAGCAACTCCCATGCATCAGGCCGCTGATGGAGATGGACAGAGTCCTGCTGTCATCCTGCTCCATCACGGGGTGAAGTTCCTGTCTGAGAGGAAATTCCCATGCGCCTTCTCACCATCCAAATCAGATAGAGGGCTGGCTGGGACTGAAAAGCGGAGGTTCCTCTCTCCAGCCATGCATCTGAAATTGCAGATTCCTTGGCTAAAAGGTCTAACAATACTGAAATAGTAGCCAGTGCTGTGATAATAACACTTCAGTTAATGATGCTGACCATACCCCTCTTCACTGGCACAGGACTTCTTTAAAGGCTCATCAGTCCTTGAGCCAGAAGGAACAACTAATCTTTTAGTCTAAATCCTGGAACTAGAACTTCATGTAATGTATTCCATATTAGTCCTGAACTTTGGCTGAATCTAAATCAAGTATTCCAGAAACACATCTAGTTAGGTTTCTTAAACCTGGAGCAATGGGAATACACCACATAGACCTTGAGATATTCCAGAAGATCACTGGATCAGTGATTATATCAGATATCTGCACCCTGCTTGAAATCCTGATTTTCCTATCAAAGATCCCAGTTTTGAGTTCTCTGCTGTTGCATTAAAGAGCTGCTGGTTTTCTGAGGCTTTTCCTACATGTAGGTATCTGTAAGCAATGAGGAAATCACATCTGCAACTTGAGTAATTTAAGGTAATTGTGTTCAGGTTTCTGCCTGTTTTCCAGACTACATTTTGGACTCTTAAAACCGTTTTAATTTTTCAGCAGAATTCTCAAAACTAGGACCCCAGAGCTGAAGTGTTCAAGTGATGGCATTGCAAGTGGTTACATAGACAGCCCTGCCTCTCCTCCTGCCTGTGCCTTTGCTTACACCTGCACAGGTCACACTAACCCTTCAGCTAACTCTCTCAAAGGAAATGCCTGTCCTGCTAGTTGTGTACCTTTCTCTTAAGATCTTCTTGATGTCACAGCATTACAGTGCATCCCAAAAGTGGGACCCACAGCCTCTGTTTCAAAATCCACAGTCTTAAATTAAGTTGTCTCCAAAGGTCCACAACCCAGATCAACCCACTTTACAAAATAATCCAGCTTTACTTTGTACAACTAGTCTGTCCCTATCTTTATTTATTAATCCAGTAGCTTCAGGTTACCTGCAAATCTTGCAAGCAATGATTTTCTCTTTTCTCTGGTTGATTGATATAGCTATTGAGTAAGAATGCCTTTGATTTACTCACAGTGTATATGTAGTCTCCAGTGAGATAAAGGTGCTGGAACTTAGTCAAAGGAGAAACTTAAAAATAATTCTATCGGTGTTTTCCCTTTCTTCATTTAGAATGTCTTTTCCAGTTATCCTTGCCAGACATCTTCACTTGATTTCAGACTGCAATAGAACTCATGTGCAAAATTTGGTAGTTTGGGAACAGTCTCTGAAATAAGTTGGACTAAATGTCATTCACCTTTGCAAGCTAGTCAGAGTATTTTTCTATCACTGCTGAATTTTCATTTGATAAGACAAAGAGATAATTTGCAGGAAGTGAGACTGGCATCTACTTATAATCCAAACCAGCCTTGTGATGTTCAGTGTGCAAGAGTGGGGGCCAGCACAGGAGAAAGCACACCCTTTTGCTTTCACTCTGTATGGACCATCCCATTCAGACTCTTCTGACAACAGAACCCTTTAAATTCCCAGTCCTCCACTCCTATGCATAAGTACAGCAGTACTTCATCCAGAAATAGCTTTTTATCTTCACAATCTACAGTCTTCTTCCTCTTGTTTAAAGGAGAAAGTGCCAGTTTCAAAGCAGCAGCTCAATTCCATCTTCTTTAAAAACAATGGAAACTTTCCAGATAGTGCAATGGACACAGGATGAGATTCCCGAGATCCCTTATTCTTTACTGGCGTTTTTCCAATGCATATAAATTTTTCCAAATGTGTATAAAGTGTGTACTTAATTTCAAAGTTGGTTGTTCAAGCAGGACAACTTTAATGTCTTTTGTCCCAGGCAGAGGTCCTGATGAGACTTTCACAAGTCTAAAGTAGGAAATGCACACAGGCAAATTCAAGGTCAGTCTTTGCCATTTTACTTGTATGCAGGTAGTACCCTGGGAGCTAGAAAACCAGTTGAGCAGATCAGATAGGTCAGCTCAGGAAGCAACAAGTGATTGTCACCCTTCACTCCCAGACTCACGCAGCCAGCCGTGCTGCCCACTGAAGGGCAGCTCAAAAGTGATCAGCCCTTGAAAAATTGCTCTTTCCATCTACCTTCCTGCACTTTTTCCATGGGGCAACCCAGCCTCGGTTGGGTTATTCTGGAAGTAAAACAGGAGCATCTACAACAAACATGGCAATGATTCAGCCATCCTGATGCAGAAATACATGCTTCTTTCCTGAAAGGACAAAACAGACTCCAAGCTTGTAAAGCATGCAAGCTGCTTCTTTCACAGGCTTGCAAAAAGAAAAATAGGGGGATCAAAACAAACCTCAGAAGATGTTTAATGCCACTAAGGGATAAATCAGACCCTTTTTTTCTGCCAGAAGAATATACTCTGTACTGTATAGCAGAATCACAGTACAGTACTATTATGCATGGAATCAAATCAACTAGTCCATCAAAAACTAGGACAGTTCTGCATTTTATTCCCCTTTCCTGAGATGAAAGTATTCATATATATTTACAAATGGCCTGAGGAAAAATATGAAAAGTTATAGAAATGTTTTAAGTAAATAAAATAGCAAAAGTAATAATTGCACTGAGTGGCAGGGAGGTTAGAATGAAGATGGAACACAGAAATTATTGTAATACTGGCAAATAGAGGAAATAATTATGATTAAACAATGAAAAGGACTCCCAGTAACACACATAGTAATAAGAGTATTTATAGATTGCTAAGAAACATTCTCTGACCTTAGTTAAACCATCTGTCATTTTGTGGGTGCAAAATGTGGAAACTGCAGCAAAACCTTAAGGGGTTGGAGTTCAATCCCTTTCTAGTTGAATAAGGTGTCCACATGTTACAAGAACAGTTACCACATGTTCTTCTAATAAGCTTCTGGGAAAGCAGAAAACTTATTGCAAGTTTTCTCTTTTGCAAGAGAAAGACTGGTTCATGCATAGTTGGTAGCTCTCTTACTTTGAAAACCGATATTTAAAGAAAATCATTAATATACATTTTCTTTGTCTTGTACTTCTGCCCTCCTGGCTTTTATTATAAATTTGTATTTGAAGTGAAAACAGGGGCTGCATATTTTTATGATTTTTTCATTTTACACAGTCTTGTCTTTCTGATACATGCTAGCTTTGGTTTTCAGTAGTCTTGTGTTGCTATCACACCTCCATCTAGACAGTGCCAAAAAATTGCCGTGTTATGTGTGAGAAAGAGGGTTAAATCTACCTATCACCCTACAGGATATAAAACTTATCATCTGGAGTACAGTCTGGTTGACAGAACCACTAACTGTTCTAAAGGTAAGGCACATATCCCTCCATTTCTTCTAGAGGTAATTCTTTTTTGCAAATCAGAGTGGGAATTGCAGGAACCCCATTTGTACCTCAAGCATAGGATTCAGCCGGCCAACCTCATCTTCTTTGCTTAGCTTTGAGAAACCACCAGTGGTTAAGAGTACACAGCCTCATTTTGCACAGAGGTATGTGAGCAGCTGTTTATGATCTCCCTCCAAAATTACTTAGTTTCCAGCGTGAGTTTCCTTCCCAAAGGTGTTATAGTAATTACAAGTGCCAATGGTTTGAGCTGACACAGAAAAAAAAAAATCATTAAGTATTTTTTCTATTTATTAATCTGTCATAGAAGAGAGCAGCAATAACCCATTTGCTGTGACATTCTTCTTTACTACAAAAAGGTTGAAAGCAAAGTAAAGAAAGAAATGCATACTAACAGAGAACTGTTTTAATCAGAGATTGTAAAACAAAACAAAATGCCAGATAAACCAAGTCTTGTTCATTAATAAGGGCCATAGTTTTGCCCTTACCTTTTCTTCTGTACAATTTGTTCAGGGCAATGGGGAGTTCCATGTAAAAAAATCAATGGTTCGATCTGGCTCTATAAACACCAGGCAGCGCAGCCTTCTGCAGCATTCTGACAGATTCAGGACAAGATGGATGAGATTCTCTCCTTGAAATTTGCTCTCTGAAAGTAGAAAAATAACCAAAGGGTGGCATACTAGAAAGAGCATAGTCTTAAAAAAAGGTAATTCTCTAGGATAATTAGAAAAGCCAAGTAAATTGTTTACTTTTCCCTAACGCGAACTGATAGCCACTCCCTGGTGTGATTTGTGCCATCCAAGCCAAAAGAATCGTTGAGGAAAGCAGCAACATCTGTTCTACCTCATAATAACTCACCCCTAAGGCAGGTCTCTGCAGGCAAATGTCAACCCGCTGGCTTCCATACTAGGGGAGGTAACAGTGGCTCTTCCTAAGGACCTGAGGCAGATCATCACATGTGCAGGTATAGACTGCAGGACAGAGAAGAGAGCTTATGGCACTAATTTGAGCATTTAAGCACAGACTATCACTCCAAAGGTGAAAGGTGGAAAGCCCTGAAGAAGACACTGGTTGCTCTAGGGGCACTGTGAGACCTCTGGACATCGCATTGTCCCACGCGTTCCCTGTGTGACATCCTTTGATACTAACAAGGTGCAGGATGAGTTCAGCCAAACTCACATTTAGGTGGAAAAGAGGGCGATGACCCCAGCTCTTGCTTAGCCAAGCAGATAACAAAGTGGTCATTAGTGTGAGTGATTATCAAACCTTCCCAGAGGGAAGTGCTTTTTAAACTGTGATCCTTTCCTCATAGCATATAGATGATAGGTGGTCCTCTGCCTGATGCACGCTCGTTGTCTGAGATGTTCTATATAATTGCTTCAGATTGACTAGTGTACAAGCAATAGATTACAGCTCTGTAGCCACTCTCCCTCTTCTATTTCTGTTTAATGGTTAAGCATTTAATACAGTACTTTTTCCAATTTAATTTAAAAAAAAAGGAAAAAAGTTACTGTTGTTCAAACTGTATGGCATATTACTGCATAATTTATGTGCCCACAGCAAAGTACAGATTCATTTATAAATGGCACACACAATAGCATCTTCCTGATAACATAAAATCTCAAGATATGACTCACAATAGAGTCATGGCTCGTAGACATAAGAGAAATGCTTAAATGCCTTCCTTTGTGCTCAGAAACCTGCCACAGTGATGGTGCTCAGTGCACCAGCGATGTCACACAGTTTGCAGACAAACAGGAGTGTTGTAGAGTGCCTGAAACAGCAGCTTGCTCTGGCTAATGGAAAGGGAGTCTTCCAAAATAGCACTGCCCTCCAGGCTGCTGTGTGCAGAGGTCAACCCAAAATGCACAAACTTAGGGACACTGCATCCTTTACTTTAGCCGTGTCAGTCACTCACTTGAATACTGCATGGATATACTGCCCAAAATCTGTGGTGACTCAAAACTACATGTGGTTTAGATGTCCGTGGAAATTTCGTGTAGGGGAGGAATAAGAAGTAAGAAGGGCAAGATTTGACCCTTTTTGGAGTAACAGAGAGTAGCAGAGATGAGTCAGCCTGTAAGGCACTGATATAACTCTGCATTCAAGGTCACCATAATGAAATTACATCGTACAGTTGAAAAGTAATCAGAAGGCTGCTCCAATGTTCATTTGGCACAAGACACTCTCTTATCAAAAGAATCAAACTTTGACAGCCCTAAATGGACTTCTCACATTTCTGTGCAGCTCCAGTTTAATTCTCTAAATTGCTTATGCTTGCCCCACAATGACAAATGTAATCACACAAATTAAGCTTACTCCCTAGTTTACTAGAAGCCAAGTTCCATAACAGCTTCTGTGCCACGAGAGTATCCAAGTACACAGAGTATCTTCTGAACCTGTGCGTGACTTTGAGTGACTGTCTGGATGCCAAAAAGGAAAAAAGGAAATTCATACTGACTTGTAAATGAAATAAGAAACAGCACAAAATGTGTAATGCCTGCCTACCTATGGAAGCCTTTTACTAGACAATACTAAAACTTTTGTAGATGTAGAGACACAGAAAATACACAGGTGGCTGGGAATTTGTTTGCAAAGAAGCAATTCAGAACGAAGTAACTTAAGCCTCCTAAAATTCCTTATTTCTCATGGTGCCAATACAGGAATTGCCATACCACAGGTAACTACTGGCCCTTTTAGCACACAGTTTTTAGATTCAGGCTAAGCTATTTAGATGTACTTTCCTACTGATATGCTGTATGCTATTCAAGGCACTGTCCACAGCCTTGAATATAACAGTTGAACACGCTGCTTATGCTCCACATCCAGCCTAAACAAGTCGCAGTGAATTTTCAAGTTATCTGAAGAAGCATTAGGGACAGTGTGATCCACTTGCACAAGACCCTGACATGGTAAAAATGAAATGCTCCCTACAGGAGGGGATTAAAATAACTACTGTGGCTTTCTGCCCTGCTCCTCAGTGCCACCACCACATATATGGAACATCAATATCCACACCTAAGCTCCTCTCCTTCCACAGTCCGTGGAAAGAAGCAGAAGCTCAGGACTCATCCCACCTTACAGACATCTCCTCAGGCTTTTCTCAGAGGTGAGCAGTGCCCAGCAAGAGGTTGGACTAGCTAACCTCCAGAAGTCTCTTCCAACCCAAATTTTTCTATGATTCCATTTAAAACCCAAGTGCCTACTTCCCACCACCAAGCATTTTGCTCCAGAAATGCATAGTGAACTACTGCCGCTCCACAGCCAGCACTAATGAAAGATGCGATGTCCTGATAAGAAAATGAGATCATTTTTTTTTTTTCCCCCAGCTCGTAGGAGGCAATATAACAGAAGGCATTAAGTCCCTCACAGCAGTCAAGAGTTGAATTTCTCCATCTATCGTGGGACATCACACAAAAAAACATCTAGTTCTGCAGGCGACTTTCTGCATTGTGGCAACACTCTTAGAGACTGGACATTTCATAGGGAGCCAGGGGAAAGAGGGGAATATTGAAGTTACATGCACATGCTGGTTATTTTGCAAAGTGTCCCATATGGGACTTTCTTGGGAAGCGACCGATACTTTTTCCTGTGTAGGAGCCTTAATAATTCCGTCTGCGGATTTGGACTAGGACTGCATAAGGTAAACACCTGCCTGTTGTAATCTTCTGATATTTAGGAGACATGATTTATCTCACCTTAACCTTACCCATGTAATTTAAGTACTTCAGTTACTTTGTGCCATGGTTTAACCCCAGCCAGCAACTAAACCCCACACAGACGCTCACTCCCTCCCTGTGGTGGGATGGGGGAAAGAACTGGAAGGGTAACAATGAGAAGACTCACGGGTTGAGACAAAGACAATTTAACAGGTGGGCAGAGCAAAAGCTGTGCACACAAGCAAAGCAGAATAAGGAATTCATTCACCACTTCCCACCGGCAGGCAGGTTTTCGGACATCTCCACGAAAGCCAGGCTCCATCACACCTAACAGTGACTTGGGAACACAAAACACCATCTCTCCAAACATCCCCCCCCCCCTTCCTTCTTCCCCCAGCTTTATATGCTGAGCATGAAGAATATCCCTTGGGTCAGTTGGGGCCAGCTGTCCCGGCTGTGTCCCCTCCCAGCTTCTTGTGTCCCCCCAGGCTGCTCACTGGTGGGGCTGGTGAGGAGCAGAAAAGGCCTTGATGCTGTGTAAGGGCTGCTCAGCAATATCTAAGACATCTCTGAATTATCAACAGTGTTTCCAGCACAAATGCAAAACATAGCCCCACACTAGCTACCATGAAGAAAATTAACCCCACCCCAGCCAAAAGCAGCACACTTGCCTCGTTTGAAAAGGATCGTTCTCTGAAGATTTGTGTTTCTTTCCATTTACAGTAGCTGGAGCTTCCTCAGGTAGTGAAGAGATAAGAAAAAGCTACGCATCTAAAATCAGTAGGAAGGAGCCCCAGGTGATGAAGGTGTCCTGCACACATTAACTGACCTAGCAGATGCAGTAACTATAAAAGTAAGCACCTTCATTGTGAAGGTTGTTATGAAAAAAACAAATTCCCTCTTCAAGTGAATATGAATTTAGTAATGTTTGACTTCTGTTTTAGGTAGTAGTTCTGCATACACTCATGAAAAGAATATTACTGGTACCTAAAAAAGACCTGGTTTTATTAGAGAGTAGGTACTGCGTGGTTTGTTTCAACTTAGCATTGATTATCATAAATTCCGCAGAATTTGTTTGTATAAAGAAATGGAACTTTTTTGTAGTAATGCTGCTTTGACTTTCCATGTTGGCACTTTATTCCAGAAAAATTACATTTCATTTTCACTGATGTATGTTTGCAAGGATGGCAATGAAACAAAAAAACAATTTGGTGTTGCACTTGAGTCACAAATGTTTATTATGCCTCAAATGCAAATGAATTTTACCCCTCTGACTTTTTTGTCTGGAGAAGTCTGGAGAGAACCTCATAGCAAACTTCCAGTAGCTGAGAGGACATAACTCAGAAGACAGAGCCAGGCTCAGTGATGAGGTGCACAGTGAGAGAACAATAGACAGTAGTCACAAAGAGAAACAGGGGAGGATCCAACTGGATAGAAGGAAAAAGCCTGTTTCATTATGAGGAAAACTAGCATTGGGACAGCATGCCCAGCGAGACCATGGCAGTTCCAGCTTTGGCAACTTCTGAGATCCAGTTTTAGACAAAATTCTGAGCAACCCCATATGAATTGTTGATTCTGTTTTGAGTAGGAGGTTGACCCAGAGACTTCCTGAGGTCTCCTCCAACCAGAACAACTCTGACTCTACAGTCACACACCTTACATCACATTTCAAAAAATATTCTTGTTTACATGAGACCCCGGTCAACTACAATGGCATTTCTATCTTTCTGTCTCCACAGAATACAGTGTATGGATGCCCTGATGACAAATAGGTCTGGAAATTCCCACACAGAGGGGGTTTTCTGGCTGACCAGAAGCGGAAACCCTGTATCCCCTTTCTCTGTTAGTAGAATTGCTCCTATGAAGGATCCAAAAGAAGTCACAAGAATTTATTATTATATTTATAAACATGTTATGTCTTTTTTCTGCTAAGAGGAAGAAGAAAACTATTGTTTCCACAGTGAAACTGCTCTTCCTTGAAAGGCAAAATCCTGTATAAAATAAAGGCTGCTCTGGAACCCAGTTACCTTAATGATAAAAATGCTTTCACTCCATGAGTAAATGCCTAAAGGAGAGCGGCAGACTTTCTGCTGCTTTTATTGATTTTGGGCTTTGCTGTGCACTGTCTAGTTTGCACATGGAGGCAGCTTTTCACTTTATCTTTTCTCCGTGCTAATCTAGTGGAAGCCATTGTACAAATTAGGACTGAGCTCCTTCAGATTAAGATTCATAGTTATGGGCTTTGTCAGTGTCTTTAAGTAATTTAATAAAGCAGCGTATCTGTCAGATTGAATGGACATGGTTCAGATAAGGAAAGTTCAGCTTTTGAAGAGGCACCACACTAATTTCTCCAGCAAAGACCACTAGTTGCACAGGAAAAAAAAAGAAAGGAAAATTCATAAATGTTTCAGGAAGTCAGAATTAGAGATGTGAGGCATTTACTGTGAGGGAAGCTTATTTTCTATTTCATTTCTTTAAAGAGGTATCAGTCCTGGTAATTGAAAGAGATATTTCCTTTTTTCTCTTTCTGTTTATTTATTTATTTATTTATCTTTTACACTTACCTGAAAGCACACAGTATTTCCTTTGTATTGCTTTACCGGCAGCAGAGTGGAAAGGAGGGTTGATGGAGCAGTTGCCCTAGCATGCAGTACGGCTCAGCGCAAGCAAGCTTTGCTACACCAGGACTTGCCCAAGGACAGAGTCATACCTTGGAGGACCAGCATACCAATAGTAAGATTTTCACCTTTCCCACCTTCCATCCCTTTGATAAGGAACAATACAGAAAAAATTGTCAAAAGTCTACAGCAAGGTGACTGCTCACATGCACAGCTGCCTCCTGGTTAATCAGGATCCTGGTTTCATTATGTCAGCTCCACTAGTTCAGGATATTAAACACTTACTCTAAAAAATGTCCATATTAACAAGTTATTATGGGCCCTGCAAAGAAAGCATTTAAGTCAAAACAGGGGTTGGAAACAAAACTAACCATAGCTTGTGGGCAAAGGGTTTGTAAATGCATCGGTAATCATTTAAACCACTCAGTGCAATCATTTCAGTGTGTTCAGATGGCTGCTGCATTTAAAGCAATCCAAAGTTCTGACTGATTAGGCTGCTTATCCACAGTTATCTAAAGCATTTTGTAGGTTCATGAAGGGGCAAAACAAATTACACTGTCTTAGACAACTGATACCTTGCATTTTTGGTGCCAGGTGATGAAGTTTCCAAATAATTCATACTTGCATCTTGTGAACAACCATGCCTGTCCTCTCCACCCAGGAAGCCAGGAAAGTTCATGGCTCAGGATCTGGGAATTCTCAGTCTTTTACTTTGGTGCCTCTAGTTTTCTGCTTCATAAATCAGAAATAGTAATGCCACAGTTCTTTTACTAAAACAGTTTGAATATTATGGGCCTTATCTACAGGCAAGTAATTCTTCAGGCCACATATTCTACCCTGGCCCCGCCGCAAACAATGGCAAAGTGCCAACTTATTTCAGAGAGGGCAGATTTTTCACTCATTGACCTGAACAACAGATCAAGCCCTGTTGTTAAACCAGAACTTAACAATTATTACTATTTAAAACTTTTTAGTATTTACTTCAAGCACAAAACCACCTGTTATGTTGGTCCTATTTCATCAGTGGATCAGCACAGGCCTAACACTTAAGTTTTTTGGCAGAGACAATTATTTCAGGTGCTCTGTTCACAAGCTGTGGGTGAGCAAAACACTTTCAGCAATTAAAAGGATCTTTCATGATCTCTGAATAGGTATTATATTCTTTTATATCCACTGAGGTGCCATAAAGTTCTGTGTCATGTCACACAACTTTGGTTTAGACAAATGAAAGTCCACCGTTCTGATTTTGACAAAGTACGGCATTAAGTGACTTAGCATAAATGAAGATGAGTTTGCCTCTGTCAGGCTAGAACAAATATAAAGAATGACATTGCTCAGCATTTATCACCATAAGAAATTTTATACTTGACAGAAATTATTTTGATAATGATTCATTGTGTTAATATTTATTAATTATTCCCTCTTCCTTTTACAGGGAGGAAATATCAGCTTTTTGGCAATCAGCAGAGAAATAATAAATTGTGTTAATAATTCTAACAGGAAGAACACACGTAAAATCTTGGCCAGCATTAGTAAGCCCAGATACCTCCAACTGGACAAAGTCGTACCAGACATACAAGAAGAACCTGCAGTTCCCTTTTGCTTCATTGGCTTTTGGTAACAAATCAGCATGCTTGAAAACCAGGCCTTTCGTATGCAAGTATCATCTCAGGACAGACATAAATGACTAATTTTAGGAATACAGTCATAGCAAGCATTATCAGGGTTGTTTTTTTCTCTCACTGGAAGACAAGCTGCTGTCTGGACAACCCCAAGGTTTCTGCAGCAGCTAAAGGCTGCAGCTCCTCGGAGTCTTGGCTGGCATGTTGGTTGTTCATCCTTGGAAGATGAGCCAGATATGCTACGATTCTTCAGACTAGACCATGGATCTCCAGGAGGAGAGGGTCAGATAGGTCAAAAAGCCATGAAAAGCATGGGGAAATGAAAACCAGTTATTATCTTTTGCAACAGAACTTCAAAATATTAAAAGTTCAAACAGGAGATTTTAAACCAAGAGACTGATTACCTTTTGGCACAGTACATAAATGTATTTTGAATGCCATAGAAGCTTAATATGGGACCAAAAATGGTTTAGTCAATTCAGGGAAGATTAATCCACTAGGAGATTTTAAAAATAAACAACCTTCAGGCCAAGAAGTCCCACTACTACCTATGCTCAGAACCTGGAAGAGCATGCTACAAGAAAGCTTGCTGTTGCCTATCACATTTTCCTAAGCATTAGTGACTGAATATGATGGTGGAGATTGAATAATAGATATTTAGTCTGACCCAACTATTTTACTTGATCTTAAGATCAAGAGAGGAAAAAAAGGAAAAATTACTAAACCAGCCTCCAGTGCTCAGTGACCTCCTCTTTGTCCTGATTTGATTGCACTATTTTTTCATCTGAAATTTTGCAACATGTTTCAGAATTAAATGCAATTACTTTGAAAGGATCAATAATATCGGAAGACATCTCAGTGTGCAGAGTGTGCCTAAAATAAATTCTTAACTTCTGGTTTTGGAAGGAAAGAGGTTTGGAACAGGCCTGTGTATATGATCAGAAAATATTAAAGATGTCCCTGAATCAGATTAAGTGCCAGCTCTTAGGGTCCTAATATTGTGGCATGCTGCCAGATAGCAATCTTAGTGATTGAGTCATTTTGTATAGGGAGACTTTCTTCAGATAATGCCCAAGTGAGTCATGAGTTTAATTCTGTTAAAGAGTCATGAAGCCCACAATCTTAATTACATTTATGCTACTAAGCAGAGGAATGCTTAATGGAAGAGGACAAGAATAACTCATTTTGAGCCCCTTCCAATGGAACCAGAATAGAAGTAGCATTGCCCATGCCTGAATGTATGAATTTGTCTCTGTGCAGCCCTCCAGTTACGAGCTCCGTAAGTGCTGGAACAGTCATGATACCATTAGTGAGATTAGAAGCGTGGGGTGAGGGGTGTGGAAGATGCTAGAAGTGACGGTCTGGCACTTTCCAGAGATTATAACTTCTCCCTATCCTGCTCTGAGTGGAATTCTCTTAGGTAAGTTCAACATGTCAAGATAAAACAATTTAATGACTGCTAAGTCTAGATAAACATAGACTCAGGCAGCACTTCCATTACTCATACAGGCAGAATCCACATTTTCCTGTACTTATCAATGAGTGGGCTTGGGTTTGTTCTGCTGTGCCAACTGCATGTAACAGAGATGGGGGTTCTACTCACATAACATAAGCAAGGAAAGAACTGTATTCTATGCCCTATTAAAATGCAATTATTTAGAAGAGCTGCCTCATATTCTCACTGTTTCTTGAAGCTTTATCTAAACAGATATTCAGAGATCGGTCTTTTTTGAAGTCAAAATAAAAATACCTTTCCAAAGATTTTTGCTAGCTTTTCTACTACGGCCCAAAGAGGAGGTTAATTACTGTGCATATTTTTTAACCAACCAGTCTGTATTCTGGGGTTCTTGAGTTTCATATATGACAGGCAAATTTCATTCTGCACCCCTTCCCTTTTGTTTTCATTTACAAGTACCCCAAAGAAACCATAAAAAATGTCACTGACACAGTATACACTACATGTGGGTAAAACCTCAGTAACTCATCCCTTTGCTGGGATGACACTGGCAGGATCTCTGCTCCGTCTGCATCCAGAGACAACGCAGCACCAGGGCTGTAGAGGGGGTGCTGAGGAGCCCCTGCCCACCCCTTGTGTGTGTTGGGGGCTGCTTTGGGCTGTTGCAGCTCCAGGACCCTAAAGCCCACGAGCAGCCAGAGCTGACAGGGTGTGCTCCTGGAGCCGGCAAAATGACAGCAGCATTAGTAGCTCCCTTGGAGAGTAATGACAGGAGGGACAAAGGTTCAGTTAGCACTTCTGTTAGCCAAGAAGGGAATATTTTAATCTCTAACTCCTCAACTAGAATGTTTAACATGATTTCTTTACTGCTTGTTTCTGCAGCTAATTAGAAAATAGTCATCATTAGAACCGGATAAAACATACTTAATTTACTACTTTACACCTTGTCTGGACTGAAAAGGAGGTTTTATGCTTTGACATAACTAAATTGGTTGTAAGTTCCAGACTGCTGAAGCAAGCCTCCTATAACAAGATGATCTGTCTTAAAGTCATTTTTGTCTTGACAGTTGCAGACAATGATTTCATCAAGTCTAGCATAAAAATGCCCTATTTTCTTCCCAAACGAATCCTAATCTTGTAATCCAGGGGGGGAAATCAATTGTGAAAAAGTAACACTTCAATCAGTGAATTTAAAAAGGTTTCAACATACAATGTCTAATTTGTTTCAAAGCAATTCAATTGTAAGAAAACACAACAAATAATGAAATAGAAATTGTTGCTGAAGTTGTGGATATAATCGTACAAGTAATCTTTGGCAACTAATTATTTACCAAAAATTTCTTCAAACCAGATTTAAGTGTTACATACCACTCTGGAAATTATGCACAGTTCTGTTTTATTTTCATTGTGCCTTCTGATACTTAGAAGACAATCACACACAGCTACAGGCATCCCGAGCTGAGACGATGAACAGAGAGGGACAGGAGGAATAAAGGGCTTCAGCCTGTTTGGTGTCCCATGAGCCTAAAAGTTGTATCTTGCACGAGTCATGCAGGATGACTCACCCACCTTGACAAAGAGAGCCTGCAATAGAGCCAGCTATGAAGCCTGTTTCTCTCAGTCTCGCTCCAGTATTTTAATAGCACACTTCTGATCCAGTTTTTGCACAATCACAATTTACTACTTCTGAAAAAGCAACAGCATGTCGATGCAAAAATCAAACCAAATCCCAGGTTACACTGATATCAACAGAGATGTCTACCTTTGTAACCAGCAATGCGTTACAACCTCCTCTTCACTTGTTATATAAAAGCACATTTCCCACATGCTCGCAGAAATGAGAGCAATGTAAAAACAAATAATAATTCGCACTACAGATGTAAAGAGCTCTCTCCATTTATGGATAGTTGATCACTTGATACTTATTTGTATAGCTGATTGTAACCTAACAAGGATAAAAATAAGCAAAAG
Source organism: Microhierax caerulescens (assembly GCA_035590215.1). Classification (NCBI taxonomy): domain Eukaryota; kingdom Metazoa; phylum Chordata; class Aves; order Falconiformes; family Falconidae; genus Microhierax; species Microhierax caerulescens. The sequence goes on along the minus strand of JAVJGJ010000014.1, from coordinate 65,494,909 downwards.
AATATATTTGCCTAAGGATGCCTACATGCATCTGTCACCTTATGCACTTAATTACAGTTGTTCGAGAAAATACTCACTGAAATACTTAAGAATATTTCCACACTGTTGTATTTCTCAAATAGCTGGACTACATCGTCAGTTCTGTCTTGTCAGTTTGGTATTTTAGTGGCACAGAGAGATCAGAAAGCCAGATCACAAACCCCCTTCTACACAAGAAAACAAGAGTAAATACAAACTAAGAACCTTAAGAACAGTACACCAATTCTACTCTCACTTGAGTCATCCACCGTGCTCCTGCCAAAATGGTGAGCCCTGTTGCACTCTTCTACTATGACCTTTGCAGGACATCAGAGCTGTGACAGAATCAAACAGCCACAATGTGCTTAAGCAAGGAAGAGGCAGCAGTTAAAAATATGGATGAGCATCCTACAGATATACAATACTGAAGCTCCAGTGCTATTTTGTTCTTTCCTCCAACAGAAAACTTGCTGATCAGTAAATCATCCTAATGAATTCATCAGACAAATGGTCATTAGTTAAACAAAGTACAACCCGATCCTTATAGCAGTTCACAGGAAAAAAAGCAACAAGAATGCAAAGGGCTTAAAGATTAATAACAATAAAAAAATGAATTAAAAGTCTTGCAAGAAAAACCTCTCTAAGTAATCTTCATTTTGGTCTGCTCCAGCAAATTCATTTTTTAAAACTAGCTATTAAAATATAAAACACCCTGTGAAATATTTTCATTGTCTCCTCACAGCCACTTTCTGAATTTGTGCCAACAGAGCTATTAGCAGTGATTGAAGGTGAGACAGCCAAGATGAAATTCTCCAGAGAACAAGACGAGAGACACCTATCTGCCCTCAACCCATCAACTATAATGAATGATAGGCACAGTGCATGACAGGGACTGAAATAGGAGACTGTGACAAAGACAGGCTCAGGAGTGCTTCAGAATTATTCATTCAGTTGCATTTGGCAGCAGCAGGTCATAATATTTTTTGTGTAGCTACGCTGTCAGTGCAAAAAACTAAAATACAGAACGGCATTTGCATGCTGATTCCATTTCAGTCAGAAAAAAAGGAATGGTGAGTTAATCAAATGCTTAAGTTAAATTCTCCCTCCTGCTTCCCACTGCCCATAAGCACACAGAGTAGTATGAGGTGGCCACATGAGGCTGAACAGGGAGCAAGACCTAATTAGCAGCATATTGATTACAGCTGCTTCTTCTCCTCTCTCCTGCACATGACGCCCATACTAGAAAAACCCCTGGCTTTATTCATCAGCTGTGTTTGGAGCCTTTGATTGACTCCCTGCTGCAAGAAGAGTTGGAAAGACAGCACGGCCCTTCAAGAGAGGAAAGGGAGCAGGGAGAAACTCGGGGACACATCAAGTCCTCAGGTGGAAATCAGACCCTAGAAGCAAAACTGCAACCCCAGCTGCCATCCCACAGCTGTCACCTCGCCTTACAGTGCCCCTCCATCCGTGCTTTACCTACTGAAATCAATGCCCCCGGGAGCCCAACGCCTCTGTGTCCACGTGGAGCACGGCAACTTGTCACAGCGGGGCAGGGCTCCATCGAAGCAGCACGTAGCCCCAGCCTGAATTTAAGAAACCCAAGTAATGAGGTTGGTTGGTAGAGGACTTCTGCAAGATGCTGCCACAGGGAGGAGGGAGGCAGACAGTATCGGCATGTTCAGAAACTCCAGAAGAATCTTCAGAAGAAGATCCAGAAATGGACCCTGAAAGCAGTGGTATGCTCTAATAACCCTAACATGGCCACTCTGGCTGGCCAGGAGCCTGAGGAGAGGGGACTGTGGGAGCCCATGCTCCTAGCCCAAGTCCTGGGCTCCAAGACCCCCATCAAACCTGGCAGGACATTTCCTATGTTCTTTGGGTTCTTCTCCCTCTGCCTCTGATGGTAACAGGAATGCACCAAAACGCCTATTTCATGATGCCCAGTGCAGATGCTACACAAATTCCCCACAGTTTAATTACAGTAACCAAAACATTAATTTAGGTTATGGGGGGGAAAATCATTTATTCCATGATGTAGATGGGTTCAGACTTTCATTTCCCACTCCTCGCTCATTGCTGATGTAGAAGCCATTCCAGAAGACAGACAACTTTACCCGCTCCTCCTTTGGAAACACCAGCACAGAAAAATGAAGTAAGCATCATGCTAGAGTTAAACAGAGCACCCAGCCTACTCTGAGGGTTGTTTGGGCACATTTTGGTATTAGAATGAACAGTCTTTATACAAGAGGTATAAAAGCTTTTTGCAGCAAGGATTGGTACAGCCAGTGCACTATGCGGGGACTTTCCTTAAAGATGGAAGATGTGGCTTTGAATTCCCACCAGACAGGCGAGGGGATTGAACTTCTGTCCATCACGTCACAGATGACTGCGCTGAACACGGAGCTTACCACCGGGGAGGAGGAAAGATGCTTCCTCTGGTGGCATTATACAACCATGACCCCTTGCTCTACTTCTTAGAATAAAAATGAGCACAGGCACTTACTTTCCGGAGTTTTGTTCAAGGAGTCCCCAGAGAAAGAGAAAGGCACTTTTTTGAGTCAGAGGACAGGCTGACTCAGCAGGCTGTTTGCCAGTCTCCTCTCCGTGGGGTTGGTCAGGACCCCTGTCCTCTGCACGAAGGTTGTCACCATTCAGATCAACTGCTGGTGACCATTTTAGGAGCTCAGCACCTAACGCTCCCCCAGGACGTGGTCCCCAGTCCAAGCTATGACCTCCTGATAGCGACAGGTAACAGCAAATCCTTCCTTCAGCACAGTAACACACTGACTGGGACAATCTGCAACCTCCTTGCTTTGTTCTAGGTAAAAAGATAAACGATGATGAATTACAACAGGTAATTTATTAGCTTTTTTGACATGTTTAATTCTGTCTAGGAATTTGAATTGTATTTCCTACACAGTCTGCTACCAAAAAGCACTAATGAATTTCAGCTAATAGAAAAAAATCACCTGAATATGAAAATATGGCAAATTTGTCTTCAGGATATAAGCACACAAAAAGATTTTTAGATTTACTAGGCAAAAATACTTTTTAAAAAAGCAAGTAATAAATATGGTTCAAGAAAAATAATTTCAATATATTAGATGATGCTATTGTAGCCTGAAAAAAGCCCAGCATGCCAGTGAGATATTTACCTTCGGCTTTCAATGTGCCTACATGGGATGAAACAGAGACCTTCTAACAAATGCATATTTATCAGTAAATGCCAGCGTTTATCTGTCAGCTACAGGTGTCAGATCGCACCACTGGCTTTAGTGGGAGACACAGTATGAATGTCAGTAGGAGCTGGAGCTGAGTGAGGTACATCTGTAAAAACAGGATAGCTCTCCTATTTTATTTGGCTGAGAAAAACTAAAATGGCACCACAAAAATGTTACTGCTGATGGCCAGTTAGCTTGGAAATGCTGCACAGAGACAGCTGACATGGGGATGCTGTGAGTGTTTGACTCATGGCTTTGATGTAGGTGGAGAAAGTTCAGTATGTGCTTTCCCTATACTGAGAGCATTGCATGAGAGAAGATGAGTGGTCACCAGACATTGTGTGATGAGCATCTGAACTTTCCAAGGCTCCTGCAAATTCCTTAGGTTCACTCATCAGTAAGAAAAAGTGTTCCTCAGACTTGTGAGCTACCAGAAATTTGACACTTTAGACAGACCCGAAAAGGGTATTTGAAACCTTCCTATAATTATGCTTCAGACTTCTTGTAATTATCCTTCAAACTAAGCATTGTGTAGGATATGCAACCCCATATACAAGCAGGTCTGCCTCCTCTAGATTGATTTGAAATAAATGTTATCAAAAACCTGAATACTGAGAAACCAAATAGCAAAAGCATATGTTTAGTTTGGGATCAATGCATTATTCCCTCCCAGGTTGCTCAGGTACTTGTTGAGCATCTATCTATGCTCTGTTCAAGAAATTGTGACGAGTTGCAACAAAGAATTAGGATAGTGGAAAATATTCATAGCTGACACAGCTGACAATTTTACATTTTCACAATAACTGAGTAAGAGTCAGTGCAGAAATGTATAGATGTCTGAGTTAAAATTAGGTTGTCCTACACAGCAGGAAGCGTGTCCTCTTACCACTGTACCATCAGTCCCCACAACTGATTCACAGTCATTCATATTAACCATTGTTTTTCACAGTAGCCATGAAAGCTGAAGTCTTGTACCAGCCTGCAAGTAAATAGCAAAGACCTGGCTCCACTGAAGTCAGTAGCAAAATCTGTGTTTCTTTTATAAGGTTTCCCAGTAAAGAAATAATACAATAATAAGGCATCAAAATAAGTCTACTGGAGCACAAATATTCCTATTGGAAAACTGATCAGGTGAATGCAGTGAGGATGGATTACAAAGCCTGATTTAAAAATAAAATTATGTGGTCACCATTTGGTGACAGCAGGAAGACGTTTATATTTTATTTAGCTAGTATTTCACACCCATAACAGAAAGCCAGTTAGGTTTGAATCATAGTAGTGTTTAAGAATTAGAAATTTGGCTGAGGTACATACTGTGAGAAAGTGACTGGCTCAGTGTCACTCTGCCAGCTGAGCCAGGGTTTGGCATCACGTGCAGCTGTGTGCAAGAGGCAGTGCACAAACTACTGCAGACTGAAAGAAACCTCCAGGGACACTAATTTGTACATCATGGGAGCACAATAGCCACCTTATTTTTCTCTCTGAGACAGATATTTACTTTCCAAGAGACAGACAGCTATTTCCATCTTACAAGGAATTACTAATCCAGCTCTTCTATTTTAGTGATTCTAACTGAAGAGCAGAATATATAGGCAACTCGCTTCCTACTCCTTTCGGAAGTGGATAAACTCCTTATTGCTACATGTTTGGAAGCAAATATAAGGCTCTCTTATGAGAAGTTAACTTCCATACAGTCTAAAACACAGCCTGGTTCAGTAGAAAGCAAAACCAGAAAGCAGAAGTATTACCCAGTAGGTTAGGCTTTCTCCTATTTTTAATGAAATTTTTAGCATAGAAAACAGAAATAAAATGGCTGCAATCTCACGAAGGAAAAAGAATGTTTAATAGTCTCAGATTATTATTATTATCACCCAGTAACCAAATAGGGTATATGAAGTGTCACAACTGCACTTTATGAAGTTGGAATACAATGCCTTTCGAGCCAAGGCCACCTTTGAATCAAGTCACAGGTTGTTAGCAAACAATAAACCTACTATTTCATATCATTCTGTTCTCAAACTTTCGGTTCAGCGTAGACTCCGTCAAAACAGGGACGAGGGCTTTACTCAAGAAGGTCACACTGAACCTACTGATCAAACTTGTTTGAACCCAGGCATAAGCTCATAACTAGAAGAGTCCATGCCTTGGCTGGGAACACGCGGCACAGGCTGCCTGGGCTCACGGTGGCTCCTGATTCATCAGTGAAGGTGGGTAGAACGGGACTATGTGGAAATGCTCGCTAAGTATTTACCTTTCTGTAACAAGTGCTGCTCTTTCCAGACTAGCCTAATTCCCTCACGCAGGTGGCATTTCCCATGAAGCAGGCAAGAAGCTTCTCTGAACCTGGAGGGGCACCTCAGCCTACAAGCAGTTTTCCTGATTTCAGGGGGAATATCTGCAGAGCAGGGGGCTGCCTAAGACTAGGAGGAGAGTGAACAAAGTGAAGGTAAATGTTGCCAAGCATGTGTGCGTAGCGCTGAGTGCAGTGAGACACAGCAGTCGCTGTGACTGGCTGCCCAAACAGCTGGTCATGGCACCTCACCTGGAGCCAGACTACGGGTGCAGTTCAGTTTAAGATGAAGCCACTTAAATTTAGCCATTTGCACATCAATGTATTTATGTGTATGAGCACGGATTTTGAAGCAGCCATTTGAGTCGATGGAGACCTGGAGCTTGATTTAGCTGCCCAAGCACCATCTCATTTGCAAAGCCTTGCTGTTGAGACCTCCCTGGGGGGCTGGCAAACACAGCAGGCACAGGACCTGCCAGAGACCCCCTCCCTCCGGGGCAGCTGCCGGAGGCCAGCAGGATAATGAGGGCGTCTCACCTGCGGTTAGGCAACGGAGCCATGTCCTTGGTTCACATGTGAAAAACTGCACGCCTGTGCCTAAACTTAGGTGGTTTAGCCTGGAGCTGATTAAGACTGATTAGGACCTACCTGTGGTGCCTCTGCACCCCTGCCGTTCCTTCTGTGTGCATGTGAGGTGCAAGAAGTGAAGAGCAGGACCGCTTCTGTGTCCACAGGTACTGGCATCTGTGTGCCTGATATGACACATCCGTCACTGTTTTAGCATTCACAGGAATACTAACTTTGGGCAGATGAAAAAACCAGCCTTATTTCAGGAAACCTAACAATAATGACAAGCTCTTCTTTGTATACATAGCTTTTTTTTTCCCCTGGAAGATACATTAACAGGTATCCACAATGTGTATGCAAGCTACCCATCTCCCAATAAACACATCCTTTTATTTTTCAATACCTAACATTTGGAAAGGTTTGACAAGTCAAACAGCATTTCTATAGGCAGAAAAAATACAAAGCTTTTTAATATACGGAACTGGAATAGTGATTTCATTTTGCATATTGACTCTTCTCAGAATACTTTGAGGCCTGCAGGGAGCTTGCATAAGAAATTCTGATGAATTTATTTTGTCATCCTCCTCTTAGAAGCAAAACAGCATAAATAAATAGTAACGTTGTTTCTCTCTACTGCACAACACACAGGCAAAAATGGCATAAATCATCTTTAAGACATCCATGGGGAAAGTGCTTTCAGAGGTCTCTTTGCCTAGCAGTTTACAAATAAGAGTTTAATCTTTGCACGTCAAAGGTAACAAGTAGGACACAGGAATGGTTTATTAAAAGTCATGATTAGTTTGCTTCAGATCTGAACAGTAACCTGCTTTTTTGGAAACCTGTCAAAAGAAGGCCCAGCTATTTCATTTCAAGCCTAAACAAGTGTACCCAAGCACAGGCATTATTAACTCCTCCGTTTACACTCAATGCATTTGCAGCTTGTTATGGTAGGACAGAGCCAACATTCCTGGTCTTAGAGTGTCCAGATTTTTTATTTTTTAATTTTTTTAATTTTTAACTTCTAAACTGAAATCTGAATTTTATCAGTGTCTAATGCTTAGTTTAGAGACAATTACACCATCTAATGCCTTTTTTTTTTTTTCTTCTCTAAATTACTCCTATGTAGTCTCAACCTTAACTGCGCGCTGATATGATTTGTGTCTAGTAAACTGTCAGAGGACTGAATTTTTATTGTGGATGTGATGACTGCAGTGAACGTGTGACTCATTATCACATCTTTTATTGATGGGGCTGGGGGTTACACTGCAGGACATCAGCAGAGAAAGAAAGATGATTTGCAAATTAAACTCTGTGCAAAGAATAGCATCTTGCAGGGGGCTACAGCCATGAATTAGCCCCTCGAGGGGGGTTGGTCTTTTACAGTCATGTTCTCACTGGTTTAGCATTTTTCAATCTCCAGTCTGATTTTCTTTCTTTCTTTCTGAACACAGTCAGTTCTCTTTCTCTTTGCCCGGCCATGTTCTCATTGCTGTATGCCAAAATGAAACCACTTAAATACCAAACACACAGTGGTAGGTAGTTCACTGTTTGTCTCTCCTTGAGAGCCCTCTCACATATAGTCAGTCAATCCACAAGTAAATCACTGCTCCTGAATGTCTCTTCTTCAAACATCTAGATATCCTGATTTTCTCGCCTATTTTGTTTTTCTTCCCCAGCTTTCTAAACCAAACCAACATTCAGGCACTAACTCTGGCCAGACTCCCATATAACATATATTACTTTCCTTCCATTAAATAAAAATAAACAAACACACAGCCTGGTGAAGACCAAGGGTTTGACAAAGTCCATGCATTTCTCATGAAGCAGCAAGAACTTTCTCAGCTCCCCATAAAGCCACTCTCTCTTACATTTCCACACACCAAACGAGCAATGAATGAACAGAGCCATGTAGATTTATTGTTTAAGATGGCAACCTACAATTATCTCAGGCAAGGCTTCATGCAGACTCTCTAGTACAGGGGTCCTCAAACTCCTTAACCAGGGGGGTGGCGCGCAGATTTAGTGGCAGGCAGTCATCTGTGGCTGCTTGGCTTCCCACACACCACCCCCCCCAACACCTGGCGGGGGGGTGGGGGGGTCTGTAAATACCAGGGGGCCGGATTGAGGACTCTGGGGGGCCGTATCTGGCCCTTGGGCCGTAGTTTGAGGACCCCTGCTCTAGGAGGAGAATGGGATTCAGGTAATTTTAAACTATTTGTGCTCCTTCCGGAACAGCACTGAGCTGGTGCAGGGCCTGTGGGATATTTGGGAGTCTATTAGAGAAGTTGCAGTTCTGGGCTTTGGCTGAGAGTCATTCATGAGAGATTTTGTCAGGAGCTGTTTCAGTGTGTGAGAAAGAGAAAATGCATTGGAGGGGACTGAGGATGGGACAGCAGAAGAACTGGGGACTGCACTGTAAACTGTGTGTTTACTGAGCTGAGGGGAAAAGACAACAGGAGTTAACTGGAGAGTGTTACAAGCTTCTCTCCAGAAAAGCAAGAGTGAGGAACGAGAATTATCCAGGACAGCCAGGAAGGCACCTTTATTAAAGATAAACCATAGCATCACATGCAATGATCTTGTCATGGGCTACAACTACAACAGAAAAAATGATTCTACCAATCTGCTTGGAAGACATGATGAGGTGTATCACTGTAGATCTGTTGCAGTTTCTCTTTGTTTTGCTTTCCCCAGTTACCTCCCGTTTTGTTTACCCTTTTATTGACATACTGCAAATCACAATCAGGGTAAAGTAAGTATATTTTTCACTAACTGATCATAGGTAACCTCTTGGGTAGAGTGAAAGAGACGTGACCTCAATAAAGACATCAAACTGAAAAAAAGTTTTTCCTCCATATTTTTTTTCCAGCAAGTTTTACTAGTCAATGACTCTGCTTTCTCTTTGTCATGATAATCACGTTCCTGGTCACAACCCTACCTCTTCCTACCTGGAATTAAAAAATATTAGCTGAAATTTGGTTTTAATGTTACTGGGAGAAAAATGTCGAACACATAAATGTGTCAGTATCTGTATGTGTGTCCAAGCTTTGCAAATATGAATACATATATATATATATATATATATATATATATATAT
>JAVJGJ010000014.1:65462825-65476244 GCA_035590215.1 Microhierax caerulescens | reverse complement strand
TGAATTTGCTGAAAACTGTAAGGTGGGGGGGATGTGAGGGGGTGGAAAGGGGGGTGGGGGCAGTGTTACTACGCAGTGAAGAAGGGGGGAGAGTTGCTGTGAAGCAGAACAGCAGATACCGGCAGCAGGCAGAAACTCACGGTTACAGCAGAGGGATGCTAGCCATCATTTTTCCTCGCTAGCAGCAAACTCCCGGATGCTTTAACAGCACCTGGCGAAAACGCGGAGCCGAACGCGCGGGAGCCCGGGAGGCTGCAAACGCCTCGTGCCGCCGGCGGGCTGAGCGCGGCGCGGGGGCACCGCGGGGCCTGGCTCAAACTGTTCAGAACAGCGCCCCCTGCTGGGGCCGGCGGGCACGGCAGGCTGGGGCCCGTTCCTCTGCTCAGCGACGTCGGTGCTTTCCCAGACGAGGCAACGGCTGATGAATGCTGAAGATTTTTGAAGTGCCCTTTGCCTTTCATTAAAATGCCTTACGAAATGTTTTCTAAAGGTCAAGCTGCTCCATGCGGTGCTCAGTTTCTTTAGGTTTTTCGAATGATGAGGGAGACAAAGGTGTTAGTTTAAATATTTTTCTAAAAAATTTACACTCTCCAGTGCACTAAAAGGCCAATCAGTAAAGCACTTAAGCAAATGCTCACCTTTAAGCATCTAAGTGGCTTCTCTGATGGGGGCGAAAATAATTGCATTTCCTCAAAGTCCCGTAGAGCAAGACATGAGATCAGGGTAAAAAAGAAACATGCTTATGAAAGTGTCTCTTATTTACCAAGGAATCACCCAGATATATTCTACATTCAGAACGGTGAATGAAAACAAAAGCAATAAAAAGAGTATGTGAAGCAAAAGTTTAGGTTTTAGGTAAAGAAAATATATATATTGTAAAATCACTCCACCGCTTGAATTAGAACTAATAGAAAATGGATCGTTTAGAGTCGTTAGTAACTTAGTATTCAGTAGTTCAAAAAAATTTACATTACCTTTTTAAATTATTCATAGACTTTGCAGAACTGATGCTTATAACCTCAGACTCCTCCTGGACTTTTTAATATACTAAAAGTCTTTCTCTACTTGTGTGTCTAAGAGCATCATGAGCAATGACAATACTAATTTTACAAACTTTATACCAGCTCTAGTTTTACACTTGAGAAACTCGGACAGAGTGTCTAAAGCTGGAATTTAAGCTGTGCTTATCATTCTTGGGTGACCAACCTGAGCTACCTATGGAGTCTGTTTCAGATACAAGAGATGTTTGCCATATCACTTTATGAACCATGCAAAGAAGCTGGGAAGGGAATAATTTCAAAAGACAAATAAAGGGCCTCTAATGAAAATATCCTGCTGAGGGTTTTTTTTATAGAGAAATAAATTTTTGGAATAACTTGTAATTAAATTGTGGGCTTCAGTGCTACATTTTGTTAGGTATATCAAAAGTATAAAAATATGTTCCAAAAGGATTATCTAAATTCATGGATGATAACTCCATCAAAGATCTGTAGTGCTATATTCTTGTTTTTCAGAACTGCCTTTTTGTAGCCATATGTACATTCAAAGCACATTTTCAATCAGCTCCTGTATCAGTCGTGAGTGTGCTCAGCACCACCACCAATCTATCCCTAGGTCTTTCCTACTGTTCTCCAGGCAATGTGATACACATCATTAGTGGCTAACTGTGATCATTTTGGCTTGCAGCTTACCACCGCATCAACAGAAAGGTTTTGAGCACCCATGTGCAATGTGATCATCTCTGTAGGCAGCCAGAGAGCCTCAGAAGAGCCAGTCAGCTCCTTCAGAGCAGTGGAAGTGGCTTAAATCCCTGGTATCCAATTTTTGCCAGCACATTTACCTAAACCCCACTAGGATGTGTTTTCCTTAAATGCTGGTGATCTCTCTAACATCTAGTCCAACAGAGAGTACACTTCCAGGAGAAGGTTCATGCTCCAAAGGGAAACTATTACTCTGGAAGGAAAAAACAACACCCTTCTAAAACTAGGTTGGTTGATTGAGGACCTGGTGAGTGGCTACAGCTGTCATGAGAAACTAGACAAAGTGAGAGTGATAAGGAGCATCTAATACTCACCTTGGCTGTGAGCAGGTCCACAAACACCTTTTTCCAGCCACACAAAAGCCACCTGATAGCACTTGCTATCTGTACCAGATCCAGCAGGTCCTGGTGCAGCATAACCTGTTCTGGGATCAGAAGCTTTCATTCCATAATCAAGTTCCCGCATCAATTCTCCAAGCATCCTGTATCGGTGATTTAAGAGCTTGTTAAGGAGGAAAGCAGTGGGGATGTAAACACAAAAGGCTGAATTTAATGAAGAATAATAGGGCATGAAAAGCAGCTCCATGGTTATGAAGGTATCTCTGCTGAGCTAAGAGTGGAGCAGGAGTGCACGCAGAAGACAACTGCGGCAGGAAAGCAGATAAGAGACAGACAAGCTTTGGAGACCACCCGGCCTGTCTTATGGGACAAAAAAATATCTCATTGCAACCTTGGAAAATGTAATTGCTCCTGTGGTTTGCTACTATTGTCATCTGACAATGGGAGGGGTGGATGCATGACCAGCCGATGCGGGAGGTAATACAAGGTTAAGTTTTACTGTGAGAATACGTGAACATACAGTAAGAATAGTGGCCCACTAACTGGAAGATCACCGAGTTCCTCATGCAAACTGCCCAGGTTTGAATCTTTTAGCTGCTGAAACACAGTGTTTTTTTCCCTAGGAAGGGAAAACCAAGTCTGAGAAAGTAAGTAAGGTGATATTAGAAGGAAAAATGGTGACTCATTTCTTTTTATTCTGTATTTTACACGTAAAGTGCATGATATTGTACTTTATTTCATTCTGAATTAAAACACAGGACTAATAGGAATGCATTTTTCTGGAAAGTAAAACCGATGGGGAGTCCTGAGGCATCTCACACGACATACATGTACACTGTCAGGTATATGCCTATACACATACAGGTATATGCCTATATTGAGTCCAATAAGTACATCTGGAGTACCTCTAAACATTAATGGATTGTCTCTGGAGCAAAGGGACGAGATCTTTATTTGTTTGTGGGATTAGTTCTTGCAATGTGCAACACAGCTGCAGCTGACTTTTTAACATAAGGAATATCACACTACTGTGCAGTTACACTCTCCCAGCTAAATTTAATCCCATGTATTTTTACGCCTGTCACAAATAGATAGGATTATTACTGGGAGTTTCCCACAAGGGGGAATCAAATGTGTTATTATGATTTTAAAGACAAGCGGGTCTGTCACTGATGGCCTAAAGCTTTTTGCAGAACGCAATGCCTGGTTCACTTCTCAGCCGCTCTACTCCCAAGGCAGAGGACTGCAATGCTAACGATCATTTTTAGATGCCCAGGCTCAAAAGAACACTGGACGATCTCCAGCCCGATGCGGCGGGACAGGCAGGCTGAATGGATCTCAGGAAGCCCAGCCAAGGAGATGTACCCAAGCACAAGCCTGATGCGCTCCCCAGCCCGGTCTTGCTGACCACCTCCAGCACGGAGGCAGGATGCGTGATGGCAGCCAGGGTGTGCGGAGGTTGCTGCGGCACTGCAGACCCAGCTTCCTCCGTGAGTGTAAGCCATGCCCTGAGTGCAGTCTTGGGTTTGCTGGGCCAGGAATCACTCTCTGGTTCTCTTTTACTATCAGTCATATACTCCCTCTGCACCGAATTTTGAGGGGGCCTACAGTCAAACTACAACATAAACGTGGCAACAAAATCCACTTACGGATTTAGCATCACATACCCACTGTGATGTGTTACAGAGCCCTGGTCCTTTCAGCAGCCCACAGCTGGGTTTGCTTCTTGCAGACACCAGGGATAGAAGGCGGCAGCTGGTGGGTGCCCAGGTCACCGGCACCAGGGGAGAGCTGGAGCCCTTTGATTTGATGTAGCCAGAATGCCTCCTCGTGGGACAGCCCTCCTGAGAGTGCTCGAGCCCACTGCCACCCGCTTGCTGACGCGTGGTAGATGCTAGAGACACACTGGCTATCTTCAGAAGGCATCGCTGGCTGCGTTCACATGCTGGAAAAGGAAACAGGTAGCATATAGTACACAACCCTGCCATATGGCAACTAATTCCAAGCATTTGTCCCTAAAAAAATGTTGGTGGAAGTCCTGCCAACACCAGTCACTTAAATAGAGGAGATCATTTGCTGGAATTTTGAGGGAGTGTTAACACAGAAAAAAAATTTCATTTCTGACCCACTTCTGCACTTGTATCACAAAGTGCCCACACTTCTGACAACTGCGAGAAGGCTCCTCATGTGAGTATTTCCTGACCTTACTTTCTGAATTAGATTTGCTAAGTGTTGGCTGCAAGCTGGCAAGGAGAAGCGAAGCCAGCCACCAGTTCCTGCATACGCTGTTCTGAGACAGCAGCTTCAGGTGCTAAGTCTTGAGATCGGTTCCCTGCAGCTCTTGAAGATGATGGAGGTTTTTCACTAGGTTTTATATCTATAACTATCACAGGTAATTGCGTTGAGTGGTCAGAGCTATTGCCTATGTGCGTTGGGACGCATCCACTGTCTTTGCCCACTAAGGGATGGCTGAGTTACATACACAGGGTCCTTCAAGCGAGTCAGATGCTAATTCAGTGTATTTCCAAGATACTTGCCCGTGGCTGACAGATGTGACTCACAGGAGATTTCTGCCCTTCTGGAGAGGCAAGTGGAGGCCAGACTGGGGCGTTCAAGGCAATTAGACTGCTACGCTTAGGCAAATAAGTCCACATAACCCTTATGCTACGCTGGCCCCAGATTAGCCCACCCCTACAGCCCAGGAATAGCTGCATGTTGTACAGCTTCACCACCAAGCACAAAACTCCCTGGAGCCAGCAGAAGCTGCTGCCTTTGAACAGCCGTGTCCCCCCTAGCGAATCACTGGAAATCCTTGTAAATTAGTCCCAGAACTTTCTAGGTTGCAACAGGGCTTACAGCAGAGCCAGGACTAGCAAAGCACAAGCATGGCAAAAAAATCATTCAAGTGATGACAGGCAACCTAAAGGAGCAGCTGCAGTTATGTAGAGCTATGTTTGTGGTTTAAAAACATGAATGCTTTTTAATAGAAAGGTGTGTTTATTGGCCATGTTCAGCAGGCTACTTACAATGAAAGTTTAATTAAAAATCACAGGTAGGCTATGAAAGACAGGGGAAAAATTAATAGCTTCTATTGAGAAAAAAATTAGGTTTATCCTCAAACTTTTGACCCAAAACAACAAAACACACACATACTTGACTTCAAAGCTTCCGATATCAGTGAAATAAAAAATAATGGGATTTCAAAAATTTCAAAACAAAAGAATGTTTTGAATCAGCCACAAACTTAACTTCCCTGCTGTATCATATTTCAATTATATTTTATCATAAAATATGAAGGTCATGGAGAGAAATTTTTAACTGCTTTTGGTATTTCTGAACAAATTTCTGGAGTCAGCCATCTTGTAAAATATGCATTTGCAGAATTCCCTAAACTGAGTGGTCAGGAAAAGTCACAAACCTTCTGGTATAATAAAATCACAGTTCAGCATGTTGGCAAACTCTAGGTCCAGTTTTTGGAGTAGAACAGTATTACCTGCATTGTTTAGGTTAGGGTTTTGTAATGGTTTAATTGAGCTAAGAGATTCTGTTTTCCTTCAATTAACATAGACAATCTGGGTAGCTAACTGTACAGGATGGGTGCAAAAGACAGAGTCAGCTTTATGTAAAACCTGGAAATAAGCATAGATACATGCAAACAGCGGGCAGATTACATCGCCATTTTAACTTGGCATATATGCCAGTACTCACCTTGTAACTACTACCTAGTACCACAGCAGAAAGAACAGAATGAATGCTGAGCCTGTAGAAAATCACCTTCAGAGTGTGGCCATTTAGCCACCAAAACCCAGGAATGGTCATGGCTCATTGATTGAATGCCATGTCATTAAAGTACAAGTCAAAAACATTCAGAGGCATTCTTACACGTGAAAACACCACGCCTGAAGAAGCAGTGCTGTCAGGTAACTCACCCAGCAGTTAAATGTTCAGAACCTGGAGATATGGGCAGGAACTCCAATCTCGGAGCTCCACTATCACATTATAAAAATGATTGATATTCCACAAGTTGCACTCTGAACATCATGTGCAAAGATAGCCTCAAGAATTCAAAGCTTAGGCAAGAGCCATCGTGTGTTGATTGATGGCCTTGTGTCACTCCGGTTTATGGGTTATGACCACTGGAGACTTCAAAATGAACTAAGCCAAACATAACAGCATCCTTTGCTCAGTGAAGCAAAGATGCAGGACTCAGAAACCGAACTGTTCTGTCAAAAAATAAAACACTTGGCTCAAAAAATCTGCCAGACTTTCAACACTTTTGACAGTTTCCATATTCAATGCATGCAAAAGCGAGACTGATGAATGCAGACAACGCATCCAGAATGCTTCTTTGACATTAAAAATCCCTAATCTGGTATATTATACTTAAATAATACACACATATCTTTTGTGTAGGTCTCCCTCTCTTGTATAGAAGAACCATTCTTCATTAAAGCAAACAAAAATAAACTACTCTTCCTGTACTGGGTAGCATTAGAAGTTTTCCTTGCATAAAGTACGAAACTATGCTAATACTTTAATGACCCTGATGAACAGCAACATATTAACTGAAAAACAGCTATCTTTTAAGCATACAAACATCAAGTGTGTTCATCTTGCATTAGGACTGTCATTTACTGTGACAGGAAGAATTTTTCTCAGCGTGTCAAATAAAACATATTATAATAATGGTCTTAATTACCCAAGCTTTCAAATTCAACCATAGTTGTTACAAGGACATCACTTAGTAAGATATTTGCTTTTAATTTGCAATCTTCTGTTCTTCAATTTCATCAGAAATCCTTATGTCTCACATTGTTCTTGTTGAAAAAGAAAAATCACATAAATTTGGACTATTAATATTTTGCTGAACTTTCTGCCATTTGGAAAGTTGGAAACAGCACAGAGTTTATGAACTACCACCAAATTCAACAGAATAGTTTTAGATCAGACAGACACAAGCAATCTAAGGAGAGACACCTACCCAAGTTGGTAAAATAAGTGACCATATTTTTCTTCATTTTGTGCTGAAGGCAACATAAAAGATGTTAACTGAGATTTAATGGCCCGTAGTGATTGATTTTCCAAGAGACTTTTTTCCAGTACAATTAGAAGAGTAAAGAACAAACACTTTTAAAAGATTTTAGAGTTAAAAGAAATTAAGAGTTTTCTAATTAACTCAGAAACCATGCTGTCACACTTCTGTCATTCATACAGTTTAGGTCAAACCACAAACAACTGACTGGCCATTTTTTATTCCTATAGTTTTCTTATTTCATGTCTGTTTTGACTTTAAACTACTTCTCTTGTTGGGAAGAACTGACAGCAAAATCCTGTCTTTCTGTCTTGCAGATGACACATACAATTGTGTATCTCAGCATCCCAAGGAACAAGGCTGGAGGTACGGGAACAGAAAGTATGACACAGAGTACACAGAGAAACAGAACGTCATGTGCCTCCTTTACAATCTCTGGACAAGAGGACTGTTCTCTATGAGATATGCTGTTAAGTAGAGTGGAAACAGTATCTGTTTAGTGCGGAATTTTCATATGCTTCTAAGATTTTTTTAAAGCCTCACAATGAATATCACAACCGAGTTCTTCTCCCATTAAATTAATAGACACATTACGCTACTTTTTTCTGGAAGCAGGACTAGCCATGCACTTTAGAAATCAGGCTATTTATGCAGGATTTTTTTCAGACCTTCTGTTAAACTTTTTGTTGGACAACAAAGATTCAGACTAAAGAATTTTCTTTGTTTCTACATATACATGTGTTTACATATAGGTTACTGTTCCTCATATAGGGACTTGTGGGTCAGACTACTTCGAATGTACAGTTCTGAACCCACTTTTTTGGGAAGCATGGTAGAGTCTGGATCTAACTTCTCTAACTTCAGGAACTTGAAAAGGTGCCTACGTTAGGAGTCAAGGTGCTTTCGATGCCCAGTTGCCAATGAACATAGGTAGGCATCCACCAAAGCAATTCAGTTGCATCTAAGGCTGCTGATACCATGCATGTGCAGTTTTACACACGCAAAGGAGGACCTCACATGTGGCAAAGCACCTAGTGGCTGCTAAAATATGGAGAGATTCCTACCCAACATGTCTCGATCACTGAATGCAAACTTCAACTGTGTGATTCTCAGCCATACTAGTCCCTGATAGGTGCCTCACATCTGCAGTACCCTGATGTGAAAAGACAGCTTGTCAGACTTGGATGTTCAGAAAAGCTTTTTCTAATCACCTTTCCACTATACAGGAGTTACACAGGAACAGAAGGGCACCCACAGGCTGTACGAATACAGCCTCTGACACCTCCCTATTTGGTTTCGTTGCTGTGGTATCTTAAGGGAAAGATAACAAATATTTTAAGCCCAAAAGTTGTATCTTGAAGCACGAGAGCTTCTTCCTCTTCAATGCTGCCACAAGGAATAGCACAGTCCTCAGCCCAGCATGTAACACTGAAACACAGGTCATTTGTTTCAGAACGGCGTGAATTCTTCAGAAAATGTGAACACTGCTATTTGTTTTTATGCCAGTGGCCTGAAGGAGACAGGTTAACTGATTTATTGACTTGTAGGAAGAAAAATACTTGGCAACATCAACAGACTTTATGAATCCTGTATTGACTCCTCTCCTAGTTATGTACCCATGCAATTCTGTTAATGTGAAGGGCACAGTCCCCAAAAGTGCCTAAATGAGAGGAAAAACACATCCACTCAGCTCTGAGCAGAATTTTATCAATAAACTGAAAAAAAAAATAAATCTAAAAGAATATTTAAAAAGGGAGAGGACAAATTTTTCACTTTGATATTCCCACCTGCATCACTTTCAGTAACACCACAACAGGCAAGCTCGGTAGGACAGTGAGGCCAGCTGTTGCTAACACCAGGTAACCTCATCCTGGTATTCATCCAGCTGTTAAAGTGCTCTTTTGTTATGAGGCTGGAAAGGGGTGCAGATTCCAGTCTGCTTCAACAAAAGCTCTGAGAATTTTCAACTACTCAAAATGTCTTTGTGATTTAAAATGTGAACAGACTTTTCAAAATACATAAAATACCTTAAAAATGTCTACCATTAAGGATCCACCATTGTAAATTAAAGCTGGCTGCCTGTATCAGAACACACAGGCAAGCGAAACACAGAAACCTCTTTACTTATGAAGAGTATCAGATTTGATGCTGTTAATGAATGTTCCTGATAAAATGTCTGTGGTAATAATTTAATTTTTGTAGTCATAAGAAAACCTAGGAATAATTTTTACAGCTTTGCTTTTCCCTACTGCATTGTGTTTAACAGAGTAAGATCTTTTTACAAACCATGCATAAAGGCAGCCACTGCCAAGAGAGAAATTTGTATAAGCCTTACTAGTAGGAGTTTCTAATTGCTCAGGTATCTCACATAAAATGTTTTTTCTGCTACCTAATAAGAATTCTAGCACACGGACCTGTTGTACTGGAAAAAAAATGATAGCATATATGTTCAAATTTTGGGTTTTTTTGTAGCATCTGGATTCCTTTCTTTAAGTTATGAAATAATCATATAAGGATTTCCCAGAACCAAGCAGCACTAGACTGAAGAAGTAATATTGTTGGGCTTGCAGTATTTCAGAGAGGAATTTGGCTAATGGTCACAAGTTCAACATTGCATGAAAATTTCTGAATCTGCTTTCTGAAGCTTCACACCCAGGGAGAATTTCCTGTCTCCAAACAGATGTTTGTAGAAAGGAAACTGGAGTTATAACTTGGTTGGCTAAGCAAATGTCTTCTGAACTGGGAATGGCAGTCTTCATGCAAGGAAGTCCCAGCTTGAACAGCAGATGTGCCACTTAAGCAAAACTCCATTTAATTGTTCCAGATGAAAGGTCAAGATGTTTTAGTGCCCAAAGTAGCACAGGGTATAACTTGAGCATCCTGCTATACCACCAGTAAGAGTCAAAAATTAAATTTTCAATCTCTAAGAAGTACATAATTCTTCCCAGGAAATAAAAAAAATAATTGCACAACTCTGATGGTGTTTTGCTCTGACCTGGCTTTCTAGTTTCACATAGCCTCAGGGGGAGGCTGAAGTTGCCACTAGCCCCAGGGGATCTGTATGACAGCAGTGAATCCAAAGCAGTGAAACTATTTCGTCTCAATCACATCCTGTCTAAAGGGTATAGAAGATATATAGGTGTATACAGGGGTTTAAGAGGAAATTAATTTTCCCTGGCTTGAGGGCTGTTTTGTTCTGCTGCTGTGGTACAAACACTCAATAAATGGCCAAATTGAGGCCTCAGAATGGAATGCCAGTTGAAAGAGAAACAGATATGAAATTATGGCAGTACACAAAGTCCACTTCAAAGGTTTGCTTACATCCATAAAGAAAGCTCAATAAAGTGATCACGCAAACAACCTGTTGCATAACTTCACTTAATGCAAGTAGAGGTGTTCACATGAAGCTGTGCTACAAAGCAGATGTTTGGCTTGACTGGAAATATTTGCACATCAGTTCATCAAGAGTCATTAAGAGAACCCCCACTATTATTGTGGCATGAAGCTTGGATTCAGGTCCATAAATGCAGTAATACACGACAACTTAGTCTGTTTAGGAGAACTGGAATCCTGGATCCAGCTTCAGGAATGAGATTCACCTGTTGATACAAAGGAATCAACAGAGAGCTGTGGACAACATCATTTCTTGGAGTGCCTTTTTTAAAAAGCATTTCTTTCCTACTATGATTTGGCAGTTGTAGGACAGGTTGACAGAAAAGGATGGAGAAAATAAATTACTTTTCCACTTAGCACTGCACTGCTCCAAGGGAAAGGACCATAAGTGTTGTTCAGTTAGCACTTGCTCATCAAGCCATGCACGCCTGCTGCCTGGAAGACTGGACCCATACCATTCACCTGCAATCCACAGGCTCTTTGGTTACATCTGCTCTTGGGCCACATCTGTCTTCACCTCTGCTTGCTCATCACAGCACAAACTGGGGTCTTGGCGCACCAGTCCCCCATAGCATCTGGCACAAATTCTGGGGCTTCCTTTGGGAAGAAACAAGGACATAGAGCTGTGACAGGCACCTAAAATTAAGCAGTGCTCCCAAGTTCTCTAATGCAGACTTCTGCTACATCCGTGTTTAAGTTTAAGCCTGAGAATATGAACGGCTTCCATCCTGTCTATATTGAGCAATGCTGCCTGCATTAAATTATCCACACTAAGCTTGCCAGCAGTGAAGCCTGCAGCCAGCTGTGAATCATGTATTAACATGCTAAGTAATGTTTGTAAGTAAATTCCATCATTTCATATATATAAAGGGTACCAAGCTGTAACTGTTGATTACACTTTCTGTTTTCCCCCATGGCTCTAAACCAAATCTCACTTACGAGTGGGAATGTGTTATTCTGCATAGTGAACACCTGACCTTTTATTTCTACAAAGTAATTTCCAGAAACAATGCCAAAAGCATGTAGTGCCACTGACAGGGTGACATTGCAGCATTTCATATGCATATTTTCTTGGGAAAAGCATTTGGGAAAAGCTGCAGGATTCCAATTAAACTTTATCACCTGACTATGCATGCCCACGATAACAAGATTGTATATTAATATGCCTGTGACCCCAACACATGCAGAGCTGGTCAGTTATACACACTGTGGGCTCCAACACTTCCTCTAGCAGCAAACTGTGCCGGAGAGAGGATACTTAAAGCAAAGACATTTCTGGAGTGTGATGGCAGTGGAACATGAGTGCTTTACTGACAGGGACAGCACTTAGGTATTGTGCTTAAATGTGCTGGACTTTTCATTCCATGTTTACAGCTAATATTTCCCCTTAGTATTTATTTTGCTATTATATAAATATATCTGTGATGATTATCTCAACTGTATCTGGCTGCAACCCAGACATTCACTAAATAACCGTAACAAGATTGGTAGTACTGCTCCTATTTCACAGATACCTGTAGGATTGCCCTTGACAACATAAGGGCTGTGACAGCCAGGTGTCTATGACAGGACACATCTGTGTTTAACTCTAGATGTGTCCCACAAAACCAAAAGCTTTCATTGCCTAAGCTTGCTCATCAACTGATAGTCAGGTCAATTTAACTCAAGTCACCAAGAAACAAACATAGACAACCAGCTTTTAGAGATCACGAAGGCTGAAAGTGAAACCTGGGTCACTCTGTAGTTCCTCTGGAGCATGCATTTTTCTGAATGAGGAATACAGGTTATTATCTAAAGATTTCAGTCGCTTTCAAATGTAACATTAAATCTAAGAGATTTTTAACATCTTTGGGAATAAAGAGTGTGTTTTGTCCAGCAGAGGGAGACTAGAGTGTTAGAGAAATGTAATATAAACACTAAGCATAACAAGGACAAAAATTTTTTTCACTCAAATGTATCAGCTATAGATTTTAGTATAGGTTTTAATGTGTAAGACATAGTACCCTAGATCATACAGACAACTGAATACAGGAAAAATCTGACAAAAATGAGACTTAAAACTGTATTATAATGCTTGATTCTGATGTAGGATTTGTAGCTTTCATCCCACTTCAAGTCTGATACCGTGCAAATAACAAAAGAAAACACACTTCTTCTAACATGATTGGAAAGTCCTGCTGTGATTCTTGATTAAATTTTACATGCAAAAATATTCAAATCCATGTAAAAATTAGATTAAAAGCAGCCTCCTCTGCCTTTAAATAGTTTTGAGTATTATTCATGTCCACTAGCCTGAGAGATTTCTTGTCCAAGACACATTTCTTTCAGATGTTTTTAAAATCTGATGTAATATGTTCAGTCAGTTTTTTCAGTTACCCACATTCTTTCAAATGTTCTTTCTTTACATGCAAATTACACCTGAAACACTCTGAGTCAAAAAAAACTAATGTAAAAATATTAGGACTTTCCATTAGTTAATAAAACAGAACCTTTTGGAAGAGATCTGGTTGCAGACATCCTCAGTAAGAAATGTTCTACTATTTTTTTTAAAAATGAAAGCATCGCATCGTAATGGGAAACATACTTTATATCTTAGATATCCCCTTTGCATTTTTTTTTCAAGCTAGAAAACTTAAGCCTGATATATTTAATAGGAATGAAAGAAGAGATTTTAAAGAAGATCTCACTTGAAAAACAGAAAAAATCCAACATAGACCCAACTCCAGAATCTAGAGGGCTAACAGAAGAAAACTGTGCCTTTATTCATAGAATCATAGAATCACAGAAGGTTTTGGGTTGGAAGGGACCTTAAAGACCATCTAGTTCCACCCCCCCTGCCATGGGCAGGGACACCTTCCACTAGACCAGGCTGCTCAAAGCCCCATCCAGCCTGGCC
>JAVJGJ010000014.1:65413117-65444070 GCA_035590215.1 Microhierax caerulescens | reverse complement strand
GTCCTGCCCTGCGGCTGCGTGAGGCGCCCGTGTGGGCTGCGGGGGCTGCCTGGTGCCGCCTGCGCGGAGTCGGGGGGCGGCCGCGGCGCAGGGGCTGGGGGCGAGCGGCCGGCGCGGGGAGAAGCGCCCCGGTGACACACAGCGGGTGCGCGGCGTGGGTGCCCTTTAAAGAGCAGCCAGGGGTGAACGGACGTTCGGCTTCTGCTGAGTTACCAGCACATCAGCTGTGAGACACTGTGAACACCAGCAAATAACATCGCTGAAATAGGTGTATCTGGTTCAGCTTTCATGAAGCGAACCCAAAGGCAACGCTGAAGAGTGTGAAAGTCCTACGTGAAACTGACCTTCCTGGTGGTTTCTGAGCTGCAGGCGTTCTAGCAGGCATCGAGTGCCTGTTCGCTGAAGGGATCGAGACTCGGAACGTGTTTTGATGTGACCCGGTGTCGTTAGAATTGGTCACGTCTGGAAGTTGCACTCAGCTCAGAAAATTGCTGTTCAGAATGGTCGCTGCTGCTGCTGCACTTCCCATCAGAGCCTGATGTATGGCATGTATACATCAGTTAGGCTTTCTAAGGTTCTGTTAAGCCATTGCAAAAGTAAAGGGTAGGTAACAATTAAAATACACAGAACATGCTAAACTGTGGCTTGAAAACACCTTAGTGTAGGTAAAGGAGGCTTTACATTAAAATATGTCAGTAAAGTAAGGCAGTATGTCCTGGTTTCAGAATGATGGAATGGAAACTTGAGAATCCTTGCGGGATGCAGGGTTGTGCTTAGAAGTGTATTTACTATCTGCTGGCTCACAGGCTCAGATACACTTGATCAATAAAAAGTTTAGGTGTTTTTCAGTGACTCATCTTCCTTGTTCTGGTTCAAGCAGGTGAAGGCCTCTACACGAGCTGCTTCTGGCTTCTGCTACCAGAACTGCAAAACTGGATGTCTTGTCTTACATGATACATGGCTCTGCCTCTCTGCCTGTTAGCTTAAAGGAGAGTAAAAGTAATGTGTAGGTTCATCTGACCTTACTGTAGCGTGGAGAGAGACATGTGCTATTGTTTTCTAAACAGTGCATACAATTTGCTGTATTTAATTATACTCTAAGCATACTGCTTGTGGTGACAGCATTTTGCTAATTGCAGTGCTGAAATATTAAGAATGTAAATGTTGGCAAAGTTTTGTGCACCAAGGAAATGTGAAACTTACACTTTTAGTTGTTTTTTTTAGTGCTGTATTTTGTTTAGCAGGCACATTATTTTTTACTAAGTTTGCTTTTGCCTTTTAAAAAAATCCTCTAGCTCATGTGATACAGACAGGGAGATAACTGTAACTGCCTTTGACCTGGTCTGCACTGGAACTCGTATTTCTAATGATGACCTTCCTTATTATGTGTATCAGCTGTTCTCTGTAAATTATTAGTAATTATTTTAGTAGTGTTTAGATCCAGTTTGTTTTTTCCATAGTTTCTAATAGAAGAGGGATTTTTTGTCAGAATAAACAGAATAGCAGAAGAAAAGTGAAGGTACATGTGTATATGTATACACACACACAAATGCGTAGATATATAAAAATAACACTATTTATATGTACACCCCTTCACTTTATATGTACACAAATGATAGGAAGAAGGATAAAGCAGGGTAAAGGTCAAGGCTTGGAAATACTGCCTTTAATCTATTGGAATTGTCTGTTCCATTTTCCTTTGCCTCATCTTAGTTATGTACATTTCTTCATGTTCTGGAGTTATCAGTAAGCATATCTCATACAAACCACTGTAATGTAACATAGTCTCCCAGGTTAGATCTGTGGAAGTTTGAAGTAGAAGGCATTATGTATGTATGTTAGGAATAGGGAGCCCAGAGTTTCCAAAGCCTTTTCAAATATGTTTGTCAGGCCAGAATTTCTAGTACTAACTAATGTTTTTGAAAAACAAAACAAAAACAAAGAAAAAGAGTGGATGGGTAGGGAGAGGGTTATTCCTTGTTCAAAAGAGCCCTAGCTTTACAATCTTTTCAAACATATTTGTTCGGCCAATGATTTTAGCAATAACAAGTGTGTTTAAGAAAGAAAGAAAAAAAATAGTTTGAGGGGTACATGTGGCTCAGAAGTTCCCAAAGTTTGATTTAATAGCTAATCCGCTACAGGGCTTTTTGGTTCATGCTTTTTTATATTAGTCTTTTTAAGAACAAGATAGTGATTTGCACCTTTGTAACCTCTTGTAAATAAAAAGATTTTTTAGTAGCGTATCAGCTCTGGATGTCAGTTCAGTAATGGAATCATAAGGTCATACCAGTTTGGAAATCTGGAATTTTCTATTCTATTGTATTGTACAAATCACAGTAGACCACTCAATTTTTTTCAGTTATCCTTCTGACTAGTCCTGCAAATGTTTTTTTACTTTTTTTTTTCTCCTTGAGCTCTCACTGTATTCAGTTACTCTCAGTGTTTGCAGGCTTGCAGTTAGTTCCTTTGATAGTCTTAAATTTAAAAGTTCAGTTACCACAGGTTGTGCTTTATTGTGTTGTAGGTGCAAGATGCTGGGCAGGAGATGGCATCTTCTGTCACACCAGTATCAGGCAAATCAAAGGTAATTAGTCTTCGCAGACCCCATTTATTTGGATAGCAGTAGTTGAAGGGGTTACGGATTGGCATGCAAGTTGTGACTAATAGGAAGATAAAAAGGTATTTTTAAACAGTTTCCTGTCTTCTAGACTTCTTGAAAACTTGATTTATAAACTAATGCTAAGGTGTTTTGGAAATGGGGGTGGGTGGGAATCTCTTACTGATACATTTGCTTCCTGTTATAATATTTGATAAAATATTAGTAGCAGCCAGTTTTGGCAGTAGTTTGGTTCATAAAAAGCACAGACTTCTTTATTTAATTTATCTTCCAACATATGCAATATCAATGTTAGGTCAGCATGCTATTTTCAAAACACTTTTCAAATTATATTACTGAATTGTAACCCTTCCTGAGCTTTCCTGTCTAACTGATGCTGCCCAGCTGTGTGCTCTAGAATGATTTTGGAGAAGTACAGAATTAAGAATGGTTTCTGTTATCAGACTTGAAATAACAGAATTGGATAACAGAACAGCAGTAACTTTGACTGTTAGTTTTCTTGCAAATGTGTGGTAAGACCATTTCTTGCCCTAAAATTTGACTTCTTGGAAGCTGGATGCTAAAATGCCCTGTTTTCAGTTTACCTCTGTGTTAGAGGAGTCTGGTTCTCTAATATGTATTTTTTTTACAGCTGGACACATTGCCCAAAGAAGATCTCATCAAGTTTGCAAAAAAACAAGTGATGCTTATACAGAAAGTGAAGTTAAGATGTACAGGTACTTTACTGGAAAGAGAACAATTTCTGTGTTAATGCTTGGTACTGTCTGACCTTTCCTAATATCACTGCATAGATATATTTAAATTCTAGGCAAATATCCTGGATTTTTTTTCTGCAATTTCACTATTTTTTGTGGGAGGGTAAAGACTGAAGTCCTTTGAGCAAGGAAGGGAAGAAAAAGAAGCATTGTTTTTGTTGGGTATTAAATTAATTTTGATCTGGCAGTATGGCGTGATGGATCAATGTAGTTTGTGTAAGAGTTGAAGTGGGACTTGTAATTGTCCCCCATATCAGTTGCAGGATACCTGTTGCTTTTCAGGAAGCAGATGCGAAGGGAAATGTCTCTGATACATGTTTTGCATAATTAGTACCATTGTACACTGGCTTCTTTGAAATAAGTAGCTACTTTATATTTGATCATTTGCTTCTTTAACAAGAAATTGTGAATTATACTAAACAAAATTTTGCGTTGACCACCTAAAAGTATCCCGTCTAAGTCTGTGCTCTCATGTGCTGTCCCTCTCCTCTCTGCTGTCTCTTTTCCTCCAGTGGCCCACTACTTGGACTGGTGTCACTTCCCCTTGTTTGGAGTTACAGTTATGCTGACTGCTTGTAGCTGCCCAGCTAAATAATAAGGATGGAGTGGGCTATACTAGGCTTTTCCTCAGTGGGGTTATTCATAAGATCTCGTTCTTCTACCTGCTGCTTATTTTTAGAGAACCGATATGAACTGGATATCTTTTCTCTGGCTTAAATTGATTGTGAGATAGAAGGTAAGATGATCATCAGAAGAATTCCTATCTCTTGTCCCTCTGTCCAAACGAGGAAGCTTTGCTTCCTCAGGAAACCATGCTAAATGTCAGGACTGGAGAATTAGTACTGAATGTTTGTTCTCTTTCAGTTAGCCCTGTCTGCCACTCAGTAACAAACAAAAGCTGGTGAAGTAAAAGACATCTCTGGTTTGAATAGGAGTGTTGTTAGGCACTGGGTTTGCTAATAATTTGCTACTGTGATTGAGCATCAATTCACACTGTGAAATTACTTTTTTAAGAACTAGAGAAAGAGATTGAAGAACTCAGATCTAAAGCAGCTACTGGAGGAGCTGATGATATTATTCAGGTAGGAATAAATAATGGATTTCTAATGAATTACATAATGTTAGCTGAAATAGATTGCAGAAATAATTTGGCAAATAGTAAATAGCTTTGAAACTGTTATTCAAATTGAATTTCATCAATTTTCAGGAGTTCAAGACAAGTCCTAAAACATCATTTTATTTTCCTCCTCCCCCCACATCCTTACTCTCCTTTTCAGAAAACACTATTGGCTCTGCGAGGAACAGTACAGAACGTACAATTTACACAGCAAGACTTTTTCCTCGTGTAGCTGGTTAGACAGGCTTTTGCTTATTTTAGAATGTCCACTGTGGAAAGACTTTAGCCATTTAGAAAACTTCAGAGACAGTCATTTGAGGAGATCAGAAACACGCAAAATTAAAGTTGCATGTCACAGGAAATACTTTTAGGAAGATAACTGCATTTTTTAAAAAATTCACAAGAACATGTGTTTTTCTCAAAGTAAGGGTCATAGACAGCATATGAAAGTGAAAAATGGTAGTGAGGAGAAATTTATCAACTCGAAATTTCTTTTTTAATAATTTGGATGGAGGTTTCTTTTCTATGGAAGGGAAGCTCTCCCCCACCCCCTACCTCATGGTAATAAATTAGCTGATCAGAAATACAGCTTTGAACAGAACCTATTACTTGACATCATTGTTTTAATCTGTCTATTCTATGTCTGTCATGTTTGGGCTGAAAGTAATTTTTAGAATCAGACTGATCTCTTTAATTGACAAAGTCATGACCAATACATGAGTTCATATGGTTTGCAAAAATTCTTCAGGCTTCCATTGTGAAGTAACCCTTTTTTCGGTGATTTTTCTCCCTTAAAATTAGGCTCTCACAGAAAGACTGGATGTTGTACTTCTGGAAAAAGCTGAAAGTCAGCAGCAGTGTGTAGCTCTGAAAAAGGAAAATACTCAAAGAAAGCAAGAAGCAGAGGTACTGAAATGAGCAATAGAATGTTAGTGAAATATTTCAGAAATGTGTTTCTTTTCTAGTTTTGCTTGTTGTGTATTTTACTTCCATTTTAAGCTTTTTTCTTCACTTATCTGTATTCTGTTTTACCTTAAAAAAAAAAAGTCTAAATACTTCATATGTTAAAGCATATTTTCTCTGTACCCCTTAATTTATAATTTTTATAGGACTCCAAATGCACTAGTTGGGTCCACAGCTGTTCAAAAAGAATTCAGTCTGTGCGTTAGTGACCTAACAGATGTGATGGCTTCAATCAATCAGCATTG
The DNA here is from genome assembly GCA_035590215.1 of Microhierax caerulescens. Classification (NCBI taxonomy): domain Eukaryota; kingdom Metazoa; phylum Chordata; class Aves; order Falconiformes; family Falconidae; genus Microhierax; species Microhierax caerulescens. Next base: position 65,438,373 of record JAVJGJ010000014.1, on the reverse strand, counting down.
CGTTTTCATAGGAAATAGGAGGTTTAATTCAGATATTCATAGGAAGTAGCCTGTCAACCAAAGCATCTATATTTTGTCAGTGATCTCAGTTAATAGAGAGCGAATTGCTTGCAATTGATTAATGGTTATATTCCAGATACTTGAATTTGATGTGTCTAAAGTAATTTGGTCATTAATTCATTACCAGTATAGTTGTTAAAGCTGAAGTCTATCCTGACCATTTTGTGAAATTATGCTGGTAAACATGATTTAAGACTTAGTTTTCCTTTCTCATTCTGCAAACATTTTTGTACTCTCTGCAGTGTCTTCTGAATTGAGTTGTCCTAATATAGGTAGATATTTAAAAACTATAAAAAACTTTTTTAAAACTATTAAAAACTATAGCAATTTTTAAAACTAAATCTAATTAATTATTGCAAACAATTTTATTTGGAAATTCTGTGTGCTAAATCACAGTATTTAATAACTTGCTTGTTTGTTTAGGCTGCATTGGCTAAGACAGAAGAATTGCAGAAGCAGCTGGAGCAATCAAGTCTTGACTCTTCGAAAGAAATAGAAGCTCTGAAGAACGAATTAGAAAGTGCACAAAGCAAACACAATGAGGACATAACAAAGCTGAAAATGGAATTAGGGGAACAAATGAAGACACAAATGGGGCTGGTAGAACAGATCAAATGTCATAGTGATAGTCAAAAAGAAGTTAAAAGATTACAAGATGATGTCCAAAGAATTAAATCTACTTATGAGGAACAAATTTTGTGTCTGAGCAAGCAGTTGGAAACTGTGAATGAAGACAAAACCAAAGAAGTGGCAAATCTGCAAGAAACTATTAAAAGCAACTCTCAGTGTTACCATAACAAAATCAAAAATATGAATGAAGAGCTTAAAAAATTAAAAATTGCCCATCAGGAAGAGTTGTCAGAGTTGATGAATCAGATTGAAATATTATCTAAAGAAAATGAAGGAAAGCGAAATCAGATAGATCAGTTACAGCACAGTTTAGCAGAGGAGAGCTTAAGAAAAGAGAAAAAAGCAAAGGATGAAATGTCTGCTCATGCTGACCAGCATGAGTATGACTTGGAGCAGCTGAGAGAGGTCTTAAATAAAAACATAGATAACAAGATAAATGTTGTAGATACACAAGAAGAACCTTGTGTAGAAGCGAAAATGGAAGAAAAAGTTAGGCACCTGGAGAATAGTTTAGAAGAGCTCCAATCCCAACACAGTATATTAAAAGATGAGTTAACATACATGAGTAACGTTAAACTGAAACTGGAAGAGGAAATCCATCGCATAAAGGATGAGTACTTTCATGAGCGGGAGGACTTGGACTTTAAGATAAATGAATTGCAGCTTACTAAAGAAGATTACTGTTGTGTAATTGAAAAACTAAAGTTGGAGCTTCAAGCAGCAAGACAGCACTGTGAAGCTGTTGTAAATGAGCATAAGTTAGAGACTCAAACACTGAAAGAGCAACATAAGAGAGACATTGCTGAACTAAATGAAACTTTATTATCTGGATCTGAAAAAGAAAGGATGGCATTAGTTTTTGAAATGCAGGAACTAAGAGAACAGCTTGAAAAGCTAACTCAGGAGAAAGAAGAAGCAGTGTCCAATTACAACAGCCTGAGACAAACAATGGAAACTCTACAGACTGAGCTAGGGGAATCTGCTGGAAAGATCAGCCAGGAGTTTGAATCAATGAGACAACAGCAAGCTTCTGATGTCAGTGAACTGCAACAGAAACTCCGGGCTGCTTTCAACGAGAAGGATGTTCTTCTTGAAACTGTGAATCACCTCCGGGAAGAAATAGAAAAACTGTCATCTAATCAGCCAGAGGTAGAAGAACTTAAATGTAAAATTGTTAGTCTTCAGGAGGAGAATAACACAATAACATGCTCCATCAAACAAAAAGAGACTGCTATAAAAGAACTGGAAGAGGAGATCATTGTTCTTACTGATCAAAACAAGGATATTTTAAGTGAAGTAAAATGCTTGGGTGAAGACAGAGAAACCCTTCAGGAAAGGTGCAAGCAAGAACAAGGAAAAAATCAGGAACTTCAGCAAGAAGTAGATGTTGCTAACCAGTACAATAGCGACCTGAAGAAAAAAGTGGAGGAATTAACAGAGAGACTGAACGAAGCTTTAACCAGGAAGAGTGAAAATGCGCAAATGCTAGAGCAACTGGAAAACCAGGTTGAATCCCTGTTGCATGAAAGGGAGAACCTTTCATGTGAAGTATATATTCTTCATGAGAAAAATAAGAAAATAATTCAGGAAAAAGGTGAATTAAGTGAAGAGCTGGCAAAAATTACCTCTGAAAAAGATGGCTGGCTAGTGTTGAAAGAACAGTCTGAAAACTTAGAAAAGAAACTACACATGTTGAGTGCAGAAAAAGACCATTTATCAGCATTACTTGAAAGTGAACAAGCACACAGATCTCTTGTAAGAACCCAGCTGTACCGCTTACTTGAGCAAGTGGGTTCCAGTGTTTCAGATTCTAATGAAGAATATGATTCTCTTAACTTGTTAGAAATTGCAAATGAATACTTGTCAAAAACTAAAGAAGAGCAGCACCTTGCTCAACAGTATGAGGAAGAAGTTCTTCATCTGCAGCGGGAAGTTGGGAGACTGGAAGAAGAAAATGCAGCTCAATATACAGAACATAGATCCCTGATTGAGGATTTTGAAAAAGAAAAGGATCTCTTGAGAGAAGAATTGGAAGGAGTATTGTCTGAAAAAGCAGCACTTCAACATGATATCCAGGAGCTGAAGAATGCCAGTGAAAAAGCAAGGATTGAAAATCAAGATCTTCTAGCTAATATTGAAGAGATCACTCAAAAACTTGCTTTTTGTGAAAGTCAAATACAAGAACAGCAAAAAGGATCAGAAAAACAAGACGACTTAAATTTCATTCTGGAACAAAAGGAAACTGAACTTAGAAATGTGAAAGACGAACTGAGTTCTCTAAAGGTTATATTTTGTTATTGAAGTATACAGACTAAACCTCTAAAGTCTTCAGAATTAAGGTTCAAAAAATACTTTCAATTCTCTCTTTGTTTCTTTTTTTTTTTTTTTTCCCCTTGGCTTGAAAGTGAGTTTCCCTGCTAGAAAGCTCATGATTCTGAGTCTTCTAGCACCATAAAATCCCCCCTCCCCCCAGAAAAAAAACAATGAAACAAAACCAATCATAATGCTATTTAGACAAAAGTTGCTTGTACTTGAACCTCTCTTCCTACCAATACCCCTCCAAGTGATCATTTAACTAGACTGACTAACTGACCTCATAATCTTTTACCTCTAACTTTCTATGGCTCCATCTCAAACAAAAATACTGCTTGATCTGCATTAACTACTCCTAACTTCAGGTCCTGGGAACTGTTAATTATGTAAAACTGACAGCTGCAGAATTAATGGTCTCCCGTCTTTTGTCCTCAGGCAGGATGGAAAGCAGGTGTTAAAGGTTGGAATGTTTTCTTTTCAACATAAGTATGCTTTCCAGTTACCAAAGGGATACGAAATTGCATGTAATTATGGTACTTTCTTGGTAGTAAGAAGTAGACACAGTCCAGCTGTAGATGAAACTTCTGATGGCTTGTTAGGGGAAAACCGGATATCACAAATTTTTGTAATACTTCTTGTATCTTTGTTTATAATACAGAATTTAATGGAGGCAGAGACTGCGAAAACTCATCAACAGTCTGCAGTAGCAGAGCTTCAAGAAAAAATTGGTATCTTTCTTGCTGTTCTCTTTTATGTAAACAGTTTGGGGTTTTGTAGTAGTTAGTTTTTCTAGAATACATCTTAAGTTGGTTATCATTTGATATTTCTTAAGGTTTTTTTCTTCCTGGTGTACATTTGGCTATAAATGGTGTAATGGATTTAATCTTCATTTTTTAAATATGGGAAATAATTGTGTCAATAAGAATCCCTAAGACTACCAAGAGGAGAGGAAAACAACACTTTGCCAAAACTACTGTTGCCTTATTACTTATTACTGTTACGGTTATCCCAACACATTAAAAGGAAAGTGGTTTCGAGTTGTTAGAACTGTATGTAGGAGTAGACAGGAATATGGCTGTTAACATTAACTGTGATGGAAGCCTCTGAAACAGGGAAAGATCGACCCTAAGCTGTCTGGGTGGCTGGATGTTTTAGCTTCAAATCAAATTTAAATGCTTAATTGAATGAAAAATTTTAAAGTCTCCCCCTGCTTTCTTTTTTGTTTTCTTTTACAGTCGTGCTGGTATTTGTGTTCTAATTGAAATTCACTTCATTTCTTGGGAGAGAGGCGAGGCATATTTTTTCACTTTCTTATTTATTTTAGGAAGGCTGGAAAAAGAATCTGCAGAAAAAGGAGAGAAGCTAAATAAAATTAAGGTTGTTGCTGTGAAAGCAAAGAAAGAATTAGACGCCAGCCGAAAAGAGGTACCCTGACTGCTTCCTGTTATGACGAGCATTCTGCATGTGGCGTTCTGTTTTAATGACACACATTTATTTTTTTTAATAAGACACAGACTCTGAAAGAAGAGTTGGAGTTGGTTCGATCAGAAAAAGATCAGTTGTCTGCTTCAATGAAAGATGTCATTCAAGGAGCTGAAAGCTATAAGGTAAGAATAGTACTGTATTTATGAGACAATTAAGTGTCAGAAAATACTTTGCTTTTGAAGCCTAGCCTAGATATGTATTGCTATTTACTTGCCAAAGTTTGGCAAAAGAATTTGTGTCAGTGCAGCTGAGTACCCAAATCAAGAGATGCAAGGTTCTAGTGATGGAACTGTGCAGCTGTGTTGCTGAGGGAAGGCATAAACCCTTACGAATTCTTTGAAGTACATTCAGTTGGGGATCAGTTGGAAAGTCTTTAAGTGATGAAGACATAAACTAACAATCCCCTGGGAGTGAGCCCTCCTGGAGCATGTCTCAGCATGTGAATCAGAAGCAGGCAGCTGGGGACAGTCAGCATCGATTCACCAAGAGTAAATTGTGTCTGATTAATCTGATTGGCTGCCACGATAAAACAGTTGGAGTTGTGGGCGAGAGGAGAACAGTGCATGTCACTTGACTTTGGGAAGGCTTTTGATGCTGTCTCACAGTACTCATTTGTGATAGGATATTACAATCTAAATGGGTAAACAACTTAAAAAAAATTTAAAAAGAACAGTTGAATGGTTTGGCTCAGAGTAGCAGCGATTAATGGCTGGTACTAGATGCCAGCAACAAAGGGGACTATGCTGGGGCCTGTCCTGTTAAAATTAAGCAGTTACCTAGAGAAAATCATGGAGTACACCTTCATCAAGTTCTCAGATTATTCCTGATTGGGAACAGTCAATAGACTTGAGGGCAGGGCTTCCATTCAGAGAGACATAGACAGGTTTGAGGGATGGACTGACAGAAGCCTTCTGAAGTTCAGCAAAGACAGATGCTGATTTCTTTGTGTGGGAGAGAGTAACTCCGTGGTACAAGCTGGGGACCATGTGGCTGCTGACAAAAAATACAGTTTTGAAAAAAAATTCAAGGATCATGGTCTGATCTCATTGCTGATCCTGCTTTAAGTGGGCGGTTGCATGTAGAACTCCTGAGGTCTCTTCCAACCCAAATTATTCTAGGACTTCATGAACTGAAGAGGGCTTCTTCCAAAGCCTGTAACGAAACAATAGCTTCGATTTCATTCTGATATTTCTGAGGTTGCAATAAGACAACTCATATGCGGAAACATTAGGAGGGTAAGTGTCTGAGGTATAGAATGTGCTTATTGAATGTATATTGTAAAAAATGACAGGTTTGTGTTTGTATGTGTTAAGAATCTTTTGATGGAATATGATAAGCAAGGAGAACAGCTGGATTCTGAAAAAAGCAGAGCGAATAGTCTTGAACGTCAGATAGATGACCTCACAAGACAGCTACAGGCGTCATCCCAGCAGGTCAGTTATGTATGTGTGTCTGATCTATTGATAATTACAGTAAAAATTATTTTGTCTATTGAGTCTAAATTTTACTTGTGTTTGTTACTATATATAGTTTCCTAATCTAAGTGCATTTGGGGTGGTGACATGAAATTCAGGAGGGTTTTTGTCGTTTCTGGTTTTGGTTTGGGTTGGTTTTTTTTTTCCCCCTAACATTTAGTACTACCTTCATCTGGACTGTGACAAAAGTAAATATATGTAAAATGGCTGGCTTTCTCAATAGAAAGGATTTAATTTACCCTAGATTAACTCACAGAAGAGAGCAGGTGATCACCTCTGGCTTGGTTTGGACATACAATTCTGCTGGATATTCCAGATACAAAAACGTAGTATCAGACTTGAACTAGTTCCTGTGATTTCACACATACACTTCTCGTGAAGTACAGTAACGTTTAACTGTTACATTTGGTTTTCTTCTGTTTCTTAGACAAAATGTGTTTTGTTATTTAATCAACAGTGTTCAAACTTACTAAATTAATCATGGGATTTTGCATCTTTTGCAAGGATTAGATTTTAGGATGCATTGTAGAGTACTGTAGTGGCATTCAGAAGATTCTAAGATGGTAATTAAGCAGCTGTGAGATGCATTTTTGCAAAGCTAACTGCAGTGGGCTTAGGATTTAAATGGAATTTATGATTTAAACTCCCAGACCCCATATGTAATTACACTGAAGATCCACCTAGGCCACCATTTTCTTATAAACAGAAGCTAGTTAGGAAGAAATAACAAATAGTAGCATATATTTTGATGATTATTCAGGTATTGAATTTTTCAAGTTTTGTTATGAAGTATTTTGTAAATGAAAACACTGTTTAGGTAATTGGCAGCTTCTTTCACTTATACTTTATTCTTAATCTGCACAATAGAGACTGTGATAAAACACTGAAGATATCTGAATTAAATCTGTTTAAATAATTGCAAAAATAGGCCAGATACAGGAGGAGTTCTTACTATGTACCGATGTGATCTCATTGAAGACTTGATGGTGCTGCAGTTAAAACTTTTTTAGGAATTAGTGGTATGACCATTTATTTATAAAGGCATCTGTATGTGAAGTGGGGCAATAAGTACTCAAACGTTGCATATTGTTGTGGGAGGAAGGTGATTCTTGCAGAAAGCATAAACGTTGGGATATTTTTTCAGATTTCTTGTCATTCTAGTGGCTTACGGAAAGCTGGGCAAATGAACTCTGACCAAAATAATCAAATTGTGCTAGTGACTTTAATTTAGCCTATTTCTTAATCTGGTTTAAAACAATTAAGATGGACAAGTCTCATCTGTAGCAGTGCTGTTTCAAGAGAGTTGCATAGAAATCAGTGTTTTTTAAATAGAGACAATATCTTACCAGTCTAAGATGCATGCAAATTCAGCTTACGTTTTTATCTTTCCACTATGATCATTTCAGCATGATCAGTTACACTCTGCTAATGAAGACCTTCTGGCTCGTGTTGAAACACTGCAATGTAATTCTAAGATGCTGGAAGCTCAGATACTGGAGATCCAAAGAGCCAAGGCAAAGGCTGACAAAGAACTAGAGGCTGAAAAGCTTCTAAAAGAACAGAAAACAAAGGTAGTACTCTGTAGAGATGGCAAATGGGCTTAAGCATTATTTCACTGGATTTGACTTATGTTAGACCTTTGTAAAATGTGGTTTTATAGAACAAGTTCCATACTTTCTGTTCTTGTTATATGACTTGGTCTTTTTTGAAGGCTTCACCTGTTCATTGAAAGAACTTTGCGAGGCTTTCACTTCAAGTAGATCGGGGATTGTTACAGAATGTGAAAAACACTTCATAATCATCTGGGTTTTTCCTTGGTTCCCAGTGATTTCCTAAAAAGTGAATCAATTGTCTTTGTACAACCTAAGTGTGTGTGTAAGTGTAAATAGATGCTGACATCTGTTTTGAAATTGGACTGCTTAACTGAGAAGCATTTGAATTTCAGGAACATACTGGTGCTCTCCGAGAAATGGAGGAGCTTCAGATGCAGCTTCAGAAGGAAAAGAAACATCTGCAGAAAACTATGCAAGAACTAGAGCTGGCCAGAAAGGTAGAGCTGCTGTTAATGTTAATGCTTAATATAGATTTTGGCCCATCTTGCTGTGTTGAATGCCTCCCTTTGTGTGCTGAGGATTTTAAAGCCCAAGGTTTGTAAAAGGGAAAACGTGGGCTTTTACACCAGTTTTGTGTTCAGAGAGTTGATGTATAATTTTGGATTTGGTGGTTTGGGTTTCTTTATCTTTCTTTGTTTGAGCCTGTTTGGGTTGTGTGGCCTCTCATGAGTAGAAATAGGAATAGAATGCAGATGTCTGGACTACTTGCCTGGTGTGCTACTCGGAAGCTGCCCTTATTGTAAGGACTGAAAAATGAAAGAAACTCATATATGCAAAATACGTACTGGTAGAACTAGCAACAGGTTTTTCGAAGCTTCTGGTTCTTGTATGAAAACAGATTATTTACTGAGGATATGGACACTTTATGGATGGGTGTTACTTGTGAATGTGGATATTTACAAAGTTTTTGTTAGATGGGCAATATAGTTTTTTAATACAATTAAAAAAAAAAAATTCTTAGCAGCCAAAGCAGATTGTAGGCTTTAACTTCATTGTGTGTAACTTTCAGGATGCTCAGAAGAGTACGCTGATGGATATGGAAATAGCTGACTATGAAAGGCTAGTAAAAGAACTTAATCAGAAGATTACTGATAAAGACAACAGAATAGAAGATCTTGAGCAAGAGGCAGGGATTCAGAAACAGAAGCAAGAGACCCTACAGGAGGAAATAAGTGAGTAAATTATAAACAGCAAGTCACTATGGTATAGTTAGTGATGGTAGAAAATACAATTCAGAAACAACAACTCAGGCTGATGAGTGAGAGGGAATGCTAAACAGTTACATAGTCAAAATTGCTTTTCCATAAAGGAAACTTTACTAGGTTATCAGTCCCTTGATCTATATTGCTCTAGTGAAAGCCAAACTGCTTGCCTGGTAAGCTGTGTTTCTTACCTGATTAATAAGTTCTGAAAGTCAGTGACTAATGGGGGTTTTCTACTACACTATAAAATTTTACTACTTGGCACGTGGTTAAAAATTCCATTTCTTCCAGTCCTTGAGTGTAAGTCTTAAAATAATTTAATTTGTTTGAAGATAGTTGCGGTACTTGGAAATAGGATACTGCATTTTCTGTAGGCTATGTGTTTGCAGCCCTTAAGAAATCTGTCAGAATTTGCTTAAATATATTCCAGTATTTTTAAGAAAATACAGGAGGGGGAGTTTCATTTGCATGTAACTGCTATTTTCTGCATTAGAGTCACTTCAGTCAACTATGCAACAGGATGAGGAAAGAAATGCCAAGATAAAACAACTCCTGGTGAAAACCAAGAAAGAACTGGCTGATTCAAAACAAGCTGTAAGTCCAGATGTTAATGACTATTCCATTTCTAAACCAACTTTAAAAAAATGAACTGGTAGCTGAATTATGAAGTTGCTGTGGTTTAGTGTTTTTAAATAACCAGATAATTTTATCGTGCAGGAAAATGACCACCTAATGTTGCAGACATCATTACAAGGGGAACTGGAAGTCAGTCAACAACAAGTGGAAGCCTATAAGGCAAGAAACTTCACTTATTTGTTAGTATAAGGTTTCTTATTTAAGTAGTAAGGGTTTGATTTCCACTGGGCGGATGGAATATAGGCTGAAGAATGAGAAGGTGTTGTTTTTACTAGAAGGATACTGTGTCTTTTTTCTTAAATGGGTTTTGTCTGTTTGCTGCTGGTTTACCCTTTCTTGTTCCTCTTTCCCCTTTCACCAGAGAAGACTGTAGTTTGAAGCTTGTAACTGGGATATGTTTTAAAATATTTTCTTCAAAAATGGAAGTTGCTTAGTTTAAAAACAAAAGGATGTAACATTGTCAGCAAAAATTTAAGTGTTGTCCATCTGTATAAATTTTGATGATTGGGCAGAATAGGAATTGAATATAATGAAAGCTAGCAGGGAAGTGAAGGGAGAGGGGTTCGCTTTCTTAAATGCTGCCACCCCACCACTGTAATTTTAGCTTCAATTCTCTCTTTAAACAACATCATAATTTTTGTAATGAGGTATGTGGTAACCCATGTCTATTTTCTATTCTGGTTTATTGGATTTTAATTATATATTCCCCAGTTCTGTGCAGAAATTCCTGTAGCAGAATCCTATGTTCTCTGTAGCACATCCCTTGGAGACGGAAGAAAAAAGTTTTGTCAGACTGAAGTGTTCAACTAACTTTTTCAGATTCAAGTGGCTGTACTAACATCAGAAAAGCATAAAGTTCAGGAACACCTGCGAACTTCTTTGGAGCAACACCAGCGTACATTGAGTGCCTACCAACAAAAAATTGCAAACCTGCAAGAAGAGTGCAGAGCAGCCCAGGTACTCTAGTAGAAGAAATAATGTCAGAAGCTTTAAAAGGGAGATTTACTGCACTCTCTGTCTGCTTCTCTGAAAGTATTTTGCAGATCTTTCCCTCTTCTCTTTTTTTCTGTCAACAATTGGAAATTACCCCAGTGCTTAATCTGTTTGAGTGGTGGTATAGAGGACAAGCCAGACTCTTGTCCTGGTTGTCATATGTCACTGGTGGAACATCTGGACTGCACTCCTGTATTTCCAGTAGGGAAGACCTTGTGGTGGTAGTCAGTTTATTTAAGACAATCAGCAAGTGTACACTGCGGGGAACAGAAGTCTTTAAAGAAAAGAGAACAAACAAAAAAAGAATGCCATTTCCTCCATAAAAAAACAGTTAACACAGATACCACTTTAAACAACAAACAAAAAAAATAAACAAACCTGTGAAAAATACTCGCAAGCACCTTTTAATATGCTGCTAATATGAGCAGCTTCTTCATTGGCAGCTGAGCTACGTGTGAAACTGACACTATTACTGAGGGGTTTGTTATTTCTGGGGTTTTGTCCGTATGACACTGTTAGATGTTCCTGGAATCTAGACTTTGCATTGGAGACGGACAGATTCAGAGTACAGTAGGACTGTTATGTTCAGACTATCTTCATGGAGATCACTGCACCATACTATGGCCCCTTTTGTTGATAGGCGTGTATCCTGCAGATAAGTAACAGCTGAATGCAGCCTCTCAAAAAAAAGTCTACATTTTAAAAAGATGAACTGAAATGGACAAGCTTTGTGGCTGCTGCTACCACAGGAGGCTTGCCTGAGTTGTACTGGTAGATATGGATCATGGTATTACAAATGTGTTTTTCATAACTGTGTGCCTATCCGTGTGGCTTACTCCTTGATGTTGTGAAACCAGTAAGGGTGTAGATCTTCCATGATGGCATGGCTTGAAGCTGTTTGAAGATTAGTCTTCCTCTTTAGGTGCTCTACATCTAGAAAATAGATGTTATCACAAAGTTATGAACAAAGGAAAATTCTGTCTAAAGGAAAGGTGGACACAAAAACAGATGGTAGGTTAGGAGGCAGAAGTCATGCTGATGTTTAAGGCTGTGTACCTGAGGACTTAGGAATATTCTAGCTCATGTAGTTTGATGAGGAAAAGAGAAGGATTAATTTAAAGAAAATGGCCACTAATGTTACAGGCTCCAGAAAAGCTGGAGGAGTGGCTTATCAGGGTCAGCACTGTGGAATTCCACTCACCAGTTCAGCTGAAGAAAAAATTTCCAAAATACTCATCTTGGATATGAGAGCATTTTAGTTTTTAGCATCTCAAGGGTGACTAATGAATCCATGAGCTTCTCCTAAGATCCAAGAATGAAAACCTGCACCTGTGTGTTCTTGGAGGTGTATACAACATGAGTACTTGAAGAACAGGAATAATTCTTGCTGTATAGTGTACAGTCAAGGATGAAGCTATTATGTTGTGAGGTAATTTTCTGTACATCCACAGAAACTTGTGTATCAGCTGAATTTAGAGAAGGTAGATCAAACACCCTAACAATCAACTAGGGTATTATATCTTGTGCTGTGTATTACCATTACAAGACTGATTTAACTCCTCAAAACCTTGCAGAATTTCAAGGCATACTAGATTTTTGTCACCTGAGTAGCATAAAAGAACAGAATGATCCTTTTTTTTCCTTCACCTTTGCCTTCATTTAAAGCCGTTTGATAGAATCCCTTGCTTGTGAACCTCTGTTAATGCAATTTTTGAATTTGTAAGTACTCTTCTTTAATACTGGCATGTTGAAAATCAGTGTCTCTCTTTAAGTTTTCTCTTTTTATGATATTCGATTAAAGTCTAAAGAAACATGATCTTTATGGTAGTCACTATTTTAATTATCCATTTAAAAGAAGAAAATGCAACAGGTGGTTCTTTAATTTTTTTTCAATGTAAGATGCATTTCATTTTAGAGAAATAAGGGAGCAATAGTTAATAGCATAACTTACTAAGGGTTTGTTTTCTATGTGATAGGCTGAACAAGCATCTATTACATCTGAATTTGAGAGCTACAAAGTTCGTGTTCATAATGTTCTAAAACAGCAAAAGAATAAATCTGTTTCTCAGACAGAATCTGAGGGAGCCAAACAAGAAAGGTAAACCTAAAATTTTTATATGCATACAGAAAAATACTGATGCTTGAGTTATTGAACTTGCCTTTGCTAATTGCTGATCAACGAGGGAGTTCCACTATTTAGCCCTTCACTTCAATAAGAAAAATATCAGAAGGGAGACAGTTTGCTTGTCCAGTTACTTTGGGTTTAAAAAAAACCCATCAAACCAAACCCTCTTTATTTTTATAAACTTTATCTCAGTCTGTAATCTAAGTGTGGCTCTGCCAATCTGAACGTAAGAAAGATCATCAGTTTGTACTGGTTTTATAAGTTATTGATAGCTGTCTTTGGTGACAAACTGGGTGTTCACGTGCAAGATGTCCAGGTTCATATGCAGAGCTTAGAACAGTGCATGCAATTGTGGCAGAAGAACCACCAGAGGGAGACCTGTGCTTTGTTATAGTACTTTGGGTTTATGGTTGGTATGAGGTTTCTTAAATACATCTACCTTTTCCTTTCTTGGAAGGAAGCAAACTGCAAGAGTTCCATTTCTTTGTCTCTGTTTTTTGCAGAATTTTAAGAAGTTCTCGTTTTGTTAGTTTTTTGTGAAAGAGGGTCACCTTGGAAACAAAGTGGAGAAGTAATCAAGCAATAAACAGATGATGTTGTTTCAAATAAATTATTTTTAAGTGTCAACTCTAAGGATTAATGACATATACAGTTCATGAGATAGTGGAGATGTATTCATATATTCATACAGAAAGTATAAAAGGAGAATGTGTGTGACTTTTTTTCTTCTAGTGTTTCTAATTTTGATTTATTTCTGATGAACAGGGTTTATCCAGGTTTAGGGATTGATGTTGCTTTCTGTTCCTTTGCTTAAAATCTATTCCAGCCATTTTTCTGCTGTATTCAGTCTCATTGAATGATGTGTGTTTAGTAAACAAACAAAAAATCCTCCACCGCTTCTAAGAAGAAACTGTTTGCCACATCTGCATCTCATACTATTCTCCTGCCAGTTGGAAGTAGAAAATTGAGTCACACTTTCTTCCCCAATAATTATATTGCCAGCAGTTCAGAAAGAATGTGATAAACTTATCTGTGCATACATTGAAACAGGATCAGAACTTTTCCTAATTGTTTCTGCTGCACTTGCATCCTAAGATTACATTGGTCATAGTGCTGTATTGATTTAATTAATAAATAAGCAATTTGGATCAGCTTTCCAAAATGTTGTGGATATAATATAGGTTCTGAAATAATATAATTCTTTTTAAATATATGTTGCTTATTTCTTTTTCTTCCCCTCGTAGAGAACAGTTGGAAATGGTGATAGATCAACTTAAAGTTAAGCTGCAAGATGCTCAGCATAATTCACAGATGAATGCATCTGAACTCCAGGCATTGCAGTCTGAACATGACACCCTACTGGAAAGACACAATAAGATGCTGCAAGAGACTGTTGCAAAAGAGGCAGAGCTCCGTGAAAAGTATGGGATGAATAGATACAGATAATTTGATTTTGTGTGAGCTTATAAGGGCTGGGCATGTATTTGCCTATAATTATACTTCCCAAAGAAAGGGCGTAATTGTGGACAAAGTTAAAGGAATTTCCAAAAGGATTGTTTGCTGTTTTTCTTGAGCCTTCAGAAGTTTCAGCAATGAAAATGAAGTAATAGCTGATCAGGGAATTTGAGATTTCTGAAAGCTTTTTACCTGTTAACTATCAGATTTTAAAATTAACATTTTTTTAAGTCCAGCACTCAGCACTACATTTGTGTTGGACTGCTCAACTAAATTTTACAGATGTTTCTTATTAGAAAAATAAGGTAGTTAAATGCAAAGCAAACTATTTCACTGGCAAAATATCCAGTCCTGAGTCCACTAAGTGCCTTTCTTCCAGAAAGTATCGGGTTTTAACCATAAGCTTGCCACAATCTTAATTTGCTAGTTCTTTCAAAATGAATGCAATCTCTTTGACTTGTATCACTTCTTGAAAAGTCACATGACTGCCCTTGTCTGGTCTTCTCTGTCTAGGGTACAAAGTTCATATGAAATATTTATTAGAAATTACATCTTAGTATTAGGAAGTGTTGACGACTTGTCACTTTCGTTGTACCTTTTTATCTGTTCCCGATAGCCATGTGATGATTCACTGTAATCAACTAAATTAAGTCCTTCTGCATTTTTCTGGAAACAACCCATATCACAGCAAGTTCCCTTTATGCTCAGAGAGACTTGCTACTATGGCTATATTTAAGTTTGTATGCTTATAAGGGCAAGTCCTATGTTTAGTTTTTGCATACATGCATTTAATTGCTTGTGACATTTTTGTCATGCTTCTGGAGTACCTCCAAAACAAGTACAGTCAATATTACTAATATTTTTCTGCTAACAAGTACGCTCTTCTACCCTCTCTTGCACTGAATGTTGAAGCTTAAAAAAAAAATAAATCTGGCTTCTTAGAAGCAGGTTTTCAGAAGTTCTGTGTAAGTGTTTGGTAAATAAATGTTAAAGGAAGTAGAGTACAAGGTAAATGACATGCCCTGTATGACACTATAGTCATGTTGCAGTTCTAGAATTTAAGAATGTTTAGACCACAGTGTCTCTTAATACCTTAATGTTTTCACAAAGATGTCTGAATTTACTATTCTCTAACAGATACCAAGTGTTTATATAGCACAGTGCATTCATACGATAAGTAGTAACTTTTTCAATCTTCGATTTTCCTTGTAAAAGAGGAATTTAAATGGAAAAAAGTTGCACGGTAATTCTAAGATAATCATACAGATGAAAACTACTTTAAACTCTAGAAATTTTGAAATTTAAAATGACAAAACTAAAATTATATTGTTTGCTGTTTATTCGTGTGTACACTGTTTTCAGGCTCAGCACAATACAGTCTGAGAACATGGTCATGAAAGCAGAGCATGCCCAGACTTTGAGTCAGCTGACAGCCCAGAATGAAGCTCTCCGGAACAATTTCAGAGATCAAGTCAGGAACCTGCAAGAAGAGCACAGGAAGACAGTAGAGACACTTCAGCAGCAACTCTCCAGAGTAGAAGCTCAGTTCTTCCAACTCAAGAGTGAACCAAGCACTAGAGGTAACTTTCAGTCATAATACAGGGTTTTTTTGGGTTACATACAAATTTGTGTACCTGAGTCTGAACCTAAAACATTGTTGTGATGTATGGTTCTGTAATACACCAGAAAATTTTTCTGGACAATCTGCAACATGTCATTCATACATATCAACATGTCATGTCAACATATCAATCCCACACCAAGTAAGGAAAGTATCTTGGTTATTACTGTCCCTTCATAATCTTAAGGTACTTGAATGCATCCAGAGGAGGGCAACAAAGCTGGTGAAAGGGCTCAAAGGAATATCCTGTGAGGAGCAGCTAAGGACTCTGGGTTTGTCTAGGTTGGAGAAAAAGAGGCTGAGGCGTGATCTCATTGTTCTCCACATGGAGAGGGAGGTTCTGAGCATTTCTCCCTGGTCTTCTTCCTGCTGCCCAGTGACAGGACACGTGGAAGTGGCTCCAGGCTTTGCCAGGGAGGTTTAGACTGGACATTGGGAAGCGTTTCTTTACTGAGCAGGTGGTCAAACCGTGGAACAGGCTTCCTAGAGAGGGTGGTCAATGTCCCATGCCTGTCAGTGTTTAAGAGGCAGTTGGACAGTGGCCTTAATAACATGCTTTAACTTTTTGGTCAGCCCTGAATTAGTTAGGCAGTTGAACTAAATGGTTGTTCTGGGTCCCTTTCAATTGGAATTATTCCACTCTGTTGTAGAATTTGCATCACTTGTTATCTCTTCTGCAGTGTGCACGTTGTCAAACAGGTGGAGGGAAATTGCTTTGTAAATATTAGGTCTTCTCCTACCAGTTTGTCTCAGATTTTGGTGCATCCTGGATCTCCACCTCAAGTATGAGGGGATACAGCTAAAGAAGAGCGTATTGAAAGCAGTGTTAACAATGTTTATTATTGGTATAGTTGCTATTTGATCCTTCTTCTAATTTATGGGTTTACTGTGTTCAAGCTCAAGTGCTATTTTTGTATCTGTAAAGTTACTAATTAACATGTAGTTGGACATTTGCCAAGCAGCAGTAACAATTTAAGAAGTTACTGTTTCCATCTGTTAGTGAAGCAGAAGGATAGTGTGCACAATATTAAAACAGAACAATTTGCACCTTCTACAGGACAGCTTGAAAGAAAGCAAATTCTGTTTGGCATTAAACATTTGACACTCATCACAACTACAGCAAGAGTTGCTTGAAGGTTTCATAGTCACTGAAATAAAAATTGCCAGTCAAGTTTGGATGTAGAAACAGGCTTTGGTTCAATGGGTCATTTGGAGGTGAAGGGCTGTATTTTCTATTATAAATGTTTTACGTGTATCTGGCTTTCTCCCTTTTCTCCACTTTTCATTCTCCTGCTTTTTGAAGATTGTTTTATATACTTCCTTCCAATCTGAGACAGTCACACCTATGAAATAGCTTTATCAATTTCATTCTGATGATGGACATCAGTAAGTATCTTTCAGGTCCAACTGTTTCAAATCCAGCAACAAAGAACTTAAGAGAACGGCGGAACACTGACCTTCCTGTTCTCGATGTGCACACTGTAGCTAGGGAAGAAGGAGAAGGCATGGAAACAACAGACACAGAGTCTGTTTCTTCAGCCAGCACCTATGTACCATCCTTGGAACAACTTCTGAACTCCCCAGAAGCAAAACTTGGTAAGTAGAACATGTGACTTCTTGAAGCACTTGCCTTCATAAGTTGCAGAAGTTTGTTCCCTCAAAATATCTAAGAACATAGTGTTTTCACGCTTTTAGGTGCAAGACACAAGAGTGCATGTGCCACTGAGTTTATACTGTCCTGAATTTCTGTATTTTGTTCCATTAGTAATGACTAAGAATCAAACAGGTTTTAGTGATATTAAAATGTCATATTTGTGATTTCTAAAGGGAAGAGACTGGATGAGCAAGTCAGTGAATAGTTACAGAACTTGTGTTCTGGACTAGTCTCTACAAGAGGCAATTAAGTGCCAGTTTATAAATGAAAGGATAAAATGTCGGTTCATCTTAATGTGGCCTATTAGAACAGGAATGTATTCATAGTTTTACTAGGAAAATGAAAGCCAGCATGAAGCACAATGTTCTAAGAGTCCCCTAAGAGATGGTAGCATGTAATCATGCTTTAAGAGTCTACTGAACACTTTGTGGAGAACTGTTGGAAATCATCTATGAATAGGAAACAAGGGGTAAATTAAAACATGTATCTTGATGCACGTAGAACTGATTTGCCAATCCTCTTCTAAAATATATATATATAAAAATAGGCGGCAGAACAAGCATACAGCAGCAGCAATGATGCCTGTTAATTTTGCAGTCTGACTTTGCATGGATTTTGTTTCTGAGAAGCTACATCCTTACCATTAGGACTTGATTAATGTATAAAGTAGATGCAAATGCTTTTTCCTTCTCTTAGTTTTCTTTTCCAATTAAATGCAGAACCGTCTCAGTGGCAAACAGAACTTGGCAAGGATGAACTGATTCAGAAACTGAACACAACAGCAAAGAGTGCTGAGCACTTGAATGAATTACTTCGTGAATCAGAAGCAACCAATGCAATCCTAATGGAACAAATAAAGGTTAGCAGACTTGCAGGAAATGTGGGGACAGCTCTAATTTCTATGATCTGTTTCTTAGACAAAATGATTACCACCGTATGATCTGTGTCTTAGACAAAATGTTTAACACCAAATATGTTTCAGAAAATCCCAATCTATAAAAATCTGGTGATGCAGAACAATTTTGGAAGGGCTTTTATTCCACAAGACTAATTAACACTTCCAGAGTTGACTTCATGTTTTTGGGGGGTTTTCCCCACAATTTCTAGTCAGGGGTGAGTGGAGTAAAAGCTTGCTACAAAAAAACCCCAACACCCTCAGGAGTTTGCAAGTTTAATGTTTAGTAAAGTGCCTTTACTGTTTTCACATAGATAAAAGCAGTAGGTCCCAAGGGAAGCATTGTCTGGTTTCTTTTCCTGTAACTGCTTTTAGCTGTCTTAAGTTAAATGATACTTGTTTAGAGATACATGTACTAATAGTTTGATTTGATTGTACCTCCCTGAGTTTTCTGAAGATGTTTTTTGAAGTTAACGTACCCTTTAAACATGGCAAGCTCTCTTTTATAAAATGTTTCTTAATGAATGATAATATTGTTAAATCTTTGATCCACATCGCTTATTTAACTGTTCAACCCTTTATCACTGAAATTGAATAGTTTGTATTGTATATCGTTGTAACTACTGCACAGATTTTATCAAAAAAGGTTATTTTTGATTAATAAGAAGTTGTTTCTGGACAGCATTATCCAATTTTCACTGGATTTTTGTCCAGAATAAGTTGCTATGCACACATTGTTCTTTTTGAAGGAAGCTGCAATATTAGCTTTTTAGCTCTTCAAAAAACCTTTGTTCAATTCCACATTATATGAAGAAAAGAATGTTGCATATTTTTTCCCTCATCTGCAGCTTCTTAAGAGCGAAATAAGAAGATTGGAAAGAAATCAAGAGAGAGAAAAGTCTGTGGCTAATTTAGAATACTTGAAGAATGTTCTATTGCAGTTCATATTTCTTAAATCAGGAAGTGAGAAAGAAAGGCTGCTCCCAGTAATAGACACCATGTTGCAGCTCAGCCCTGAAGAGAAGGGGAAGCTAGTTGCAATTGCCCAAGGTAGGTGGTGTCGTAAAAAAAGAAAAGTGGAAATAAAGGCAACTGAAGTTCCGTGCTTTCTTTTATGTAGACCTTTGAGGAGGAACAAAACTTAGCAGCATAATGCCAGTCAGATATCAGTGAAACCATTTTGCTCTGTTGGGAAGTTACTATTCAGTTTTCAGAGAACAGAACAAATACCCAAGAATATAAATAAAATTAAGTTAAAATATCATTTCTTCTGAAACATATACATTTTAGGAAGACGATAATAAGTTGCAGGACTTTAATGTGCTTATGTTTTGAGTGAAGAGTTCTGTCAAATTGACCTTAAAGTAAAGGTTAATATAAATTAATTATTTTCTTGGCAGATGTTCTAAAAAGATAATTAAAAGTGGTCCTTTCAAGGCAGTACTGCAGATCTAATATTAGTTTCAGTATATTAACTTAAAGCATATCTTCTTGGAGATAATTTTATTGTTTAAGAAATAAAGGAACTAGTGAAGGAACGAAAAAGAGTTAAGCCTTTGCAAGAAATTAACCCAAGAGCTGACTGTGTAATAATGTTCTAGCTCTGCTTCAAATACTGTTTGTCCCCTTAAAAATACTTTTTGATTGTCATTTCTCAATAACAACTTGTAGCTTCTTGTACTTCATTATCAAGTGACCTGTACTTTGTTTTAATATGAAGAGCAAGTACCATATGTATATGTAAGTACATAAGATCATATGAATAAGTGAAGTGGCAAAATACTGCATTTCATGATAGGCTTTGTGTTTGGAAAGATGTACTGTAAATTAAGTCCATAGAATTTTGATGATCTTTTGGTAGTCTAACAAACACTGATTGGATTTTTCTGGAGAAAGGTGATAGGTGGCCTCCTTAAAACATCCTTAAGTACCTGAAGTAAAGTCGATTTGGTGATAAAATCCATGAACATTTCTATGGCAGCCCAAGAGTAAGTGTTGACTATTACCTCCTCAACAAGTTTATGATGGCAGCATTTGAGAAAGAGCAGAGGCAAAGGGGGAAACAAGGTCAATAACTAAATGACGCAATGTCTAATGTAATAACCTTAGTTTAAACTATGTTTTTCTTCTTCCTCCAGGTGAGGAAGAGAGTTCCTCACGGCCCTCTGGGTGGGCCTCATACCTTCACAGCTGGTCGGGACTTCGATGAGACAGTGGGAACACTTAACTTTTAAACACATTCCACAGTGACAAAAGAGAAATCTTAATGTAGAAGAACAATCTGTTGGTGTAGCATTGAACTACAGGGTTTTATTTCTGTGTGTTATTTTCAGCTTTTGGGGCTCTTCTAAGAAAGAAGCCTGCAGTAGCTCTGAAAGACTGTTGTATATTATGCTCTGACAGCAGTTGAACTATTTCTCTTGTAAATGTTAAAGCTGATGATCAGTAGTATAATGAGAAGTGACAAATTAATTGCAAATTGCTTGGAAACAGAATTTGACAAACCTGTCTGTGATGGCACCTTTGAATAACTGGAATAACTAGACTTTAGACTTCAAGCGTTTTGAAGTGTTTACAGTTTCTTTAATGTATTTTTTTTCAGCTCGCTCATCTGTATGGTTAGTGTTATTCTCTGCATGTTGAAGAAATTAAAATTGAGTTATTTCCTTTGGTGATGCTTAGAAAATGTAAGATCATTAGGAAACAGAAATAGCATTTTCTGCTTTGACTTGACTAAATTTTTAGTCTTGGTTATATTTATTTCTTTTTGCAAAAGCTGGAATGAAAATATGAAGGTAGCGGTCCACAAAGTATAGACAGTGCCTAAAACTGTATGAAACACGATGCTTGGCACATGTAGAGCATGGTACTGTAGTAAAGATTAACGGCATCCATGGAAGTCTTGGGATAGTACTCCAAGAATCGAAGGTCATAAGTGAGCTGAAGCTTTGGGAGAAAGGGCCAAAGCTATGGCTTTTTAACCTGAGGTTGGAAGTTTGTGTTCAAGACCAGGAAGAAATGTTTCAGTACTGTAGTGATGTCTGTACTTAGTATAAGCAGTCTTTTCATCTGACTTAGTCATATTGGAGACACTAAAGGAAGAATCTGAGTCCTTAGGTCAGACTCCTAAAAATAAGTTCTGAGAGAAAAGGATGGAGCTTTTGTCAGTAGATGCGTCTTTTAAATATTCTAAAGACTGAAGTTGTTACACCTTTCTCTCTCTTCTCTGTGTTTGCACACATCATTTGCACAAATCTTTTGCACAGATGAGATAATCTGTGTTCCAGGTTATTCAATAGAATGTTTGTTTTTCCTCAAGAAATATAAATATCTGCCATAGAATTACTACTTCTGTTATCAACACAGCATGTTTGTTTAGCTTCAGTCTTGTTTTCCCATTAAAACTCCACCATGCTGCATTTCACCATCTTAATTTTTTTGAAAGTTATTAAAATTCATACACATGTGTTTAAACCCTGCTTAACCTTTCAACCAGGGTCTTTCCATCTCTTTCACTCATATTTTCATGCTGTCTGTGCTGTTCTACATGACACATGCCCTGGTATACATACCAATACTAAACAATATTCTTCCTTTCCTATCTGTCTTAGTTGAGGCCCAGAGGAAAGGATGCTCATTCCTTTAATACCACCTTATGAGGGGCTGAGATTAATCTGGACATAAGAACAGCAGAAAGGCAGCAAATGTTGAGTAAACTGTTCAGTAACTGTGCTTTTGGCTTTGGTTTTTTGCTGCTTGTATTTATTTCAGTACACAGTCAATAAAGCCAACAGGCTTTATTTAGGTATTTCTCCCCCCTCTTCTTTCTTCTCCCCCTCCAATATCTGTTTTAACTGGAATCTATGGTTTGTGCTAGTGGTGAGAAAGTTCTCTGTGGATTTTCAGATTACAGAACTGATAAATAGTAGTGTGGGAATGAGTTTTTAGGCATCTATAGCTTGCAAATGTAGGTAGCAAACATGAGGCTATGTTTAGACTTTCTTACATTTGCTTTTGCAATTATTACCATATTTTTAACATTCGTGATTTGCTCCAGATCTCGGATGTTGAATTCTAACTCCTTATTCACAGCTGGATTTGGTTACTGTCACTCAAAAGAATGCCAGAACAGAGCAGCAGGAGAGATTTGAAATATTAATAAAAAAACAAGTGCAAGTCATTCTCCTGCTGTGATTTTAACAATGGGAGCACATGAGTGGAAGGGTACAACTTTGTCTTACTTAGTTCAAACTCAGTTTGCAGCTGACCTGATTTATTCTCTTCTGCACAATGTCTGGTCAGCTATCACTAAAGAGCTGTGACAAGTTCCTTTTAAAATGCACATATTTCAGAACTGTAGATGATTTAATATTGTAAGCTGTGAATAAATTTATGCAAGTAATATATATCACTGGCTGTATTTAAATACCAGTTGCCTATTGACTTCTTTCAAGTGTGAGTTGCATGCTCACTGTTTCTAGTAAAACTCGAGTATTGTACTTATGAATGTAGTGGACAACTTGCATTACTATATTTTCTTTTTACAATGAAGATTAAGATCTTAATGTAAAAATATTTTAATAACTGCTACTAAATTGTGTTCTGTTGCTAAGATTGCCAGAATTTACCTTTGTGGAAATAAACTGTTTGTAAGCAAATATATCGAAGTTTAATATACACTTGCAGTAAATGGCATAGAAGAATGTGGGCTGGAGGCAGGATTATTTTGCATAGAAAAGTTTTTATGTCATATATTTGCATTTGTAATGTACAGCATTGTAGCTGTGATTTGCTTTCAAAAAGCAATGTAAAGTTTTAACTAGTACTGCTGCTTCTTGATGTACTGTGGTGCTCTTTTTTGGAAGAGCACTGTGCTGACTTTGCTTTCTGGTTCTTTTGTTTGTTTGTTTTCTTTACAGTGCCATATTTGTTAGGATGTTTCCCAGAAAATGTAACCCCTGCTGTGAAAGAGTTTACAAGCTTAGGACCAGTTTTCACTCATTAGCCTGCCTTCACCCCAAGCCTAAGGAGGGCATAATAATTAAAAACAAGCAAACAAAAAAGCACCAAACAAAAAAAAACTGAAAAAAAAAACCAACACAGAAAAAACCCTCTGCTGTCACTATGCACACTATGTATTAATTAAAACCCAAAAATGAGAGTGTTTCAGAGTTCCAAGGCCTGTGTGTGCACTGTGGCTGAATTTTTTATTATCTAGGCTGATTTGGAAATGGGTGATATGCCTTTCATGTTCCCTTTACCCAGAAGGCAGACTCATCTGTACCAGTGAAATGTGCTCCAGCTGAAAGACGGGAAGACCAGAGCTTGTCACACTGTAGTAGATGTAGCCAGTTGGATTTGGGGTTCAGGATGGCTAAAGGGAACCAGTATTAGAAGTGATACATGGGAGTGCAGAATTGCTTTTTTCTTTTGTGACAATCCTTCCCGAATGTATAATTGAGAGAATACATGGTTAGATTATTTTCTGAATTTAAATCTTCCTTTGGATATCACCTTCCCTCCATTTGCTTTGATAACAGATGATATATCCTGAAATTGTGGAGAAATACTTCAGAATTCTTCTTAGTTTGTACTAAGTGTCTTTGAAGGCAGCTTAACCACCTGTGCTTCATTTGGCTTATGCCTTGGCTTCACCGAGTGCACCATTACTTCCTCAACTACCTGCTAGTTCTACTGTTACTGGTACTGTGAAAATACCTCCCTTAGGAGCCTTGCAAAGAGTAGCTACCACCCACAAGCTGAGAAACCAAATGTATGAAGAGGTAAAAATATATTTGTTGTAGTAATTTCAGAATTGCTAATCTGAATAGATGTTTTGGTTGGAAATATCTTTGATGGCCTTTTCGTGTGGCCATCAGTTCAATAAAATTCACGTTTACCCAACGAGTGCCTTTCTTTTTTCCCTGAATATCTGTTTCTACTTGAGAAAATGCTGGTCAGGTGCAAGGTAGAAAACAAGGGGATGTTTAAAGTAGTATTAAAGAGAAGATTTTATGGATCTGGTATAGTAGCTGCTGTCTTTACTTTGGGATACAGTAACAGTGATGGATACTTCTGGATGAATGGAAAAGAAATTTATTTGTTATGGGGGGTTTTCAAGTTTGGTTTGTTTTTTTTTTAAAAGGGTTCATTTAAAGTACTTTGTGTTAATAATTTGTCACCAACAATCTGTTAATATCTGACATGAAGGAAAGGAGGAATGCAGAAGGTATTAATGTGCTTGTTGGAAGGATTGCACTTAGTATTTTAACTTTAAATATTAGCCATCTTATAAATCAGCACTCCTTCCTAATGCCAACCTTGAAGTGGGTTTAATGACTTCTTCCGTACTTCCCTGTGATGATTTTTTCTGTATCTGCAGTTGTCCTAGTGCAAAGATAGATGCTCTGTGGATGAAGGGGTGAGGTGGTTGGTTGGTTGGTTGGATTGAAGCGAGAGTTTGGTGTGTTACTCTTCTTGCCATCCATTTTCTGTTAGCCTATGCTTATTATACAGATACGGGGTCAGAGAGGGGATCACAAGGAGTGAAAAGAAGTTGACATAACAAATGGATATAAAACAGTCAAAGAAAAAAACCTGATATTTAACGCCTACTTCCAACGGCTTTCATATAAATGTATATATGCTTAGTGGAAGAGAAATAACAATCTGATTACTTTTTAAACTGAATTTGATCTAAAATTTTTCATACTGTCTTGCAAGGATGAGAAGGTGTATATTAGGTTCAAGAGCTTCCTTCCTGTCCTGTGTTCCTCAGGCTCATCCTGAAGATCAATGCTGGATTGAATAATGAAGACCAAGGATAGTAAAATGGAAAAATGCATATCAGTTATTGCTCCAGCAATTCAGTCCACTTTAGTATTAGTAAATAATTTATTCTTTTTGCTGTCAGCTGACTGCCTGTAGGCTTCTTAAGAATCCAAGATAAAGGTAATCAGTGTAAAAAGAAATGTGTTATTTTGGGCTTGAGCACAGTCCCAGTCCTCTTACAATGGATATTGAAAGTATTTTAAATTGATAGACTATGGGTAGCAGCTGTACATGAGTATAGGATTTGGGGGGGGGGGGGGGGGGGGGG
>JAVJGJ010000014.1:65389931-65404559 GCA_035590215.1 Microhierax caerulescens | reverse complement strand
GAAATTTTTGATTTTAACTCCCCCCCTGCCCCCCCCCCCCCACTTTATGGATGCTATTTGAACTCGAGTCGCTGCTGCTGCGGCTTTTATTTTGCAATGAAAGGAACTGGCAGGCTGGCGGTGTAACCTAAACACCCGTTACCCGAGGCACCACCATCTCTCTGGGCATCAGGCTGGGAGATCAGCATGCCCCAAGGAGAGGGGTTTGGGCAGGGAGGCGTGTGCAGTGTGCCCTGTAGCTGGGTCGGTGCTGGGTAGCGGTCTGTCGTTTGGGATTGCTGGCCGTGCTGCTTGGGGCTGATAGCTGGCTGTCGCAACGCCTGCTTGCTTTATAAACGTCCTCTGAGTTTTGTGGGCAGCTTTTCCAGCTGGTTGTGCTGAATTCATCTGGATATGTTATCGTTGGAGTAAGTTTCTTGTGCGGTTCAGAGAAAAGCATTAGCTTGCAGTTCAGAACCATTATTATCTTAAGCTTTTGTAGTTTCCTAGCACGAACTAAGTTTTCCTTTGTAGCAATGTATACAGGCCAGCATGCAGTAAAATACTGAACAAAGCAAGCTTCTCTTTATTCAGAGCATAGCTACATTTTAAAAACTAGCATAGACTTACTGGATTTACAGCTCTTGTTCCGCTGTAGACTGTGAAGCTCAAAAATGTGGGCACTTTGTAGTGTTACCGGCTTTGACAGAGGACTCCACAAATAAGAAGCCAAATGTGATGCTGCAGTTCGATCTCAGTTTTAATGCAGAGGGCTTTTTCTTAGAGCTGGCTCCATACAGTTACTGCAGGGGAACCGTTAATGTCCTACAATATACGGAGGATGGTTTGCATAGTTAACAAATTCTTTTTGAAGTCACAATAAAATATTTATTATTGAAGCACTTAAGGCAGGCATTTCAGCTCCTGCAACTGTGGCTTTGTGCTAAGTGTGTTAGGTTGGACATCCTGATTCATCTGCGCCTTGTTTTCCTCCAAAGCCCGGTTTAAAGGTTTTTCACTCTGTAGCATAATGCAGTCTCTCATTACTTTTCAGCATAGGCAGGCTTTAACTATTAGCTGTGCTAAAAGCAGCTTGATAGTTGGTGGGGAAATTACTCATGTCAGGTCTTTCCATGATGGCAGCTGCTGATGACAAGGAAAATCAAACCGACAGTCATGTTTTGATAGCCAAAGCCTTCCCTTGCATAAGCTATCCATACCATGAATCAAGCAGCCATGTATGTGATCCTTGTTTTAGTGATGTCTTACAGCACACGTCACCCTCACAGCTTGTACAGAAGCGCTGATGTTGGGACAGAAAGGGTGAAAGATTGGGAAGGTCCTAATTCAATCTGACAATTGGAGAAAATGTAGTAGGGGACTGTGCCCTGGGGTTAAATACTTTTCTTCAAATTAGGACACTCCTTTGCAATTACTTCAGCATTTCCTTTCCTGTGGTGTCTTTATGAAAATGCTTACTTATGTTTTTTAAGCAGATAGAAAGGAAAAAAAAAGAAAAGAAATCAAGATACTGTAATTTCTTTGTCTGGTTTTGTGCACCCAAATAACCCTTTATGCAAAACAGTTTGATGAATTTGTGTCAGTGCCTGGAGACTGTCGGCAAGGTCTAGTGGACAGAAGCCGCTGGTGTGCCCAGTGACAAACTATTTGTGGGCAAAGTGAAACCATGTCCCTGTGCAAAACCAGCACGGTCTACAGTATCCTAGGATGCATGAAAAATGGTGTTACAAGGGCAGCACCCAGGATGAAGTTTTATACTCTGTAATTTTCATATTGTTTTTCCTTATATTTTAAATAAGTAGTCCTTGAATTCCACCTTTGATCATCCTTTTTTTCATCGCTTTTTAACTCATTACAAGAACCCACCAGCCACTTCTACAGAATTTAGTAAGAAGATGAGTCCTAAAGTCACTTGGTGTGTTTAGGGTTGTTTCAAGTCACTGCTTGCATTACATAATTTGAAGAAACGAGAACACACACTGGTGGATGGGCTTTTAATTGAGTAAAAGCTAAACTTGTGGGAGCAGTAGAGTTAAAACCTTGTGGTTTATTGCTCACATCGTGGATGGGGAGTTGGTGTGGATAATCTGAGAAACGAAGGCAATGTTAACGATTTTATGAATGTTTCCTGGGTGGCCTGAGCAGCATGGGGAAGCTGCCATGCTCAGAATTATAAAGGTTTTCTGTATTAATGTATTGTTTTAGTGTAGTTGGGGGCACTGGGAAAGACCACAGCAAAGCAATGCAGTAACGCCAGCAAATATTTGGGAGGCAACAACATGGCAGAGTGGCTTCTGTCCAGACCTCACACTGACGTGCAACAGCTGTGGGATTGATGTGGGGAGAGAAAACCACGCAGAGAAATAGTTTCAAATCCACCCTGGGAGGGGAAAAGGGGGCCTTGGCACTTTGCAGGGACTCTCTGCCTTGGAGATTGGCTTGGCCATCCCTGCTGGGGCTG
This sequence comes from Microhierax caerulescens, assembly GCA_035590215.1. Taxonomy (NCBI): domain Eukaryota; kingdom Metazoa; phylum Chordata; class Aves; order Falconiformes; family Falconidae; genus Microhierax; species Microhierax caerulescens. The sequence continues at coordinate 65,402,098 of JAVJGJ010000014.1, read as the reverse complement.
GGTGCTGTCCGGTGGGACAAGGGACTGGCTGTCAGACTCTCGCCTTCTGGAGCCGCAGCATCCCTGCGTGCTCCCTCCGTGCCTGCTGGCACCCTCCACCTCTGATTCAGGAATGAAAAATACAGCCGGGCAGGCACGGCAGCATGGGCTGGCAGCTGCCTCTGTCAGGGGAAGGTGGCCTCTGCAGCTTCAGGGCTGAATCAGCACAGCAGCCTCTGCTTGCAGGTCTGGTGAACCCTCCTGTCACCAGGAAGCACTTGCACACAGGTGTGTAATTCAGTTTTGCAGGTGAACGCTACGCACTTCTGAACTGTGTCGGCAGCAGGACAGACTTGTGTTCCGTGGCAGAGACACCAACATTTGTGCTGGGTTAAGTAATTCTTTTTTGCCAGGAGCTGCTGGTAAGTGGGCTGAGATTCATTTGGCAGCCATCATCTCCCAGATCCAGCTCTGGCCAGTGTCACAAAGCCGGACGGACTGTCTCTGGGCCATGCCAGGGCAGCTGCTCTTCCTGCAGGCGGTGATTACAGAGACATTTTAATTAGGCATGCGGTTGTGCTACAGCTGAATGGGGTGGCCTGCACACTCCTGTCCCCCAACATCTCTCATGTTAGCACTGGGGACCTGAGCCAGCTGAAAGCCCATGGCGAGAGAAATTGGTAGATATATAGATTTAAAACTGAGTTTGTCTCAGTCTGGATCAATTCCTTGATCTTGTGAGTGGTGGTGAAGTTGGGAGGGGAAGGGATGTGGGAAAGGTGGGAATACCCGTTTCGGCAGACATGTGGATTTGTGCTTGGGTCATGTAGCCGTGGGCCCGGAGAGAGGTGCTAAAGTTGTGTCCTGTGAGGAGGGGCTGGGGATCTAAATAAGGAGGGAGCAGTGTGCGTTGGTGGGCTGGGCTGGGGACTGCTTGTGGCCATCCCAGGTGCTGTGTCGGGAAGCAGCACGTCCATGCTCCGCTGAACTGGATTGAGGGATCACCTGCCTGCAGGTTGTCGAAGGAGGATCTCTTGGGCAATTGCTTTTGCTTACTGCTATTGAAAGCACACTTGAATATGTTCCCTCTGCAGTTTGTTGTTCCCTCCTACAGCGCTGGCTGAAGGGAAACCACCCCAGCAGTGGTTTTGTCATGGTTGTTCACAAAGCTTGTTTGCAGAAATTCACCTTCAGAGAGTTCAGGGGAAGGAGACCCCGTGTCCCATCCCTGTGACATGTAGGTTATGGTTAGAAAGGGCATGGAGAATAGTGACATATTGATGCCTGTTTAAATCTGCGTCACATTTGTTGGCACGGCATGACTTCGTGATCTCAAGGGTGCCCAGAGGCTTTTCTTTACCCATTGCTTTCGGGTCCCAGACGCACTCAACACTGTTTATACCCACTTGTACTGTCGAGAAGAAAAATGGAGCAAGAGCTGTGTCTGTGAGGTCTTGCAGGCTGAGTCCTACCATATAAGAGACACAGCTATGGGAGAGGCACGGTGCACGTGGCCACTTGTGTGTTTTGCTCAAGCACCGTACTGTGGAGATAGGCAAGCTGCTGTGGGAAAGGGGGCTTGATGGGAGCCGGCCATGAGCTTCACCAGGGCTGAAAGGAGAGAGGCAGGAGCCTCTCAAGTGCAACATTTCTGTAGTACTTTAAACATCCCAGAAAACAATGGGGTTTTTCTTCCTTTTGTGTTTCCTTTTGTGAGTATATGCAGTTGCAAGAGAGAGGCAATATTCTGATGATATGAAAAAGCAATCAAAGTGGATCATTTAAAAGCTGCTGCTGTTAAGAAAAAGCTGACTTCCGAAATCTTTGTTGCTTCATTCATGTTTTTTTCCTTTTTGTTAGCCAGCCTCAGGAAATGAGAACATTCTTTTGGCTTTCCATGCCTGAGTCACATCTTATATATTTCTATATAAAAATAGGTTCAAACATCTCCAGATGTTTGTTTCGGAGAGGTACTTGTTTTGCATTAGGGCATCTGAGCTTTAAGTGTTTGTACACAGTTGGATGTTTCCAGAGTTTCCCATACTTCTCTGGTTACAAGGATATGTATATCCTGTCAGAAAAGCTGAGGGAGATGCCCTGACAATCTAGGGAATATACAAACGAAAAAAAGTAAAGCCTTTAAAGAAAGTGAGAATTTGTTATTTTTTTAAAAAACTGAACTATCAAAGCAGTTGTTTAATGTGAATTGCATCCAGATATGTAGCTCTTTAATGTTTGCCAAGTGTGTATTTAAAAACAAAAAAAAAGTGTGAGGAGGAAAATCAGAAGGGATCCCCAAGGGAAAGGAAGTAATTAAAATCTCATTATACCCATCTCTGCCGTTCAGCATGCTGAGACGGCGGGGTCTCCCTGCCTCCCTCTGTCCTCCCACGGGGGTCACACGGGGATCGTGAGACTTTACTTTAAAAGGGAAAAAAAAAATCCCCAAAAAACATTTAGTTTAACCAAAGGCCAAATATTTAACTTTGGCGGGGGAGGTGGTGGGATTTAGGGGAACGAATACAATTTCCACCCTTGGTTGTTTAATGTAGCTGCACTGAAAATGATGGGAGATGGGGGATGGCGGGTGTTGATGGTGCCCCGTGCAGGGGTGGTGGCAGGGCACAGGGGAAGATTGTCCCATGGGGCTCCATCTGCCACAGCCATAAAGCTTCCAGGTGTTCACGGCGGCTTCTCCTCCAACAGCTCCCACTGAAATGCCGTTGAGTTTATGGCTCGGATAAGAAACCTCTCACGGATCAAATATTTTGATTGCATCCTGGCCTTCCTGTTAGTTTCTTTGTTCTTTTCTCATCGGTGGATTAAAGTGGACGTTCATAAGTCTTGCTTGTTGAAATAGGTGTATAAATATGGTCCTCAGGGTAGGTGTTATTTAGAAAAGTACTTCTCCTCTGGAAAAAAAAAATCTACTTCCTTTTGCCCCTTCAGCATGCTTGTTTGCCTTCATGCATCAAAGAAGTGTGATTTCTATAATTATGTTAAAGAATAGTGGCTTATTGTTAATTGTTTGAAATACTCTAAAGGCCAGTGGGGCTTATTCTTTTGGCTGATTTCCTGCTCATTCAAACACTGAGGAACTGTTTCAGGTTCACATTAAAAAAAAAAAAAAAAATATAAAAGAAACGTGTAGAGCCAGGATAGTCTCTGGGGGACACTGATGGGCTCACAGCCCTGGGATGAATCCCCCTCTGTTGAAATCTCCAGCAGTTACAATTTCTCTTTTTTCAAAGAGACAGGCTCCCCTTCTCCCTGGGCATCCCTCTCATGTGATGTCCCCTGTGAAATAGCATCGCTCAGCCCCGCTCCGTGCCGTGCTGGGAGCTGGATGCCTTCGGGCAGTGGTACAAAGCCCTCCAGTCCCAGGCTGAGTGTAGCTTTGTGGTGTGGCTGGGGCAGCGGGGGGATGAGTTCCATAGCTTTGCAGTAAGGTGGAGCAAGGGAGGAGGGATAGAACACTGCCCGTGGCTACGTGCGGTGTAAGCCCAAAGGTCAGAGTTTCCAGTCTTCATCTAAGACTGAAAATTGCCTTTTCCTTAGTCACATGCAGGATGGGAACGATTGCCCTGACCTCTCCGGTGGGACCTGGAGAGGGTCCAAGGGTTTTCAGCGGTGAGGGTGTTCTATGTGCCCGGCTCTGGCTGGGTGAGTACAGATCCCAGCACTGTTCTCAAGGGAAGGCAGGGTGCTCCTCGGTGTCGGCTCACATCTGAGGCAAACCTCACCCAGCAGACGCGGCTCTTCAGACCACCCCTTCCCCAGCTTGCATTAAATCAGCTGCTGGACCAGGGTTTTGTTTTAAAAAGTACAGAGATAATAAAGTGCTATTTTAAGTGTCACGTATTAACAATGCTGCTTCATTTTGATGTGAGCGAAGCTCTTTGTGCTTGCTATTGCTTAGGTGATATACTGCAAGGGGGAAATTATTTGGATTTCTTGTGTTGAATTTCATCTGAGTCACAAATGTGAAAATCAATAGTTCTATCATCACCATGCAGAGATGGGCAAACAGTACAGTTAAGAGGATCCTTGACATCACCCTTGGGAAAATTACTAGAACATGATAAAATGGCAGAGGATCCAGGAACAGTAATACTGTGTTATTGCTCAGCTTTCATGAGAAAGCTTTCTGCTCACCTTGGGCAGTTTATTCACTTATAAATAGCTTTGTGAACCTGTATTTAAAAGAGACATTCAAGGAGTTTAATGCTTTTGTGTGATACTGGTGTCTTTTCGGAACAGTATCAGCATGGACAGATTTCCAAGGTAGGCAGAATTGTGAAATGAGTGTTTGTGTCATCTGAGGCAAAATTGGTTTAGCGCTTTTACCCCATATGTTTTGATAATGTATAGCTGTGCAGTAGCTTGATTTCCATAATGGATCTTCTGTTAAGTCCATAAAGGCCCAGTTAAAAATGTGCAGCAGTGTTACTTCCCTGCACATACAGAAACAAGTGCCAGAGTCCACGGAAGGGAAGTGATGTGGCAGATGCTGGGTTGTAAGTCACTGAGTGCCCAGCAGAGCCACCACCACCATTGCAGCCATCACTTGGACGGTTTCGGTAGTAGCAACATGGTGTGGGGACATTTTCTAGGGAGGAAGGGCTTCATCCTCCCAGAGGAGGAACCACATCACTGAAAGCTGTCTTCTGGTGTCCTACCTCTGTAGGCATGAAGGATGTCAATGGTACAAATGCCAAGCAGAATATTTTTCTCTCATGTGTTGAGTAATGCTCCTTGTTTGGTTTGCATTACAGATATTTATCGGTTCTCCCTGCCACAGTGGAGGGAGAACATAATGAAGAACTGCTGAGTCCATATTTTTCTAACATATCATTAATCCCTTGCCATGAAAGTATGTGCAGAATGAGCTGGGCCTTAGTTGCAGATGAAAAGGTTTTCCATTGAACTTGGAAAAAGTAAGTTATCCACTCTGTGTTCATGGTCTAAATAATAATGTTCTTGTAGCTGGTCTTGGGGATGCAGGGTCTACCTGAATTAATAAGAAGGAAAATTGTAGCTTGTCACACTAAAAATACATTTTTCTGCATACTATGGAAGTATCTAGAGTTCATGTTGATGTAAAGTTTAATAAACCAAAACTGTTTATACCATCAATATCCAATATTTCAGATTGTAGTGCTGAATTAGCGCTGGAGTGGAAATATTGTGAGGATATTAACATAATTGCATTTGCTGAAAACTCTTCCATGTGCTTTTTTCCTTGTGATATTAACAGAAATCGAGGAGGACAAGGACCTCATATTATTTGGCTCAAATATTGTTATCTTCAAGTGCACATTAAAAATTTACAGAAAGGACATACTTGCTTTTCAGAAATTCATAGACAGAGAAATGTATCTAAGTAAAAATAATTGGATTAATATATTTAGTCTGAAGACAATATAGTCCTGCTTATGCAGAGCACTTAAATTAAATTCCTGAGTTCACTCAGGTCAAGTTATGAGTTTAAATTTACATATCCTTGGATCCAGGAGCTAAACTGCGTGGAGCTGACATGACACGTGTCTACTAACAGGGCCTGGGTTCACCCTCACGTGAGGGTTAAACTGCATCTGTGCCACCACATTCTCTTTATAAGCTTTCTAACAAGATACATATTTCTCAGCATGTGAAGTATTTAAACCAACCAAGTAGGTAGGTACTACCAAGAAGTAGGAAATGTGGCAGGAGAAAATGTAGGTTTTTTTTTTTTAAAGTGATTCTGGCATAAATTGTTCATTCCATAACCCTGTTCATTATGTACAAGCAGATGTTGCAACAGGATGTTGCCTCCAAAATATTACTAGCAATTGCCTGGTCAGGTATATCCACAGGTATTATAAACACAGGGTGCCCCTAACTGAAGCCTTTCTTCTGAAGCAAGAAATGCATCAACAAGGGTTGCGAACATTTTAAAACCTCAGTGGATGACGGTACAGCATCGGAAGCACTGTGGCAGGGGGTGCTTTGTTTATGCCCATCACCTTCACAGATTATCGTTGCTGGCATTTTTGTCTGTGGAAAAATTTTTCTGCTGGAAAGCTGCAGCTGCCCTTCAGCAGGATGATGCTGTCCATACCTGAGGAGAAGCCGGTGGCGTGGCAGGGCGCAGCTGGGGGAGGCGTGCCAAGTGGCTGCTCAGTGAGCAGTGAAAGTTACAGACCCTCCAGCCGCGCCTATCCCAATGGGCTTCGTGTGCTGAAATGCAACATTTGCTCCATAGAAGTAACAAAAGAGTTGAGAGAAATGGTGACAGCATCTAGAGACATCCAGACACAAAGCAGTGGTCGGCAGCCTGCGTGGTGGTATGGGTGTGGGAACCCTCCTGGCAACCTTGCCAGGTGGTGATGCCACCTCTCCTGTCTATTCTCAATACCAATTATTTTTTTTCTTGTGTACCTTATCATTTGTTATTACCTTATGATGGCATGCTAGGAGGTTTGATTTGCTAATAGCCGAGGTGTATCCTGTTTCTTTACTTCTGCAAATATGCGTTTTCTGTGCTAACAAATGTGTGCTTTTACAGAGGATGTCTTCAATGCTTCGTCAACCTGAACCACAGCAGTGACTTTCTCTTCCTCCTCAGCACACAGGCATGAGGCTGCACTGCAAACTGATCGCACTTTATATACAGGGGGAGAAGAGGAAACTGCAGCTGAAGTCAGGAATTGTTTGCTTATTCATTAGTTACAAAGAGCCAAACTGAGGTCATTTCTAATTAGCTGGCCAACTTGCTACTGCTTGCTTCTCTTGAGCTGTCTCTGCAGAGCCACTGTCTGCATCGCCCCTCTGGCTGTATCTTTTGGGAGGTGAGGCCAGCAACCCAGGGAAGATGAAGACTAAATTGCAGGATTTTTTTTCCAGGAATACAGGAGCGTTTTCTAAGAATGCAGAGTGTCTTCTACAGGGGAAGAAGCGTGTCCATCTCTCAAAACTGGAGGAGTGTGATTCAAAAAGGGGTTTTCTGCAGGTCCATGTCAAGAGGGAAATTAGATGGACCATTAGCTGCATTTAACATTTTGTAATCAGGGCAGCTTTTGCAGAGGTATTTTGAAATATGGGGGTAACTTCCTTTTTTGCTGCTTGACAGTGATATGAAAATACCTGAGGAACAGGTTTTAAGAATATTCCCTCCCCCACCCCACCCCTTTTTATTTCTTATTTATTTTTAACTCTAAACCCGTCAGTTTTCTCTTCCCTGAGCCCTACATCTGGAAGATCTGGGGCATGCTTGATGAGAAGGGATATTAGTTTGTCCTAGTACAAACCTGTTTGTGAACTAGCCCTAAGGTTTTACTGTGACATCCCACTTGCTGTTGTTGTTGTCATGTTAATAGCTTTTCAGTCAGATGAACGTTTTGTAGCCTCAGACAGGAACTAATGGAGAAAATAAACTTCTCAAAAAGAAAAAAAAAAGTTTTGATTAAAAATGGCTGTTCTGATTTATACCTTTGCCAGCTTCTATAATAAAGGTTGACATGATTAGCTGTCAGAAATATAGGTGATTTTCCCTTACTCAGAATCAAGTTCCTTTCAGATCTGCAGGGGGTGTATCATTAACTTCAATAAAAATAGATTAATGGAGCTTTGTGACAATTCCTCAAGACTGCATGCATATAAATAAAGAATTCAGCACTAGTTTAAGGCAATATTTGATTATCTCCTGCAAGTCACTAGGAACACAGAAATACCTCCAGACATATGTTTGATCATTGGTTGTTTAATGTTCTGATAACGTGCAAATGCTAAATGTTAGCGTGATTAACTGATTTGGTGCTCATGGATTACAGCAAGTCTTTCCCAATTCTCCTCAAAGCCATTGAAATTCCGTTGTTCTGTTTAGTGGGGCTTGGTTTGGACTCCAGGGTCCTTAAGTGGAGCATCAGTGGCCCAATAAGGCAAAATATGTGCTAATCTGTCATTTCTCATATTTCAAGAAGAGCAGCTGCTTGTTAGATGGGTATGGCTTGCCTGCCCACTGTCACATGCTTGTACCCACAGATAAATGCCTTCGGTGAGGGTGTTGGAAGTTGGATTTTACACTGAGTGAAGTATCTTTTGTATAATTTATGCTTGCTTATAAGTAGCAACTAGAGGTTGTTTGAGCTTTTTTTTTTTTCTCATATAAAAACCCCAGAATTTGATTAAAAAGTGATCGTTATACTATATGACAGTATAGTTTTACTTTCAGCATTTTGTAACAAATCTTGGCAACGCCCTTTTGTTGGCATAATTGGGTTTGCATAGTTTGGCAAACGGTCATGCAAATGTAAATGTGAGAAAGAAAACTAAAGTCTGGATCCGCAGGCTACAAAAAGCGAGTCAGTGCAGGTCTGCTTGCTCAGGAGGCTGGCACCCAAATGACAGTTTGGTTCCAGTCTTATGTGGCAGAGTGTTAAGAACTTGTACTAGCCCAGTGGACTGCTAACTGGTGTAATTTAATTTACAGTTTTAGCCCAGTAGCCACTTGGCTGCTGACCTGCATGGAGTTCTTTGGGCTTCAGTGCAAATAAAATGGTTACAAATGAGTAAGCAAGAAGGAGGTGCCTTTTCATGGGAGCCTTTGTGGGTCCTTGTATGAGTTCTGGGGAGTGAATTTTACAGTGAGTGTGTTGCGTTCGTGAAAGGGAGCAGAGGTTTGGGTTGGCAGTGGAGTTGCTACTGCAAGTGGGTGGGAGTAGGGTGGGATTGGAGTCCCATGGGACCGGAGGCTGCAGGGCTCCCAGTGACCTGCCTGTGATCCAGACTCTGCCTCTGGCAGAGGGGAGGTCCAGGTGATCTCCTGGGCATGCGTGGGTCTGGTCTGAGGAGCTCGGGCCACGGGCTGGCGGTGTTTTGCAGTAGTTAAATTTTGAAAAAGCCGAAACTCCTCTTCAGGAAAGGGAGAGCAGGGGAGAGGTGCTGCACCTTGTAGCAGTGGTTAGTGAAAGATGTACATGAATAAAACAGCAGTGGGGAAGATGGCATTTATCCATCAGCTTGGTCAAGGGGATTTTAATCACTTACGGTGCATCCCACAAGCAGCAGGGCTCCGAAACTTCTGTGGCTGGGCACTTTGGTACTGAAGAGGATAAAGAAAGAAGGAAGGAAGGAAGGAAGGAAGGAAGGAAGGAAAGTGAAGATAACACCTATAATGTCTAAGTCACTGTGGTTTCTAAAGTGCCTGGTGTATTTGTACTGCTTGCTGGATGTTTTCTGACTTACCTGGCATTATACCAGTATTTGTCAATGACATTATCCACAGCACATTGGGACTTAGTGGTAAAAACAGGATTTCTGTTCATTTAGTATCCTTCCCCACTCCTGGATTCTGGAGTACTGTAATGATTTATCCATTAAGTTGCTGGAACAATAATCTGTGCATGTTGCATTGCATTTGTGTTCCTAATTAATTTATGCTGGTGATTTCAGTTGAATGCTGAATGACAGGTCAGGCTGTTCAGAGCTGCCTGTTCCTATCTCCTTCATAAACACACGAGGAAAAGCCAACTTCTGAAGGGGATAGTTGCAAGGCAATGTTAGAACAGAGGATTGTTCACCCTGGCAACAACAGTGGCAACCAAATGTATTAAGCGGATGCTTGGATTACTTTTGCTTCCTCTGTGCAGGATTCCCATTGTAGCATCCTCAAAGGCGAGGGGGGTGGGAGAGGGAGTGCTTTGTTTACACAGAAAAAGCCAATAAAATGAAGAGGATGTTTCTGCTTCAGGGGGACTTTTAGAAAGGTCTCTTTCCCCCAGGCTTGTTTTGTGGCTATGCAGTCTTCAGCAGGAGCAGGGCAATGAAGTGCCTTGGTCCATCCTGGTCTATGGTCAGCCTGGTCCTGCTGCCTGGAAAGGGGCAGTGGTGGGTCCAGCCTCTGTGTGTGGCTGCTCTTGTGGTCCAGCCTTGCAGGTGTGGTGGCAGCAGCAAGGTTTAGCTGTGGGAGCGGAGGAGGAAAGGATCTTCCAAAAAGTGACTTGGCCAGCTTCAAGTCCATATGCTGGTCAGTGTTTCACCTGCATTGCTGGTCGGAGGGTTGGGTGGAAATCCAGGACTCCTTTGCCGCTCTTCTGGAGGGATGCCAGATCTCGCTCAGCCTCTCCCCAGGCACTCAGGAAGAGTGAAAGATGACTGACCACAAAAAAGTGGTGTCTATTCAAGAGGTTTAAAAACTTGCGGGTTGTTCAGTAATTAGAAAAAATGCCTGGATTTATATATATTACAGGTTATCTGTCCTCTAAATCTTTTCCTGAAGGCGGGTTATAATGGTGGTGTTCTCTGATGGGTCATCCAGGTGGGGATCCAGGCTTTTAAGTTTCTAGAGCATGTTGTGCGTGGCCTTGACATTTGAAATGCTGTAAGAGTACAGGCGAGCATTCTTAGGTGTGTTTTATTCCAGTTAACAGTACTGGCAGATTTCACTTATGCTATAGGCCACTCTGATTCCCATCCCAGTTTTTGAAAGAAAAAATCTCTGGTGATGTTCAGAGGCACACATTATGTGTAAGTTAAGCGCAGTTTAGGGCTGAGCTTACACCCATGTACGATACCACTCAGTGGGAAAAATGTGGTCAGGCACAGGCACTAATGATCTCTGTTTAATTGGGCAGAGCACACGGCACAGTGTTTATGCCAGCTGTGGGAAGACTGAAGATAATTTCATGTTGGTAGGTTTTATACCAGGACAGGTCACCTGCCAATATTTAAAATTATCTGATTGTAATTCAAAAGTCTGATCTGGGTAGGAGAGTTTATAGTGGATTGGTACTCGGCACCATGCTGCTGCAGCATGTTTGATCCTACCTTAGAAGCTGTGAAGCAGGCTGTGCATAAACTGTCTCTCTGAACTGCTATTTCAAAGAGATTGTAGCTTGGTGAAGGTCAGAGAGCAGGGCCAGGAATGGCCTATAGATTTGGTTGTTATTTGTTTGGGAAGAAGAGAACTTAAAAGAAAACACACAAGCAGCAAACAAAGGAAGCCTTTCCTTTGCCAGATGTCTTGCTCCTGAGAACATCAGTGATGAGATGCCCTTTAACTGGCGTCCGTCTTCTGCCTTAGGGGGGAAAAACAGTCTCTGTTGTTCCTTGGTGGTGTCTGTTTTACAAATCCTTTGGGTTTATACCCTCAGTTATAGATTGATTGGACTGATTATTCCGTATTTGGGCAGGTGCCTTTGAGCAATCTCAGCATACATTAATGACTGACCTGAGGATAGAGCAGCCTCCTCCGCCCTGAGCAGAGGGTATCGCTCTGAACCCTGAAGTGCAGCGTTCTCCTCCAGCTCCTGTCTGGAGGGTGACGGTAGCATAGCACAGTGCCCGCAGTAACAGTCGTCCCTCCCTTTGGGTAGGTATTCGGCATGGTTGGCCTAAATACATTCCTTAAGATTTTATTGAAAATACGCATTTCTGTTGTACTTTACCCAAGTGCAAATAACGTATTACTGAAAGTCTCCATAGCTGAAAGGAATTCAGTGAGAAATCCTATGGCTGATCTGACCACAAGGAAAGTTTTATCTTCATTTGTCTTTTTTGCCTTTTCCCTCTTTCTTCCAGTTTCTAATTGCTGTTCCATGGTTCCTGGTGCTGTTGGTCAAAGCTGAGAACTGTTTTCATTTTTATTTAAAATATCTTTTCACATATATAGACTGCAAGTCAGGACATGGAAAGACCAGAATTTAAAGGAATTTTGGGGCACTTTGAGTGTGTTCTTTGTGGAAATCATATTTAATTTCAAATTCTAGGTACAGGATCATTCAAGATAATTTAAATCTGGATAATTTAAAAGCTGCTTTACTGTAACGATTCCAGGAAGAGAAGGCACTGGTTTATTAATCCCATTCTGGGAACCACCGAGCAACTGAAGCCATTCTCATTCATTTCAGCAGAAGTTCAGATGTATTGCCCCAACCATCTTTTTGAAGGTACTCACCTAAGTCTTCCTCCCATGTCACATAATATATTTAATGTCATACTGGTCGGTATATTGTTGTGTCTGGCTGTATTAATGTCTTGAATCCATTTACTGGAATTCCTATGCTTTCTTTTCAAGCATTTACTGCTAACCACTAATAAATCTGGAACATATTGGGACTTAGTGGGATGTTGGGCTTTCCAGGATGAAATCTCATTGTTTCCCATTACAGGCTGTGGCTGGCAGTTGCCTTGGCCGCCCCCCCCCCCAC
>JAVJGJ010000014.1:65379822-65389831 GCA_035590215.1 Microhierax caerulescens | reverse complement strand
AGTCTTGACTTGCTCCTTAATGCCATTACTGAGTATGTTCCCTTGAGAAACTCCAATCCTCTATATTATTTTTATAGTTTTTTGTGCTGATTAATTCCTGAAAACATATTTCAACCTTTCAATTTCTAGCACATATCTCATTTCACATGTCATGGGAAGCAAAAAAGTATTGCTTATTTTGAGGGGGGTCTTACTTCCCCTCCCTCCCACCCTCAGTCATCTGAAGTCCTCTTCTACTGCACCAGCTTTTTCTACCCAGGCTGTCCCTGCTTATTGCTGCCTTTGTCCCCCTTTTCTGTGGATGTCTCTTCCCAGGGTGGTCCTGATGGAAAACATGCCTGCAGTTGCTCATATGTGGGGGGCAGAAAGCTCCTCTGGTACTGACTTCTGCAAATCCCATCTGAACTGCTTCATCTGCAATGACTGCAAGAAGTTTTAAGTAAATTCAAATGGTTCAGAAAAGCAGCCAGAGGCCCAGTCTGAAAGATAAGACTTGAAATGAATTAAGAGTACATGCCCAACATCACATCTTTTACTTAATTTTTGTTTTCACCCAGGGTTTTTTGTTGGGTTTTTTTTTTTCTTCATTTTAAGCATTTAGAATGGGAACTGTCTCTTCATATTTCTGTAACTGCCCAATGTATTTTGAAGCTCTTACATAAAAAGGAGTCAAAAATGTCTTTCAAATCTCTGTTTGTCACAAGTGCCAGCATTAAATAGCAGGTTTAATCAGCTGCAGTCTGGCTGACTGTATCTTCCTGGGCTTTAAAAAAGTTCAGTGTCATGTGGGAATGAAAGATGACAGAAAGCTTCCGTTTTTCTCCCGATTGCCCCTGCTCACAGGTCACAACGTGGCAGAGCTGTAACCACCCTGCAGCGATGGGGTGGTACCCAGGGTGAGGCAGGGAGCAGGGCATGTGGGAGATGCTGCAGGGAGGTGGACTCCCATGGCTGAGCTCCCAGCTGCCGAGCCTGGGTTTGTCTTGAGTTGTGTTTTGGTGTGTTTTGTTTGTGTTTTTTAATAAAAACTTCCTCTGTGTTGGTTTTTTTTTCCCCTGAAGTTGAGGGAACCCAAATTGTTTTTCCATGTGTGGTTTCAGATGAAAATGCTTTTCTTCTTCTTTTTCTTTCTGTCAAAAGAACTAGTGGAAAGATTTTTGAGTGTTATTCAAAGACCTTTTTTTCCCTACCCCCTAGATTTACTCTTTACTTTGCACTGACTCCTCATTTTTCAGTAGCAGATCAGAGCTACCAAAAAAGGTATCTGCTAGACAAGCAAAGTTACTTTTAAAAAATTAGCCTGGTATTCTTTTCCAACATCAAGATTGTATGTTACTGACATTACCATGCTCTAAAAATGATAGTAAAATAAAGATGCTTTGGGCTGGCACTTTTTTGCTGTCCTGAATGAATTCTGTTATGGGCAGTGTTCAGAATAACTTGGCATCCTTGCAGCTCTGTATTACTTAGAAAGCAACAAAGTAAATTTTGGAAGTTACTTCTTTCTATTACTAGAATATCTAGTACACAGAATTAGTGTTTACTTTTTGTTAGGCACAACATCTGGGGATTTCAGTTATGTTCTGCAAAATGTTATGTTCAGATTAGGGTGGTGATGGTTATTCTGAAAGTTTTTTTCAGAAAACATTTTTTCATAAGGGTTTTTTTGAGCTGTATAGCAGCAGTATTTTTAAATGAGTTCTTCATAACTTTTGAGTGTTTATGGAAGTCCCAGGTTAAAGTCCATTTCCTTCTAGGGCTTATGTTTTCCTCATTATTCCTATCATTATTATAAACACGTAACTTACTGTAAAGGAATGAATTAAGGGGAAAAAAATAAGCATATAATTGTCATATGAGTTCTGATACTGTCCTTATTCTTCTACATTTGTCCTATTTTCCACACAAATAAAAGTGACCTGTACTTTACCTCTAACTTGATGTTAATGTTTATATTTATTTGTGTGCTATTTGATGTGCTACGGTACTTCATGACTTGCTATTTTTATAGCAGTTAAAGTAAATGGAAGTAGAAATGGGAATGCCTGTTAGAGGAAGCACAAATGACATGCCAAAAAACCACTGCGGATTAGTACTGACTTTAGTCCTCTGTTTTTAAATGCTTGTGTACGCTGTGATAGTAATTCTTTATCTGAACATGATTATTTGTATGCAAACACACTTCATATGCGACCCCTGTTTAGATTGTTTTTAGGATCCCTGTGAATGGTTCTTCTTCACATTCTTTCATGAAGGGTGTGTGCCCACAGAGGCTTTAAAAATTACTTTTAAGGGAGAACATTTCTGAGAAATACCACACCCTCTTGCTCCAAAGAAGCCTTGTGCTGTTTTTCTTTTGGCTATGTTTCTTTTTGCTTTCTATTTCCTTCCTGAGATGCATGCTACCTGAAAGTTGCCATGGAGTATTTCCCATGGTGGTACTGGCATAAGAGCCTGCGTGATGGGGCTGATACCAGATGACAGTTCATGAATCCATATCCCTCTTGAACCAGTGGTGAGTTGTGCACAGGATCGTCCTTAAAGTTAAACCTAAAAAGATCTTTAGATCCAAGCCAAGGTGGTTGTGCCAGTTTGTCCAAGTCAAATTGAAGCAGCACTTCAACCATTGCAGTCTTCATGTGTGAACAAGTGCGCTTTTTCTCTGGCTGTTCATGTGCTTTCATTTCTGCAGAGCACATTTTTGCTTGTGGTGGCTTCCTGAGCAAGTATGACTGCAGAAAAGTAGAACTTGATGTGGTCCTTATTTTAGGCCCTGCCGAGAAGAGCAGGCTGTGGAGGGGCTGTCTGGGGTCAACTTTCCTGGGACAAGCACTTTGAAGAAGACTAGGTGAAATAAAAAAGGGAGTAGGGGGCACGCAAAGATACGATCTCCTCCTAACTTTCTCTGATCTTCATTTCCAATCTCCTTCACCATTTATCTTTAAATCTTTTCAGCTGGCATCTGACTGAGCGTTTGGTTTCAGAAATTGTCTGCTAGTTGTTAATATGAGTCTTGCTTCTGACACCAAGCAGCCACTGTCACCATGTTATCTGGCACAGCAGTCTCCAAAGTGGTGTGCGTGTGCAGGATGATGCATTGGGATGTGGGAAGAAAGTATTAGGACTTCAGTAGTACATGCACATAATTTATAAATAAATAAATAAATATACATATATTGGGGGTGCGTGCTCAAAATTTTTTTTCCTGGTAGAGGTACGCAATCAAAATAGTTTGGAGACCGCAGCTGTAGCAGATGGAAAATCAGTTTTCCTTATTTGCCACTTGATTATAGCTCTGCTAAATTCAGGCTTCCACAAATACAACCCCCTTGCACATTTTAGCCACTGTGTAATGAAATGAATCCCCCAGGTAATTTGGCTGAATACCACTCCTCCAACAGAAGACACAAATGAAAGGGTCTGGCTGAAAGGGAAGCATGCTTGCCAGTCTGCCTCTCCAGCACAGTTAATTAAAATGCATCCACGTGATGGATGCATTCCTTTTGATTTGAATGGGAGCTGGTTGGTTTCCCGGAGCAGGCAAAACGGTTGTTTTATTCTCCTAAAGTGAAATGCCCAGTGTCTGATGCTCAGTTTACCGAGGCTGCTTAAGGAAAGGGGAAGGGGCACAGCCAGGCAGCGGGGTGACAGAAGCGGGGCAGGGGTGCAAGTGCAGCGCCAAAATTTGCAGGGCTGGTGGGGCACAGCAAACGAAGAGGTGAGGTGACTCAGGCGGCATCCCTACCTGTCCGCCTGCTGTGCCTCGGGGCCTGGATTCCTTCTGTCCACCACTCCTTTTCTCTTGGAGTGGTGCTTCCCTGCCCTCTCTGAAAACGAAAAAGCAGCAGCCTGCCAAGGTGCTTTGGAAGATGGCCTCTAGTGGGGTTTTGCTCCCAGTGGCAGCTGGATGAGCCTTGGGTGAACCCACAATTTCAACTCGTTTGGGGTTAGAAACATGGGCTTGTGCTCATGGACACCACATGGACACCCAAGTGGGCAGCCACAGAGGGGAAGGAATTTGCTCCTCTTTGCACTGCCTGGTGTAAAAACTTAGGCAAAGGAGCAGAGAAAAGGAGTGGAACGGAGGGACAGAGGGCCATCCCCTGTGTAGTTGTGTCCCCAGCCAGTGCTTTCAGAGCCAGCTGTTACATGCCAGAGACCCGGCTGGCAGGAAGGCTGCAAATCCAGCCGAGGTGGGACTGCACCGCTAATGAGTGCTTTGCTTGTGAACTTTAGAGCCCTGAAGTCCTTCCCTTTTGCTTAATCTATCCTGGTGTTTTGGGTTTTTTTTCCTTTCTTTTTGACTAAGCAGGCTTTCTCCTAGGTCATATGTCTAGGCTCCAGGTGGTCTGAGGTGAGGGTGCAAGCCCAGAGTGGGATTTGGTCCCCAGCACTGCACCACCTCCCACTCCTGGACCTTTAATAAATGGTGTTGCCTCTGTCCCAGCTCCATGACTGCCAGCTGAGCCTGAGGGTAAATAATTTAAGGACCGTAAGATGCTCAAACACTACAGTCAGATCTGTACACTGTAAAGTGAAGCAGACAGTGGAGGACTGATATGTAAAAGGGTTAGTCATCTGGGGAGCACGTCCATGCCATATCCCCTTCTTCCTACCTAAAATAAGCAAAATCAGGTGAAACTGCAGTGTGTTTAGTATTTCACAGGAGGCATTGCAAACAAACAAAAAAGCATTTATGGTAAATTAATTCATTACAATTATTATTCAGTACTAAGCAGTAGGGTGATTGAACTTGAACTTGATTTATAATGACAGTAGTTTTGCTTCCTCATAACGATTGCTTTTGTTACAGCCAGCAGGATGGAGTAGTACCTTAGGTTATCCTGCAGATATGAGTGCCCTGCTTTGCTGTAAGGTGTGCCCATTTTTCAGGGGGATAAAGAAGAATGAAATAATGGTGCCAGCTTGGAAAGTTATTGCATAGCTACTTTTAAATAAAGCAGAATTACTTGCAAGAGCTTTAAAATATGTGCAATATGTGTACTGACTTTCTACAAACTGGTGCTCTTAGAAGTTGCTGGTATTAATTATGCCAGAGCTTTATGCCTCTATGGTCAAACACAAGACTTTAATGTGAGTGATTACAGGTAAGTTTTGGTTTGTTTGTTTGGGTTTTTTTTTAATCTTCTGAAAGGTATCCTTTTGTTCCTTACCTGCTTAAACATGCAGCACACACTTCTGCCTCTCTGCTACTGCACTTAATGCTGCACCTTCTCCCTGTGCTACTATAAAAGCATAGTAAGTGCCTGAATGAGTCAGTGGGTGAGAGGAGGAGGGTGCTGAGGAAGGAGAGGTGAGGAAGGACTGGCAATCTGCCTGGGTGATGGAAGGGGAGCTGGGTGAGATGCCTGGATGACTTCTACAAGTGCATGACCCCAGTGGTGTTGACCTGCAGGGGTGGAAGAGTTCTTGAGGGTCACTGCACTGACATGCAAGACAGATGTGTGGACTAGAAAGGGTTGTCCTGTGAATAAACGTACTTCAGGCTATATATATAGTATGGCTTATAAGTCTTTGCACTCTTCATTTTCTCTGCCTCCCAAAATAGGGTGGGAGAAGGGCAGAAGAGTAAAGCAAAGAAAGCAAAGGAAGGTGGGTGAGGTGGGATGTTGAATGGTGAGCACAGAAGTCAGTGCTACACATAGGTGGTAATAATTTCTGTTGCTTGTGCAGTATGCAAATATGCCAACCAGTATGTAATAAAAAGCTTCAAGGCAGTTTCATGTTGAAACAAAGATTTATTCAAACTGGGGACCCAGCTGATAATGTGAATGAAGTGCAATAATCAAAACAGTTATTCTTAGGTAGGATATTTGAAACTGAGAGCCTGCAGTCTCTGAGTCTTTAAAGTACTTTTCAGTCTTGTGAGAGATTATATTGAGAACACTTGAAATTTTGAAGAGTGACTCACTGTATTTTACCCTCCAAACAATTAAGCCATTTCACTGAGCTCATTTTCACTAGTCTGATATGTAGTAACTTGTTTTTCCCTCTGCTGCTACCTAAATTTATTCCTTTAGTAGTGTTGTTAAATGTGAACCTTTTTAATGACGTTTTTTGTAATGCTACGGTCAATCAGTAACCCTGAGGTTCATCACTGCATGGAGGATTGCCACAGGTAACATAATTCTGATAATCTGGACATTGAGCACATAGCTCTAGAAAGAAGTTCAGTTTTGCAGTGAGTAGTTTTTTCTGAGTTTTCCCTCAGATTGGGGCAGCCATTTATGCCCCAGCTTTCTCTTCTCTGTGGTCCAGCCCTGACTGGGTGGGCAAGTCCAGGCAGGCATTATCTTGGCTGATTATTCAGCCAGAGAACCCTGAGGTGGCTCTGAGATTCAAAGACAAAGTAAATGTCCCCTGATATAGTGGGCGCACAGACTTTCTTTACAAGCTGAGCCACTGCTGTGGTCTTGCAAAGGCTGGGGAGTAGGGCAAGCCCTTGCAGTGGCCTGGAGAGACACTGGCAAGCAAAAGTTACTTGGTATCAGTGGGATGAGAGGGGGAAAGGCATAATTCATATCCCTCACTCCTGATGGGTGAGACAGTGGGGTGCAAAAGGGAGGGAGGTGAGACAGGAGGGAGGCAGAGGCTCAGAGGGAGTCAGGGCAGCCAGCTGGCCCTGGGTCCATGGCAGCACACGTTGCAGGGAGATCCCTGGTCCGCTGCCAGCAAGTTTGGGAGGAAAGCAGGAGGAAAGCAGCTACCGACAGTGTCAGAGTGCTAGTCAGAGTCTGACTGCTGAGTGCTCTTCAAAGGGCTGGCGCCTGTAAGAATGAAGGGTTGGGCATTATCTCATTTCCCCTTTAATGTAACCCCAGGGATGGGGGAGATGATTAATGAAACCCTGGCAGTGAATGGAGCCAAAACCAGGCTGAAATGTTTAAATAATTTCTCACAGGAGATTTGTCTTTTGGTCCTTTTGTACCATTCCACAGGCCTAACCTTCCAGTTTGCACGTTGTTTATTTTCTCCTGGCTGTCACTGTACCTGTTTAATCCTTAAAGGTAATGGTATGCAGTAATAATGGTGATAAAGAATGCTTTTCTTAACATTCATATCAAATATAGTGTGATACCATTTCTGTAATATTTTGGCTTAATACTACGCGCATGGTGCCAGCAGTAGTACTGAATGGTTCACGGACTGCTGTAATGCTCATAAGGCATGCTTTTTCAGAGCTCACATAAGAGGCCCCAGAAGATATGCCGAAAAGGGAACATTGTATTTATATTTGAAAATGGTGGCAAAAATAGGCTGCTAGAGAATTAAAGCTCAGTCAGCTTAACTTTGATCCCTAGCAAGGCATGAATGCAAATAACAGTCAATATACAAGCACTTACAGAGCAGTACAGCATTAAAAAAGCCATGTGGATTTCTAAGAACAGATAGTTTCAAAGCAGCCAATTTTCCAACTCTGACAGATGAGCATGCCATGTAAACAGAAGGGAGGGAATAAATGAGGTGTATTTGGTGATGCCCTCTTGCACAAAATTTTATAAGCAAACAAGAGGGTCTAAAATTAGAGCCATGGTGATTAAGTTCTTTGGAGCACAAGCCTTGCAGCTTCTCTTTCTCCAAGTGTCAGCCCGTCCTCTCTTGCCACCGGTTTGTTGCTGTCCTAGCTTCCTTTGTCATCATCTTGCAAGACGTATTAGTTCGGACTCAATGCTAGTTTTCACTGCTGCTGGCCTTGTTCAAGAAAAGCATATAGCAGTTTGGAAGTAATAGTCTAGGTCAAATTGCCAGAAGGGAGGTGTGCAGCTGCTTGAAAAGAAGCATTTGGGCAGGAGTTCTTCACAGAGCCACCAACAGGATGGACACACACACACACACACACACACACTGCCCCTGGACCTTCTTGACAGTACCATGCAGGAGTTCCTCCTTTCCCACGTGCATTGAATAACTTGATCAGTGATATGGATGCTGGAGCTAAAAGTTAGCTTACGAAGTTTGTGGGTGTCCTTGACTTGGAGGAACCTCGAGGGGCATAGGAGATTAATTGAAAATGATTGTGGCAGGCAGGAGAGAGGGTCCACGATGAAGAAGTTGAAATTTCACAAAGTGCTAAGAGTTGTACTCATGAAGGAGAATTCAAATGGATGTGGGCTGGGCCATCTGGAGGATGTATTGAAAAGATTTAGCATGTCTTGTTATGTGCTTGCACAGAGCTTATTTTAGAAATGTTGTTTGTAAAATATAAAGAGGGGTTGACCTAGATTTTTTTTTTGTTAAGAGACTGTGTATTCATTACTGGAAAAGCCTGAGAGCCGTTGTCCTGCCAGAGGAGGATAACAGAGAGGCCTTGTTAAATCAACAACATACTTGAAGATTGGAAAGAGTGCAGCAGCCACTAGCTGTTGCATGCTGCTTTACTGAAATGTAACAGGGTTGTGTCCATGGATGGCAAATCTATTTTGGTTGTTAATGTGTCTGTAGTCTCTGTAAGTGAAATAGGAGGAATATGATAGCCCTACCCAGGAATTAAGATCACTTTTTTCTCCAAAACAGCATTCCCTCCTTCTGTGTGCTCTTATGCCAGAAAGGACATGGGTACAGAGAGGTAAGTAGGGGAAACAAGAGATCGCCAGAATGGGACCTATGCCGTGACATACTCTTGATGATTGTGTGTCAGTTTGGGATGAGAAGTGCCCGTGGCTGTGCTGTCTGCATGCGGCAAGGTATGCACATCTCCCCACATATTAGGGTGCAGGCTGCCTGGAACCGTCCAGCCACGCTGGGCAATATTTAGCGCTCCTGTTTGTCTTCCCTCATCATGGGAACTGCAGAGGAGGAGGCTGGGGAGAATGGCAGGGATGATGTCTTCCCTTTCTGGCCATGAGGATCCTGGAGTTGGGATCAGGTCATTGTGGCTTTGGACTCTGCAGATGAGATTACAACAGTAACCAGGACCATAGGCAGACTCAAAATAGATGAACATTAATGTCTTTGGGATTCAAAAAGTAACCAGCATGTAATGTTTATTGTTTTGGAGCAGATTCCATTGTTTAACTGCTAAACAAGAGAAATGCCGTTTCACTTCTCCCAGCAGTACGCTGGTAGAAAGGTCAAGCCCTTCTGCTGTTACTTCTAAGCACGTTAGAGGAGAGGAAGCTTTTGACAGCTCCCAACATCAAATACTTCCCCCGATTAGCTGCTGCAACTCCAGCCCCACAGTGCAGTAGGTGTGCCATCAGCCTGTGCCTGGTACTCGAGTCCCAGTGGTCTGCTCCTGCCCTGCTCAGACTGCAGATGCCACCAGGCCCAGGAGAGGACACTTGGTGAGGAGAGCGGGTCTAGCAGTGGAGCTGGTGTTCCCCATGGCTTGGCAAGGTGCCCTCAGCCAAGCAGCGCAGTTCATCGCAGGGTATCGCTCCAGGCCTGGCCCGGGTGTAGCGGTAGCACTATTTCAGGAGTTGTGTTTAAATATTGCAGCGTGTTCAAGAGGAGAGAAATGGCTGTCAGTCCCCTTGCCAGCTGAGAGTAGGAGACGTTTTTAATGGTGCCATTTCTTAGAATCATAAAACGGTTTGGGTTGGAAGGGACCTTCAAAAGTCATTTGGTCCGACCCCTCAGCACAGAGCAGGGACGCCTGCCCCTGCTCAGGTTGCTCAGAGCCCCGTCCAGCCTGGCCTTGAACATTTGCAGGGACGGGGCATCTACCCCCTCTGTGGGCAGCCTGTGCCAGTGTCTCAGCACCCACATCGTGAAGAAGTTCCTCCTCATTTGAACGGCTGCCATTTTGACTTCTTGCCTGAGCCTGAGCCAGGCAGGTCGGGCGGTCCGGCTTTGATTTCAGTGGATTTTCTACTGGCCTTCCGTCACCCGGGCTTAGCGGCTTGGCATGGCCGCTTGGATGACGCTGAAAGGAAGGAGCGCAGGGGAAAACCCAGGGGCTTTTTGTCCGGGGGGTGTCTCCCCCCCCCCCTTCTCTCTAACGGCTGAGCCTGTAGGGCTTGGTGATCTGTGGGGAGCGGGCGGGCGG
>JAVJGJ010000014.1:65366140-65378468 GCA_035590215.1 Microhierax caerulescens | reverse complement strand
AAAAAAAAAAAAAAAAAAAGTTGGGGGGGAAACCAAGCAGCTGCAGATGACTGCCTGCCACTTAATCCGCGTGCCGGCTCCTGGTTAAAAAGTTTGAGGACCCCCGCTCTAGCCCATTCAGGTCTCACTGAATGGCAGCACAGCCACTCCTCCCGGTTCGGTACCATCCACAGACTTGCTGAGGGCCCAGTGTCCCTTCACCCAGGTCACTGATGAATGAGTTGAACAGGACTGGGCCCAGTACTGACCCCTGGGGAACACCACTAGCTGCAGGCCTCCAGCTGGACTCTGTGGTGCTGGTCACAACTGCCTGAGCTCTGCCATTCAACCTGTTCTTAATCCACTGTCCGCTCATCTAACACACGCTTCTGGAGTTTACATATGATGCTTCTTGCAGGTTGCTCCCTTATGCTGGGTATGGGGCTCACTGGTCCTTTGCTCTGTACTAGTTGCGCTCACTAACCCACCCCCCAAAACCGAGTCTTACGCTGGTTTGGCAGGCTGTGTAGGCCGGGAGAGGGCTCTCATGAGCACAGGAGATGGTCTAAAGCCCGTGCTGTTCCTTGGGGCTGGGGTGGAGAGGAGTGTGGTGGTGGAGGAAGGAGCAGCGTCAGAAGGAGAGAAAAGGAAGTAGACTTAGCCCTTTCAGTGGTGGTGAGCTTCTAGATCAGCTCAGTCATCTCATGTATACACCCTCAGTGAACTGGAACAGCTGAGGCATGTGTACGTATTTCCTTCTGCTTATTTTGCTCCGGGAATGGTGATCTCACGGGGTGGCAAGGCAGACAGCTGCAGGGTGTGACTGTCTGGCTTCTCCTCCAGCTCCTGGCAATGTGGGCACCTCAAAGATCTCCTTGTGGAAGGTTACACAAGCTGCCTGAAGCAGAGAGGACACAGACCTGGCCAGGAGCTGCAAAGTATTAAGCATCTTGGAGCAGCCCTGGAGATCTGTCTCCACCCGTGTGCTGCTGTTCTGGTTCATGGTGGCCTGCTAGAGGAGCAAAGAGTACTGTGGGGAACGTGGTTCTGAAGCAATGGTTCCTTCCCACAGTCAACCTTTGCTTGACAACACTGATCTAATTTCATGCCTAACCCAGGTCCAGTTCATTCTCTTCTACCTCAGGAGCTTTATCATCACTGTAGAGCTACAGCTGCTGATCCCATCTTCTGCTGGTGCTGGAAGCCCTGGTGCCAGAACCAAGCTGATAGGCTGGCTTTGTTCACAGGTTTTCTTTTAGCACAGCCCTTTTAGAAAACAGATTGGTGATACAGTAGGGCCAACTACTGCAAAGTGAACAAAATTGGAAAACATAGTTTAGCCAGGCCAAACTGGTTAATAAATGGCTCAGATGTGCTTTAAAAAGTGTTAATTGAAGAGTTAATGCTTGTTTTCCTCGTTACCTTTTAACAGATGCTTATTGGCATTCTTTGTGAAGTCTTGCAGCTTTTACAGTTATCATGAATCAGCAAACTGTCCTTGTCTTCCTATAAAAGTGAAACTGCTGGCATATGAGTAATATATGAAATAACATGCATTGCAATAGCAAGCAAGGCCTCTCTTTGATTCTGTATGGAAGTGGTTTATTGTGATTTTCTCTGTCCTTGAGAACAAACTGCTGTTACATTGACATTTGCCATGTTATTTTGAGAGACAAAACTGTAGTGCATTCTTTCTCCTAGGTTAGCAACTATGCAATGGTAAGTTTAATGTAACTTTGCTGCTGCTTTTGTACTTGAAGGGCCTTTGCAGAAGAGAAGTTCAAATGAGGAAGCGTTATGTGATGGTATGGGAAACAGCAGCTTGGAAAGATAACTTACATTGTTAATTTGCCCACAGAAGAGGGTTAGCGATAATGTTAAGTGGCCTGGAGACAGAAATAGAAGGAGCAAGAAGCAGCGTGAAGAGAGACGTGGTGGATAGGGGAAAGCAAAATGAGACTGTTGGTATGGCATAGCATTATTTGGTGAAAGCAGGTAAGAAAGATTAATGAGATGCATGTGCATTGTCTGCCAAAAATCTCATAAGAAGGCAAGGTATTGTGCACCAGACTTCACCAAGATGCATTGAATTTTGCAGATGAACAGTGCACTAAGTACAGTTTTAAATATCTGAATAGAGAAGATCTCTACATTGCTTTTAGGGTCACCATTGAATGCCAGCACAAATGTCATGTCTGAAGGCAGCACACCAGTTTCTCCATTAAATGCTGCTGTAGTTCTGGGGCTGGCCCTACTTAGTTTTATAGCTTGGGAGCATGTAAAACCAGTTATGTTTTCACATGATGAATTTGCTTTTTAAGTTATGTTCGTCCATAAACAGACAAAATAATAAAAAAACTTCTGAGTGACCATGAAAAAAAATACCTATTTTCTTGAATTCTTTTGTAAATTTTACAAACATACTTTGTAACCATTAATGTCAATGAGTGGTTATGAGGGTTAGATATTTGCAATTAAAACTATTAAACCTTTAAAAACCTTTTGGCTTGCTCTGTCCAAGCCAATACTTGCATGGAAGAAAGCTGCCTTTAAATGGATTGCACAATATATAAAAACTATACTTTTATTTTTTCTGTAACAGTAGCAGGCCAAAAGGCAGGTTATTACGAGCATGCAGTAGAAAATGCTGGTGGGTAGATTTGCTCTTGTAAGTGGCCTGGAGCCATACTGCTGTACAAACAGAGCTGGGGACAAGTTCTGCCTGCAGGCATGTCCTGCATGTCCCCCGTGGAGGTCATGTTGTGGCCTTGTTTCTCTGTCCCTGTCACTGGCAGTGAGCAAGGTTTTAAGCTCCACTTGATAGAGCTCTGTGCAGCAAGTGGCAGAGGAACATTGTCCATCTGGAGGGTATTGCTGCTTTAAGCTGCAAAGAATTGCCTGGGGCCTCTGAGGCATGCAGGGGATCCAGATTGCTTTAGGAAAACCGACTTTGAGCCTCTGTCCACAAGAGAGAGACACAGCTCAACTCTTGTTTGGTTGTGCAGGTCGATCACCCTAATCTTCTCTAGGAGGTGGTGGTGATTTTCTGTTCCCAGTTAATCCTTGCCTTGTGCTGAGGTTGTCAGAGATGGCAGTGGTCTTCCAGGAGATGGAGAGTGAAACTGGCTGCCTTTGTCTCAGAAAAGAAGGCTGGAGGATTTTCCTCCTTTCTCAACAGGTGGGAAGGTGGGGAAAGGGGGTCTTCCTTTTCCCCTTGGCATTGACAGAAGTGCTTGCAGTGGTCTAAGGTGGCCCTGTGCAGTAGGGACCTGGGACCCTGTCGTGCTTGTTGAGATGTCTGGGGTTACGCACACAGGGTTGTTGCCTGTTCCTTTTCTCTTTGTCCCCAGAATAACAGTGTAAAAAGCCAGAAGTTAATGTATACCTCCAGAGGGACTGAAGTTGTCACAGTCATCTTTAGTTGCTGGAATATCAGGAAATGTATAGGATGAAAACACCTCAGTGATCCCAAGAAGTGGTTCCACAACTGTTGGATGTTCCCTCTCCATGTTTTGTACTTCTATCATTTAAAAAATAGCGATGGTATAACTAAAGCTGAACTCTTTCCTGTGGGATAGAGGATTTGCTTCTTTCTTTCTTTCTCCTTGGTGGTTTTGAGGTGGAAAATTGTTGTGACACAGTTTGTGGAGCTGAACTGTGAGCTTTGATGGACTTCTTCTTTACAGCATCAATTTTTTACAGGGGAAAGAAGGAAGTGGTTTGCCAAGTCACTTTTTTTTTTTTTTTTTTTTTTTAATTTTATCACAACTACCAGTCATAACCACAAAAATAACGTGTGAACAGTGAGTATTCAGTGTAAAGTTATATATGGGAAAGGCTGTTCATTGTGAACCTGCTGCCAGCGAGGCTACACGGTGCTGGTAAGTGTCCACCCAGTCACTTGGGCTGAGGGTCTGGCTGTCTTGTCTGCCTCAGTGCATGTTGTTCTGCTTTCCAAGCTGACAGTTTGGCAACTAATTCTACAGTCTTTTAGTCATTCTTGGGGAAATTCTAACAAACAGGAGCCACATGTGGGAACGATGATAAATGGAGTTAGGAAGAGGATGGATAATAGTTTTGCTTGCTAGGTTTTATTACGACTAAAAGCGAGTGGCACTGGTAACAGAGCTTTGACAAAATTCCTTCATCATTCTTGAAATGTGTAGAGGAGTCCTGGGTTTCTCAGTAGTTTTTTATCCATTGCCATTCTGGAGTGTTTTTAGGGACACTATTTTGTCCCCACCCAGAACAGAAGATTCATGGTCAGTTTGAAGATGACTCATTGCTGATGGGGTTTTTTGAGCAGTGGGATAACTGGCAGTAGCTGAGGAAGAGGGCACTGCGACAAAGTAGTTGAACCTGAAAGTGTAATTCCAGTGGAAAGAATAGTTTTTTCCCCACCTGTTACAGGAATTTTATCACTTCTGGTATGATTTGAGGGAATCTTGTCTTCAGAAGTTGGTCAGTCTTCCAGTGAAGTAAACCTTTTACGGTAGGGCAGCTGTGCTTTTTTGATTTAAGGTTTTTGCTCTAATTTAAGAATTCTAAGTGTGTTTTTCATGTGCTTTAAAATATTATGAAAAATCCATGTGAAATTATATTTTTATTTTTTGTGCTGAATCCAGAGGTTGTTTTTGCAGCGTTAAGGGGCGGGTGGTGGTGTTTCTGTTTTACATTATTCTGAATTTCCAGGATGAATTAGTTTCATTTTTTTTTTCACTGTGAATTTCTTTCTCAGTATGGATTTTTTCTGCATGAATACGGATTACAAGTTTTAGTAACTTTAAAATGAAAATGCATATACTTAAGAATTAAGATTTTCTTTTTTTGAGTGGCTGAAAATTGCACTTTGCCTGTGTTTCTTAAGTGTTTACATGTATTCAGCTTCATTTTTCTAGACACGTGAGCTACTTTGTATATTCTGCTTTAGAGAGTACATTAGTTCTTACACTAGAAACCATCATACTACTAGTCTCTGACCTTTTAAAGGTGATCAACTCGCAGGAACCACTGCTTTCTACCTTTCCTGGAAATGCTGGTCAGAGTATAGGACCACTTTTCAGTATATCTGCTCTCCTGTGCTATCTCAAGAGCTTTCTCTGTGCCCTCACTGCTTCACTTTCTTTCCTTTGTATTGTGTTTGCCCTGCCTTTTTTTTGGCAGTAGGAACCACGTGAGGTGGCTGTATGGTACGTTCACGATGTACAGCCAGGATCAGCGCTTCTTCAGGGCTGTTAAATTGACTATCCCTCACCGTTCGGCTCATTGTTCTTACAAGCAACAGCATTCAAAGCCTCCAGTACCCTCTCAGGAGCTCAGAGTTGGGTTGTTCTTCCAAAACCCCAGCACTCACAGCCTTAAAGTAGTCACCTGCTACTTTGGTGGTCATATTTGGTTGTGTGCCATGT
The DNA here is from genome assembly GCA_035590215.1 of Microhierax caerulescens. Taxonomy (NCBI): domain Eukaryota; kingdom Metazoa; phylum Chordata; class Aves; order Falconiformes; family Falconidae; genus Microhierax; species Microhierax caerulescens. The sequence continues at coordinate 65,373,081 of JAVJGJ010000014.1, read as the reverse complement.
GATGGTGGTGCCTTCAAGCACGTGCACATTTTCAGGGTCACCAGCACCACTTCCATCCTTCTCATGGGGAGCATGCCATTTTCTCTCCTTGGCAATTTAATTTAATTTCAATGTAAAAAAACAGAAAACCTTGATAAGAGGCTTTTTTTTTTCTCTACTTGTATTGTAGTGTTAGTAATTTGAAAATTATTTGTGAGATGGAAAACAGTGGGGCCAGGAGAATAATTGTTGGGCAGTCAACAGAGGAAGCAGTTTATGGGCTGCTGTGGCTTTGTTTGTGTTTATTTAGTCTTGATGAGTGATGTTTTGGACAAAAATGAAGACTTCCTAATGGTCCTTATATTCCTTCAGTGGAAGGGCAGAGTCAGCCTGGGGCCTGTTTTGAGATAGATGTCCCACTAGATCTCCAGCAAAACCAGGTCTCAGTGGTTGCCCGTCTGGAACAGCTCTGTCAGCCTTTCTGCAGCCCTGGAAGGGCTGGCTGGCTTTCAGGGCACAAACTGGCTGTCAGAGCAAGTAATTCCACAGGGTATCTGGGGCAGCAGCTCTCTGGGCAGGATTTTTTTACGCTTTCTACCCATTTTCAGGTTCTGCTTCTGTCTTTGTCCTTTTCTTGGAGGCTTCCTCAGTCTTTTGTAGCATCTGCTGGGGAACTTTCAGTTGCCCAGTAAGCCAGCTGGCACCAGGGGCTTTTTACCACAATTTCCAAAGGCATTTTATCCCATTACAGTAAACATCCTGACTATATCTACAGTAGTAGGATGCAAGTCACCTTGTTTAAAGATAGGACTTTTCAATCTTCTTTTTCAGACTTAGTATCTTCATGCATCGTAAACAAAGTGCTTAAATGTAAAAAGCATATTTCTGACTCGGTTTGAAAATCTCTTTAGGGAAGAGGCTTTTAATTCCAAGACTAAAAATTATTCTGAAGGGAATGTCCCATATCTAGAAATGCAGATTGGGAATTACATGTGTTTTTCTACATGTTCTGGGCTATGAAGATTAATCTAAACTCCAAATTTGGTGGCTTCAAACCCTCCCTTTCCCCATCTTTTTGGTTTCTTTCTTTTTTTTCTTTTTTCTTTTTCTTTTTTCTCTTTTTAAAGATGTTTATCCCATGGAGTTTGGGGTCCATTTGTGTAATTGTACCAATTGTAAAGATTCAACTACTTGTCCAGCGTATTTATCACTTTTTTTTTTTTTTTTTAAAGGGTTATGTGTAAATGGCAGGACAAAATTGATTCATGCTGTATCACATGGTTTCTTCTTTGCACAGCTACTCAAGCCTTGATTATCCACTGATGAACAGCAGATATTTCTAGCTATAATGCTAACCTGTATCTTCAGCTGCTGGTCTGTCATTCTTCTCTGCTCTCAGCTTGGCCCCAGTCTGAATTATTAAAGCATATGTGGGTTAATGTATACCTCCCTCTGGCTGTCGAGAGAAATACTGGCATTGAGAAATAAGGCAGCATTTTCCCAGCAGAGGGAGGTATTGTAAAGCTCAGCTCAAGTAGGATTCCACTTCCACAGAAAAATGTGCCTTTTGCAGGGTGTTTTTTCCCTGAATTTTAGGAATTCATGGGGCAGCGTGTGTAGAGAGCCAAGAGACCCTGCCTCACATTCAGAACATTTTCCCATGCTTGCTTTTATATTTTTTCTATTATTATTGGAATAGAACAGTTGGAATGAGAGCAGGGACCTCTGCCTTGCCTCACCAAAACCTCATGGGCCGTCTGCTGTGAAGATGGAAACGCCTTTGGTACTGCCAGGGTGAGGAGGGACCCCATGCTCACCACAGCAGCTCCTTGCCTTCCCTCTGCCGACCTGAAGCCCCAAAGGACTTCGGTGGGTTGAGCGTGTCGCTGCTCTGAAGGATGCTGAGCACACCATTATGTAGTTTTTTTTACTTTACATTGTATGGCAGGCGCATGCATCCATAGAAGAGGTTTAAAAAACCCGAGCAACTACCTTAAACTGTGGCAAACGTGCTTGGTCAGCTAGAGCATGGACATAAATCCATAGCACTGCTTTGTGGTGTCCAAGTATATATAGTTCAAGTGCCTCAGTACATAACCTAATCTGCAGATTAAATGTGTGTGCTTCAGGATTGATTGCTAAGTAGAACAGGGAAAGAAGCAGATGTTAGAGTCACATTAGACAAGGAAGGAAATGTGTAATTAGTTAATTACTTAACTCATTGAATCAACAGTTCAGGCTCCCTTGAAGCTGTGAAATTTTTTTTTCAAGGTTTGCATCCTTAGATTTGTGGCTTGATTTCTCTCTGCTCATTTCCTTTTATCACTGCCTGCCCTAGCAGGGACTCAAGGCACAGGATGCTATTCCCCAACACCCAAACCCATCTGTGGGGACTCGCCTCAGCAGCCTAATTCAGAGAGGCATAAAGCTTCATTTGTGGTTGGCACATCAGTTGGGTGCTTCAGTGGTTCTTGCAAAACTGCTGGAAGGGTTATTGCCACCTTCTTTCACTTGCTCCAGCAAGTCCTGCGCTTTCCCACTGATTTTCAAGCCTTTACCTTGGCTTTAAAAAGTTGTTTTCTTCCAGACCTTGTGAGAAATAGTAGAAAACCAATGTTCTTGGACATGTTCCTCTGGAGACTCATCCCTGTGATAAGCTGGGTGAGCGATGAAAGATGGAGAAACACACTACCCCACTGCAGTCACCTTTTAACTGTGTGCATGCTATCGATATTCCTATACTGTTCTTATAACACTCTCCTGATTGTTTTTTTGACTCTTTATGCTGCCCTGAAAACAGCTTTTTCTATCACTTCAAAAATCTTCAACTAAATTTAATTGAAATATGGTGGTTTCTTCAAAGTTTAAAGAAAAGTAAAACCTAGAACAACGTGCACTGGAGTGGAAAAAAATCAATCACATCGGTAAAGGCTTCTCTGTGTGGAATAAGAGTGCTAAAACTTTGTCTTTTCTGGTTCCTGTAGTTAACGTGTTCTCTGTAAATAGAGACTTCAGACTCATGAAGAAATGTACTGATTTTTAAATACTTGGGTTTTTTTGTTATTCTTAAATTCAATTACATAGGTTCCAGCATCATGGATTACTGTTCACATCCCTTTGAACATAGTGAAAAGTAACCAGATATAACTTGTCTGTCTTAAAAGATTTTTAAAGTGCAAAATTCTGCTGAATACCTACAGTCACCAGAAAAGCCGTAATTTTCACATAAATTTAAGAAAGTGCACTTCAGGCCTGGTATATCAAGACAAATACTTTGTAGGACTGCAATGAAAACTCAAGCATGAGCCATATCCCACGTAATAAAATGTTATTTATGGTTTGGGATGAATGAAGAACTGCACAGTTTCTGCCTAGGTTCTACCTTTTGTTGGTTAGACATGGGTGAATTTTTTCCTCTAATGAAATACTGATAATACCATGCCTATCCATCAGATTGCAGTAGCAATGTTAGCTTTCTCTGGGGGCGGGAGGAAGGTTGGTTGCATGAGTGAAGCGGTGAAGAGGCACGCACTGGAAAATGAAGAGTGAACATTTAAAGTACAGGACGGTAAAGAAAGCTGCATGTTACCTGTAATAAGAAAAGCTGTGGTAACTTGGCCAGTCCTCAAAAATTCGGATGGAATGTGAAACGTCCAAGTGGCCCCATCCCACATGAGAAGAATGTAATCTCTCAAAAAAAGGAATTATAAACAGCAGATAGGGGCTGGAAGGTAAAAGGGGGTGTGGGGAGCAGGAGGCATTTGCTAAGGAAGTTCTTCCTTCAGGGTGAGGTCCATCCGAGTTGTTTTCTGGCAGCCTTTAATCAAGTGAGTGCAGAAATATCACTTGCATTCTCCAACAGTTGGCCCATAACAACATGTATTTGATACTCAGAACTTAAGGTTTGGCTGTTTGAGTAATTTTAGACTTGAAGCCTCATCTCTCATGAGAATTGGTAGAGGATCCCCTAGGGCAAAAAAGGTGTCCAGTTTGGATTTTTTCTTGTAGAAAGCTTTAGGCTTGTTCTCAAGTCCTCCAAGAAAGTCTTTTTCTAAATCAGCTTAGACCCCTGTTGGAGTTTGCTGAAATAATGTTGCTGTGGAGCTCACTGCCAGGTCTATTCTAAAAAACTAACCATCTTGCCCTCCTAAATAAATGTGGCAGTGGATTTGATCTCTCTAACAAACATTTTTGTGTCTGGACTTCTTGTATTCCTTTAATTTACATGGTCTGTATGGTGGTGTTGATTTTAAATTTTAATAATACCAATTTGGTTCAGCTCTGGTTTCCAAGAGTATTTTAGTAAAAGCCTTTGTCCCATAGGCTGTCCAAGTGCAGTGGCTGTTCATGCAGATAAACATGAATTTTAATGCTGTGTATTTCACACTAACTCAACTTGCAGTAAAGTGGGTAAAGAGTTGTCCTTTAATTTTTGATAGACGTGTGTTAATACAAAAGTATTCAGTGTACACTGGAGAGACTGCTACTGTAGTGAATAAAAATTTATAAACAATTGTAGGTAATAGTTCAATTTCTTGAACTTATTACAAATAGCTGTTTCACAGCAAAAAATGTACGCTGTCTTCACTTTTTAGGTTAGTCTGATCTAAAATTGATTGCTTGGACAAAGGTGAATCATTGGTACACTGATATTTAAAGCACAGTAAAAACTGTTGGTAATGTATAGAAGCTGCTGTGCCATGGGCATCTGTCAGCTGCCGTCCTTAACCTCCACTCCTAACAGCATTAACTTTTCATTGAATCGCTGATTGACTGACTGCAGGGAATTGGCATTTAATTATGTTTAAGCTTATCCTACTGCGTATTGAGAAACAATTTTAAATACTTTGAAACTGGATTGCAGCATGTTTAGGCAAATATCATGACCATTCCCTCTTTTATTTTCTGAGGACAGGAGCAGAGATGTATAGCACTTGTTGACATTTCAGTGTGTGCAGCCTTCTAACATTGTATAAATCACTTTGAATTTTTCCAGCCATTATCTATTTGGCATGTTATGTGCCTCTTTTTCCAAAATAATTTCTGTTATTTTTCCATTGTGTGATGTTTTATATTATATGTTGATGACATTCCAGACCGAAGCACGCTGATAGTATTATATAAAATTATGTGCCTGTGTTCAGTCTGGTAATCCTGACAAAATTGGTGTCATGTGGTGTACCCAGTATTACATGTTCTGCTTTTCTCCATGACAAGAGTTCAAGAATACTCTTATATGTATGCTGCTACATAACACTTTAATAAACACTTTAATAGTAAACTGTGTTTCCTATCCTAGTCAAACCACTCCTTGCAAATTGTTACATTTCTTGGCTTTTATTAAATTAAATTAATTAATTTATTAATTAAATTAAATTAAATTTAATGCAAGTTCATTTTAAAAACACACCCTCTACAACTGTCAAATGTAGAAGTAGAAACTGTGAATAAAAGTTTTTGTTTATGTCTGCCAAGGATACTGTCAAAGAAATTGTAAAAATGTTTCACAAGGTGGTAAGTTTTATTGAAGCCTCCTTTTAAGTTGAAACAACGAGTTTTATTACTAAAAAATTACTAATTAAGATGAGAGACAGAGCTTGCAGATCCCTGCCAGTCACCTTCCTGTTTTACAGGAAACCTTAAAGCACTTTCATTCCTGTTTTACAATCACACAGGACACTCCATCACTACAAAATATGACAAATAGTTACGGTGGTTATGTTTTGATAGCTGAGAGTAGGAAGAAAAATACATTGTGGTTTTCTTCTGCTTTTCAAGATGTGTGGAAAAGGGCCATTTCTGACAAGCACAGTGCTATTGTGTTTCCAAAAGACTATTTTAATGCTGGTTGCTGAAGTTACTTTGCCACACACTTTGCTGCATTAATCTCCCTATCAGAGTTTGCTCACGTGCTTGAGTAACTGAATTTTCATAGCACCGATGACTTTCTTTTTGTCGTAAATTATAGCGTGAAAAAAGTTAACAGCTCATTGCAGCCCTGGAGTTTTTTTAGCTAATCGCAGCAGGCGCTGGGAGAACCGCCTGCTTTGCGCAGCACACGGCGGGGTCGGGGTTGCGCCTGCCGGGACAGCGGGAGTCCGGAGAAAACTGGAGGGAAGCGGGTGAGCTCGTTGCAGACATCCCGTAGGTGTGATGGAGTGATAAAGGAAAGGTGGTGCCCTCCGGGAGGGTGTGTACCTATGAGAAACAGGAAGCCGAGCAGCGGCCGCCTGCCCGCCCGCCTGCCGAGGCTGGTAGCTGGGGCGGGCGCAGGTGTGCCGACACGCGCCCAGACCCTTCTCTCCAGGCGTCTTGGCAGGCACGCTCCTCGCAGCAACATCTGGAAGAGGCGGAGGGGGGGGAGAAACCCAACCCAAAGCCAAAACAGCACAACACCCCCTCCCCTCCCTTAAAAAAAAAACAACAAACCAAAAAACAACAAAAAAAAAACCAACCAACCCTCCAGGTAGAGGAGAAATATGACGGCCTTGCAGCTGAAAGAGTTGTCACATTCAGGTCTGTACAGAAGGAGACGGGATCGCCCCGATAGCGTGGGACTGCCCGGGTCACACGAAGAGAAACTGAGGTGAGTGCGAGTTGACGGGTACCGCCGGGGCGCCGAGCCCTTCTCTGCAGCCTGCTCGCTTCGGTGGTTTTAGCAAATAAAATGCAAACACAGCTCTGGAAAGTCACTGAAAAACACATCCATCCATCGAGAAGCAGTCCCGAAGCGCTACGGAAAAAAACCCCAAACCAACAGAGGAAGGATAACAGGAGCCATACAGTGACCTTGTGGGTTTTGGTGATGGTGTGACTCCCATCCCTGGCTCTGGGAAGGGCAAATGTTAGCCGCTGGCTGCTTCTGGATCCCATTTGACAGCCAGCACTTGCAAGTAAATAACTTTCTGCAGCCTGACAAGTGTGCTTGGTCTGTTTGAAGTCAGTTTCGGGTCACCCGGGTC
>JAVJGJ010000014.1:65345783-65366115 GCA_035590215.1 Microhierax caerulescens | reverse complement strand
AGTCTTAGTGCAGCCCCTCCATCAGGCTGGTTTTGTTGCAGAGGCTCTGGGGCGGCTCCTGGGCTCTGGCTTTCTTCATGGGGGGTTCTTTGTTGTGGAAAGGGCTTTGGACAAAAGAATGCAGCAGGACCACTTAGCCTGACCTTACCCAGGAAGGGTGACCAAAAATCGGAAAGCCATTTAATGTCCTGGGTTATCTTCCTGATGCTATGTGCCTTTTGAATGAGTAACAGCAGATTTTCAAAAAAGCCTCCGTTTGGAGCAGGGAAATTAAAGAATTGTATGTAACCCGAGTAAGTGCAACACACAAAAAAGAAATGGAAATGCAAAGGGTTTTTTCCTAAGTGTGCTCGGTGTGAAAGCAATCTCTTCCCGCTTCAAGCTCCTCAGAAAAGGATCCTGTGTAAATGCTAACAAAAGCCTCAGTGGAGAGGAAGTACTTCCTATCTCCTAATGAGTTTTATCGTGTTGTTTTTTTAGATTATTTTTCAGTGGTGGTTGTGCATCAGATTGGAGTGCTGTGTAGTTTAAAAGGTTTTTGTTACTGTGCTTTCATTACCTGAGTTAGCAATTTCAGAACAATGGGCATTCAGATTACCCTTTTCTAATAACCAAGCACCTTAATTAAAAAATTTGGTGGTAAAATATATGACTGTAATCTACTGATAGTATTTGCCACAAGACAGCAGAAATACAGGATCAGTTCTAGGAATGTGTTAACTTGTGGGTCTGAATGTGTGCATGGTAACTGTATAGTAGTATTTCTGAATTGATTTCCTAGATGGATTTCTAATAGCATTAGCAATATATATTATATTAATTTGACTATAGGTGCAAAAATAATCAGTAGAGTAAGAGATGTGCAGGCATTCTTGACTTTTTTATGTTCAGGAATGAGGAAGAATAGATGTTTTTATGGAAGAGAAAGCCGCTTTTTAAAGTATGTACATAAAAAAGAGCACTAGCTGTCTACAGTTGTATTGCCATTTCTCTTACTTGTATGTACATCTAAGGTGGGAACGAGACCCTTTTTGGGCTGGGTGGGGGGAAGGGGTTGTCTGTACCAGCGTAAGTCTAGGTGTTTTGATCTTTTCCTGAGCCTCTTCTGGTTAAAGATGAGAAATATGTGAAATGGGGCTCGATCTTGAGAAATAAAATCCAGATTGGAGGAAACAGCAAATCAGGGGACTTATGAATCAGCCCAGGGCAGGGTATTGGAAATACAGGAAGGTAAATAGAGCATGGTCAGACGATGCTCCTAGAGCAGGGGAACAACCCATACCTAAAGACAGAGCCTCTCTTATGTTTGCTAACAGCTTAAGTTGGTTCTTATTCAAAGTAAACCTTGTTCCTTCCTAACCCATTTTGTGATATTTCAGTGTGTTGCCAAGCAGCCTTGTTTGTCATTTTTACTGCATCCTCCGTGACAAAAGGCTGTGGCATTGTAAATACAGAATAACGACATAACAACAGGGCAAAGAGCAATCAGGAATGAAGAGAAAAAGTTCTGTAGTTTTCCAAAACTGGAAACCTCTAGCTTTTTTCATATGCTCTCCCTGGTGACACCTAGACGCCTGTCCTTAGCAAATACTTTCAGATTATCTAGAGTTCACAAGAAAGACAAGAGATTTCTTTCACGTCTGCTAAATATAGCTTGCCATCCTCCATGGCTTTGCAATTCCCTCCTGTAGTTTCTCTCCCCAGTTCTTTGTTCTAGTGCCTTTGTGTTTCATTTTACATACATATTAATCCACGTGTTAAATAATATCAGCCCTTGAGGAACAGTTTACTGAAAGCTGCTTTCTCAGTTCAAGTACCGTATTTTTCTAATCCTGGGCCAAAATTTAATCGAGATGCCAGTGTCCTCAGGGTATTCTGTGAGAATTTCTGTGTTTTAAAAAAAATTAAAATGAAAATCACCCTTTATTGAAGTCGTGCATGGTTTTTCTGCCAGTTTTCATTTTACAGCCTTTTACACCTTACCCCGGTATGAGATTTCTCTCTCCTGCCCTTTTTGAGGTCAGTGTCTCCTTAGGAAGTGGTTTCCTGGCATCCAGGCCGAGGTGAGAGTTAGACCTAGCCAAGCGCGGGCAGTGGCAGTGCTGCAGAGCAGCTCTGGGGGGGCTTGGTGCCATAGTTCTGTCTTTGCCCCTTCCTGGGAATGTCAGTGTCATTTGTACTTAAACCGCCTGATATTACTAATAATTAGGGCACTATGCAGCAACGCACTGGAACTCTTAAACATGTACAGAGCGCATGTTTATCGTATAATGTATCCCATACATTTTATTTTCCAGGAACCAAAATTTCTTGAAACAATTATCTTTACGGTATAAAAATAATTTCCTATGTTGACATAGCTTCATTATAGGTCATGTGTCATGGGACTCAGCTCCACAACAGGAAGGTGAGCTTTAGCTTCTGCATCTGTGTCCACTGATGTCATTTCACCCCCATCATTTTCTTCCAGATCTGCTGTTCAGTTTATGATGAGTCAGTCTCTACACACATTTCCCTCAGTCTTTTGCAGGAAGGACCATAGGAATATAGTTTGGCTCTTTCCATTAAGTTTTGTAGCTTGTCAGATTTCCATTTACAGTAGCATCTTCTAAATATATACTTAAATTTATTTAACAGTCTCTCTCCAAAAATCTCTTGCTCTAGCAAGCAGGTGCCAGGTCGTCTTGAGGGGAACTATCTCATGCATCTGTGGGTATCTGCAGGGCCTGATTCACAAGCAGCAGAGCTTACTCTGGTGCATGGTTTTGCTCATTGTGCCTCCCCAGTTGCTGTAATTTCTCATCCTGTTGCAGACAGAGTCCAGTACCTTGTATTTCACCCGCTGCGCTGCTGCAGTTCACAGGCTGGTGCTTGGTGCTGTAATCTGCCCCAGCTACTTCAACATCACAAGTGGTCTGGTGCAGTGGCTGAGCGGCTGAGCTGTCCCGCTGGCAGTGGTGAGGACCTGAGGGGCTGAGAAGGACCACCGGAGCCTGCCCAGTTGAGGAGAGTGAGGGCATTTCAAGGGAAGGCACCTATAGCCATAAATAGCAAGCCCTAAGCTCAACTGAGATCAGGATTGGAGTGGGAAGGTAGGACTCACCCCCCTCTTTTAAAAACCTGTCCTAGGCTGGAGTGAGTTGCCCTCCCAGGGGGCCTCTCTCATCCCCTCCACCCCACCTCCTCCTGGTGTAATCCATGCCCAGGTTGTCCCATCAGCTGCAGTGAGGTGAAGGGGGCCCTTGTCCTGACAGCACAGCACATCTATGGGAATGGGAAATTCGGCTTCTCTTTCTACATCTCCCACTCCGTGTATCACTTAACAAACCTCATAACCTCTCTGGGAGCCTTTTAATCTGCTGCTGTAGATGCTCCTGGTGCTTTACTGACCTTATAGGGAGCTGGAGCCTGCCTGCCCCATGTAAAATGCGGTCTGGATAGCTCATCGTTTTCTTGAACCTGCACAGTGAAAAAATGTGCGCGGTTTAGACCTCTGCTGGGTAGGGATGCTGAATGCAGTCCTCTCTTCCCCTGCTTGAGCTAGGGTCACCAGTGCATAGACCTTCACTACGCAGGATGTTCCCCAGGCGCAGAGCTCAAAGTGCAGGGAGCTGCCCTGCACCCTCATCTCTCCTTTGTCTGCAGCAGACGCAACAGTCATTGAACTAACTGCAACCCGAGAAGTCTGCTTTTCAGAATGGAGGGGGAGACTTGTCCTTTTTCAGCTATATTGATTTGGTGGGGGTGGGGGGAAATGGCATCTCTGATAAATCTCAGCTTTTGTTGTCTTTAGAAACGGCATATAAAAAATCTGACTGTATGCTGAGCTATTCTTTCTTGCTTTTCTCAGCAAATGGGATGTAAAGGAAATTGTATGCATACATTTATGATTAATCATTAGGAGTCACAACTAGAAGTATGCTTGCTATTTTTGCTCTTTCCTCTTCTCATCCCATGGCCTTTGTAAAAATAGAATGATTTCTCTAAAAAATTTGATACTATTCATTTCCAAAGCTCAGTACAAGGTACTGGGAAGAGCAGGGCTAATTTATTTTTTTATATATATAATTACAGTTAAACTCAATTTGATCAGTATTGTCAGTAGCTCTGTTTTCTAAGAACATATGGATTCAAATGTCATTAAAAATGTAAACAACTTTTTAAGAGGTTAGTTTCAAGTTTTTACCAAACAGTAAATTTCAGCATCTGCAACAAGTAATCATTGGCAAGCTTCAGTAGGTGGCTGTCAGTTACTCAGGTAGTTCACTGCTCTGTTGTGTTGTGCAGAAAGCACTGTAGATGTTTTCCATACTAATAGATTTGAAGTATCTGCCTTTTCTTTTGCTCTCTGCTGCTGAAGCTGGTGGGTACATCTGCATGAGTAGGTGCAGGCAATCTTCTACGGGGTCCGTTCAGGCTCCCACCTGCCCCTGCATGCTGATTCCAGGTTGGAAGGCATGTGGATGTGCCCCAAAATTTCATGCACAGACGCCCATGCAGATGAAGTAGGAGACATAAGCACATTCTTACGTCCCACTAAACCTTGGGGGGATAGGCTCTGCACAGCAAAGCTCATAGGTGACTATAAAAGAAATTAATAAAATCCCCCAAACGTTGGCAGTGCGTAGGGCTGAGTGCCTCCGTTTCTTCATGAAATACAGCATTTGGCAGTTGTGCGAGGTCACAAATCTCTTCAGCCTGCCATCAAAACCTAGGTAACAGCCACCAAAGTGTGGCTTTAAAAAGCCACCACAAAGCTGTTTCCAGCTGCATGTCCCCCCTGAAGACCTGCTCTTCCTAGGAGGGAGAGAAGATGCTGGTCGGGGACTGCCTGGGGAATCAGGAATCAGGGAAAACAGGAATCATCTGTTGAGCTTTCAGATGCCTTAGAGTACTGAGGATGGGGGAAGGCAGAAAGAAAAGACTTGTCTGCACCTGGAAGCGTTCTTAAATTTGATTTCCACTGGTAATGTTTCTTAATAGCATCACAAATGTTACTATTTATATAGCTGCTTTCTGTAAGTGCTCATGGTGCCAGAATCAGCAGGTAAAGCAGTAATTATTCAATACATTGGTAAAAAAAAGAGAGTAATTTATTAAACCAGGAAGAGCTTGAAAATAAATATTAAGCCACAAAAAAATTAAACTTCTTCATTTGTTGTGGTTAGAAAGTCTTCTGGAATAATAGAGAGTTGGGACCTAGAAATACTAATTTGAATCAGGTGCTTGGGAACTCTTGATTAAAAAACAGTTTGCCTCATCTGCTAGCTGCTCTAATTGAAGCGAGGATTTGTATGTGTAACCATAACACTGAATTGTTGTTATTAATTATAGTAACTTCCAGCCAGCAACAGTGTGTTTCACGGTTTTATTTTAGTATTGTGATACTGAGAATTTCTGCAGAGCCTTAGTTTTAGGTATCCAAATGACCAGAGGCATTACTTTTCATTTGTGCTATACTTTTCATGTCTCTAGGCATTAAAGTAACTTGTGAGGAACACACCCTTTTTTCATCTTGCCTTCTCTCTCACCCCTTGTCTCCTGTGTTGCATAATAACTCCAATTTTGTTTGACTTGCTCACCCTGACTATCACCTCCTGTGACTCCAAATGACCAGAGGTAGCTGCTTCTGTAACAGAAACCCAAGCAATTACTACTGTTCCTCTTACACTTGCCTCATTGTAATAATCTATGATTTCAATAAATTGTTAAGCTTCAATGATTGTAGCAATTAGGATTTTCATTGTTCTTTCTTGCAGGATTCGCTGGCTAAAGGTAAGTTGTAGGTTTCTATTTTCTGCTTTTGCTTTCATGTGTTTTGAAAACAGTAAATCAGAGGTGTTCTCTACAGAAAATGTACTGTGATTCCTCGTTTTTCTTCATTATTGTTAAGCTCTCCTTTGAACGCAGTCTGTCACACTTCAGTGTATTTACACACAGAAGTATTCTGCAGTGGAGAGAAAAATAAATCTCGTCAATGTCACCGCTTAATAAAAATTACCAGTTTGCAGGCGTTAGGGAGAACAAGGTTAAAGACTGTAAATTTGGGTTCCCTTTCTTTTTATTTTATTTTGTTTTCCTGTGGTCTCTGAGCTGTTCTAGGAAATGCAAAGCTAACAGACATGGTGACCTCGAGAGGACTGTGAGCCTTGTACATGTACATGGTGCTCTCCAGACACGTGAACAGCTCAGCTTGCCAAGTATGTTGCCTCTGATAGTGGCCAAAAGTCGATGCCTGTGGAGGGAGGTAGAAAGAAAGAGTGGGCCTTTTATGGAATTTCCTTTGGTAGTAATCCCAGCTGGCTGCCAGCTGTGGCTCAGGGACTTCCTACAGTTTGTGACATACAGTGTTTTTCCCGTTGGTTAACTCCGCCAGTCTCGCCTCACACCCAGCAATCTCAGGGCATTTCCCAAGTGTGAGTGATGCACTGAGTTTTCACGTGTATTACCTGATTGCAGAGTCACAGGAAGGTCGGGGTTGGAAGGCACCTCTGCAGATCACCCTGTCCAAGCCCCAGTCCAAGCCCCTGCTACAGCAGGTTGCACAGAGTCACGTCCAGGGGGGTTTTGAATGTCCCCAGAGAAGATCTGATGCCGTAGTGCACATGGTTGTGTGTTCATTTTTTTTTGTTGTTTGTTTGCTTGATTTGCCATAGCAGCTGCAGGCATTGTTCAGTTTTCATCTTTGTATCTGCCAGCTTTGCAGAAACTTCTGATTTTAGTTAGTTCCTGGTAGCATTCTGAAATGGCAGTTTCATATACAATGCTTTGTGAGCAGCGTGTTTGGATGATACTGCTCAGCTTTGCCAGCGGATTTTAAATCACCCTGTGATGCATCTTTATATGTCAAAGAGATGAAGCTCCATGATCTTTTGGAGCCTTTTGTCCAACAAGAGAAATTTTGTTTATGCCTTTTGTAACATATTTCCCTGTAGCTTTTCTGCCTTTTCTTTCTGCTGTAATGGCCATGATAGAGCTAGAAGAAAATTAATTAAAAAGTATTAGCAATTAGCCTCAAAGGAAGTAACATATTGGCAGACACAGCTAGCAATACCTGGCAGCATTTCTCAGCTGTGCCCTTTTAAATGAGATTCAAAAGATCCAACCTGTTCCAGCAAGGAATGAACAGACGAAGGTGAAGCGGATGTGAAATGATGTTTGTCTTTTCCAGCATGTTAAATGCATGCATGCCACACTCTTCATAAATCATAAAGATCTTGATTCGAGTTCAGTCTACCTTTTGAACTCTGTTTCTATGCAGCTATTGGAAAAATGTTACCCACTCAGAGTCATGACTCAAAACTGCCCTGGCTGGTCCCCTTCTTGTTCTGGTATGGAAAGTTTACATTGAAGGCTGTTTGCCTTGCTTGGTGTCTGGCTTTTCAGTTATAGTTTTGTACATTTCTCCTTACTGATTTCTGAAACTGAAGCATACACAATATTTCTGAAATGTGAAAATAGCTGCTCCTTAATTTTTTTATTTTTTTTTTTTTAAAGGACATGGTAGCAGTGCAGCTTCAGGATAGGATAGCTCCATGAGTTACCAGGTTGCATGTTGTGAATTTTGCCCGAAATCTACAAGTAATTGCTTAGGTTTAAGCTACATTCCTTTCTAAAGGTAATCCTCAAATTATATCCGCTTTACTGTGGTATGTAGCAAAGGGGAAGGAGGTTTAGTAGGGCTTGAGCCCACCATCTTCCCTTTTCTCTTCGCTTCTGTTCTGCCAAGTAACTAACCTGCGCTGTTCCTTCAGATAATCCCAGCGATACGCTGTTGTGAGGGGTAACTTCTACATCTTCCCTCAAAGTCTTATTGTAACTACTCACTCCTGCTTTACTCATTCAGGATTAGTTAGTTGCTGAGGTGGAAACCTAACTTTAAAAAACCCCTTGCTATAGTTACCATAGCCTTCAGTTTGTGAAATGCGTGGAAGTCTTGCTTTGCACTAACTGCTACTGAAATTCATGCATGCTTACTTGGCAGGTCTGCTAGTAGCAGTGAATAGCTAATAAATATAAAGTACAAGATTAAGACCTGCAGTTTGTATTACCCAAAATGTTAAGACCATCATAATGAAGTATAAAAACAATGCTATTTTGTATTAGCTTTATTTGTCAGTACATTGCTCATGCTTGACTCTTAGGAACATAAATTGTTTCTGGATGTTCTCTTTCAGGTGTTGAATATTAGGGCCATCATTAAATTTGGCGATGTTAACTGCAGATGGCTCAGCTGTCTGCCATCTTCTGCTGGTTTTAAAGCTTGGTGATGCTGCAGTGAATGTGGGAAGAGAAAAATGTGAAACCAAAACCTAGAGTGACTAATTATTATGATTTAACGTGTACGTGAGAGAAGAGCAACAGCTGAGGAAGTGTTTTCTTTACGACTTCTGCCCAAAATTCATTCAGGCAATGAAAAGCTTTGCACTTCCTCATATAGAATAGAAAAACAAAATGAAGGTGAAAAATGGCTTCTGGGGTTACGTTGCTAGAGGTGAAGATTAATAGTAATATTAGAGGGGAGACGTGGAAATGATGTGTTAGTAAAGCTGAGGGTCAGTCCTCAGTGTGGTGTCTCCGGTGGCATTACTGTAATAAGGGCGTGGCTGCTAGGCGGGAAGCCTGGTGTCACAGTTCTCTCTGTCCTACAAGGGACTGCATCCTACAAGGGATGTACTGGAAGTCTCTCCTGGTAGCTGGCTGTTATGTTCAGTCACGGCATTAATTATAGCTCCTGGATGAACCGCTCAGGTCATGGTGTTTGAATTGTGCAAACATGGGTTCCAGCTAGCAGGGGGTAGATGGCTAGGGCAGAAGCAAAGGCTGGAGTTTGCTTACACTAAGGATTCAGTGAAAGTTTTTTGGTGAATTTCAAAGAGAGATGACAGGAGCTGAATATTGCTGCTAGGAAACTGAGGAGAAATACAGTAGTGCAGCATTTTAGAATTATAGAATCATGTAGGTTGGAAAAGACCTTTAAGATCATTGTGTCCAACCATAAACCTAACACTGCCAATCCACCACTAAACCATGTCACTAAATGTCACATCTACATGTCTTTTAAATACCTCCAGGGGTGGTGGCCCAACCACTTTCCTGGGCAGCCTGTTCCAATGCTTGACAACCCTTTCAGTGAAGACATTTTTCTTAATATCTAATCTAAACCTCCCCTAGAACAACTTGAGGCTGTTTCCTCTTGTCCTGTTGTTTGTTACTTGGGAGAAGAGACCGACCCTCATCTGCCCACAGCCTCCTCTCAGGCAGCTGTAGGAAGCAATAGTTGTAGGGAGCTCAGGGGATGCCCCTGAGCCTCCTTTTCTCCAGGCTAAACCACCCCAGTTCCCTCAGCTGCTCCTCACAGGACTTGTGCTCCAGACCCTTCTCCAGCTCCGTGTCCCTTCCCTGGACACACTCCAGCACCTCAGTGTCCCCCTTGCAGCGAGGGGCCCAAACCTGAACACAGGGTTCGAGGTGCAGCCTCACCAGTGCCCAGTACAGGGGGATGGTCACTTCCAGAGCCCTGCTGGCCACACTGTTTCTAATAAAAGCCAGGATGCTGTTTTCCTGAAATGTCAGAAAATGCAAAGATCAACCTCATACATTTTTACATATTTTAACTTTAAATCTGTTGCTTAAGTAATGGTGGAGGAGCACACATACACTGCATTGTAATTTGCTTGCAATTACTTGATTACACTCTGTTATGCACCCCTTGACTTTCCAGTGGTGATGGTTTCACCAGTATAAACATTATTCTGCCCAAACACTTTCAAATTTTAGAACTGAATGGCATGGCTTTGGTGTTATGAAGTTCACTCTGTGTGTGTCCAAACAGAAGGACACTTCAGAGCTTGGTGGGCCTGATCTTGTCTCATTGGTCTTGAAAAGATGGTTCTTTTCAAAGTGAGTGTCTCAGAGGCATTTGGTGTGCAGTCCCTAGTATGAGTAGCTGACCTTTTTTATTATTCTTAAATTGGAAATGGGGATATAAATGTTGTTATATGAATGCATTAGTGCAAATGCATCTTTAAAATGTATTGAGTTGGGATACTTCGAATAAAGTGTATTTGTAATACTGAAGTATACATGCAGTCAACCACACAGGTTTCAGATTTCAAGAATAACTGATAGTATGCTTTGTCCTATGCAGCACAAATTTATTAGAACTCTTAGGAGCTTCTCATATGCTATACTGCATCTTTTTCTTCTTTTGTTTTTCCTGTCTGTGTAGGAATCAGAAAATAGTAGTGGGGGAGGAAGAGATGGCTCTTTTAAAAAGAGTATTGAACGTCTGTACACAGAAGAAGTAACATCATGTTTTACAGGAAGCATAGCTTCATTTGGTAGTGTTTGTAACCAGCATGAAGAAAATACAATAGTTTTTTTAAGTATTACTTACAACAGGAAAATTCTATAGTTAAATAATGCTCTCCCTTGCTACAGATTCTTTCAGAGACTGATTTTTCACTGTGCTTGTATGGCTGATAAAATGTTGTATGAGAAGGTGCTGCTTACCTGTTTATTCCACTTATGTTCATTTCCTTATGAAGAGATGGAATGTGAACCTTCTCTGTTTGCAGAGACCGAAGCATTTTTTGGACATGTTTATACTGGAATGAATTTATATTGAAGTATATGAAACAGCTAGAGTTGCCTTTTTGTTTGCCCTGTTTAAACTTTCACCACATCAGCTTAATGATGCTTTTTGTGGGAAAGACTAAAGGATGAAACTTTAGGAGCACTCAGAATTCACCTGGTTTTTATTACAGTGGTTTCAAGGTGGTTTTACATCCTTTTTAATAGTAACAGAAGTTAGAGCAGTGCTGAGCACATGTGAAAATCCATCCCATAATGTCCATTTTTATTATAGAAAAGATTTGTACCTTCTTTCAAATTGCCTTAGGAGACCAGCTTAACATGGAAAGTATTTTATTGCTTAAGAGATAAACAATTGCAGCAACCAGAACCCAAGACTGGTTTTAATTTCAATTTTGAAAGATGCAAAAGGTCAATTAGTGCTTTAAAAAGTTGGTGCAGAAATCAGTGCAGGGCACTGCAGGTCCACGGATATTTTGCAGCAAAACTTCTGTTCTAGCTGTCGTGTATTTTGCATCTGAGGGCTATTGCATAGCATCTGTGTTAAGTATTGTTAAAATGAAATCATCCTTGCCTATGTGGGAAGGGGAGGGATACACTGTGATTACTTATCCTCCTGCTGCATAACTCGATGGGGCATATGGCCTCCCAACAGGGCCGGTGACGCAGTGATATTTCACGGTGGCACGAGTAGGTTGCCAAGCAGCAGCTGCTTTTGCCAAGCACCTTGTTTGGAGCCGTGACTGCTCAACGCGTCTATTTGTGGCATGGACTGAAACGCTCAGCGGGGCTGGCTGGCCATGGAGCCTTCTCTGTAAGAGTCCCGTCTGCCTCTGGCAGCCGCCGGCACGGGCAGCTGGATTTGAAAGCTCTCCAGCAAAAGCAGCAAGTGAGCGGGGCGGCAGTCGTCCATCAGCAATGACAAAGCAGTGCAGCTATTTTTCTGTTGTTTTCCGAAGCCTTTCTCCGTAGCTGCAGTGGGACGCTTCCCCTCACTTCTGCCGTTTCCTCTAGCACCTTCCCCACCATCAGCTTTGGCTTCTGCTAAAAACCTCAGTGTGCCAGGAGGAGCCTCTCTGTCTTCTTCCTTCCTACGTACCTTTCCCAGTTAAATACTCAGCTTCTCCCTGTTCTCCTTATCATTGCTTCCTTAACAGCAGGCTGGCAAGTTTTGTCCCAGATCCCAGGGAATGCCCTTGGGAAGCTGCTGCTGCAAATCAACAACCCCTTACGTGCTTCCCACTCCCATGGATGGCTTCACCTCCAAGTAACCTAGAGTTCCCTAATGAAAATGCCGTGTATTTTTAACAGACTATTTCAGATCTTGGCAGCGTGCCTCCAGCAAAATGACAGAAAAGAGAAAGATGGCCAGCTGCTCTGGATTTGTGGATTAGCAAACGTTCACAGTAGAAACTGTTTTGCTTCAGTAGCAGAAAGGCCCTTTTTAAACTCCTGGCAGGCTCCTGCCTTGCTTAATGGAAAACAAATTGGGAGTAATTCCACCAGCAGCAATGGCAATAGGCCTCGAGAACCAGGCAGCTTCTTCTTGCACATAGAGAGCTCTGTTAACTTGTAGGTCTGCTTCTTGAAAAAAGCTGGGAAGATTAAACCAGGCTTTTTGGATGGACATCTTACTGCAGTGACTTGCTGTACTACTTGCTTTGCTACAGCCACGCAGAGGACTGCACAGCAGCAAGCCGAAGAAGCAAGTATTTTCCTGTTGACCACAGAAGACACAAGGCAGTAGAAGTGGCTTCCAGCCACAGCCTTGGTAGCCTGTGAATTTCAGGTTACTGCAAGGACCAGTAGTCCTTGAAGTAGTCCACTGAGAGAAACTTCAGGGCTCTGATTCACAGCAGCAGCCTCCCAGGAGAATTGGCTGCCATCTGGGACAAAATACAAGGAAACTGTTGAGGAGATGGTCAGTGATAAGGGGAAGAGACAGCCTGACTTGCTGTTTCTTATTTTAGTGGCCTGATGCACCTGCACTAGTCCTGGGTGCATTGGCATGGTTAGTCCACTGCAGTCAGTCTCCCTGAAGTTTTTCATACAGACAGAGGCTCAGCATTGACCTGTGCAGGAAATGCTGGGAAGCAGGATGGAGGAGAAGAGATCACTTAGATCACTCTGCCTGCATCTCTGTTGGCAAACAGCGCTCGTTTTCATCACTGGTGCTCCAACAGACACAGAAACCTTTTCTTCCAGCACAGTTTCCTGCAACAGTGCTCTGGCAAGATCATCGTGGCCTAGGGCTACAACCTGAGTGTTCCTTGATCTGGAGCTTGCTCCGTGACAGACAAAAATAGGGCTTGAGCTCCAGCCAAGCCATGTCAGTGGTGAGGGTGCAGCCTCCTTAGCCTGTTACAGCTTGTGACTGACTTATGGTAGCTCTGGTGCGAGCTGTATAATCACACCTACGGACGGGTAAATAAGCGGGGTCATGCTGCCTGGGTCCCACCTACCACTGGTGTCCTGTGGTGCAGGGGAATAACTTGCCCAGGGCTTGTTCCTGCCGCGGGCAGGTGAAGGAAGGATGGCTGACCAAACCCATTCCACGACTCTGGCAGCAGCAGAAGGGTAATGCTGTGTTGGCTAGGCTGCAGGAAGATGGCTACGTGCAAGCCCAGGCCTGCGTGGAGAGCGGTGTGCACGCTGCTGTGCATTTACTGAGCAACCTAGCCCAGTACTGTTGAGAGATACGGCCCAAAACCATCACAAGCCAGACCCTGTACAGTAGGTCCTAGGAAGGTGAAGGCATATTAAGAAGCAGTAGCCTTGACTGGACTTTCCGTCACATTCTTTGTCACCTTCTAGTCCTAATTTCTGTGTTCACCTCCCCTCCGTCCTCTGCTTTCTCACAGCCCCTCGCAGACGAGCAGATTCTTCAGATACCAGGGTGCCGTGTGTCATGAGCACAAAGTGCAGGCGGTTCTGCTGTTCAGCGAACGGATTGCTAACGTGGCTGAGTCAGTTCAGTGCAAGAGATAATTACTCAGGACAGCTTCCCCCAAAGCCTGCTTTGTCTGCAGTTACGAGTTGCTGGAAGCCGAGTGTCCCACGTCTGCCGCAAGCGCTGTGCTTCAGGCAGGGAGAGCTGGCAGGGGTGTAATTAACAGCTGCAGATGTGCAGCTAACTGACTCTGCCTTCCCTAATAAGTAGTGCACAAGTTCTTTTAAATAGAATATAACCATGAAATAATTGCAACATTAGGAGAGCATTCTGTGGTGAAGGAATGACTAATTTTCGTTCTTTCTTCCTGGTCTTGCTCTCTGTTATTTCCAGAGTAAATTACTTAGGTAAGTGTTTTTACATCAGATAATTGTTCTAAATGCAGCACATCACTGGAAATCAAGCTTCTTTTTTCCTCCGTATATTGCCCATTATAGCATACCTGGTAGTTCAGTTAATGGCCTGGGAAGCACGACAGAAACCAAACTGTCTGTCTGTACCTACCCCTTCTCTGAAGTACTGACAAGAAGAAAGACACCTATAGATAAATTCAGCACATATGACTTAGAAGACACAAGAGGAACATTAAAGGCTGTTTTAAAAATGTAATTAATATACCATAGCATTAAAGCAATAATTACCTAATGACAGAAGTCTTCTCTTCGTGCTTTCCACTGCTGGTTTGCCCATGATAAAATAGTGTCAGAAACCACCTCCACCCTGCCTCAGCAGAAAGTAGCTGTGGACAAATTTGGTGGTGAACGTATTTGCTCACGTAGGTTACTCACACCACAGCTCTCCTGGGAAGCTTCTGTCAGCAGCCGGCAGCGAAGCCCTTTTCCAGCATCCGAGTTTGCATGAGGGCCTGTCAGGGGAAAGTGCTCCTCTGCTTGCAGCCAGTGCCAGTAAATCACAGCGTGACAGGCTGACCGCCCCACCACTGAACTTTTAACTTGAAGCTCTAGCAGGGCACTGAGTAGCTCCAGCTACATGACACGGAGCTGTGAAAGTAAATCACTTTGCTGGGAACAAGGGGAAGTCCAGCATATTGTTTTGAAGACTTTGCCTACAGCTGCTTTGCAGTATAATCATAGAATATATACACCCAGGAAAGCAATTAGAGAGAGATGGACTTCCAGCGCAGAGCTCATCCTTACTCCATACCAGAGGATGAAGAAGTTGCACACAAGGTCACTCCTGATGCTCACAACTCTGCAGGAAATGAAGGCGAGAAACCGGTGTCAAAATTGCAACGTAGGCACAGTGACATAAAACTCTACAAAGAGTTTTGTGACTTTTATGCAAGATTGTAAGTTCATTCTGTTCAGCTTTGGGGTATAACTATGATGACATTGGTGTACTGTACATATGTGTTCTATTATCTGAGCTTCGGGCAGGCTGTGCAAGCCATTTTCTAATGCAACCTTTGCCACTGTTCTGCTTGATACGATGCCAGTTGTAACCATCAACTAAAATTTGACTGTTGCTTTAAACTTCATCATTAATTGCGTCAGAAATTTTTGTTGGCAGTTGAAACGGGGTTGGAATTTGTCAAGTTCTCTCTGTGACTTTAGGTTATTTGCCTATTATTTTGGGTAAATGGGTAAACTGATTCTCTAATGCAGAAGTAGTATGTACATCACTGGTTTTACATATATAATGTGCTTCAAAGTGAAGTACTTTTGCATACTGAGGAGGAAAGCTTTGTTTTCATTTGTCTTTGAACTTTGTTTCATGTTTTTGTTTGGATTATACTTTATATCTGGCAGCACTTAACACCCTTAGTGCTTGAGAACTGTTGAGGTGATGATGAAAGATCCCAGTTTCTGTCGTGATTATTCTTCATTCAGATTGATAAGGAGGACAGGTGAAGTGGCTGAGGTTTTCCTCCACAGAAAGCATACACAATCCATGGAGACCATCGGCGAGCTTTATAGTTAACCACAGTTCATACATATAATCACTGCAGTTTGTCTGTAGGCTTGTCTGTTACGTTATGGACCATCATCCATCTGATCTTGTGAAATCTGCCCACTTGTTTCACCAACAGGGCAGTGAATATTTGGATAGCAGTTACTGTTTTTCTCTTCTGCAAAGATCTTGAGAGAGAGAGGGGGGGAAAAAAAGCCAGCTAATAATAACTGGTCAAATGTGACCTTGCATAGGGCTCTTCTGTGAGACAGTGTAAGAAATAGATAAAACGCATTCCTTCCTGAACCACGTGCTAGGTGCTTGCTTGCTCCCTCAGATGCTGTGCAAGGAATGAATTAATTTCCTATTGAACCTGGTGGGAGCCAAGAGGTCTTATCCCCTTGCGGGGAAAGGTTTGGCATCTTGCAGAGGCCTGAGGGCTCTGCACTTACAGGCACAGCATGATAGCTGTATCAAAATGTATGCATGCACCACATACATTTAAAATAATGTCACCTGTGTAACAAGCTTCCAGACAGATGTCTGAGTCAGTGGTTTTGTGAGCTGTAGTCAGATTGTAATGAAATTAGACCATTGCCCTGTATTTGCTCTCTGCTATCAAATGATATTAGGGGTAGAGAGGTGATCCTGAAAGGCATAGCTTTGAGAGTCTAGTTATGAGTAAGAACATATTTGCAAAGGAAGAATCAAGTGAGCCTTTTTTCTAGCCTTAATTAACTGAAACACAGCTGTACTGTCTTCTGCAGATGTGGACATGATCCTAGTGCAGTAGCTAATTCCTCTCATATTTTGCAGCTACTGCACTGTCATTTTATGGTCATGTGCCTTTGAGAAGCAACGAAGGTTGCTTTTGAATATATTTTGCATCCCTGGCACAGGTTTGTCAGCTTGTGTTGGCGTGCACGTGGGTTGCAGTGGAGCAGCCAGGGCATTCCCACCCTCCCCCTTGGCCCTGCACAAACACCAGCACACCATGAGCTGCGCTCCCTGAGATGAGCCCTAACAAACCAAACAAAAATCCCATGACTTCAAACCAAGTGTGTAAAATTACGTCAAGCTATGCAGAGCTTACATAAGAAGTAATTGTTTACCTGATCGGGTTTTCAGTAATATTTGCCAGACTAGATACTGTACACTCTCACATTGCTTATTTAGAGCTTTTGAACCAACACTGTTATATATATATTTTAGAATTCGGAATTATTTTGGAATTAACATTTATATTTTTCTATGTGCCAGTTCTCCATTACTGTTAATATTTGCCCTTGTTTTCTGTAATTCTAATGTATTCCATCCTTTTTTTAGTACTATTTTGAATTGCCTGCCTTTTCTCATCATAAAAAGCCTGTAAATGTATCTGTAATAACAACGTTCTGTTTGGTTGGTTGGTTTTTTTTTTTAATTGATAGTTATTAGAGTGCATTGTGGGGGTTTTGTTCTCAAGAGTTTGGGAGCAGGAGGAAATAGCAACTTTATTTCTGGTGGGATGCCACAAGTCATTAAGTCCATTGACAAACTTGTGTTGAGCAGCCTAGTGTTAGGCTGATGCATTTAGATTTGGAGAAAGAAAGAGACCCACAACCAGTGGTATTGGAAAGAGAAACCACAACCAGTTTGGACTAATGTTATTTCTGTTTCTTTTTTTTTTTACAACAGCAACATGGCGAACGCACTTGCAAATGCCATCTGCGAGCGCTGCAGGGGTGGCTTTGCCCCTGCTGAGAAAATTGTCAACAGCAATGGTGAGCTGTACCACGAGCAGTGCTTTGTCTGTGCCCAGTGCTTTCAGCAGTTTCCCGAAGGACTCTTCTACGAGGTAAGTGGGGCAGTGTCCCTCTCGCCCCAGCCTTTGCTTTCTGCCTTCATTCCCGTATCAGAAGTAGCTATGGGCAGATCGATAGCTTAGGAAGTCCTGTGAGAAGAACTGGGCTCTGAAAGAATATGCCTGGTAAAGGGACAAAATCCCAGAAGTCTTTACGTGCTAATTTGGAGGACATGTTGTATATAACCTTATTTAAATGTGTAGCCTAATGTTATCAGAGCTGGGAAAAAAAACTGTTGGAGATTCTTTCTCAGTACAGGTTTTTTTTTTTCCCCTAAAATCTGCAAATTTGATATATCATACCAGAAATACAGAGAAAGCATACTTCTTAGAGGAACACAGTCATATCGAGGGAAAACCCAGTATCCTGCAGTCCATAGATGGTTTATTGCTGAGTTGAGTGAGGCCAGCACAGCATCTGAAAAGCTGCTCATAGAGATGACCTGTAAGTCAGCGTGCTGAGATCCGGGTGTGTGGAGAGCCCAAACCAGGTAGGGCCTACACAGGGTCAACTCTAGGTTTAACAAACCAGAGCGTTCAAAACTACTAGTTCTTACAGGCTTTCAAGGGTTAAAACCACCTGTCACTTATATTTCTCAGCCCCAGGTAGATTGCCCTCAGCTCAGATGGGTATTTTGATATCGGTGTTATTTTCTTCTTTACCTTCCCCTGTTGTGGGGATTCAGGATGTGGCTCAGCCATGTCAAGCACAAAGTGGCTTTAGTAAAACTTCAGACTAGTTCATAAAATATTAAATGATTGTTATAAGGAAGGGTAGATGAGGTAAGACAGAAGACAGAGAATTACTGTCTGAAAGATAAGGTAGCTTGTAGTCCGACTTACAGCAGCAGTTACAGGGTTTGTGTCATACTGTGATCTGAAAAGGAAGGAGAGCAATGTGTTGAAGGCACAATGCTGTGCTCTCACGTGTGTGCCATCCCTGTGGTAAGAGCAGAGCAGTTTCTCTTCCACAGTAATATTTCTGATTTTACAGAGCCACGTTGCATGGCGATGGGGAGAGGCTGAGGGAGGAGCGTGGATTGGAAAAGACACTGGCAAAGGGGATTCCTGGGGTTTGCTTTCTCTCACCTTGTTTGAGGATCAAAAGACTTTTCAGTGCTGTAGGGGTAGGTTTGCACAAATTAAGGTAAATGAGCCACTAGTGTTCCATAAGACATCAAAAGGTGAGCTGCAAAGCAGGAGCAATTAAACAAAAGCAAACCAAAACACCCTCTAGATACTTACATGTTGCATTACAATTGTTAATCTATACTGAGCTGCTGCCTGCTTGCTCCCATGGTAAGGAGTTAACCCTGACGTGTTAAAACCTCAGGCAAACATAGTGATACAAATAAGATATTTTTAATTGTGTTAATAAAATTGTCTTAAAAGAATAAAATGTATTTTCTCTAAATAATGAGTACTTTATTCATCCTTTTTCAGACTCAAAAAACAGGGAGACATTCCTGGGACCTCTTTCAGAAAGTTGAATGGTCCTTTGTTAAAGATAAAAATTTGAGAAATCCCGCTCTAGGCAGCCTGTATCTCCATGGGGATGGACAAGGACTGCAGTGGAAAAAAAATCTTACTTTTGCACTTAGTCCAGAAATATTACCACCTCTCTGTTGCTCATGGGTGGCCACACCTGAATCTCCTTGGCAGGAGCAAGTATCCTGGTGGTGTTTAGATATATTGGATGTAGGCATTTTGCTTCCTACTGCTACCTTGTTAATATTCATATTCATTATGGTTGCTTTTACTGCAAGGTGATGCTCCCTATTAAAGACAGTAAGTCAGAAGTGAGTGTCAGTACCTTGTCCTGGGAATGAAAGTAGCCCCATGTACTAAAGTGTAGAATAATAGAATCATTCAGGTTGGAAAAGACCTTTTAAGATACTGAGTCCAACCGTTAATGTAGCACTGCCAAGTCCACCACTAAACCATGTCCCTAACTGCTACATCTACACATCTTTTAAATACCTCCTGGGATGGTAACTCCACCGCTTCCCTGGGTAGCCTGTTCCAGTGCTCGATAACACGTTTTGATTAACATTGCTAGTTTTTTTTCAGGCTGAGTAGAGAAATTTTTCTTGAGACGTGTTACATAGAAAGTGGAAAGTTTCAGTTAAGAATAGATGCTTTTTACCACAGCTATTATGAGTAAAGCAATTGTGTTGAGGATTAAATTAATACGTAAAGATTTGTGTGTGGCTTGAACTTCACATCACCCTTCTGCCACTAGCCCTTCTAGTGTCCACCACAAGATGTTGCAGTTTCTCTCCACACCAGTGAGTCTGTCTGCTGCTGTGGAAGAGAGGTACTTTTTGGTCTATTTAAGCAGTCTGACAGCCTTCAGGTCATGGCTCATAATCTTACCCAGCCTTCTTCCCCATCTGTACTGGCTTGTCCTGGACAGCTTCTAGGGCATGGAGAGGTCAGTGGATATCCATGCCTTTGGGGTTGTTTCAACTGGGAAATCTTTGACAGGGCCTTCTCCCTCTGTCTCCGCACCCTTTAGGGTGTCCACATCTGTCCCATGCTGCCAGAAAGACAGAAAGAGTCTTAGCACTGAGGTGGCCGGTGAGATGATTGCAGTGGAAACTCCAACATGTTTCCTGGTGGTTGCAGACAAGGGCACAGCTTCCTCTTCTTTCATTTGGCACATCGATACTAGAGATGAGAATGTACTGGGGTGACAGCATTTTGGGGAGAGGGAGGGACAGCCCTAAGCAGGTGGAGGGTGGTCTTAGGCTGGCTAATGCTCAGGAGATGGCTGACAGTGCTCTGAGGACTTGAGATGATCCGTATCGTTGTCAAGAAGTGACTGGAGAAGATGGGCAGAAAGGGTATCTTCCTCTGACTGGCTTTTTGAGAGGATGGGTGCATAGAGGCTGGGGCCTGGCTCTTTTCAGTGGTGCCCAGTGACAGGACAAGGGGCAATGGGCACAAACCCCGACACAGAAAGTTCCACCTGAACGTGAGGAAGAACTCCTTTACCTTGAGGGTGACGGAGCCCTGGGACAGGCTGCCCA
>JAVJGJ010000014.1:65327375-65345733 GCA_035590215.1 Microhierax caerulescens | reverse complement strand
CTGTACAACCTGCTGTGGGTGACCCTGCTGTAGCAGGGCTTGGACCGGGTGATCTGCAGAGGTGCCTTCCAACCCTGGCCATTCTGTGACTCTGTGTTTGGAGGTATGGCTGGGTAACATGTCTTTCTGAGCAGGTTCCCTGTGGGTAAACACAGGCATTGTTAGTTGCCCAGCATAAGTTTGTGTTTATTCTGTGCCTGGTTTAGCTAAGATAGTGTTTCTTAGAAATGATTTGCAGCTCTTAGCAATCGGGAAGTCAAATATTCCTCCCCTGCCTATTGCAAGCCTTGCAGAGTTCCTCCAGTTAGTCATTAAGCTGCTTATCACATTTGCTGTCAAACGCTGCCATGATAAGCTTTCACACTGTTTTCCATGGGTGGGGGCTGAACTGGTCAGGCCAATGCAGGTCTCCTGCACTGCAGGCCGTGTCTCCAGGCTGCCTGCAAGGACCCCGAGCAGCACAGCTTGCTGTGGTCTGGCACCGGAGAGGAGCAGGCACAAGCAGCGTCACGCCAGAGCAGTGCCCATCCACAGCCTGGAGTCTGCATGGCGCAGCAGGAATTTTGTTGATGCCTTTGTGAGCCTGTTAGAAATGGTGGTGTGGATTTGTAACCAGCTAGTGTTGGCCTTGTTGCATAAGGGTGCAAGCAAGAGCTGTCTGCCTAATCCTGTACAGGAACTGTGGGGTTAGGACCTGCTAGGTTATATTTGTGTTCCAGTTTGCTCAATATCATCACATCAGTTTAGCGTGTTTTCTTATGTGCTAACCTAAACAGAAATTAGCAAAAGCACGTGCCAGCAGTTTTCCAACTCACCATGCTTTGCTGTCAGGTGTGAAGAGGTAGTAATTCTGGTCTGCTTTTACTCCACCATCTGGAAGCCATGTATTCCCTACAGCTGTTGTCGCAGAGTCTTACAATAGGTAGCAGCGTACAGTCCTATACTAATAGCAGAACATCTGATTTGGATGGAGCGTTTCAGTGGCAGTGTGCTCAGAAGGACAAATTTGCACCACTCTAATCAGTCATTGAGCATTTCCTCCAACCCACCTTACTCATGGGTCCAAGGATGGCTCCTCCTTACTAGAGTTTGCCCCTATCTCCCACTGGGGACTGTGAGCACCTCACCTTCAGGCAGGGGAGGTTAGGAGAGATGAGTCCTACCCCTGGTCCAGCTGTTCATTGAGAGCCTCTTGCTGGGTGCTTTCAGAAGCAGCCCAACCTGCTCTGCACTGCTCTGAGGTAGGGGAGATGGAAGGGCTTAAGGCGGTACATCCCACAACAGAAGAAATGCAGCAGAATCCCTATGGATTACTCGCAAGAGCTATAATTGGGGGAATCTGTATCTATTATTGTTGTTGTTATTATTATCTCAAATAATAAAATGGAATAGCATGTGACTTTTGTATCCTAAATGAGAGGGACTTCCTTTCAGTTTGTTTTTTTTTCTAACAATTTTGTAATAACCTCTAGGAAGATTAAAGGAAGGTGCAGCTGCAATGCGCTTGTCAGATTTGTTTCCATTCCAGTTGCACCATGAGTGTTTTCTTAAAATGGGCTTTACCAGAAGCTTCCATGGAGAAAGGGTCTTTAAAGGCTCAGTTTTTGTGCATTTCTTTCCACTAAGTTAGCTAAAAACCTGGAGATCAGCTGGAGGTTATGTCATGGTGAAATGTTCTATGCAGAGCCATTTAACTCATGGACCTCCAGCATACGACAGTCAAATTACCTTGCTTTTAAAATGTGCTGTGGGATTTGTCACAGAAGAAGGTCAAGGCTTCCTCCAGCTGCTGGGTCATCTACAAAAAGAAGCACAAATGAGCCAAGGTTGAAAATATAAACGAGACTGAATAGTAACCAACCTGCATGACACAAAACAGAAGGGAAGAAAACCTGTTTGGTATACCTAGATCAACACGTGGTGGCTCTGAAATCCAAGCAAACCTAAGCCTCTCCCATTGCATCACCTGTTTACACAAAACAGGAAGTTTTTGGATTTGTTTCAATTTAAAAAGGATTTTAACCAGCAGGAAGCAAGCACGATTCACAATGAGCCAGTAATTTCCATTACTCTTTGAGAAAGTAATAGCCCTTCGTCTCTCAATTTTTTTCTTTTTAAAAAAGCTCCAATTAAATACATCATCTGTTTTATTAGAGTATTACACTGGAAAAACACTTGATAAATTGCTAGCAGAGAATTCTGAAAGAGTCTGTATTGAGCACACATCTTTCTGGTTTTAGCAAGGGCAATTCATGTTGGGCACAGGAATTAAGTTTCTGATCTCAATTACGCAGTGTCTTCTGGAGTGTTTCATTAGATCCCCACCTGCCTGTTGCATGAGTAATTACTGTACTTACATTGTATTTGATCCTTGGATTTTCATAGTATAAAACAGGAAATCTTGAAGCACATTGCTGTATTTTCTGTCCGTGCATCAAAACTGAATTTGTGGGTCCTATTTTATGCTATTTCTTTGTTTTGTCTTAGGCCCAGTAAAAAGAAAGGACTGGGGTTTCCTGCTGTCCCCCTTTTCCCACTATTTTAAACTGAGACACTCAAATCCAAACATTTTATAGCATTCCTAATATCATCTGTCTGGTTTTGACATGCTAGTTGGCATTTGCGTCTAGTAATGACGTGCCTGAAGGTATCTAAACATTTCCCTTTATTTCAGGACATACTTGCCTACATGTTTTTACATATTCTTTGGCTAAGTCACTAATGCAGTATTGTAGATTTTTTTTTCTTTCTTTTTTTTTTTCTACCTGAGCTTGAACTGCCGCTGAACTTCTCTAAACTGTGATAAAATTCAGATTCAAATCCCCTAAGATGGGTTCCCTGCTTCACCTGGTCTATAAAGTGAACTTTGTTCCTTAAAATTTGGAATTTATGATCTTAAGGGTCTTTTCTAACCTAAATGATTCTATGGTTCTACGAAATAAGCATCACAAAGCAAAAAGCCCTATTTCCCTTCGTGTTTGGGCTGTACTGCTCCATAAATTGCAAAGATTTCTGTCCTTGGGTGTTGTTCCTCCCCCGTACTTACTTCCTCTGGTATGCTGGGTCATTCTTGCAGGAAATGTAGAGTGGAGAAGGGATTAAATTGGTCCAGGGAAAATGCTTCCCCCTGGGAAAGGTTTTTGTTAGTTAATTTCCTGCCCAGAATTTACTTAGTTGCCTCAGTTTCAGCAGTCTGTCAACATTCAGATGTCTTGTGATGTAGATGCGTGACAGAAAACGCCTTACATTCTCAGCAGTATTAGAGGCGTGATGTGCTGTTAATGCTACGTGCTAATTAGTAGCTGAATTAAGGTGGGTGGATTTAATGCCTAGCACATGGTCTGTTTTGCTTTCTTTTTTTTTTTTTTTTTGGTGCAGCCCCTCACATTTTACTATCTAATCGCATCTGCAAACAAACTGGTGTGTTACAGCATTTATGTTAAGGTCATGATCCTCATCCCTCTAATGCTCAAGGTTTTTTTTCCATTTGCAGTTTGAAGGGAGGAAATACTGCGAACATGATTTTCAAATGCTTTTTGCCCCTTGCTGCCATCAATGTGGTAAGTCTTACATCGAGATGGAACACTTCACACTGTTCACAAATGGGAACATCACTGGGGGAAGATGAGCAACCCTTGTATATGCTCTCTGGGAGGTGGCACTTTGCATCTGGGCGTCTGAACTTCCAGAATGTACTAGACTTCTGAGATTTTGGGTAGCTGCTTTTCCTGAAGGTCATCAAACAATAGGATTAAAAAAAAAAAAAGTTTGCATTATTTGAGTGAGTAGTTTAGCTGTTGATCCAATGATCCAATGAACAGACCATTCATGGTTCCTGATTATATATATCAGTACAACTGCATGTGCTCATATTTGGCCCTTCTCATGCAGCTGAAACCCTGCAACAAATCTTTGTCATCTGCTTTGACTATTGTAACCCACCCATGCTGTCCTACTCCATACAAGCGGGGACAGTCTTCATCATCTAGTGTTATAATCAAATGATGGTCAGTTGGTCCCCCATTGTATTTCTGAAACAAATATCTTTAAGGCTTCAGTGTCTAATGTCCACCAAACATCACACTGAGGGCTGCTTTTTATTTGCCACTGCTGATGTAAGTACTTGGGTGTCTGATGTGCAGTAATTATTTGCATGGGTCTTTTCCCCCTGTGTGTGACACATCATGCTCGGGCAGGACTGGGAGGTCCTTACTTGGCTATTGCTTAAACTGGTCTGGAAGCTCTTGTGTTTCTGTAGCACCTTGACAAGGTGCTATGGCTTTCACTTTTATCAGTGAGGCTTTTCCTCATGTGGAGGGAGGGGTTGAACACTGAGGGAGAGGGAAGCAGATGTTATGGGCCTTTGAATTTAAAGCTGCAGATGTGAACAAGCAGGGGAAGAGGAAGGAATGGGTCAGTGGTGATTTCTGAGGAGCTATGTTGCCTGTCTCCAGGATTTCTCCTACCCAGCCGGCACAGCCCCCACTTCTGCCCTGGCTGCCTGTAGCCAGCTCCCTTAAAACCTCATCAAGGTCCTGTGCAGAGCTGGGCTTTGCCGCTGCCTGGATGTAGTAAGCACAGCCAGAACCAATGGGGCTGTTGTCAGCGATTCGGCCTCAAGCATTCCTGACGTGTCTGGAGTCCATTGGGTTTTGTTCTTGAAAAGCTACGACTTCATGGGAACACCAGTTGCTGCCTGCATTGCTTACCTGCCCGGCCGCTCTCCCGTGGCAGCTGTTGGAGTTGTACCTTCTCCAGCGCCAGGACTCGGCCCCTCACGGCACCGAGAAGCTGAGCTTCCAGCACATCTGCGGCAGAGCCGCTGCACTGCTCGGGGCCTCGGCCACAACGTCCGCATAGAGAACAACAATATCGCGTGTGTGCTGGACACGGCCCCGCTGCCTGCCCCGCACGGTCACACCATGCACGCAGTACTCCTCCTGCTTTTTTTTCTTTTTTTAATGACTCACAGGACAGGATCACTTGTGCTAGGTCAGAAGTTGTGTGCGTTGGACTGACTGACCGACCTGCTGCTTCACTGCAGCTTTTGCGTTTTGACTCCATGGGAGGGTTTCCTTAGGAGGACCACAGCTACGCAAGCTCAGTTCTGCGCGCTTTGAGTGTAGAACCCCTTCAAGGCATGGTCCTAGTGGAGTAGAAACCTCTACTGTGTACGTTGCAAAATAAAATTGTCATCTTAAAGAAAAGGAGGAGAAAGATGATTAGGACACAAGAAAGCTGTATTAAATAAAAAACCAGCTTGAGAACAGATAAGTAAAACCAGGGAAGGGACTGAAAAAGGATGGTTGCAGAGAGAAGGCGGACTGTGCATCTAGAAGGGCTTGTATGTAAAGAACAGAAGGTCCTCCATCAGCAAGGACATTTTCTCCTGACCCCTAGCAAAAAAAACTGAAACAAACCCACATTCCAGAGTTTAGAACCAGAGCAGTGATACTGAAAGCAATGTATCATACCAGATTGGGGGGGGAGACAGAGGACGACAATGTCATTGTAGCGATTTGGTTGTGGGTTGCTTTTAACTTTGCCTAGCATGGTATTTTACATCCTGGTGCTGTGTTTCTTACAGGTGAGTTCATTATTGGTCGTGTTATTAAAGCTATGAACAATAGCTGGCATCCAGAGTGCTTCTGCTGTGATATCTGCCAACAAGTACTGGCTGATATTGGATTTGTCAAGAATGCTGGCAGGTAGGTCTTCACCCTTCGGTTAACTGATCGTGAATAACATGAACTAAGAGGGGGTACTGAGAGGTTTTGGTTCCTGAAGTTTTCCAGCTGAGGTGGAAAAACTGAAGCATCTTTTGTAGTGGAAAGGTCTAAGACTGCACCACAAAACTAAGAATATCTTAAACATACACTTAATATCATTATTATAATATAATTATTTTATATTATTCTATATAATTATAATATAATATAATTAATATATTAACAGTTTACCTACTTCAAGACCAGGTTTCTTGGTAAACATGTTCTCTACCCGGTGACGTTTTGGGGCCATTGGAAAACATAATAGGAGAGAAAAACATTCAGACACAGAAGCACTGTCTTAATTTTTTTAATAGAAATTTTTACTTTCTTTTTCCATCTTGGCTTTCCAGTTTTGGTTTAATTTAGCACCTTATTTATTAATAATTGCTTTAAGTTCAGTGGGATCCCTCACAGAGTAGGATATTTTTACCAGCTGTGGTCAGAAGAATGTTTTACAAGTGGATTCTATGGCCATATGGCTCCATATGCATAATATGATATACAGTGTTACCTACAGAATTAGGACCTGTGTGCTCGTCCAGCTTCTAAACTAAATTTCTAAGATTTTGAGAGTAAAACACAGCTTAAGCTCAAATAAGCTGAAGAAACGATACTCCTGTGGTGACAGAAAATAAAATGATCATCCTGCCTCTTCTAAACTTGGGTTGCCTAGCAAGGAAATTTTTTAAAGACTTATTTTCCCTCCAAAAAGGGCTTATTGAAATGAGGTTCTAATGGATTTTTTGGTTTATATTTTGCACTGTGGTACCTGATACCAGTTCTTACCTCTCTTTTTTTTTATGCTGTTTCAGACATCTCTGCCGTCCTTGCCATAACAGGGAAAAAGCCAGAGGCCTGGGAAAGTACATTTGCCAGAAGTGTCATGCCATTATTGACGAACAGCCTCTGATATTCAAAAATGATCCTTATCACCCTGATCATTTCAACTGTGCAAACTGCGGGTAACTTGAGTTCTGCAAAGGAAAACAGGAAAATGCTGGGTTTATTTGCTTCATCAATTTACATCTTAAAATGAAAACCCGTCCTGTACAGCTGGCAAGAGGGGTGGGGTTTGGGTGCCATGCAGCCAGATGTGTGTTACCGCTTTTGGGATGGTGGACCCTGAGTTCAAACAACAGCTGATCTG
Organism: Microhierax caerulescens; assembly: GCA_035590215.1. Lineage (NCBI taxonomy): Eukaryota > Metazoa > Chordata > Aves > Falconiformes > Falconidae > Microhierax > Microhierax caerulescens. The sequence goes on along the minus strand of JAVJGJ010000014.1, from coordinate 65,338,815 downwards.
TTGGGGAGTAAAGATTGGGCTCTGCAGGACAAGAGGGCACCTTACAAAATACCAAGTATGGACCCAGATAACAAGTTTCCGTAGCAGTGAAATGATACCTTGTTATTCTGCTGCTAGAGGAAGAAAAATGGTCCTCCTTGGCTGCTTGAGCTACCTTCTTGCCTATGTTACTTCTTTTTAGCTGAGTGATATGCAAAGAGAGACTGTTCTCTCCTTGTGAAGCCTATTTTTTTTCATTAGCAGCTTTCTCCCACCTCATTTTACCAGCTTCTGCAACTTCAGTACATGAAGCTGCACATTTCCACATCCTGCACTGATGCACATAACATTAAGCATTGTAGGATATAGTGTGGATTATTAGTTGTTTATTTCTGGTGCAAAGGAAACTACCATTTCGGAGCTGTAACAAAGGCTGATTTATTTTTTAAAGTTTAGCTGTTCTCAGTTTTTTAGCCGTGCAAATTACTGAAAAGTAGAGTATGTGAGATTCCTCAGCTGGCAGTGAATAAACATAGCTAGCTCCTGTGAGTCCATAGTTTTCTTTCTCTGAAGTTTGACACACTTAGGAAAATGTACCTAGATGTAGAGGACTACATTTTAGTATCAGTTATGCAAATCTAAAATAAACTGGTGATATGAGTGCCAGAATATAAACCAAATATGTCTAGAGCTTGCATACAGACATTTGTGCTACATAACCAGACACAGAATGACAATAGCTCAGTAGCTGTTTTCAGAGGGACTTAGTGCATCTTGCTAAGCAGCCTGTTCTCAGTTCACTGTGATCAGATATGTTGAACTATGTCATATTTGATGCTGCTACATTATTGTAGTACAAATACAATTTCTAAAACAAATGCCAAAAAAATATTATTTTCTTTTCAGAAACTCTCAGGAGTTGACATTGTTCTGTGCCTTTATTCATGCTCTCAATTCATTAACTTCTGAACAGGAAGGAGCTTACTGCTGATGCTCGTGAGTTGAAGGGAGAATTATACTGCTTACCCTGCCATGACAAAATGGGTGTCCCCATCTGTGGGGCATGTAGAAGACCAATTGAAGGCCGTGTGGTGAATGCTATGGGCAAACAATGGCATGTGGAGGTAAACATCAGATGAAACTTATTGCCTTATACAGATGTAAACATTAACATACTTATCTGTGATTTTGTTGATCAATTTCAATGAAAGGATTAGCAAAGTAAGCTTTTTTTATTAAATCATTAAATGCCTTCTGCTAATCCTGTCTTCAACCTTATTGTGGCTGGTCTTCCACTGTGAAATAGGAGTTACGTCTTGCCTTACAGAGAGCTTTGACTGCGAAACTAAGATCAGTAATCAAAGGAGGCACTGTGAGGTCCTTACAAAATAAGATTTCAGAGTGCAAAGCAGTACGTCTGGAAAGGCAGTAAAATTCAGTGGCAACTATAATGTCACTGAGCATCGTAATACCCTTAGGTCTTCCGAAGTCACCTTCCATGTAAAGCTCTCTAAAGCACTTTACGTGAGAGTTCATATTTGAAGGCCATGCAAGATTTAGTTCCACATCTTCCATTTAAGTTAGAAAGATAAACAGTTTATTCTGTTGTTCTGAAAATCTCCTCCAGCAAATGCTTTCTTCACAAGAGTATAATAATGGTGCAGATTACTTAATATCTCTTCATTCTGTTCATTGATAACATATGAGAATCAATTCACTTGCTTTGGGATGGGGGTGGTAACTTTTGGATTGAAATGCTGAAGACATTAAAAGGAACATTATTTTATGGTCTAAATGTAGAAAGAAAATAGTTTTAACTCTCCTTATCAAGATGGCACAGCTAGCTCAGTAGACTTCATTCATGTTCAGTACTGGGTTTGGTTGGTTTGCTTTCCAGACAAAATGCCATTACTTTTAAATAATCCAAAACAATGTATGTAATTTTTTTTGTAGCATTTTGTTTGTGCAAAATGTGAAAAGCCATTCCTGGGTCATCGCCATTACGAGAGGAAAGGCTTGGCGTATTGTGAAACCCACTACAATCAGGTAAGGTTGTATATTTTTAAAAATCAATTTATTGGTGAACTCATTAATTGGTTTTATTAGATAGAGATGGAAAACCGTGAACATTCTTCTGTTTTCTTATAGGCACCTGCGGGTGTAATGTCAATTAGCAGATGTTCTGTTGCAGTTAATTCTTACAAGTTTCTCTATACATTGGTCTGGTACTGAGAATGAAAACTGCAGGCGTTTCACAAAGGCTAGCCAGGACAATCGCTATTGAGTTGTTCTTCGAGCTTAGTGGTACTTAAACAGAGCTGTTATTTACTTGTCTGTGAGATCAGAGCAGCTAATGACACCCAGTCTTTCCCAAGAAGTTTAAGATTTGCCACTCAGTAGCTGCAGTTTAAGAGGAGGACCTAGTGAGTAGCATGGTTTTTTTCTACAGCTGCTACTCCAGGATGACTGTCACCATCCAGCTCATTCGTTAGGTTGTTGAAGCCTGCAAACACCAAATTTGTCAGAGGACACCACCTAGTGACCGCTGGCATTTCTGTAGTTCTATATCCTGGTACCACCATCTCTCTCCAGACCCCCCTCGGTTGTGTAGTCCAGCACCATGATGTGCAGACCTTTTCTATTTGGAAGCCATCTGCATAGCGTCACGTCCACCTCTTCACTTACATAAATACAAGAGTAAGGGTTATATTTGGGAGTTGTAAGGCATCTGCTAATTACAGATGGACTCTTAATTTCTCAGTGACGAAGGGTAGATGATTGAAATGTTGCTGGCATACTTGTGGACAATAAATGCCATGACATTAGTAGCAATAGTGTTGCAGCCATGACGGGGCAAGTACATATACCAAACGAGCTGTATGTAGAGCACATGTCTTTTACTAGGGTAACTACTACAGTTAGAAAAAATACGTGACATTTTTGGCACCTCTGAGTTGTTATATCATGGACAAATGTTAAGCCTGGAAATAGAAAAAGTTTTGGCCTCAATTTTCCATATTTTTTTTTCAATAAAATAACATTTCTTACAGTTTTTGCCAGGAAGAGCAGTATGTTGTTCTAGTCATGCATGTAAGTCTGAATGTTAAATTGGCTGATTAGTAATGATGTGTATGTGACACCAACAGCTGTATGTCAAATGTATTTCAAATTCAAAACAAAATCGTATTTACAGAGGATCAAACAGCTAAACAAATGTTTTCATCTTTAATATTATAAAGACTTCTTGTGATGAGATGATGCAAAACATACTTGGAAAACCAAACCGGACTTGCCAGAATTCTCTTTATTTTACTAAAATAAATAGGAAAGCTATTGTGCCCATCAGCTGAAATACAGTTATTTTGTTAGTCTGAGAAGTTACCCTCGGTAAAGTAATTACATTAAAAATTCGTTACTTTTCTTTCCTCTTCAGCTATTTGGTGATGTTTGTTTCCATTGCAATCGTGTGATTGAAGGAGATGGTAAGCACTTTTCTAACTATTTCCTTAATGTTACTTTCTGATGAAAGATCTCTTTAAAAGTGGAAGTAAGGGAAAGCAGCCCCCTGCTGAATCCTTGATTGTTCTCCTTAAAACAAAAACAGACATTCTTTTGATCAGAAATTAGGTTAGAGCTGATTAGTCAGAGACCAAATGGCAAGTAAACCTTACAGCAAGTGTTTCATGATGGTAGAAGACCACCCAGTTGCTGAAGAGACCTGTGGTAAGCTGGAAACCCCTTAGTGACATTCAAAAGCCAGGGATGCTGGGAGATGCACAAAAGCAGCTTCCTGCCCCACCAGCTTCAAAAAAGAACACAAGCAAGGGTGAGAATGACCACACAGGCATCTCCTTAAATGAATTTAGGGATCATGAACCAAGAACCAAATTTGAAAAAGTATTTTGATATTGAAAGACATGGGTGGGCACTCTTAAGGTTGTTTTTTTTTTAAAGTGCCTAGTTCCCATTATGTCAGTTTGGTTCTTAGAGACATTTACCCATCTATTGCAGGCACCTGTATTTTGAAAATCTAGGCTGATAATGTCACAAAACTAGGAAAGTTCATACTTGGATAGATGTGTCCTGCAAAGGCAGAACTGGAAGCAAGTGGTTTAAGTTTGTTTGGTTTTTTGTTGCTTGGTTGTTGGTTTGGGGTTTTTGTTTGGGTTTTTGTTTTTTTTTTCTTTGGGGGGGAGTTGAGGTGGGTTTTTTTTTGACAACCCGCTACGATAAAATGCCAAAAGCAAATTATTCTACCTGAAATAATGCAACATTATGTGCCTAGTTACCCCTGCCCAAAATAAATACTATAATACCAATGTTAGCCTCACCTAAGCCAAAGCCATTAGCAAAATGGGCAAGGAAGAAGCCTCTAACATATAAAACCAGACATAAACTAGACTATAGTCATGTAACTATAGGGTGAGACCTACATTCCAGAGATGTGCTTTCCCCACATCTTCTGGACTGGACCATACCTGCTGAACAACAATCCAGAATGCTTTAGAGGAAACTGCGTCTTCCTCTTCAGCAATATTCTGCTAGAATGAGTAGAACTGGAACTTAAGGTGAATTAATAAATTCAGCTTTGTCTGATAACTACATCTCTGTATGTTCTGACCTTTCACCATCTGATACCCATGTTGTATGTTTTGGTCTCTGAACTGAACAGAATATAGTGTAATGCAGTAATTTCTTTATTTTCAATGTACATCTTCAATTACATTTTTTCTTTTGTTTCTGCACACAAATTTGACACTGCCATCACAAATTATGAGTATCTAATATTGTTCTCTCTCTGTCTGATGAAACAAACTTCTGTGGCAGGAGTTTTTCAGGAGAGTGTCTATTGATGGTATTACAGAGGTTGCTTGGGAACGAGGACTTTCATCTGACTGGTATTGTTTTGACAAGCAGTGAATTAACTGCATCTGTGGATGTGCGGACATGCTTGCCCCATAGTGCAGGAAAGAAGCTCTGCATGACAATTCTCTAGTTCTGGTTGTTGTTGAAAAAATACTGGGGTTTATGAGAAAACCATTGTCCTGCATCCTCTAATTTAGATTAAGAAGAGAGGCAGATCTTGGCAGGAAAAACTGGGAAGGTATATTGAAAGAGAAGAACAGAGATCAGACTGAGATAGTTACATTCTCTCCAAAGCAAAGAATAAAAATATATCCAAGTTTATCCTGATCAGGTAATTTATCCCATGAGTTCATGTTTTTTCACCTTGCTAGTGCTGATTTGCTGGTGGTATCCTTACTGCTGGCTTCATGTTGTTTTCTTCGGCTGGGCAAGTGCTGCTGTTGGTGGTAGTGCAGTCTGAACTGGGTCTGAGCAATGAAACCGAATGAAACATAAACACAATTTTGCTGGATTACTCTTCAGGTGAAGACGTTTCCCTGATTAAGTTGGAAACGTGGCCTCACAGAACAGCTGCCTGAGGCCAGCATGCTATGAGATGAAGTGGAAGGAAGGAACAGGTGGCTGTTAAATGGGTCTTGTCTCAGAGACAGCTTCATCAAAGTCCTACTGCACTACACCCACGTGTGCCTCCCTAGTCTTGCCACATTATTGTTATGGTCCTTAATACTTGATACAGGAATCGAATGACTGTTCTTCATGCCTCATGAATGTGAGCTTAAAATTTTTACCATAACTTTTTTCTTTCTGTAATGCTAATGATTTGTTTTTTCTCCCATCACCCTAGTTGTGTCTGCTCTGAATAAGGCATGGTGTGTGAACTGTTTTGCTTGTTCAACTTGCAACACTAAGTTAACACTCAAGTAAGTTTATCAATGTGTGATGCCTTCAAACCAAATCAGTGGTTATCTTCCATGTGTAGATGTTGCTATAGTGTAACTGTTATGGTATGAAAAACAAATAAGCAGCATTAAGAAAATATGTACATCTTTCTTCCTCTTGCTCCACTTACTAATTTACATCTCTTTCACCTGTCAGTTCAGGTCTTTCTTCAGTTAGTCTTCTTAACTCTTCTTTTCTGTCCTTTATTTTTTCTGTGTTTAACTCTAAAGGGATAAGTTTGTTGAAATTGACCTAAAACCTGTCTGCAAACACTGTTACGAGAAAATGCCAGATGAATTTAAGCGACGACTTGCCAAACGGGAACGTGAAGCAAGGGATAAAGAGAAGCAGAAAAAGAAAAAGGCAATCTGTTTGTAAACTTTTTTTCCTTCTCACCACCACCTCTGCTCCTTTCTTCTTTGGTCAGTGCTAAGGATGCTTCTATTTTAAGTGTTTACATGAATTCATGGCAGTCAAAACCAAAATACTTTTCACACAGCTGCAACCTGAAATATTAATTTTTTATTCTATTATCTTAGGTTTAGTCTGTTTAGCTCTAAAGTTAGGTTTGAAAGGCTTTTAAAATGACACGGTTCATAAATACGGACATTTGGGTAAAAACTACATAACTTACTCAACAGGGTATTGTAATTGCTGTCTACAGTGTATAACCTTGTAAAAGTAGCTTCATAGATTTGTATAAATTGCAGTTGTAATTTTTTTCCTGTGCACGTTTAATAGGATACTTTTTTAAAAAAAATATTTTCACTATCCCTGCTGCTAAAACTTTGTCTGTTTTTTGCTTTGTCATTTTAGGAATAAATTTGTTGAGTTTGATATGAAACCTGTCTGCAAAAAGTGCTATGAGAAGTTTCCTCTAGAGCTGAAGAAAAGACTGAAGAAACTAGCTGAAACTTTGGGAAGGAAGTAGAGACTTCATCAGCTCTCCCCTTCCTTTGTGAAAATCTTACATATATTACTTGGGGGAGGAGGGCTGCTTTGAGGCTGCAGTCAGACAACAAATGATGATGTATGCCATCTATCAAATCAAAATAACTTAAGATTGATTCTCTGTTTTCCCTACACGTATGCTTATTTGTTGATAAACAGACCATAATTCCAAACTAAATTAAATACTAGCTGACCAAAAGGTTTCTGACCCTGATAATGCAATTGGACTGATGCAGGTGGCCCATTCCGTACACTAATCTCTGTGGATCTTTACAGCGAGAAAGTTTTCTTGTGAATACCTGCAAAACCAAACTGCAAACTTGTCCAACTTTAGGGGCATGTATTGTCATTTATATTAATGGAAGTATTAACCTTCATATTAAGCATGCAGACAAAACTTGCCCAAGTCACTTGACTTGGGCAAGAAAACAACATACTTTGCCTTGTGGAAAAATTCACGCTTGGATTTCAGGCCAAATCATCTCATTAAGGAGCCTTGTCTTAGATGGTTTGAAAAGTATCGGATTTCTAAATACAGTCACAGTACAAATGACCTACTTCTGATAGATTGTGCTTACATTATGAATCTTTGTACATCAGGCTTAGCATGAAATATCTATATAATATATGTATTCCTATTGCAAGAAATGAGCATACTCAGAACTACTTGAATTTTGCTATATTCCACTGAAGATAACACATTAACTTTTATATATGCTTCTGCATTCTATTTACTTTTTGTGCCTTATTCTGCTGGACCATACATAACAGTGTTCCATTATATATATATATATATAGTTTTATTTTTTATTTCATATTTTTATGCAGAAACTATATACAAGGTATTTTCAAAAGATAACATACTTTGCCTTAATTATACAGGATGCAAGAAGTATTTTATTTCAGATGTGAACACCTGAACATAGTATTTAGCTTCTAGACTTCATTAATTTTGAGAACAATACTGAAAATGTGTATTTCAATTAACTGGCAATATTACTTTTACACCTATGAGTGTAAATATACAGGGTTTGATCCTGCTAGGATCTACTTCTTTAGCCATCCTCAAGAACTGATGAGCTCACAAATCATCAGAGTTCCTTAGAACATACATTTAATGCTTTATACTATTGACTTCTGTCCATACAAATCTGTTTTATTTCTCCCTTTCTCATGGAAAATACAGTTACTGAGGACTTCTTGATGGTACTACATTATGAAGTTTGCAGACACTTTTTAATTTTTTTTATATTAGTGACTTGAACAGATTTTCTGTAATTACATCACAGGAAGTAAAATTTTATTTCCTGTTTATGAAAAATTAGTTGCTTTAAAATGTCTGCTTTCCAGTGGCATCAATAAAGGCTATGTTATTACACCTTGTGTCACCTCTCATTTAAATGAATGCTTGAGAAGGGTGGGAAAGCAACTAGGCTCTCTTGGTTCCCTACTTGGTCTTGATTGAAGGGAACCTACTTGGTTCCCTTCTCTTGGTCACCCAACTGTATGTAAATACTTACTTATTATCTTGATTTAAAGAAGACATATACTTTTCCTAAATATCCCGTTGTAGTTAGTTCTTAGGTTCATGAAAGAAACTGCAGTTTGTTTCATAAAGAACAGCTTGATTCTTCTGGATATTGTCTGAATTGGCATAGTCGCTAGGTTTTCCTAAAGAAAATACCTTGTCTGAGTTTAAAGCATATGCCTTCCTATCAGTTTTTTCTCTTTTCCTTTCACTGTAATGAAACTATCACCTCAAACTTCCAGTTCAGTGCTAGGTAGGGTATTTTTTTACTGTCTTATTAAATTTAATTTATTAACTTGTTAATTTATATCAATTATTAATTAATAAATAATAATTAATTATTAATGTTATTAAATGCCATAACAGCTCAGTAACTGAATGCAGTGCTGCCTGTGTTCAGGACTAGAAAAGTTTAAAATCGTTTACATAACCAGCATGGTAGCCCTGTTGGCATTTTGGACTGTGCCATGGATTCAGTTAGACCACGCTCAGCAACACTTCCTTTAAGTTGTAGTTCACTTCTTCTAGGTTTTTCATGTTACACTGACTACACATTTTTTCCTTCAGCCCTTGTACACACAGGCTTACTGCTCAAAGAGTCGGGAATGGTCCCTAACCCTGAGGCTAAATGGCAAGACCTGGCTCACATCCACATTCCTTGGGGTTACATCTATCTGCCACAGAGTGGCCTTGTTTGCGTGGTGCAGCCATGGGTCTCCTCCTGACTCTGTGGTAGCCCTGTAGCCCTAACACGGGGTGTGTGTGTGAGTGTGTTGTGTTTCCAAGGTCCTGATGGTGAATGCTGTGCTACAGTTCACCGAAGCAGCAGTTCGTGTTTTATGAACATAAACGCATGTATCCCAGACCCCACAATGTAGCACTGAGAGCATCCAAGGGTACTTGAGGGTTTAAAGCCTGATGAGTCATGGAAAAATGTTCACTGGAAGGGACAGGTAGAGATCAGCTAGCCCAACCATCCACTCAAAGCAGGTCTAACTTCAAAGTTGGATCAGTATTGAAGGTCTTGCTCAGCCAAGCTGGGAGTATCTCTGCAGAAGGAGATTTTACACACCTTTGTTGGCAATGTGTTGCAGTGCTTAATCACCCTCATGGTGAATTTTTTTTTATTATTGGAGTTCTATTTTTAGTGGAGGGTTCCCCAAATCCGTACTGCTCTCCTGGGAGCTGTCTTCGGAGGCAACTGTCATTGAAACAATAACCCTGGACATTGTCATGAAGAGGATTAATTAAAAGCAGTTTTAAAACAGAGCCAGGAAACAAGCTAGCAATTAGGCAGCCTGGACAATTTCACACCTGGTGTTGAAGCTTACTTCCTAGCTGTCAGTATTATAAATATTTTGCATAGCTGCATGTACTTTCCTGAAAGAGGCAGAGTTTATTATTTTTCTACCCATGACCCCTACCAGGTCTGTCAGAAAGGTTGTAAGCCTGGTATTTGGGAATGGATGTCTCAGAAGCTTTGCACCATTCTGCTGCATGGGGTCAGTCATGCATGGGCGAGAGAGATTCTTTTAGAAGACCCTGTTAGGCTAACAGCTGGGAGCACTTCAGAAAGCCCAGTAGATGTAGCTGTAGGGGGAAGAAGCTGAACCTAAAGCCTTTCTTCTGCTGGCAGTGGCAAGCCCTGTTCCAACAGATAGGTAGCAAGCCAAGCTGAGCACAGACAGGTTGCAGGGACAGCACTAGTCACCTGCTGTGCTGCCTTCCTGGCGGTGTGACCACTGGGGACATGCCAGTTCAACACACTTGGGTGAGAAACAGTGACCAGTGCAAGGCACTGGACCTTGCCTGTCTGGAGGCAGTTCCCCCTGCCTCCCCATCAGGTCAGGGGCAGGAGCTTCCCCCAGTGCTCTCCTCTGTACCAGCACCAAGGCTTTTATTACTTAGCCTGGCAACTCCAGCTGTAGACACAACATTAAAAAGTACAGAGAAAAGAAGACTTTTTTAGGGAATTAAATCCAAACACCTGAATAAATCACTGTTAATAGAAGAAACAATAAAAGAGGGTTAATTCTTTCTGGGTGTTACTGGTGCTTGTCTCCTTACAGAGCAAGTTGGCTCTGTTTCCTTACTTTCCCTGCAAAGATGGCAGGAGCTGTGGGGATGTCGGGTTTTTTTAAGCGTAGCACCGGGCAGATTTTTAATGACGTTTCTTCAGAGGCGGCGCCCAATAGTCTCCCTGTGACGACAGCGTCTGGAACCAGTACAAGCGATTGGTTCCGTACCAACACCTTGAGTCCCACACCCTCTGCAACCGCGCACGGCGCCGCGGACGCCGAGCACAAGCCCCACAACACCCCGCCGGCGCGGCCCCCTCAGCGGGGGAAGGACAGTTCCCGCCCTTGCCCCCCTGCGCAGGCGCGGGGCTGGCGCAGGCGCAGAAAGCTCTATGGCCGCTGCTGCTGGGAAGCGGCCCGGCCTGGTAGGAGGGTGTGGGGCGGCTCTTGCGCACTCGCCCGAGCAGGGCGCTCTGTACGGTTGCGCGGGAACTTGCGTAAGGCGCGGCGGCCGCCGCGTCCCTTCGTCGCTTCCTCCTTCCTTTCCTTCTTCTCCTCCGAAGGCGCGGCGCGAAGGCCGGCTGGGAAGGCTTTCCGCCTGAAGGAAGGCCGGGCGCGGCCCCCGCCGCGGCGCCATGATGAGGCGCACGAAGCCTGAAGTGGAGCGGTACGTCGCCTCCGTGCAGGCCGCCGCGCCTTCCCCCCGAGAGGTGAGTGCTGCCGGTGGCGGGTCCTGACGAGGGGGCCGTGGTCTTTCCGCCCACGCCGGTCCCGGGGGGCGATGCGGCAGCTGGCGGCCGCCCGGCTCGGTGCGGCCCGCGGCGGCGCCCCTTGCCGCTCCCGCCTCGCATGGCGTCCGGCCGGAGGGGCGGCTACGTCAGTGGGGATTCCGGGGAAATATGTCTTGTTTTATTGCGAATTTTATGTCCCGCCGCCTCTTCAGAGACCGAGTAGGTGGGGCCTATTCATAGTACCATGTTCAGGAAAATAGGGTCCCTCAGGGGTCAGTTCTTAGTGTCACTTTATTCGCGATCGCTATTAACAGCATTGCTGCCGCCGCTGGTGCTAGGGTCTCTCTATCGCTGTATGTGGATGATTTCTCAATCCACTACAGGTCCCAAAGCATGGCGGTCGCGGAAAGGCAACTACAACAGGCCAT
>JAVJGJ010000014.1:65292691-65327275 GCA_035590215.1 Microhierax caerulescens | reverse complement strand
CGGCTGGCGTGGGGCGGCGGTGGTGGCCTTCCCTCGGCTGCTGGGGGGCGGCCTCCCGCGCCGCCGGGAGCCCTCGCCGTGCCGGCCCTGCTGGCGGCGGGGGGCGCCTGCTTTTCGCCCGTGGTGCGGCTTCCCGCGCCGTGCCGGGTGCTGGGGCCGGGTGGGCTCTGCCCTGCCTCGTTCCTCGCGTGAGAGGGGAAAAGGGGGTTCTGGTGCCTCAGGGAGTATTTCTGAATCCGTATTTGCGCAGGGTTTCTTGAAGTCGAGTGAGACAGGAGACGCTGCTGTGAGGAAGGGTATGGGGTTTTGTTTCCTGGATGGAGGTGCTCCCTAACCGGGAGCAGTGGTTTACCAGGGCTGTGCACCTGCCTGTTACACCCGGTCAGCCCTAGTATAGTTCTGATGAGCCCACCGCCTCGCTAAGTATGGAATTCTTCAGTTTTGCGGGAGCATAGTTCCTAACTTTTCTAAGTTTCTCTTTTTTCAAAAATAAAGAACCCGAAAAGGGAATATGTTCGATACATTCAGTTTTCCTTTATGTGCAGTGTGATTTAATGTTCTTGTTTGTGTGACTGCTTTGTGAAACAACAGTATTCAGAGAGGGAGATCTGGGGGAAGATAATTTTCCTACTGCATTTTAGTAACTGGACAGAAGGTTGAGGAACTCTGCATGATTAGTTACTATTTTCCAAATATAATGGAAAATGGTATACAGGTCACAGTGAGCAGTCTGATGCAATTCATGGGAGCTATTTAATCCCAAAAGAAAGATCCTGTTCTGCTGCTCTGCATTGATTTTTATTGCAGAGGTAGAGTATTCAGCAGTGTGTTCTATAGCATGAATGCATCCGTGTTCACCATTATGCAGTAGGGTCTTTATGCAGGGGCTCTGTACTTTGTCGTAATAATTTCTGCTTTTCCCAACAGCAACAGAATTGTCCTGTGACTTTGTTTAATTGGCCTGGGTGCTGTTCAGACTAGACAATGTCAAATACTCACTGCCAGAATCAGAGGTGCTCTTAGATTGTTTTGATGTTCCTGTTGAACTCCACCAAAAAAAAAAAATAATCCTCTTCTGGTGTGCTTAAGGCCAACTGGTGCATATTTAGGGTTTGTTTGTTTGTTAAGTAATGCTTACAGCTAATAGTATTAGTATAGTCAATGGTGGAAATAGTTACTGGTTTTGTTCTGTTGATTTTAGGGGGTGGTGCTTATAAGGCTGCAAAGCATTTATTTTGAGGTTTCTTTTCATCTGTGTTTAAAAAGAGGTGCCAAGCGTGACTCCACTCTGACATTTCAGTGTTTCCTTTTTACAACATACTTCAAAAATACAGGCTGAAAACTTGAAGTATTTTAGGAGGCCTGCTTTCATTCTAAACCACTTTGTAATATTTTGCATGAATAGCAGGATGGGAGACTAGTAATTCAAGTGTATTGTATATAAAATGTACACATTTGTTTGCAATCATAGATGTAACTAGTTCCAGTATTTTTTGGTTCACCAGCAAAATCTGGTTTTGAACTGATACTGGGAGTTCAAGCTTTACCTTTGTCTGGTTTACATTTACCTTAAGGTTTTTGATTGTGACTTTGTACTTTAAACTCATTCCTTTTGCTCTGTTTTTTTCCTGTCGATGCTTCTGCCATCTCGCCCTCTGGCTGCCTTCTGTGTATCTTAGGCTGGTAACTTCAGAACAAACTACTGCATAAGCGTATTTCTTACCCAGACTGAGAATGACTTGGGCAGAAATTGCTTTTTTGTCAAGTATATTTAAAACCGTAGTGTCTACACAGCAGGGCTAAATGGTTCTCTCTTGGTTTGGTAGAATTTTTCTTCCCTCTTGCTACATTGCAACAAAGGAGATTAAATGTAGCCCATTTATGACCCCATTCTTCTACTTTCTTTAATCAGAAATGTTTATGAAATACCACACATAGAAGGGCTTGTTGCTTGCTTCACTTGTAATCTCTGTTCTGCCTAGTAACCTTTGCCAATTATGGGAAAAAACCCATATCCTTTTCATTCTTAATCTTACATCTTTTGAAACCAAACCCATAAATATGAGGAGTGGATTTGAACTGATAGCTAGTTGCCAAATTTAGTCATTCAAAAGTATTATGCATTGCGGGAAGGAATTGTCACCGTGTTGAATTATTTTAAAAGTACCATACGTCTGAAGTATGACTGTCATGTTTTTTTCTCCTTCAGAAATCAATTAAAGGATTCCTCTTTGCTAAGCTGTACTTTGAAATAAAAGAATATGAGCTTGCTAAAAGGTAATGTGTTGATGTATGTTTGGTTTTCTGTTTTCTAAAATATAAGAGAAAAGCTAAATTAATATGAATTAGACCAGAGAAACAAAGCTCAATATCATGCTGTTTTAAGGTAGTAGTAACTACATGGTATTAAGTGCTATTATATGGATATTAATGCTATATCTGCAAACTACTGCTCTTTTTTTTTTTTTTTAATTATTATTTAATAAACAGAAATGCTTGCTGGCAAGTAAGTACATCTGTACATGTAATACAATGTACCTTCTAACTTTAAGGTCCAGACAAAGAATCTGGAACAAAACTCCTGTGTGGCAGATTAAGTTATCACTGTAGCTTGGAGTGAGGGAGTATTACTGGAAAATATTGGTCAAGTAACTGACTTTTTTTCCCCTCCATAGGTATATATCTACATACCTCAGTGTACAAGAGAGAGATCCCAAAGCACACAGGTTTCTTGGACAGATTTACGAAGCTGAGGATAACATAGAAAAAGCTTTTGGGTGTTACAAGGCAAGTACTACATTGACCTGTAATGTCCTGCTTTATTCCTTTGTAAATGGACTTTTAAAATCCTTCTGTACTGGACATTCTCAAACAACAGAAGAAAACATGTTCCTGCTAAAACTGTAGTATTTGTACACATTTGACAAAGGAAAGCATATGAAGTGTTGTGGAGGAGATTCTTCACTTGCTTCAGTAGTGTATTTTTAAGTTGATTCTTTGGTTTTTGTTCGGGATTTGATCTTTGTGCTACGTGCTGTAAAACTCTTCCCATGACATATGCTGTGTTTTAGACTAAGGGTCTGTGACTGTTGTAGAATTCCTCAGTGTGGACTGTGATGACAACAGGAATCTAGTTGCTACTAGTGTGTGGGGTTTTGGGTTGGTTTTGGAGGGGGCAGGGGCAGAAGGGAGGGGCAAATCTAGTTTTGAATAGGCAAGCCTATGAATGTCAAATTCCCAACTGGGATGTTATTGTTCTGGTTTTGGGGAGGGAGATGATGGGCTCAGAAGTCTGGTTGCCAACCTAACTCCATGAAGCGCTATCACACTTTTTAAAACTGTGTGTCTTAACTGTTTATTTTTTTGAAGTGTCCACATCTGGCTAGGTGAGAAGACCTTATGGTCCTACTGCCCACATATGGCAGTAGCTACTTGTAGATGCAGAAGAGCTGACATTTGCATTATTTTTCTTATGCTCTTCTGAATTCCAGCAGCTGTATCTGGGTGCTGTAAACTACTGGCTGTGTTTAGAAGGGCTTTTCTTAATATATTCTATGTTGATAGGTCTAACTGATTTGAACAGCTGGGTCTCTTTGTGGGGGGATAACTCTTTCCTGTTCTATATGGATTGTAAGATCAAGGTATTGGTTTTTTTTCTTTCTGTGTGTGCATGGGGAAAACTAGCGTTCTGTGGAGTTGAACCCAACACAGAAAGATCTTGTGTTGAAGATTGCGGAGTTGCTATGCAGTAATGACATTACTGATGGAAGAGCAAAATACTGGGTTGAGAGAGCAGCTAAACTCTTCCCTGGGAGTCCTGCTGTTTACAGGTTGAAGGTAAGTTCCAAATTACGTCTTTTTTTGGCTTAAAAAAACCTTTCAGAATCTGGCTGAACTGCTTTTTGCATATTATCTTACACAAAACTTTGGCTAAATTGTTTTAGAATCTTTAAATCTGTTAGGTGTTACTTTCTTTACAGGCTGACACTTCCATCTAGCTTTTAAGACAGCTGCAGCTACAGGCTTTTTAATGTTCCAAGGTTAATCCTCTTCAAAAATGCCAAGAAACTGCGTTAATTACCACATCAGAGAAGTTAAGACTAGATAAGCACTACCTGACCTTTCTATTGTGTCACTTGCAGGAAGGTACCAGGCCTGTGAACTCAGACTTTCTTGCTCTACACTGCTTTTTTGGGTTTAAATCTGTATTGTGATGAACTCTGCAGAATGTGAGAAATGCTGTAATTCTCAAATACTGTGTAAATGCTTTGTTGTGTGATCTCACTTTTGCAGAAGTATATTAATTTTATGTAGCTAGGCAGCAACCACATTGGCATCTTAAGATGTCTGTTTTTAAGCAGGGTGGTCTATGGCAGGGTATGCTGTCATTGAACCACGTGATTTGACAAGCATTACTTACCATTGGTAAGAGGCAAATTCTTCTGGGGATTTTCTTCTGTGATCACTATCTACATTGTAAAATGTCTGAATATTTCATTGAACTCTATGTAATACCTGAAAGCTATTAAGAGTAATGTAGTTTGAGTAATGTAGTCTGTGTAGTGGAGGAAGGAAAAATGTCTGCTATTGTAGATGCTGAAAAGACTTACATGGGAAATGAAGTATTAACGTGTTGCCTTCATGTTTAACAGGAGCAGTTACTGGACTGTAAAGGTGAAGATGGATGGAATCAGCTTTTTGACTTGATTCAAGCAGAACTTTATGCAAGACCAGATGATGTCTACATAAACATCAGACTAGTTGCACTTTACCGTTCAAATAATAGATTAAGAGATGCTGTACTCCATTGTCAGGAGGCAGAGAAGAAAATACCTTTGCAGTCAAGCTTGGAATGGTGTTCCTGTGTTGTAGAGACATTTGAGGTGTTTACTCATATTTTGATCCTGTGATAGTCTTCCGTATCTTTTTAACTGGTCTGTTTCTCTTAGAGCTGTCAGAGTAATGACACTTTCTCGAGGGATTTAACTCCTTCAAATGCAAGTCTACTGAAACAAATGGAATTACAAAATACTTCTTGTTGTTTTTTTTTTAAATTGGAATTTTCTCCCTAAAATTAAGCCTTATAGAGCTATTGAGTTGCTAACTTCAAAAGCTGAGTTAGATACAGCAGTTCCATTAGGGATGAAATTGCTCAGGCAAATATTTCCCTGGAACTTTGCTGCTGAAGAATATGTTAAGGTCTCTCCTGTGAAACTGGATTATGCAGTAAATGCTACTAGTATGTTTTGGAGAAGTACTGCCCTTGCCTTCATGGAAGGATGACTGTTCCTTATCCTGTGATGAACTTTCTTCTTTAGGAATATCTGGAATCTTTACAAGACTTGGAGTCTGATAAAAATAATTGGAGAACTATCAAGAAAGATCATCTGCTGGCCTATTCCAGCTTTGTCAAAATGACACTTTCTTCTAGAGACGTTCAGGAATGCAGAGAGGCACTTGAAAGGTACTGTTTTAACTTTCCTATAGTAAAAAGAAAAACCACCGCCAAACCAACAAACAAACAAAAAAAGCAACTTAAGAATTGTGGGATGTGGTTTTTTTCCCTTTCCTGAGTCACAGAATATCTAACAAGCTTCTGTTTCACTGCTTAACTTGTTTGTGGATGGGACAGAAGTTTCTCTTACTTGCCACTAAGAATGTTTTTTACTGGGTTTAAACTCCAAGCTAACTTGATAGGAGATGCAAGCTTTTTTTATTAGTCGGCACACAGCCATGGAGAGTACTCATTGATATCCTGGTTCAGTTAACTTTGTACATTATTTTCCTTCAGTGAGAGAGTGTTATTCTGTACTTCAGTAATTAACTAATCCAGATTCCTCAGACAATTGAAAAAAAAAAAAAGCACCCAAAAAACCCCAAAAAGAAAACCCCAACCCCCAAAACAACAACAAAAAACCCCAAACCAGCCAAACAAAAAAAACCAAGCCACCTCTTGTGGGTCAGCTTGTTCCTGCTCATTTTGTTCTAAATAACACAACACATACTGGAATAATTAGGAACTTTGGTATAATTGGGAGGGAGGAAGCCACAGGCAGTAAGAATGCTCTCCTTCAGTGAAGACTGGTGGTGTTATAGGGTCAGCTAAGCCAACTGACTTCAAGGCATATCATCTGTGGCACACCTAGACTAGGGCAAAACAGTTTTTGTAGTCAGTATGTTGTAATCTGTGTCCCTTCTTTCTGTTGTCTTCCTTTTCTTATTGGCTTTTATTGACTTACCTTTGTTCCTCAGTTATGTGACGGCTGTTACGTTATATTTTTTTAAATTATATTCCTCAGTCTATTAATCTTGAATGAGTATTTTAAGCAATAGAGATAACGGATGAGGAATACATAATGCCCAAGTATGTTTTATTTTCTTTTTCTCCTCTAACATTGACCAAAACCATCTTGGTTTTCTGGTGCCATTTTATTAGAGCCTTTCAAGGTGGTTACATCTGAAGCATTTCTAGATCATAGCAGTGCTAACAGCCATTACAGTTTTGTCATTTAATTCAAAGAGTGTTTTAACTTTTCTGGAAAGCCTCTCCTGAGTAGTGTGGGTTGTATACTAGCCTACAGCTACTCAGAATCCTACAGTACCTTCTATTTTTGAAGAGCCTGTCTAACTGTTATTTTTGGCCTTTCTGATAAATGAAGGAAAGGGAAGAGCAGAGCAACTGGTGCCTCCTGCATGTCTCTAAATCTGCAGTAGTGAACAAATCTGTCCACATAGTTTGGGAGAGTAGTTCTGAAAGCAGCTGTGCATATGTGCTGAAAAGGACTGTAAATATCTAGGTAATATTTAGTGTGTTTTACTTCAATAAATTGAGAGCTTTGAGAGTTTGAGACCATTGGTTACTTTCTAGTGCAACTCAGGTTTAAACAAGAGACAGTACTAACCATTGACTCATGGAATTACTTGATTCATAGTTAAGGAACATCTGTTGAAAATGTCTGCTATAGCTTTTACCAGGACTTTGTTTAGAATGAGTTGTCTTTGCATTTTAGTTTTGATCGTGCACTTCAGTCAGTGAAACCATATGTGAATTTGGCTGATGAGTTGTCTCGTACCTATGTGGAAATGAAAGGACAGCTATACATGCATGCTGGAACTTTGCTACTGAAAATGGCCCAACACAATGAGGCACAGTGGAAAGTTGTGTGTGAACTAGCAGCGTTGTGTTATCTGATAAGTTTCCAGGTAAGAAGTTTCTCAATTTATGCCTTTAGTTGATGCAGCTCTTGAAATATTCTTGCTGTACGTGTGTTGAACTCCTGTATTGCTGAGATGAACTAGTATTTCTGTGCCTAAGGAAAGACTCCCTCCTCACGTGCCAAACCCTACTCTTCCACAGTTCTTTAAAAGGTTTCAAATGACATGTGTAGGGTAAAGGTGTGTCTTTGCATGTTTCACTTGTCAGAGTAACCTGACTCTTAAAGGTTAGTGACTTTATTTCCTACAGTATATTCCCTTTTAATACTACTGAACACATGTTAAGAATTAGGCTTATTGCTGTAGGGAGAAAAGGGAATAAACTGAATAGTTCCCATATATTTGTTGCATACACAGCAAAGCTAAAAAATCAAGTTTAATTCTTTGCCTTGTGAAGTAAAATTGGTTGTGCTGTTTATGCCACCGCTTACCTTCCAGATGTTAATTGCTATTCTGTGCACCTAATGTTACTTAAAATAGCTATAATTGCCCACCTCAGGGTTTTGAGTGGATTCCCTGCTCCCTCCCCAGCCCCCAGATATGTGACATAGTACCTTCAGAATGTATTTTTTTTCTATAGTTTCCTAATGCTATAAATAAGTTTGTTTCCTGATTCTTAAAACTAGTTTAAAAAATCTGCTTTTATTGTGAAAAAGCTGTAACAATTTTCTCCTTCCTTACAGGTTCCTAAACCAAAGTCAAAACTAATAAAGGGGGATCAGACTGGACAAGATGTGCTAGAAATGTTGGCCTGTGATCGAAAAAGCCAGTCTGGTAATAAAAATAGCTACCTAGTTCCATTTTTAGTGTTACAGATAGTTACTTTAAAGGCTAAGTGATCTGTGAACACATTCATTATCTTGAAATGTAATGTTAACGCTTCAGAATGCAAGAAAACCTTCCAGATTCTAACTACATATGTAAAAATAAAACAGTAGTTTGGTCCTGGCACCTGAAGGGTTTTGTCTCACCTTCAGCATGGTAGTAGAGTATGTTCTCTTTTTTTTTTTTTTTTTTCAAGTGTGGGTTGGGTTTTTTTTTTCATTTTTGGTTCTCCAGCACACTAAGATAGAATTAACTTTTATGGTCTTCTAATCTACTGGAAATGGCTTCTGTCTGCTGATATGATACTATTTTGCAAGTATTGTTAGCCCCAAGAGGAAAAGGAAGTATTACTGTTTCCCTGTCTCTTCCATCCTCTTACTTGTTCATCAGCTTTGCTCTTTTTGCTATGCTATAGACAGTTTTTCAGTCTACAAACTCTTGCAGGGCCTTGATGATAACAAAGGAACACACTAGACATCAGGTTCAATTGTTTCAGAATAGATTTTGTTTAAGACTTCTGTGGGTATGAACAGCTACTTATTATAAGTGCAATGCCCCTAGAATAATAATAGTAAGATGTCTTTCTTTTCCTGAAGAACTGGATTTACAAATGCCTTGGGATTGTTGTCACTAAAAGCTTGGAAAGCTTATGTGCTGAAACACTGACCTAATTACAGAGAGAACATAACAATCTGTACGTTTCATGAAGGGAAATCCTGATTTCCACCCAGACTTCAGTAGCAAGAAAATCCAGTGTATCGAATACTAATGTTCTACTGCCTTACGTGAAGTAATGTTTTTGTTTTCTAGGTCATATGCTCCTGAACTTAAGCCATGGCAAGCAGGACTTTTTTAAAGAGATTGTGGAATCATTTGCAAACAAGAGTGGTTCGTTTACATTGTTTGATAGCCTGTTTGAGAGTGGAGCTTCTAGAGAGAGATCTTTTATCGGCAGGGATGATATTGGAAATGTCAGTGTACAAGCACCAGTGCAAATGGAACTTAATAAATACGATATTGGTAAGAGAGCTTACTTTATAAAACGCAACACAATATTCTGTTCCAGAAGCTCTTATGAATACTTCATATTGCAACAAGAGACAAATACCTAGAATAGCTGTGCAAAGTTGCCCTGATGTCCTGGGCAAGACTTAGACTTTATTGCAAAGTAAAGTGCTTCTTGAATAATTCCTTAAATATTTTGAAGTAGTAAATAGATTTGATAAAAATAGTTGCCCTATTGGACTGAATATGGTGAGGATAGAAGTGAAAGGAAATGTGAGTTGCCCCGTCAGAGGCTTAAGGTGTTGATTGCTTGAACACTCGAGATGAACTGGCCACTTAATATGTTTGGCTAATTTGAAGTTTGAAACCTTTCATAAGTGAATGGAATCTTGATGCTCATTGGTCTGCACAGTGTCTTTGGCTGCTCTGACGGACGAAATGTGAAACCCAGCTTTGATCGGATACAAGTCTTGCAGTCATGTTGGAAGGTGACGTCTGCACCCAACTTTGTTTTTGCATAGGTGCTGTTCGAATGCACAATGGCAGTCTCCAGCACCTTGTGTGGCTTGGCTTGCAGTGGAACTCTATGTCAGTCTTACCACCAATGCGCAAATGGTTAAAACAGCTTTTTCACTTGCCCCAAGAAACATCAAGACTTGAGACGGATGCTCCCGAATCCATTTGCCTGTTGGACCTTGAAGTAAGTAAACGTTGCAAGTTCTTAAACTTACTACACAATTGAAGTTTTTTGTATTTAATACCTTTTATTTTTTTATTTTTTCAAAAACAGATATTCCTACTTGGTGTGGTATTCACTAGCAACTTACAATTGCAAGAGAAGTTCAATTCTCACTCTGGTGCACATCAGCCTCAATTTTTACCATTGCCAGTGTGTAAACAGCTCTATACTGAAAAGCAAAGATCCTGGTGGGATGCTGTTCGTACTCTTATTCAGAGAAAAACAATGTAAGGCTTTTTCAGTTTGGAAATGTTTGACCAAATAGGCAGCTTTTGCTACAGCAGTTTGAACTGGTCCCAGTAGATTCTTGTGTAATGAAATCTATGTTTTGACATGTTCTGGACATTTAAGTTTTGTTGTAGTAGGGACTCAATACACTTAAAAGATTTCTAAAAATAGAATTTTTATTTCTAACAATGTATTTCTAAACCAGAGGCAAGTTAGGACTAAAACTGTGGGCTGTATTTATCAAGAAAATGGCATGTGAACAGATGAAAAGTAGAGAATAATAATCAAGGAATGTTTCTTTTGATACTCAGACCGGGAACAGCAGCAAAACTGAGACTTATCGTACAGCATGGAATAAGTACTCTGCGAACACTGGAGAA
This sequence comes from Microhierax caerulescens, assembly GCA_035590215.1. NCBI lineage: Eukaryota > Metazoa > Chordata > Aves > Falconiformes > Falconidae > Microhierax > Microhierax caerulescens. The sequence continues at coordinate 65,316,883 of JAVJGJ010000014.1, read as the reverse complement.
GCATGGCCTTCAACCTGCCTTAATTATACACTGGGCAAAAAGCCTGCAAAAAACAGTAAGCTCTGATTATTCTTATGTGTGTAGAAGTTCAGGTATTGTTCTCTTATTTTCCAGCTATAAACAGACTGGGGCGGGAGTGGATATGTGGGAATCAGATGAGAATGTATTATTGAGAACTGCTTTTTATTTTGTCAGGTAAATGAGTTGCTCTAGTCGCTCTGTCTTGTACTGTACTTGTATAGTACTCTGTCTTGAACTGTAACATTATTTTCTAGCTTAGTGTTACTTGGCTCTTGAGATAAACCTTGGGGGGTTTGTTGTGCCAAGTGTTAGAGAAGCACTCTTGAATTTTTTCAAGAAAACAGAAGGATATGCATGATTAGCATATAGACTTGAATTTGTTGAAATAACGTGTGCTTGTACGCCCTCTTCTTCACCAGGGCATTAGCCTTAACTCTTTCTATGACCAGAAGGAATACATTGGACGAAGTGTTTACTACTGGAAGAAAGTTTTGCCTATGCTGGAAACTATCAAAAAGAAGAGGAGTATTCCTGAACCTATTGATCCTCTCTTCAAACACTTCCATAGTGTAGACATTCAGGTACAGATCAATTAAGCCAAGGCTGAAATAAGAGGAGGTCTATGTCAAAAACTTACGTAGCTGTGGGATTCTTCACTGCATTGTACAACTCTGTTGTTACTACAAAACCATTAATGATGAGATGTGGTAGTATCGGGATCTGATAAAGAGGAAGAAAAATCTCCTTACGACTTTATTCTTACCTTTAAAACTATGTATATGATTGGGAGGCACTGAACCACTCTTAGTACCAACTTTCTTTAAGAAGTATTTTCTTTGTGTATATAGGAGAAAAAAACAAGCACCATTGTCATTCCGTTGTTAGGTGTGAGTTGTCTTTTGCTTTCTTTGTAGGCCTTTCAGGTTGCAGCATATGAGGAAGAGGCACATATAGCATTTGCAATGTTGGATGCAGTTGATGGCAAAACTGATGATGCTTTATTAGCATTTGAAGCTATTAAGAATGTGGTTTCATACTGGAATCTTGCAGTGGTAAGTTTATAAATTTGATTACCCTGAAATGCTTTGCTTTATTAATTTGTCTTCTGATAGGTCCTAACTAATCTGTGTCCTGTTCTTTAGATCTTCCAAAGAAAGGCAGAAGAGATTGAAAATGACTCCATGCTGCCAGAAGAACAAGAAGAACACAAAACCTATCTTCTTAAAAGCAAGCATTATCTAATGAAGATCATTGAGGAAGGCTCCTCAGACACCTCAGTAACCGAGAAAGTAATTCAGTCTTGCTTTAAAAACTGGTTTTAAAGAGATGCAGTGGTTTCAGTTACTCTTTCAAAACTGCACATATGTTAGCTTTTTTAGGCCAGTCTTTGCGTTAAGGCAAGTTAAACTTATTTTTTGCTCAAGACAAATAACCTGCTTAACACTGGTTGGTTGATAAACTGGGTAACTTCTGTAACCTACCAGATCATGCAGTACTTGGACGACTCTGTGCATGAAAGCTTTAATGTAAGCAAATAGTTTTTTCCACTAGCTTTTTATAGAGGTCAGTAGTTTGAAAAAATGGTATTAATGTTTGTTTGAATTATTTCCTTACATTAATCTTAACAGATTTAGAGCTTTGCTGAAAAAACAGCATTTGTGTAATGAAAGCCTTGTGAATAGTTCAACCAGAATTCTGAATGTAGTCAGTCTTGCTCTGAGGGAGAACTGCAATCATGACTCATGTTTCATATAACTTCCTAGCTGCCAGTGTCTATTGAAACTGTGAGGGAAATGCTAGATACAGTGATCCAGGAACTTGGTGAGAACGGTGAAGATGGAAGTCCTGCCTTCAGAAATGGTGTGTCACGAGCTGTAGATTCAGAGATGAAACATTCCACTCCATCACCAACTAAGTTCTCTCTTTCACCATCTAAGAGCTACAAGGTATATTAGCCAGCTGTTATTTCAGGGAATCGTTATGTTTAAAGAAAAACTCACAAGATTCAGTTAACCTTTTTTTTTTTTTTTTTTTCCCCTCCCCCTAGTTTTCTCCTAAAACTCCTCAGTGGGCAGAAGATCACAGATCTATACTTCAAATGATCTGTCAGCAAGTGGAAGCTTTAAAGGTAAACAATTCTGTTCATCATATTCAGTGAAGAACAGTTGGCCTTTTAGTTCTGGTGGGGATTTAGGGATAATAGCATGGGCTAACCTACAGTTCCTAGACTATTGCTGAAATCAGTGGAATTAACTTCTGTAAGTGCCTTCCTAAACTGAGTGCAAGAGTAAATGTTTTTGCTTAAAAACTCTTATTTAGGACTTAGGCAGGAATGCAGAGGCAACCTGTCTTGAGGACTGTATGCAGAAAGAGTTCCACTTTTATCACCTTGGTTCTCATCCCTTGGCTCTGTTTTTACTTCTGGATTTAGAATGCAATCTTAGTACCTTGTACTGCATGGGCAGATCTTGCATGATCTGGCAAGTACCTCTTAAATTTTTAAAATTTTTTTCCTAAGCTTGAACATGCTTTTTAAATAGCATAAAGATAGGGATCATTCCTTATATTTTCTTCTACAAATACATATGTAATATATACTTACGCTCTTGGTGTACACTGTCTTCACAGAATGAAATGCAAGAAATGAAACTTAATAATTCCAACTTAAATGTGTCATCTCATCGGTGGCCTGCTGAAAGTTATGGAACAGATACAATGTCAGAGGGATATCAGAGAGCACAAAATCTTCATGAAGCTCCATTAACAGGTAAGTTGCTGCTGAATTTTTATCTTAAATGCTTAGCTAAACCAAGTAAGACTTCTGAAAATAATGCAGAAATGTTGTAATGATTCACAACTAAAAACTGCTAAAACCTGATTGCTGGGGAGAGTCCATTCAATAAAAGAACAAAAAAAATCAAGTATAAACTTTCCCTGCTGTTCCTTTTTAGTTGCTACCACTGGCCCGTCTGTTTACTACAGCCAGTCGCCTGCCTATAACTCTCAGTATCTTCTCAGAACTGCTGCAACCAATGTAACTCCAACGAAGGTAAGAACAAATCTATCTCCTTAAGTTACTTCCAATGACTTACTGAAAATGACTGCTTTTGATTCTGTATGCAGTTCCATGTAGTTGCAGTTCTGTATAGAATATTTGGTAAACTTGGACTACTAGGGATAAACTAATGTGATTATAATTTATAATGTGATAATAATTGATCTTTCCGGCTGATTTTTTGGGATGTGGAGTTTGGGAGGAAAAGCCAGCAAAATATGTCTGTAGTACATTAGTGCATGTCCCTACAGAGCATGGATGATAGTGCTTAATTATTTCCCGCCCCCCTAGCAAATTAGTACAGCAAAAGAGAATGTGGTTTTCAAGGCTTTTTTCATGAAAGAACCAACCCGCTCATCTTGTGGCCCTTTTTCAATGCTTGTTTTCAGATGCCCTTCAAGATTTAAACTAATCTGTTTAAAGTAAATTAAAATCAGCTTGGATTTTAACTCTTATGGAAGTATGACCTGCTTTTAAGAGTACATGTTATGTGGGCTTCAGCACAGTAAGACGTCTTCCACATCTTATGATATGTCATAATAAGCAAAGAAATTGTTCTCTGCTTTTTCTTTAGGCTCCTGTTTATGGCATGAACCGACTTGCACCTCAGCAGCATATATATGCTTATCAACAACCGATGCATACACCACCTTTACAAAACACTTCTGCTTGTATGTTTTCCCAAGATGTATATGGCGCACCTCTGCGTTTTGATTCTCCTGCTACTGGACTCATTTCTCCTCATGGGGGTGATGATTATTACAAATACAGCGTTCCACAGGCAAGCACAAATCCACCATTGCCTGAACCAGGCTATTTCACAAAGCCTTCAGTTGCTCCACCAACTTTAAAGCCTGCAGAATCAAAGGTGATAGAATTTTCAAAATCTAAATTCAGCCAGCCAGGAACAACAGAAGGATCAAAAACATCCCTACCAACACCAGCACAGTCAAGCCAGCCAACAACTTTTAAATTCAATACTAACTTCAAGTCTAATGATGGAGACTTTACCTTTTCTTCTCTTCAAGTTGCAATGCAGCCTCCTAATGCAGGTTTTAATAGTAGCGAAAGCCTCTTGGGTCTTCTGACATCTGATAATAAATCTTTACAGGATGATAGATACATTGAACAAAAACCAGTCAATGATCACACAGGTAGTCAAAGAAATATCTTCAATTTTGGCAATAAACATATTTCAGGCATCTCTTTTAAAGAAGGCATGGGACAAAATGCACACAAAAACCTGGCTTTTGAGAAGAGTGATATGTTTAGTGTCCAAGAACCAAGCAAGCTTGTATTTGTGACTTCAAATTCGGATTTGGCCAATAGAAGTCATGAAACAGAGGGAGGAAGCATCCATGGTGGAGATGAGGATGATGATGGTCCTCATTTTGATCCTGTGGTGCCACTCCCTGACAAGATTGAAGTAAAGACAGGCGAGGAAGATGAAGAAGAGTTCTTCTGCAACAGAGCTAAGCTCTTTCGTTTTGATGCAGAATCTAAAGAATGGAAGGAAAGGGGTATTGGAAATGTAAAAATACTGAAACATAAAGTATCTGGGAAATTTCGTCTTTTAATGAGACGGGACCAAGTGCTGAAGATTTGTGCAAATCACTACATAAATACGGATATGAAATTAACTCCAAATGCTGGATCAGATAAGTCATTTGTATGGCATGCTTTAGATTATGCAGATGAATTGCCAAAACCAGAACAGCTTGCAATTAGATTTAAGACACCTGAGGAAGCAATGCTTTTCAAAAACAAGTTTGAGGAGTCACAGAATATTTTGAAAACCTTGGGATCAAATGTTGACACATCTGTGACTCAGAATAGTGGGACTGCAAGAGAAACAACAAATCAGGACATCAAGGAGCCTAGCAAATCTGTTTCTGGGACCGTGAACTTTGGCTTTCAGTTCCCAAAAGATGGGGCGAGCACTGAATCTGATGGCAAAGGCAACCTTACAGCTACATCAACTGCATCTGGCTCTACTACTTTTTTATTTGGAAAGGAAGCCCCACAAACCTGTTCTGCTGGTGGGTTTGCGCAACATCTCTTGAAGAAAGATCAATGGGAGTGTAAAGTATGTTTAGTTCCAAATGAAGCGACTGCAAAGAATTGTGTATCATGTCAAAGTCCAAATTCAGATAAGTGGGAAACACGTGGCACCCCGTTACCTGACTCTGCAGCGAGTTTGAAAGCCAGTGGTAACACTGCGCAGGACAAATTTGGATCTGCTTTTGCTAAAAAGGAAGGTCAACAGGACTGCGGTGTCTGTTCAGTGAGGAAAGAACCCACGGCCTCCAAGTGTGGCGCTTGCCAGAATCCAAACCAAACTAGTACAGCAGTATCTGGTCAACAAAGTTCCTCTAAATTTGTCCAAGCAATTGCTGCAAAGCCTGTTCAAAATGACTTGGGAACTGCTTTTTCTAAAAAAGAAGGTCAGTGGCAATGCACTGTATGCCTAGTCCAGAATGAAGCAAAGGATGTGAACTGTTGTTCTTGTCAGAATCCTAACCCTCAAAGTCAAACAAATGTGCCTACATCTACCATTCAGGCATCCCCTGCTCCCAGGTTTGGCTCCATTGGTGATGCAAGTAAGCCACAGAATAATGGATTTGGAGAGCTTTTTGCTAAAAAGGAAGGGCAGTGGGATTGTAATACTTGTCTCATGAGGAATGAAGGTTCTTCACCAGCCTGCATAGCCTGCCAAACACCAAATCCAGCGGGTAAGCCTGTGGGTGATGCTTCGTCAGCTTCTACTTTTGGCTTCAAAAGTAAATTATCTGAACCTGCTGCAGGACAGTTGGGAACAGGCTTTAAGTGTAATTTCTCAGAAAAGGGCTTTAAGTTTGGTCATGAGCCAGGCAAGATGCCATCATTTACATTTCGCATTCCTTCTGATACTGAAGTTAAGTCTGCAAAGGAAGGATTTAGCTTTTCAGTGCCAGTGCTGGCAAGTGGATTTAAATTTGGAATACAGGAGTCTAGTAAAAATACCACCAAGAAAGATGAACCATCCAAAGAGTGTACGACTGGCTTCTCAAAAAGTGTTGATGAAAAAGACAAAAAGGAACCTCCTTCAGATAGCAGAATTACATTCCAATTTCAACAAACAGCTCACAAGGAGAAAGGTGACTTTGTTTTTGGGCAAAACAGCAGCACTTTTACTTTTGCTGAGCTTGCAAAAAGTACTCCTGGGGAAGGCTTTCAATTTGGTAAGAAAGATCCTAACTTCAAAGGCTTTTTAGGTGCAGGAGAAAAGCTGTTCTCTTCACAGGATTCCAAAACGGATCACAAACCAAACACATCTGCTGACCTTGGTGAGAAGGATGATGATGTGTATAAGACGGAGGAGAGTGATGATATCCATTTTGAACCTATAGTTCAAATGCCTGAAAAAGTAGAACCATTTACAGGAGAGGAAGATGAGAAAGTGCTATACTCCCAAAGAGTAAAGTTGTTCAGGTTCGATCCAGAAACAAGTCAGTGGAAAGAACGTGGGGTGGGCAACTTGAAGATTCTTAAAAATGAAGTTAATGGCAAAGTAAGAATATTAATGCGGCGTGAGCAGGTACTGAAGGTCTGTGCAAACCACTGGATAACAACAACAATGAACTTGAAACAGCTGTCTGGCTCAGACAAGGCATGGATGTGGATGGCCAATGACTTCTCTGATGGTGATGCAAAGTTGGAACATCTGGCAGCAAAATTCAAGACGCCAGAGCAGGCTGAGGAGTTCAAACAGAAGTTTGAAGAATGTCAGAGACTACTACTAGATATACCACTGCAGACACCTCATAAACTTGTTGATACAGGTAGGACAGCTCAACTTATACAGAAAGCAGAAGAAATGAAGTGTGATTTAAAAGATCTCAAAACGTTTCTGACGGATGACAAAACCAAACTGTCAGAAGAGGAAAATGTAACCTCAGGTTGTGCCAGCAGTACTTCTGATGTGGTTATAAAGCCGCATGCTGAAAGTACTGGGCCTACTCTGGAATGGGATAACTATGACTTGCGTGAAGAAGCATTGGATGATAGTATAAGTAGTTCTGTATATGCATCACCTCTTGCAAGTAGCCCTGTAAGGAAAAATCTTTTTAGATTTGGAGAGTCTACAACAGGTTTTAGTTTCAGCTTTAAATCTGCCTTGAGCCCATCCAAATCTCCTGCCAAACAGAACCAGAGTAGAACATCGGTAGGCACAGACGAAGATTCGGATGTGACTCAAGAAGAGGAGAGAGATGGGCAGTACTTTGAACCTGTGGTACCTCTGCCTGATCTCGTGGAAGTGACCAGTGGTGAGGAAAATGAGCAAGTTGTCTTCAGTCACAGAGCTAAACTCTACAGATATGATAAAGATGCTAATCAGTGGAAAGAGAGAGGTATTGGGGATATCAAGATATTGCAGAACTATGACAACAAACAAGTGCGCATAGTAATGAGAAGGGACCAAGTACTAAAACTCTGTGCCAATCACAGAATAACACCAGATATGAATATGCAACAAATGAAGGGATCTGATAGAGCATGGGTATGGACTGCGTGTGACTTTGCAGATGGGGAAAGGAAAGTAGAACTTCTAGCTGTGCGATTCAAGCTGCAAGATGTGGCAGACTCATTTAAGCAAATTTTTGATGAAGCAAAGCATGCCCAAGAGAGAGAAACACTGATAACGCCTCTTTCATCTCGTAACAATACACCAAAGGAATCTCCGTGTGGTAAAAATGCTGTGGCTGTACTAGAAGAAACTACCAGAGAAAGAACTGACCTCAGCCATGGTGATGATACTTCTGATTTAGCTGTAGAGGTTGCAGAGGTGTCAAACGCTTCTGAAATGCCAACAAAAACAGTGGTGTCTCCTCCAAAGTTTGTATTTGGATCTGAATCTGTCAAGAGCATTTTCAGTAATGAGAAGACAAAAACATTCACGTTTGGAAATACTTCAGCCACTGGTTCTCTGTTTGGCTTCAGCTTTAATCCTCCCAGAAAGAGTGAAGACCATATTCCGCTGTCTCAGAACACAGTGCAGAAAGAACTGATCTCTCAACCACCAAAAAGCTTTAGTGCTCCTCAGAAGCCTTTAGGCAGCAAGGTAAACAACTTGCCAACTGCAACACAAGGCGGACCCTGTAACTTCTCATTTAGAATTGTGGAAAAAGGTGAGTGTCAATTGATCTAGTATCTATTCAACCATACAGCTTAGTAAGCAGTCATCTGTATGCTGTTAGTTGCTCTTTGTTGTCTCAATAATACATCGTTTCTTTCAGTTCTGACACAGGTACCCACATCTTTGCAAGTTTGTGAGACTTTTAACTAAACGAGTGAATTTTAAGTCATAATTATTTTCATACAAAAATTAAAGTGATGCAGAATGGAGTTCTGTTGATTAGTGAGAAAGGGGACTTTAAGGTAGGAACTATAACTCTGAAGTCCTGTACATGACTCAGACTTGAAGAAGGAGGGGTGGATTCACTTTGAAGACTTAAATAGGTAGTTGAATTGGTAGTGTATGTACCTGGGCCTTTGCGTTGAGTGGTAAAGTGTGAGAACAGCAAATGTATGCTTCAGCTGAAGTTTGAATTACGGGATTGAACAGATGGGTATTTTAAAATTACTCTCTGTACATTTACTTAAAGTCTTGATTACTGGCCTCTGCAATTTCAGGTGTGTAGCTTAAATAACATCAGGTGTTAGTCTCTTTCCTTAGCCTGAAAAGAGATCATCTGATTATATACCTCAGTTACACAGTTTCTGACACTTACTGGAAAAGATGCACTTGCAGAAATCTTTGCTGCGACATGACCACTATAATGTGCTGCAGTGTCTTTGTGAGAAGAACAGGATTTACTAGTGTTTTAATGGTAGAGTACTTCTCTTTGAAGGCTTCATGTGCTGCTTCCCATCAGTGTGAGACTGTTTAATCAGATGATAGTTCTTAATTTACATACTAATCTCAGAGTTATGAAGATGTACTGTCTGTTTATTAACTAAAGTATAGTAAGTGATGTTGTGGAAGATGAGAGCTGCAGTCTAATCACGTGGGTTGGATAAGCTCTGTAGAATTAACAGGTGAAATTTCCTACTGTGAAATACAACTATGGAATGTTTCCAGATCATAGAGAAGTCTGTTTTACCCTTTTAAAATTCCGTGTAAACACTTATATACAAATAATTTATTTTTTTAGGATTTAATTTTAGCCTTTTTAAATCTAATCCAATGGCCTTTTGGACAAGCACATCTTCCTTGCAACCTGATAGTAAAGGTATTTACATACTGCACTGAATGTTTGATAAAAAGCACTTTAGCAGGCATGGACAGTAACCCAACTGTGGCAGAGCAGTTGGCTCAGTAATCCTTGTAATTAACATGCATGCTGAAGAAGAATATTTAAAGTTCTGTGTCTGACTACTGTATTTGGCCTATTGGAGAATGTCTGTAGCCCTTAGTATGTTAATATGAGCTAGCATAATGGGTGACCCTGTTTAAGCTTTCGGCTTGTTTGCCTTATTTTCTGAGGGTATCTACCTTGCACTGCTCCGTCACAGTTTGCTCAACATGCACACTGGATTTCTAAAATTCCTGTTTTCTGAAGAAATTTAGCTCTTTTATTTTTAGAGACTATATCTCTTAGTGACTGATGTCTTGCACTTTAACAGTAAACTTGAGGATCTTAAGACAGGTTATCCAGTAGAAGCATTGAATGTATTTAGCCTCCCTTGGAAATAATAAATTCAGTTTCTCTATTACCATTGTTAACTACTACACTTTTAAAAACAAGAAGCGCACAGAAATGAGAAAGCCAACTCCTTAGCTGCTGCTCCTGTGTATATACTTCATGTGTAATGTGAAGTCCACCTTAGCTGGTCAGAAAACTTTTTGCAATTTATATTCAGAACCTTTAATCAAAACTGTTGCAGTTTGATTATCTGGCATTGTAAGATGTTATTAATGGTGCTTCTTGCAAGTATGCTTACTATATACTCAACTTACACAGTTCAACAGCATTTTAACTTTAAAAAGCAAATTTTTCTAGTCGGCACAAGGCAATCTAATACTAGTGTCTTACATTGTTTAAAAATGCCACAATACATTCCAGACACCATTTTCCCAAAACTGTATTTCTAAAGAAGCTGTTCTTATTTAAACACTGAACTCCTGTTTTGTATATATGATCTAAAGTCAGCTGTTCTGTGTTTTAGGTATCCCTGTGCATGCAGTTAATTAACAATTCAGTATTATTTTCATCATTTGATGTCCATAATGTGAAGTGATAAAGCATTCTGCTCCAGTGCATATATGCAAGAACTTTTGCTAACTCACACTGATCCTGGTTTTATATTGGGAGGGTTGAGAGCAAACTGTGCTTCACTTCTACTTTTCTGACAGCTAGGTTATGATTATATACTTAGTGATTCATTTGCAGTTGATAATTATTTACACTGTAGCTTTTTGGCAGCTTTGTTTTGAGCTTTGACTTAATAGCAAATGACTCTGAGAAGTCCTTTCTAAATTAGGTTTTTAAGCATACCCAATGCAAATATAATCTGAGGCTTTCTCGTGGGGAATGTCTTTTGGGGAGCAGCTTCTTGAGTTGTGCTGGAGTAACATTCAAAAGAAGTTTAGCCTCACAGTAGTTCTGCACCTCCATGCAAAAGAACTTAAGTTTTTCTCCATAAGCTTTTTGTAAGTGCTTTCCAAGTTTGAGTCAGAGTTATACAGTAACATGCCACTGACATCAATTACATGCATTATGGTTTAAGTTCTGGTGGTTTTCTCTTGTATCAGTCAGTATCTTCTGGACATATGTGTGAGGAAAAAAAAAATGACTGGTATTGTAACTAGCTAGATATTTAGGCTACCTGGCCTTAATGTCAGTTGAAACAAAAAGAAAAATACAATACAGCAGTGATAAGAACTGTTGTGCATTGTATTGTTCTTTATTTTGGTTCTTCCATATACTAACAATGTTTTGTTTGGGATTTTCCCTTGTGTTGAAAGTTCTATTAATGACAAACCCAACAATCTTTTAAGAATGTTGTACATATGCATGGCTCTTTGTTTTTGTGGCTGCCTGTGAAGATATATTTAAGCTGTTTTGCAGCATTTATGAGTAAGAAAAGTTAACTTTCTTGTTGGGAGGGTGAGTAGAAACTGACTGAACCGAACCAGTGAACATCTTGCTCAGTCTTAATATTCTGAGGGCAAATAATCAGTGTTGAACCGTTCTGTCACTTTGAGTGGATGTTTGAAACACTAGAATCTTAATTCAGTGTTTCATAGGTCATCTTCATGGAGAACTTTATGGGTTAATCTGAAGCAGTTTCTTAATGTGTTTCTCTTGCTCTGCTACTTTGCACAAAGGCTACTGAAAGAGCCTGCATGATAATGCTTTGGAATGCTGTCTGTAGAATACAATGGACTGTTACCTCTGTTGCTGGGGTCTTCTAGCTGGCTTTATAGTGCTCAGATTAAAGGAAGCCCACACTTTTACCATCTACCTGACTAATTTTAGAAGGAATTTTTTTTTGTTGAAGATGGATTTTTGAAAATCCTCTAATCTAAGGAAAGCTGATTTTTGCTGTAACCTTTAATGGCTGCAAGACTAAATACTCCACACTTAAACTTCTGTGGTGAATTTTGTGCAAACTTACACAAGTTTGTACAATTGTCAAAATTGTCAAAAAAAAATTGTCAAAAAAAAGTCCAATTGAGACACTTGCTTAACTGATCTGAGAGAACAAAACACATGTTATTATGCAGGATACTTGCATATCTTCGTAACACAGTACTAGTTGTACTCCTAATTCTTTAGTCAGCTGGAATTAGTGAGTTTTTTGCATTAAATTCTGAACATGAAAACATCTATAGCCTGCTGTCATGATATGAACTTAGAAATCTGCTATTCAAGAACTTTATTCTACATTTACTTTATAAAGGCCCAGAAGAGCTATTTGATCTAAAAAAAGTGAGTGAAAAGCATTACTTTACAGGAGTGTATGTGCTGGTAATGAGTTCGAGCTACACTCTGGTGTATAAATGCCTGAAATAATTAAGTTGTAATCAAAAAGAGTGTCAGCTGCAGCAAAGGTTGGGGAGGGAACACTTTGAAAAAACGCTTTAAATTTAAACTAGTACTTTGGATTTTGTTTGTACTCTATTTTTATTTATATTGTTCTTAATCTACTGGAAGATACTAGTGGGAGGAATGTTTTTAAAAAGCAGATTTATTTTAGTGTGTCAGTTGTGTCAGAGGATCTAGGGGCATGTCTATAAACATTCCACTTCTGCCCTTGTCTCCTCTTGCCATGATGAATGTCAAATTGCATGAGCAGGAAAACTGGTGTTCCTCAGGAAATGAGTAATAGTCTGGTTGCTAGCTGAAGATTTAGGTTCACACTGACTGCGCTGTGCCACAAACTTATCAAATATTTTCTGATGAACAGAACAGTGAGGTTTTGGGAGCACCCTTCAAATTCTCCTGACTAGTTTAACTCAGACCCGGAAAACATTAACAAATAGGTTGACCTACTAAAGCTACAGATTGTTTTTAGAAACAGCTGTTGGGTTGCTACTGATTCATTTATGGGGTAATTCTTATAAATGGTTACAAATTAGTTTCTCACACTTTTACCCCCAAACTCCCCCTCTCAAAGCGACACTAATAAACCCAAATAAAAAAAATCCACACCAAACAGTACATGGTGATTAAACTAGTATATTTTCCCTCTTTGTTCCATTCTGTCACAATGAACTCAAATCTTTGTTTTCAAAGCTGTCTGCTTGTTCTTATAGCCATATTATGTTTTTCTGCAGTTTGCTCTAGGCTGTGCTTTCAGCTTTAACCTTTGATTATGCACTGTTTTTTTCAATGCAAGTGGAATGGACATGCTAATGTTGAAACAGAGCGGAGAAAAAGCTATATAATAAAATTGATGGTGCTATTTTCCTTGTTGGAAAAGCTAGTTAAATAGGCTGAAAGCAATATTTTTTTTGTTTTGTTTTTCAATAAGATGGAACTGAAAATTATTTTTGTAACTATATAAAAGTTTTAGCAACAGCTGTTATGGTAAATTGAGGTTAGCTAATAAAAAGTTCAAATTTCCTGTAGGTAATCTGAAGTAAGTTCTATCTAGTTGCTGCTATGTAGTTGCTGTCTAGAATTTAAGGCACTTTTAAGCAATGGAATACGACATGTTGCTGTAGACTACTTTTTCTTCTTTCAGGCCTGAAGTCTGTAACTTTACCTCTAGAAAAACACCTCTGTCCTTCTTCTTCGTAGCTGTACTTGGTTTGATATGAGGACTGAATTAAATAATCATTACAACAATATAAAGATGCAGGCTTGTTTCTGTTCTGATACTTGAATTCCAAAGGCAGTGGAATAGGATGTTGTTACACGTGCAGCTTAGAATTTCTTGAATTTTAACAGGATGTTTTGTCCTAGCATCCTTTAACTTTGCTTTTTGTTTTTTCTGGATCAGCACAAAATTCAGGCTCCAAATGTATTTCTAACTGCCTTAGAATTAACTTGGTTCTGTAATAATAGCAGTGTGTTAATGTTATTCCCTGTTCTGAAATTACTCAGTTTTAATTGTCTGTTCAATTTCTGTAAAAAGCAGAGAAGACAACGATGTCAAAAGACTACCTTCCATCTGATGAAGTTATAATAGTTTATGAGTTAACACCTACCCCTGAACAGAAGGCTCTTGCTGGTTTTCTTAAGCTACCTTCAACATTCTTCTGTTACAAGAATAAGCCTGGATATGTGAGTGATGAGGATGACGGTAAGGAGTGCCAAAATTGATCTTTGTATTGATCCTTGCATTGCCTTTTTGTGGGGAAAGGGTGTAACACACCGTACTTGTGCAGGCCCATCTCAAGCAGTGTGTGCAATTTTGAGTGCCTTGATGTAAGAAGGATGTCAGACTATTAAGAGTGTGTCCAGGGGAGGGTGACCAATGTGGTGAAAGGCCTTGAGGGCCAGACTTAGAACGAGTGGCTGAGGTCACTCCGTGTGTTCAGCTTGAAGAGAAGGCTGGGGGGTGACCTCATTGCAGTCTGCAACTTCCTCAAGGGGGGCAGCAGAGGAGGAGGCGGTGCTGATCTCCTCTCTCTGGTGACCAGTGACAGGATATGAGGGAATGAACGAAGCTGCATCAGAGGAAGTTAAGATTGGGCATTAGGGAAAGGCCCTTCACTGAGAGGGTGGACAGTCACTGGAACAGACTTCTCAGGGAAGTGATCCTGGCACCAAGCCTGTCAGAGTTCAAGGGGCGTCTGGACGACGTCATATAGTTTAGTTTTTAGGTAGTCCTGTAAGGAGCAGAGAGCTGGACTCTGATCCTTGCGAGTCCCTTCTAACTTGAGATACCCTGTGATTCTTTGGATACTGTCAGAACCATTAGACACTCAAATATTTTTGTTTGGACTGATGGGAAATAATCCTGTTACCTTCCTTATGCCCAGGATGTACACAGGTCTTTGAGACAGAACAGTACAACGGAAGCCCAGGAATGACTAAAGGGAATTTGTATTAGTGTCTTATGGGTGTTGCTGCTCATATTGCCGATGCAATTGGCTAATTGGATGTTTGAGCCAAGAGGCTTACTTCTATAGCTATTTTTAGAGACAAATACAAGGCAGCCTTTATCAAAAAAGGAACATTCTCAGGTTCACTAAATGCCAGACTAATGGCTTATTTTTCCTTTAAAATGAATTCTTGACACTAAAACTGCACATATTCTCTATCAAATCTTACTGCATGGAACTACATTACTCCTCATTTATTCAGCAGCAGAGATGTTAAATTGAAGTTCTGAAGCATTGCATTCAGTAGAAAATGTGAGAAGGCAGGCCCCCTCCCACAAACATCTGAGCTTGCTAGCTTATATAAAAAAGATCTTCAGTCTTCCTTCCCAGTTCTTTTTAGTGGTACTCATAATAACGTGACTCAATAAGAAATGTATTTTCTGAAAACAAAACCTGTGCCGTGTATCTGTAACAATCTAGGCTGAGAAAAGTGTCAATAGCACACTGAAACGCATGTATGCAAAATAGGAAGTGAAAGTGTACTTGCTGATCTGTGGAACTCTTAAAACCTAAGCAAAAATTACTAATGCTTGCTATGTTAATGAGTCTAAAGGGATTAGCAGACTTCTCTGTACTTAAGGGATACTTGAGAACTTATGCTTATTTCCTGTATTTAAGATGAAGACTACGAAACAGCTGTTAAGAAACTTAATGGGAAATTGTATCCCAGTGATTCAGAAAAGAAAAACAAATTGCAAGATCCTGTAAAAGGTATGTCTTAAAACTTGTTATATATTGAAATATAAGTTCTAAATCTGAAGGACATAGGGGCACTGCAATTAATTTTGTTTCCTGAGAGAGTTAGAAGCACTGATGCTGAGCATCTCAAAATAAATCTAAGTGTAGTATGTTGAACTGTTAGTTAGCAGTAAAGTGGTACCTGAATGAGAAATGTATGTTTCACGTGGCCTCTAAACAAGAACATTAAAGTGTCTTCCTACCTTGCACCCCTCTTGAATATGATGAATTCAGCTTGCCTTGATACTGTCTAAGACACAAGTTGTTTACATCTGTGAATACTTGCTATTTGTGCAGATAGTTGATTTAAAATAAGCTTATGAGTTAATATTGTTAAATTAAAATAAAGATACTTGGTCTTTATACTAAAAATACAGGTGTATTTTGTAAGAGAGTGAATTTGCTGCTTATGTTTGTCAGCTTTGGCTTGTGCCTCATTTCAGTGTTGTACAACTGAAGATTTGGATAGATACTTGTAGAAGTGAAGTTTGGGTTGGGTTTTTTTTTTTTGAGGATATGTGCTAGAAAAGAGGGCATGTATTGAGCCATCTGAAATGTGAGCAAATGAAAGAAGCTATTGCAGTGGCAGCTGCAAGATTGAAGTTTTAATCATTGCATGGAAATTCCCTGATAGCAATAGAAAAGAGTATGATGAATTTCCAATTCTAGTTCACCCCAAGTGGAGTTAAGTTGGTCTTCATTTCCACCGTTTAAACAATAACACTATTTGAAAAAACTCTTTTAAGTCTTACTTCAGGTTAGTTTGGCTATCTTATATAATGTAGGTGCCAAAAATTGCTTCAGTATTTAGCTGCCTTCCCAGCTAGTTTACACTTACATTTTTTTTGCAGTGAGCATCACTGGAAAAAGTGAAGCCAACAACGAAAGAAAATGTGCTGCTACTGAGGAAAAGAAACCAAGTCCTGAGGAGAAGGCTGAAACAGCAGCTCTGCAGGTTCTTTGTACATCTGTCGGTGGTGTCAGCAGTTACACTAAGGATAACAATCCAGAAGACTTTCAGACAAAAGTTAAGATTCAAGAAAGGAAAGTAAGAACTAAATTCTTCCTAAACTAGTTGTCATTAAACTTGTGCAATTACTTCATATACATGTGAGACTTAATGTATTTTTCACCTTGTGAGAACGAAAACATCCAGTGGGGAAAAAATACTTGACTCTTGTGGTTGTGCCTCAAATCTTTGCCAACACTGAAATGGAAGCTTAGGCCTTAAGATCCTCAGAAAGAGAAAGGAGGTACAGCTATTCTCATAAATTATAAGCTACTTTGGCTAGTAAAATCTTATCTCTTTCCCTGTCACCACCACCCACCCCCCCAGCCCCCCAGTTGCTTTCAGGAAATAATAGTGGGTTTTTTGGAAAGCATACTACTACAAAGATACTTCAGTCTCTTGTCTTTGCATGTTAAGTATAATGAAGAACTTCAGAAAGCTTGCAACAACAATTTTCATTGGTATACTTTTTTCTAAAATGACTGTTAGTCTCCTAAGGAGGTGGTTTGCATACTAGGCGCTTCTGGCTTACTGTGTCATATGAAGGCTTGGACTCAGGTTGTGGTGCAACCAGAGACACTTTATTGTACAGAGAAGCTCCTATTTGTATCTCTGAGCCCAGATACAAATTCCAGCTGTATGTACCACCAGGCTCAGGGTAGAAACCAATTATGCAGTTACATATCACTACAAGCATGCAGATGCCTATTTGCTACTAGATAACCATGTTTATCTTTCTTACTCTCCTTCACAATACCCAGCTGTTCTCTCATCTCCTGCCAGGTCAGACCTTCTCCATCTTCCTCGCATGTACCTCTCTTCAGACATTCTTCATCCTCCTCTCTTATCTCCCATCGGTAATGGGAGATACTCCTCTCACACATTCCTCTTCAGACATTCTCTGTCCTCCTCTCCCACAGCTTACTGCTTTACTTTTTGCTTGTTAATTGTGACAAGGCAAAGGTTGCATGTAGCTGGGTGACCATGACCTGATTTATGTTATGGTCAACTAAACACTGAATACAGGAAAAAAAAAAAGGCATGGGAAACATAAGGCAAATATCAGTAAGGCAGTTAAGGCAAGTATAACAAATCCTGCAATACTTTTGATCAACGGCCTGAAGTTTCCCAGCTGTGAGAAGAGACCAAAGGCATCCCCACCCTGGCTCTGCTGCCGATCATTGTTAAAGGCTTTTAAGTTTCGTAAGGTTTTGTGAATTGATTCAGAGTAGTCAGTCACATTCACGTAACACATCCCATCAAAGTCTTCACACCCATGTCCCTGTGCTAACAATAAAAAATCAATAGCAGCTCAGTTCTGTAGCGATGCAGGACAGACAGAATTGACATCTGCTGATAAGCCAGAAAGAGTAGTGTTTGTAGTATTACTTTCTTCAGCAAGCTAGCAGCCTAACTTACTAAGCAAGTTAAGAGCGTGTACTATTCCTACAGAAGAGATTAGAGAAGCAAAAATGTGTTGCGCTGCATTCCAGAACTCAATTTGAGAGTTACAGGCTGCTGTGAGGTCTGCGTTAGAAACATCTGACACATGGTGGAGTTGCAATTTGGCAAGGGCTGCAATGCCCGCTTGCAATCTTCATTGGCATTATCAAAGCTAGTTGTTTAAACGGAACCCTCGAGCTTCCTTATGCTTGACTTGTTGCAAAATATTCTGAAGCCAGTCAATAAATTTAGTATATGACTCTTTAGGACCCTGCAGGACTGCGGCAAACGACTCACTGGAGTCACACCCAGACTTCAGTGTCTTCAGGACTACCTTAATAGCTACCTCCTTAATTTGCAAATAGGCATCCCTGGGATACCTTGCCTGAGTCGTGGAAGCGGCATAATAATTTTACCCAGCCACCTGCTCAAAGTTAACAGCAGTTCCCTGATTAAGGTTTTCAATCGAGGCCACTGCACGTAGCTCACAACAATCAGATAACTACATCATATACTGCAGGGGTCCTCGAACTATGGCCGCAGGCTGGATACAGCCCCCCAGGGTCCTCAATCCAGGCCCCCGGTATTTACAGAACCCCCCACCACCACTCCCCTGCCAGGGGCTGGGGGGGAAACCAAGCAGCTGCACATGACTGCCTGCCACTTAATCCACACGTCAGCCCCCTGGTTAAAAAGTTTTGGGGGACCCTGATACTGTGTCGGAGGTAGTGCCATACAAAGCAGCGACTCTGAATCATGCAGTGTGTGTTAAGACTCCACCATCGCTTCAGGATGGGACATAGCAAATGTACTATGAATACCCCCTTCCTGCACTGCTTTTCTTAACTCTTTAACAGCCTCATATTGCACAGGCTGCCACTCTGGAGGCTGATTTGGCCAATACAATACTGGACATGCCATAGCAACTCCTCAATCCCCTCACTTGTGCTTCCCACTTGCGTTCCCGCCATCAATCCCCTGGACCCCCTTTCACCTCCCCCAAGAATACAGTCAACCCACTGCGGGGAGGAAAAAGGTCTAGATCCTTTTCTGGATCTGTAGGACCTGGAACAAAAGGTTAATCAGCGTCAATGGAATCATTGTCTGAGCTGTCCTGTTTCTTGGTCCTGTGTTGTGAGGGTTGCTGCAGTTGGCAACAGGAGCTTTGGGGGCAGAGGAGGTGCGAACAGAGTCGCCATTGTTGATGGTGTGTTGAGCAGTCGCACTGTCAGTGGAATTTACATCCTCCCCTGGTTTAGCACTTTCAGTAGAATTGGTCTGCACTTGGCGAAGAGTAGTCGGAATTTGCTACCAAGGTGCTAAATGCATTCCTGCTGCCGAGTCTGCCTCCACAGCAGCATCATGCAATTGTCTGCTGACTGCTTGCCAGGCAGGAATTTGCAAAGTGCCATCAGGTGGAAAGTCTGGCACTTTGTCACAGATCCATTCTAACCGAGTCACTAGCTACAAACCTGTCTAGTTGCTACTAGATAACCATGTTTATCTTTCTTACTCTCCTTCACAATACCCAGCTGTTCTCTCACCTCCTGCCAGGTCAGCCCTTCTCCATCTTCCTCGCATGTACCTCTCTTCAGACATTCTCCATCCTCCTCTCTCTTATCTCCCATTGGTAATGGTCAGACTTTCTCCATACTCCTCTCATACATACCTCTTCAGACATTCTCTGTCCTCCTCTCCCGCAGCTTACTGCTTTGCTTTTTATATTGATCTCAGGAGAATGACAGTACAAGCTCAACTGACTTAGTTTGTACCAGTAAGGAAGAAGTACCTTGCCCACCAACTGATGAGGTGACAGTATTTGTCCAGTCAGCTACCAACAATGAAGGACCAGATTCCACTATGGAAACTGTGCATGTATCGCAAGCTTCATCAGGAGCCGATGACAAACCTGTAGACTTGTCAACTAAAAAAACTGATTCGGACTGTTCAGAGTCAACACAAGGTAAGGTCAAGGGTATGTTCTGGTGGGTGTGCGAGGTGGTTTTTTGGAGGTTGGATTTTTGTTTTGTTTTGGTTTGGTTTTTTTTTTTTTTCCTTAGGAAGTTAAGTATGCTTTTGCATAGATTGGTTTATCTAATGTATTGGCTTGGAGAGAAGTAGTACTAATACTGAATTAGAAGTACGAGTACCAATCTAGTAAAAACATGACTGGAGATTAAAATAATTATATACATCAAATTCTGCTGTGTGCGGATAGTACGACTTGCAGAGCAATGCTAGTGGCTGTTACATAATGTGTATATGATGAACTTTCTGTCATTAGTTTACTGTTAAATACCACATGAATACTTACTAGTTCTGTGAATCTGTACAGAAGTAGCATACTGAAACAATCTCACACAGTCTTGAGCCCTTTTCTTAAATAACATCATTGTGACAACTGTTGCATAAACTTTAAATTTATTGGAAGGCAAAAATAACCACAGAGACTTCCCCAGTTTATTCTTGTGACTATATAATATTAAATGCATTTTCTTTAAGAAAGGCAGAGAAAAACCTTTGACTTTCCTCTCTTATTTGATAGAAAACAGAGTCATCTCATTTGGTTTCGGCAATACTGCAGGCTTGTCATTTGCAGATCTGGCTTCCAAAAGCTCTGGAGACTTTGCTTTTGGCTCAAAAGGTGGGTTAAACTAGTCTCTGAGACTGGCACTCAGCTGGACTTCTTGATACAGTATACCTTTTATGCACCAAATTTCTATTGATCTATCAGTTAACAACAGTTTTCTGCAAGTTCTTGTCGGGAAGAAAAAACTACACAAAATTTGAAATGTAACTGTCTTAATTGTAGATGAAAACTTCAAATGGGCAAATACAGGAGCAGCTGTGTTTGGAGAGACAGCCCATAAAGTAGATGAAGATGAAGGTGGTAGTGATGATGAGGTGGTACATAGCGATGATATCCACTTTGAGCCAATTGTGTCCTTACCAGAGGTAAGGTGACTTCTAGATTATAAACCAACACTTAAGATAAGCATGTCTGCTAACACAGCAAGTTTTTAAATAATGCTTATTGCAACTTCTGTGATTTTTCTTTATTCTCTTATTTGCTGCTTCCCTTCTTCAGTCTCATTTCTCTCTCCACAAAGAGTTGTTTGTTACCTATTTTTCCAGTTCTCGCAAGTGTTTCTTATCTTTGGAAGATAACATTAACTAAAGGAGGTTAGAGGCCAGTAATATGCATACATAAAGTGAGGAGGTGATACAGCTGTCAGGTGCTCTCAGTTTGTTATACTCAGTTGGTTTTCATTCTGCTCAAGTGCAAATATCAAGTTCTTTAACAATGTTCAAAAGGTAATGCCTGAAATGCTAACAGTACTGTATCTTCACTTCTCATTGTGCACATCATTCAGCAAACCTGCACCTTTCCTGGGAAACTTGCCAGAACACCTGAATAGTGCTTTGGGTTTTCTGTTGGTTTTTGGGGGATTTATTTTTAAGAAATAACATGCACATACAAAACCCATTGAAAAATAAACAAAAAACCCACTCCCAACACAAAACCAAACAAATAACCTACCAAAATGATATGCAGCATGGTGAAGTAGTATTGCAATACTATAATTAATCTCAAACAATGGAATTTTGTGGGCTCTTAAATTATGGAAAGGTTAGATGTTTTACTCATTTTGGTGTGTGGTGAATATGGTGTTGGAGAAAGGAATACATTAAATAAATTTCCATTGTAATACGTCAGAATCGTAAGTGTATGTAATACTTAATATCACTGGTGACAGCAGTTCTTTGGGAAATCACAGGTACTCTGCTGTTTTTTAGGTGGAGGTAAAATCTGGAGAAGAAGATGAAGAAATTCTCTTCAAAGAGAGGGCAAAACTTTACAGATGGGACAGAGATGCTACTCAGTGGAAGGAGCGTGGTGTTGGAGAGATAAAGATCCTCTTCCATACACAGAAGAAATACTACAGAGTCCTAATGAGAAGAGACCAAGTTCTTAAAGTCTGTGCAAACCACGTCATCACCAAGGAAATGAACTTAGTGCCCTCTGATACATCCAACAATGCTTTAATTTGGACAGCCACAGATTATGCTGGTGAGTTTGTCAGGTGGTTTTTGTTCTTCTAGGTGGTCTGTAGTTTCTGTGGCTTTGGTTTTTCCCTGGAGATTTTAAAGAAACCTGTTCTTGGATTTATTTTCAGATGGTGAAGTAAAAGTAGAGCAGCTTGCAGTCAGATTTAAAAGCCAAGAAATGGCTAACTCTTTCAAGAGGAGGTTTGAAGAATGCCAGCTAAGCTTGTCAGAGCTACAGAAGGGACACTTATCACTGGCAGAAGGACTGTCAAAGGACACCAATCCCATTGTGTATTTTGAAGTTTCTGCTGATGATGAACCTTTAGGACACATAACCATGGAACTATTTTCAAATATTGTCCCTCGAACTGCTGAAAATTTCAGGGCCCTGTGCACAGGAGAGAAAGGATTTGGATTCAAGAACTCCAGCTTTCACAGAATAGTCACTGACTTTGTGTGTCAGGTAAGCATAACAGGAAGGCTCTTAATTGAGAGAATGAGATGCATATTGACTAACAATGGCAATTAAAAGAATCACTTACACAGGATAGCATGTTCTTATTGGCAGCATGACTGGTGTGCGAGATACACTCATCTGCCCCTTCCAGGCATCTGCCCTCCTGCCATTTCAGGAGATGAGAAATGGTACAAGCAGCACATGCAGCCCTAAGCTAAATGCTTTTTACCTGTGTCTGCCAGTTCCCTGATGCTGTAGTGTTACCTAGCTCTGCCATGTTAGTGTGGAAGAAAGGAGAGAGGGATCTCCTCTTACAATGGACAAGGGGCCTGTTGCTGAACAGAAACTCCAAGGACAGTAGGGGTTCCCAAAACTACCATTCAGCCTCCTCTCTCTACGGAGAGGAACTTCTGTATGTTAACCTGCTAATAACACTTATTTCCAGGCTTCTCTTATATTTTAATAAGTACACTTTGTATTTCAGATAGCATGCACTTTAAAACTGATATTACAAATATTTTAGATGCTCAAGTTTCCATCTAAAAGAAGTCTTCTAGATCTCATTATCACGCAGTGGCCTGTTTCTGAAAATACTCAAATTTTTCACCAAGAGTATCAGCCTGCAGTGCATCTGAACCCCCATGTAGACAGTGTTGGTCCTAAACCTCTGATTAGTTCTTTGTAAATGGTGAAGGCTTAGGAGATTGATAATACCTTAGAGCTTTCCTTTCCTAAAATGCTCATCAATAATTCAGTGAGTTTTAGTGACGTGTAACAGGCAGAATGAACCAGCTTGCTTACATGCTGCACTAATGTTCCTGCGTGTTACTACATCTCTAAAGATGGGATACTACAACCCTCTACAAACTTAGAAGTAGGTGGTAATATATGAATGGCCTGTCACCAGAATAAAACACTATCCAGTCTCTTGGGTTAGATATCACCTGTGTCTGAAGTATGCCCGTTGTGGCTCTTTTGTTAAAACTTTGTGCCTTTCTGATAAGGAAAGCGCTGTTGCTCATGTAGGGTTTAAACTTGTTGAGGGGTATTCCACACCCCGTAAGGAGCAGACTTCCTTCTGAAACAGTTAACTGCACTGTGCATACCCTAACAAAAAGTGAGCTTTTATCACATCATATTGGAGTATTTTGTATATAACACAGTATTATGTTTGCTCTGCTTTGCCTAAACTTTCTTCAGGTACAGTGAGAAGCATTCAGTGAGCATTAAGGCTTTCCTTCAAAGATATCATAGCCTACGCTCTCACCTTTATGTGTACAGTCAAGTAATTGGGAGACAGAAGCTTGTTGCCTTGCAGAAAGACAAAAGACACTGCTCACTAGCAGTAGCTGCTCTCCTGAAGAAGCAGTAATGTGGCATAAGCTGACGCCTGCACAGAAGCAGGAAGTTACTGGTCACTGGTACCTTAACCCTTTTCAGGTGACCAATTCTGTGCCTGCAGGGATTAAGCAAAGACAGGCCTTCAGTGAGATAACCAGGTCCCAGCTATCAAGGCCAAGTGATGCAGGAAGCAGGCAGTGGGAAAGACTGTCCTAGAGGAGTGGTTGCTATGTGGAGCAGGAAGATAAAACACTGTGTTCAGAATAAACAAGGGACGAACTTTCCATTACTGCTTTTCCATTACCTTGAACAAAGCTGCTGATGCTGGGAAGCATTGTATCTAAATAAATATGATACTTGTGGAAAACTAAGAATGAGTGCTTCCAAAGCAGTCTTTGCTGTTGAAAGGGAATATAATTTTGCTGTTGGTTCATGTTTCAGGACTTGCTTAAGTTAATGCTGTGTGTCGTGTGGGGGGG
>JAVJGJ010000014.1:65262989-65289784 GCA_035590215.1 Microhierax caerulescens | reverse complement strand
CTCCGGCCCCGGCCGCTCCGCCGAGCGTCTCTGGCGGCGCTGCCTGCGCGGGCCGGCGGGGGTGAGATTGGAGAGGCGCGGGAGGAGGAGGTCAGGAGGAGCAGCGCTGTTCCTCGCCTGCTCCCTGAGGTGCCTGGGGCGGGGGTGTCTGTGTCCTCTCCCTCAGGGTTCATTGTAAACACTGGCGTGTGGCGCACGCGTACGGTGTAGAGCCAGAAATGGGACCTGAAACAGACCAGGAGCTTACGTGTGAGGTGTGCTCCTCCTAGTGCTGCCCCTGCCCCTCGGTTCTGGTTGCCTTACAGCGCAAGAGCTGCAGCGTCGTCCTTCTCTGGGCTTGAAATTCGCCTGGAAGCTGCAACTCCAAATTCTGCGTTCCCAAAACACTGTCTGAGCAGCTTGGCACTTAGTTTTTGCCTACAACCTGCCAATTGGGCAAGATATGTAGATCCTCTTAGTACACTAGGCATATATGAAATACATATAATAGGGTAACTCATTTATTTCATATCTTTTCTTGCCACAGCCGTTGCTAGCTTTATTTAGAACGTGTTAGAAGGGTTTGTGATTTTTTGCAAAGCCTGGTGATTAGTTCTGTTCTCAGGGAGCAGGAAATTGCTGCCTATCTAGTCAACCAGAGGAGAATCAAACCTGTAGTTCATAAAAGAGACTGCCATGATGATCAGAATGTAAATTATGATGGGTATCATTCCCTTGCTGAGGTAAAGCAGTCTTATTTTACACCAGACAATGCCAGGTTCTCTGTACTGATTGGAGTGAAGGAACTGGATTGTGTCTCCTCTGATTTCATTACTTGTGCTGATGTAAAAATGTACGGGTCTGCACATTGGATTAGCAAACTGATCTGCCTAAAAATCCAGGAGCAAAGACTCCTCGCACATGCTGGCGTTTCAAGTCTTTGACACTTTGTAGAAGGAACGGTCATTCACTAGGCACTTACTTTTATTTTGCCTGAAGTCTTTCACTGAGACAAACCTCTGCAGTTGCTTGCTTGCATCTGAGTTCCGTGGGTCAAATGCTTCCAGCATGTCCAGGGGATAACAGACCTTAAGCATTCAAACTCATGCTGCAAAAGAAGTAATATGTTGAAAAAATACCTGTGAGCAGCCAAAGACTGGGAGAGATTGATTGAAAAGTGAATTTGAGCTCACATGTAGTTGGATTGAGAGATTAAGTTGGTGCTGGGTATCATCAAATACAGAAAGCAGCCTTTTTTTTCTGAGGAACTGTGACTTGCCATTTTAGGATCAGAAACCATTTAAAATATGAGGTGAAGGTTTGAGTTCTTTAGTGGCTAATATCTGGATGTATCTGCCCTTAGTTTCCCCAGAAAGATTTGCAACTGGTAGCATTTTGTAGTGCTCTAGTTGCTGTGTTTTTCATGAGGAATATTTTGAATTACAGAACTATTCTTTAAAGAAAATTAACTTCCAAAAGTTATCTTTAAAAAACTATCACTGAGACTTGCTAGATTTGTTTGCAAGTTTATTTCATGAGAAAGCAGTATTTAAGTACAAGAAGATACAGCAGTCGATCTCATCATTTAGAGCATAGCAGAGAGATGCAGTGAAATGCAACTAAAATCATGAGACATGCTTTGAGTCTGATCTTTTCTAATGTATGTTTAGTTGATCTTGCTTGTAGCCTAATACTTCTGTCATTGTTTTTTTTTTAGTATGTAGTTAAAAGTTAATAGGAAAAAGTGGAGAAGGAAACTGACATAAAAAGCCTAGCTGTTGAGATAGATGGCACTGTTCCTGTGATTACCTGATCCTACTTTTATGCCCTTATTTTTTATGTTAGTGTCTTCATAGTGTCTTACAGTATCTCAAATATTTTAACATATAACACTATGACTATTTTATTATTAGACTGTGGGGAATATGTTTGCCTCTTAATATGAGGGGCATTTACATTTTGATATTGAAAAAAAAAACCCACTTCCCTTTTCAAAGTCAATAGTTTGTGGTAGGAATTCTATCACAAGGCACTGTAACTGTTAAACAAGCCAGTTGTAACATAGACTTTCCCTGAAAATTCTGACTATATTACAGTGGGTTTGTGCTTTCTTATAGGGTTGCCTTTCAGAAGCATTACATACTGAATATAAAAGTGGAAGCTTCCTGGTACACAAAGGTAATAACAAACAATGGTGCTTTGATGTCTTCTTCAGGCATCGTATATATATACATATATATATTCAGACAGAATATATACTAAAACTGTATCATTCCTATATTTATTTTAAGTAGGTTTGTATTTTCTCATTTTAAGTAGGTAGACATTCTTGAATGTGATATCTGGGAGCCATCCTGGGAATGTTAACATTCACATAAAGAGCACAAAGGATGTTTTAGAACAGTGGTTCCCAGCCTGTTTGTGGTTTTAGCAGTCCACCTTGGGTACATTTGGCTTTAATTTAAAGATACATATGTGTTTAATATTTAGAATGTCTTTGGGCTTTTTGAGAAACACATGTTGCTGGTACATGCAGACAGTAGGGTAGAACAATGTGTTTATCAGACTTTGGTTATAGAAAAATTAGTATATGAAGGCAAGCTGTAAAGCTTCAGAAAGACAAATCAGGTTTGAAAACTGAATAATTCTTTGTATAGGTTAAGCTGTTAGAATTTGTAATTCGTCAGGCTGTGTCAGTGGGGTTTTTGGTTCTTAAACCTACATGATTACAAACAAAGCAAGTATTTCTAACAAGTCCTTTTCCAATTCTTAATGTCAGCTTCTCAAATGCAAAATAAAAATATTATTATTTTTTGTATTCCAGGTGACATGGACAGCTTACTGGAAAATACAACTGTTTCTTTATCCAGATGTTCTTTGGAGTCAGAATTTACGGAAAGTGGAAGAGAGAAGAGCATCAGATCTTCTAGTGATTTTCTGCAGAGTTTTAAAGACTGGAATTGGTAAGAGGTGTTTTCTCTTCAGCTCTACTTTATCATTAATTATCTCTCATAATCCATATAAAACATGATGAAACAGTATGTTTGGATTGCACTGATACAGAAGTAGTTTTAAGATCCTTGTTTCTTGTTAAGTAAAGAACTGTTTGTGGCTGATGTATGAAATAATTTGAATGCTGATTCTGATGAGGGTATTGTTTTGCTCTCTTTCTAATCTATTCTGTATATTTTGGAATTGCTGATGGGATACAGGGATGATATAAACTCAACTAGGAGGAAAGCAAATAGCTCAGACTGATGAACAGCTTTAAGTTTATTTAGAGATAATTTGATTCCAAAAGCCAAGAAATCTCTGTTCAGGGCTACTTTACACCAAATATGTAAAAGTAATTTAGGAAGAGATTTTATATTTTTAGCTTTTTTGGAATTTGGTTGGTGGTGAGAGAAGAGAGTTGGTTTTACCTGCTGTATACATATGCTTACAGCATGAAAATTCTAGATATTGTTGCTACTTTTAGGTCAGCAACATTACTAACTGTTGTGGTTAAAATCTTGTGAGTAATAATGCCTTCCACCCAAATGATTTAACTCTGCTATTTGTTATCTGTCAAATACCAAAATGTTAGATTGAGCAATGTTTACGTTTTTATACAGACTTTATACAGACTTCAGTCCTCTATATATGTAGCATGTTAGAAAGGAACTGAGAAATTTGAAATTACTGTTTTTTAATTTATTTTTTTAGTTTTGATGATGAGCAAGATTCTTTCTGTCGTTCAAGTGGTCTAAAAATAGAAGAAAAGACCGTTAATTGCACTGAAACTGATTTAATTCAAAATACAGCTATATATGTGAAAACAGGTAATAAATACTGAATTTTAAATATTTTTACAGCTTGTGTGTGAAGTACAACATGTAATTTAAAAAAAAATCCAGTAGATGTATTTCTGTTCAGTTCATAAATACAATAATCAGCTTAAAAGTATTTTGATTTGGGGATTTAACCTTTTATGAGTATGTTACTAAATGAGTAACTCCTTTAGAATTAGTTTAGGAATTCCAGACATACTTGATGCAATACTAACATGCATTTTAAAAATAAAAATCAACCTTTTTATTAAACTGGTTGCTAGGTGACTTTATAATATAAACAAAGAAACGGGGTGGGGTTTAGGGTTTTTTTGTTTGGTTGGTTTGTTTTATTTTGGTTTAAGTAGCTAGCTGCATTAACAAATACTGCAGATCTGGTAAGTCAGATGTCTTTTGTCAGTTTAAGGATGGAAAACTGTCAGTGAGGAAAGAGTTACCTGTTGTTCAGTTACCTCAGTAAGTTCTAACTAGAAGATTGTAGCAGGGGTCAGGTGGCATTAATTCACTGCAGATGTTTTAGATGCTACTGCAGTTGGAGGAGTTTGTGAATCAGTGTAGCTCTGTCTGGTGGGGAGTTTTAGAAGAACATTGATTTGCTCTTTTGAAAGTGTATCTGGAAGTATGGTGACAAGCCAGCCAGCCAACCAACCCCAAAGTGGCCAAAAGGAATCTCAGAAGCCAGGCAAAATGGATCAATGGAACTGTAATAGACTCACCAAGAGTTGTATTAAAGTGGTGGGGAGAGTATAAGAACAGCTTTTTGAAAGCACATGCTCTGTGAAAAGAAAAAAAAAATTATTTGTGCTAGGAAAAATGCATTAGTATTTGGGATCAAAGGGAAAATAAATACAAAACTCTGGTAAATGTCACACACATTTCTTTCAGATACGACTACTTTGTTTTTCTGGTTTCTTTTAACTTTTTTTATGCTTCTGTTAAGATTTGTGTGGCATTGTAATAATTACACTCTCCTTCCTCACCTGTGAAGCAGACACACTGTGGTAGAACAACAGGTTTGATTTATTGTCCTGCTCCAGCTGTGTTGGGTGATCAACCACAGGGCTGCATAATGCATGCCACCAGTTAGCCCTGATTACATTGTTTGCTTATCTAGTAACCTTTTTCCTGTTTCTTGAGGGTCCTTCTCATTGGCCTTCTTTTCTCTTCCATAGCTGACTGTCAAATAAACAACCTGTCCCTAATTACTTTCATCAATTACAATGTCATCATTGGCCTGAGTTTTGCTACAGCTGTACCTGTTGTGGTTTGGCCCCCACAGGCAGCTCAGCCCCACACAACTTGCTCATTTTCCCTGCCCCCCTGCTCCCCCAGTAGGAAGGGAGAGAATCAGTTAAGGTAAGAGCGAGAAAACTTACAGGTTGAGGTAAAGACACTTTAAAGCAAAAGCTGTGTGTGTAAGCAAAGCAAAACAAGGAATTCATTCACCACTTCCCATCAGCAGGCAGGTGTTCAGCCATCTGCAGGAAAGCAGGGCTCCATCACACGGTGACTTGAGAAGATAAGTGCCACATCTCTGAAAGTCCTCCCTTCCTCCTTCTTCCCCAGCTCTTACTGCTGAGCATGATGTCATAATGGTGTGGGATCCCTGTGGTCAGTTGAGGTCAACTGTCCTGACTCTGTCCCCTCCCAACTTCTTGTGCACCTCCAACCTACTTGCTGGCGAGGCAATGTGAGAAAACAGAAACAGTCTTGATTATGCAAGCACTGCTCAGCAATGGCCGAAACATCCCTGTGTTATCAACACTTTCCAGCACAAATCCAAAACATAGCCCCATATGACCTACCAGGAAGGAAATCAGCTCTATCCTAGCCAAAACCAGCACAGTACCCAAATTTGTATTTCTGATACTGTCACCTAGGTAAACTTGGCCTGATGTGATACCTAGGTACAGCTGGCCTTATACTTCCTTTCAATTACGTGTGAATTTTGGCCATTTGACTATTTGTGAAACCCAGCCATTCCTCACTGTGCTATCTGCAACTTTCATCAGTTTCTTACACTGTGATCTAATGGTTCCTTGTGTTGTGTCCAGTAGTTTCTTAAGTCTGTTTCTGTTAACTGAGATGTCAGGCCAACGGCAAACCAAAGCGAATCACTTGCCTGAAGCCCTTAGAAAAATAATAGGATATTTTGGCTACATTATGATTCAACCTGTGCATAGATTTCATCCAGATATCTATGGGATTTCTATATGGAAATGGAGGACATAGTTTTGGAGTCTATGGAACTATGGAGTTCTAAAACTCCATTGACAACTGATCAATTCAAGCAAGTCGTGGAACCTAGCTCAGAGCAATTCTCCAGAATTCTTTAGATTACTTTCTCATTTTGATACCTCTTACTCTATACTTGTTACTTTAAATGCCTAAAATGTTTGTGGTTTTGGACCAACAATCATGTCAGTATTTAAGACTGATTTTTTAATGTAAAATGGTTTTTTTTTCCTTTCCATAGGCGGCACCTTACCATCCCATTTGGCTGCCAATATACAAGAAAATAGTGGCCAAAATATTACCAATGGTTTGGCAAGGAAAATAGTGAGTGGAACTGATGCTCAAGCATGTGATAGTAAAAGCTTAATACCACCTGACATCAGTCAAATTTATGATGAATTATTTGTCATACATCAGAAGCTCCAGGTAGGAACTGGAATAGCCTTAAAATGTTTGTGGAGTAGTGTTAGAAAGATTCTCGCTTTTGACGGAGGATTTGGAAATTACTTATATGTTAAATCACTATTATTTACTAAACCTATTATTTATTACTGTTACTGTAACTAATTACAGTTAGTTACATGCTAAAACTCTTGTCATCATCTGCCTCTTTCCCTAAATTAATTCACTGATTTGGTAGTGGTGCTTTGATTTGCATAGTGGGTAAATAAGATAAAATTGAGCTTGAGGGAGTTTGAACACAGTGCTGCTACATCCAAAAGTGTTTTCTGTATGGAGAGAAACACCTGCAACCGTTGCTTCTCCTGAGAGCACCTGAAACTATTGTCCTGACTCTGGGTATTGAAGAGTGCTCGCCTTGATGGCCTCCTGCGAAAATCCTTCTGTGCTGCTGGGGAATCCCAACAGTGCATCCCCTAGCAGGCCTAGGCCACTAACAGAAGAACCTCCTGTATGGTTTTATTCTGTAATAGCTCCCATGCTTCTGCCGTATTCCCCGCCAGGTCTTTCTTTTGCACCATATGAGCTAAAAATAATATTGTATCTCTCTTTCCTCACCACTGTTTCAGGGATGCTTCCCACTAATTGAAGAAACAATATAGTAATCTAGTGTTCAGCACAGACATTTGCATCAGACTCTGTTTTGTCTTACAATTAATACAGTTATCCAAAACTTTTGGAAGCAAAAGCCTAAGTTTTTCTAGGCTTATACTTGAACAACCATGTAGAGTTGAATTTTGTATTTTGGGAGGCCAAGCCATCCTGACGCACATTGAAGTCATTTGGGTTAACGTGTGGGAAAACTGAATGTAGATGTCTGTGAGAAATTTTTAATCAGTAAACTATTGTGTAACACTGTAATTTTACAAAAATCTAAGCATATCTCTGGGAGAGAGAATTCAAGTTCAGCAGAAATTGTGACAATTTCATGGGTTTTAAAGTCATTTCAACATTAATTTTTTTCTTGATACAGAGAGAAAGTTCAGCACAGCAGAAGTATGCTCTGCAACTCCAGAAACGAGAGTGTTTTCTAACAGAGCGAGAAGCATTGCTTTCTAGACATGAAGCAGCTTTGGCTAAAATAAGAGGTGTTGAGGAAGAAGTTCACACAAAATTTGGAATTGTGGAAGAGGTGCATTAGTATATTGAATGATATTTATTGCTCTAGGTGCCATTTAACTTGTTTGTAGTTATCTTAAGCCATCACGTGTTTGCTGGATATAATGCTTATTTCTTTAAAATGGTTGAAATTCCCAAATGAAAGGTTTCCATTAAAAGTACCAAATAATGTTCTTAAGGGATTTGTATGGCTTCTGTTTCAGAACGGTGCGTTTAATTGTCTGATGTGTAGGTGCATTTTACTGTTAAAATTTAGAAAAGAAGGTAACTTGTTTCTAAAACAGTAAAAACTGTATGACCAGTATTATATAAAAAAATATTGCATGTAATTGCGTGTAACTTACATGACTTTCTTTGCATTAGCTGTAGTTGAAGTAGATTTCCTTGGAAAGACTTTTAAGACACAAAGAGATCTTATGACGTAACAGCTACTGCAGAGGGTACTGGCAAAAAAACACTCAAAAAGTTTAAAGGAAGAAAAGATCAGCCTAACTTAGAGGTGTGGGAGGAAATAGTATGACTATAAAATATTTCTATAATAAGTAGTAATTAAACACTGTTCTTGTGAGTGTTTGCTATTTAGGTCTTGTGGAAAGTTTAAGTTATTATCCAAAAGGTCACCAAGAGAAGTCCTTAAATATGTGTGCTTTGTGTCAAACCCATAAGCTGAGAAATTAAAGTTCTTTGAAGTATGCAGATAAACCTTTCCCACAAGCTGTTGAGGGAGGATAGACTATATGCTAAAAAGGGAAAAATGGGTGTCAGAGGAACAGGACCTCAACTTTTGAACAGAGTGGTAATAGGTTAAGATGTTAATTTAGGTGTTTCAAATCTTCTGAACTTAGAAGAATATTACACCAGTTAGAGAACCAGCTGATGAAAACTTGGGAAAAATTACAGGTTATCTGTGAAAATTTGTGGTGGTCAAATGGAGTATTAGAAGTCTGAAAAAATGTGGTGCCTTTATTTTCAAAAGGGAAAGAGTTGCACAGCCATCAACTTAGGGTCAGTTTTCTAAAATAAATAAATAAATTGAAACCACAGGAAGCACGATGCAGAAAACAATGCAATACATAACTACTAGTGTCTGTTAATCATAAATTGTTAAGTCAGCCTCACTTCCAGCAAGGTAAAGGGCATTGCTAATGGAGGAGTAGTACTTGTGTATATGACTGGACTTAATTAGAAATTTTTTATAGTTTTGCAGCATTTGCGTAATCGTATTAGGAAAGTATAACATAAATGTAATGGAGCTGGTGTAGAGCTGTAGTGAGACAGTAGTTCACAGTAAAGTTGAAGGAATGTACATAGTGGATTCTGGATTATCTTTTCCATCCCAGTATTATTCAGTATTTTCAATAAGAAGTTTGACAGTGAGAAAGACGGTTTATTAAATTTGAAGAAAATAGCAAGTGAGGGGGAATTTCAAGCATGCTGAAAAAGAACGTAAGGATTAAGATCTATCTTGACAAATTGAAGATATGGTAGGTCTGAAAAAAAAAGTATACTGTTCAGAAGGTGTGAGTGTACAGTATTGCATTTGAATAAAAATACCAGCTACAGAAAGAGGATGATGAGTGGATGCATGGGTTAAACATAGAGGATGACTTGAGGGTAAATGGGCCAATCTTCAGCTACACAAAAGGCTGCCACAAAGAAGAAGAAACTAATGTTATTTTCATGCCTGTGATAAAGGAAGTAGTGGTAGTAAGGGATAATTAGGTATTAGGAAAAACTAGGTCTAACAAAAATGGTTAAGCATATGAACAGGTAAATTGGTAAGACTGTAGTGTTTCCAAAATTGGAGGACTTAAGAACAGACTTGGCAAATGTCTGGGAGGAATGAAATGGTGTAGCTGCTTATGATACGGATGACACCACCTGATTTGATTATGGAAATGGATAGCTTAGACATCCTGGTATCACCTATAACCTTATGGCTTAACAATGGAATTGGTTCTACTTACCTTTTAGATTAAATGTTCTCTGATTCTTCCTAGAATCATACTGATTCTTCCTAGAGCAACTATTGAGCTTCAGATAAAGCTCTTAACTGTGCATGTGCAAAACAGAAGTGAAGCATTCTATGTGATATGATAGGGTGCACTCAGTTGTATGTTGTCAGCATCTGTGTGTTTATTGGTATGAAGAATATTTCATACAGATGGGAGGAAAGAGCCTCAAGTTGTGCCGGGGTGGTTTAAATCAGATATTAGGAAAAATTTCTTCACTGGAAGGGTTGTGGACCAGGCTGCCCAGGGAAGTGGTGGAGTTGCCATCCCTGGAGATATTTAAAAGACGTGTAGATGTGGTGCTTAGAGATATGATTTAGTGGTGGACTTAGCAGTGCTGGGTTTGTGGTTGGACCCCTAAGATCATAGGATCTTAAAGGTCCTTTCCAACCTAAATGATTCTATGATTCTGTGTTGTCTTAGGCAAGTGTTGCTAGCTGCTTTAGACAAGAATGCCCTGCCCGCAGCTGTCCTGAGCCTGCTGGCTGAGAAGAGCAGCATTTGAGGAAAAGGAGTTATGGGTAGTTATATACATATATATATATATATACAGCTATTCCCTGTATAGCTGGAATAGAAGTTACTGAGCTTCCAAGCAGAAATATACAGAAGGATCTCTGCAGGGCTTGTGTCCTTTAAATTTCTACTGTGCTTTAATTTTATCATTTGCACATGTAGAAGGAGAGGCTATGACTGCAAATGGGAAAATAGAGAATGGGGTGAATGAGTAAAGAGTAGTGAATTCATTGAAGGGGACAAATGAAAGTATATATAGCTGGAATATTTTTTCAATAAAATAAAACTTTGCTGTTTTATCAGATTTGAGGTACTTAGACATTCACTGGTGTCCAGAGAAGTTGAAATCTAAAATCATTCATAAGATTCAGGGAAAAGAGAAGAATGGCAGTGGATATGCAGGTTGTAGTTAACAGTTCATATGCTTGCACTGTAAACCAGAGGCCTCACTAGTCTGTGAGGCATAGGGTTAGTTTCTTGCTTTGCATGATTCAGAGTGAGCAAAGCCAGAATAGCTAGTTGACATCTCAAAAATTGCTGCAAAACAGAATCACAATTTTTTATAATTATATGGAAGAATAAGCTGTAAATAAGAGTTTCGCCATTGATTTTATTTCACAGACATTTCCCAGATCTGACTTGTTTGAGAAATGTACATATTGATATAATCTGTTTTGAGGAAGAATCTGGAAAGAGTAAGAGCAATAGGCTGTGCACATTGCTTTCAGTTTCTTTATAGATTCTTCTTAATATGCAGTGTGGATGTTGTTTTTCTCACTTTTGGTTGAATGTGCAAATTTGGCCATGCAGAATTACAAACTTGATCTTTGAAAGTTTGTCCTATTATTTTAACACTGAAAAAGAATTTATCTTAGAATCGTTTTTAAATACTCCCTTGTAAATCATGTTTTTAAATTTGCTATTTCTATAGCAACACAAGGCAGAAGTTAAACAGCTGACAGAAGCCTTGAGAGAAATAACTAAAGAAAATAGGAGGCTGAAGTCATCATTTCACACCTTGAAGGAAATGAATGACTCTTTAAAAAACCAGGTAAAATTAGTTATTTCCTGTTATCACTAATTTTATAAGTTACAGTCAACAATTTTAAATATTTGAACAGCTTAAGTTTGCAAAACTGGTGATTTTTTGTTTCTGCAAGACATGAATTGATGAATGACTGAAAGTACTTTCCACAGCTTCTTCCAATACTTGAAATTTAGCCTCTCTGATCTTATACAGTGTGAAAAGAAAGCTGGACTTACTCCTCTGATCCACTAGCAACATCTAATTGTTAGGAAGGACAGATCCATGTCCTCTGAAGCAAACTGAGAGTGGATGGAGAGAAAGTATTATATAACATAATAGAATCCACATTGTGCTGAATTGCTGTACTGATTCTATTAAATAAAAACCAGAATATGTACTTCTAGCTTTTTTTTGCTCAGTTATTTTTACAAATGTTTATTAAGGTAGTATTTTTGCAGTTCTTAAACTGAGACAGTGGTTCATAGTAAAACCAAGAATAAGAATTTTGTGACTATTAAGTTAGCAATTTGTGTGTCAGCATTTTAGGTCTAAACTATTTGACTGTTTTTTATTGACTTAATTACAGTTCTGATATTCTGAGTAGAGTAAAAGTCTACAGCAGAGACTTATTCTTTCTCTTAGGGATTGTCAGACCTAACTCTTGGAATGTTGACGGCTCTGATACAACTCATCTGTCTCTTTATTTCCCCTCACTAAAATCTTTGCATTTCTGAGCAAACTGAGGGCTTCCGTGATAATCACGCTGTTCATTGGTGTATGCATAGACCACGTTTCTTATATTTAAATGGAGGGTACAGTTTCCCTCATCTTCTCTCACAGAGCAAACTTTTTGTAGCGTGGTCAGTAACTATTTCATTCTGCAGAGGATAAAACGTTCACTGTCCCCATTAACAAGACTCGGACCATTCTTGAAATATGTACTCCATTTTTATGTCACTTCTCCTGTGAAAGTTTTTCTATGATTACTGTGAAAAGTAATCAAATGTGTAGTGCCTGTATATCTAGAGTGGCATTGTAATCCTTATTCCTCCCCTGCAAACTGGAAGGTTGGGCTACAGGTCAGCGAAGAGTTACTGCTGTCCTGTTTGTCCTGAAGAGATTGCCCAGAGAGGTGGAAGTGTCTCCCGCATTGGAGGTATTCAGAAGCTGTCTGGATGTAGTCCTGGGCAGCCAGCTCTCAGTGGCCCTGCTTGACCCTGGGGGTTTGGACCGGGTGACCTCCAGAGGTGCCTGCCAACCTAAACCAGTCTGTGATTCAGTGATTTGTTGAGGAGGTGGATGATGGTTTTGTTTCTATCATTTTACATGCTCACAAGAAAAAAACTTGAACGTAAACAACTTAGCTGCTCAGCAACAACATCAAATAGTTTAAGTGTGGTAATTAAGTCGAGTGAGTTTTGAATTTACAGATACTTTAATTTCTGATTCTTTCAGTTAAATGATGTAACTGAGCTGAACAAGAAGTTGGAAGGTCAAGCAAGAAAAGTACAAGCTCGTTTAGAGAATCTACAAGTAAGGTTTGTTCTTGCATGTACCTGCTTCCTTTATAGGTAACAAGTGAGATATAAGTCATTGTTACATTTTGTTGTAGAGGAAGCATGAATTTTTAATGGTGCAGAAGTCTAAGGATATACGTCAAGTGGTGCAAGAAAGGAAACCTGTCAAGCAGGCAAAAGCGATGGTAACATCAAAAATTGCTAAGGTAAGAACTGGGCAAAATAAAAGATTTGTTTGAAAGACATTAGGCAGTGGAGCATTCTGTGTGTATCTGCTAGGAATTAGAAAATATAATTTCCAATTTTATGAGTGAATTAGTTACAGTAAGAAAAGATACAGATTATATTTGGGGGAAACAGACAGTTAAATAATTAAGCTTGTTGCTAAAAATAAGAGGATTTTACATTGTGTATGTATATGTTATATGTATATATTTTTATTTATATGGTATGTTTTCCTCTTCCTGTCATGTCATCTTTCATCTGTCAATTAAAATTCTAACCTGCCTACACTGTATGTGGTTTCTTTTGCTGTGTCAGAGCAAATCTTAAACTCGTTCTGGTTACTGCTACAGTACAGCACCGTTCTTATGAATAACACCAGCTAGAAAGTAGTCAGTCAGGAGTAGCAGATAAATAACTTTAATTTTCAAAGCCAAAAGTGATTGTACTACTGTTATTTTTTTGAGAAGTAGTCTTTAATTAGGAAAAGATAATAAATACAATATTCATACACAGTTTCAAAATGATCACCTTGTGTTCCTTAAAATATCTTCTTATGTCTCCTAATGAAACGCTTTCTGTCTCCATGTTGTTCCATTTAGTTAATAGCCAGTTCTCTGGTAGTTCTCTACCAACATCTCCCAACTGATAATGATTTTCTCCATCTAGAGGCTAAACTGTGAAATGAGAAAGAGATATTCACAGCATCCTACTTACTCTGCATGAAATGCTTTAGAACTGTACTGTCTATATATAGTCAACATATTTCTCTGTTTACATAGGTTTTAGTGTACTTTGGTTGCAAGTGAAATATAAACGGTTTGGTAGTTACAGTTCTGAGCAAAGAGGAAAACAGTTGTCTGAAGATAGATAGAAGAAAACTTTTGAAGTCCCTAGAGAACTGTTCATGCAGCCTGTCTTCAGGTATCTCTGGATATTTTCAATAGAGTATTTCATTGCAGTGTAGTACAGGGACAGAGTGACAATTTTTTGAAGGCTTTGTTCTTTTTCTAACAACACTGGTTACCCAGTTAAATTTTAACTGGATTTTGTGAAATAAAGCAAAGGTCTAGGGTGTTGAAATAAGAATTTTGACATTCAAAGGACATTAAACATTTCCTTCTTCTGTAATTTATTTGGCCAGAAGTATAAAAAGTGAGTGACTCGGTATGTGAAATTTTTTTTCCAGGCCTTTTATAACTATTTGTCTATCTACAAAATAAATTATGTGGGTATTTTTTCATACTCAGAAACCATCACAAATAGTACTTGTTCTGCAGTGGGCAAGGGAGTGAGGTGTGGGTGAGAGAGAGAAATGATGCAGGGTTCTTTCTGATTCTCTGTAAGAAAGGCCTGACAACAGTTGGCTTAATAAAACAGCTCTTTTAATTAGACAGAAGAGAAATATAGATAGTGAGTAAATCTTACGTCCCTTCAGGTGCTGGGAACCTTGCACACATGCAGCATCTGTGTTTTTTTTCCCAGGGCAGGCTGAACAGGTCCTGTCCATGGAGAGAAGCTCCTCCCATTTGGCTGTTGAAACTGTTATTTCATTTTCTTGCAAGAAAACAGTACTGTTCCTGAAGGACATTCACAGGAGAACTTACTGCTGCCTTTTTGTACAAAGGCAAGGCCAGCCGGGAGGCATGATCACTGGTACTAAGTGGGAGCTGCCTGCAGGCTCCTGTTACTGTTGGCAGAGTTTATCCTGTGGCCAAACACAGCATAAACTACACAGCACTCAGCTTAACAGTAATGTAGATCTCTGACTCCTTGAGGTACGGTGGTCTCCTGGTCATGATCGACACCTTCCACTGCTTGATCCACGTACGGTTTACCTTTCCCAGAGATAAGTTACAGGTTATATTAATAACATACGGGCTTCTCAAACCCTAGGTACAATGCCCAACAGAGAACATGTAGCTTGATCAAGATAACTGTTTCCTTGATACATTTTCCACGGTAACAGTACAGTACAGTACATTACATACATACAGTACAGTAACATACCTCCCAGGTTTTATCAGGCATATGCTCATCATCCTTAAAATTATGCATAATATTTCAGAACTAATTTGCTCTCGTATATTTCAGCCTGTTACTGTTTTGACTTAGAAAAATCATTAACTTGAAAGGTGAAATATCTGATGTTGTGGATGTATTACAGCTACCGTTGAATTCACAAGTTTATGAGCTCTTAGCTTTTCTTATGGATTGGATCTCAGACGAGCACCTTAGCAAAATAAAAATACAAGAAGAAAGAGAGGATAGTCATAAACTTCTGGTTACCCAGACCTCCAAAAAAGTCTGCATCCAGGAAAGCTGTATGAAGGTAAAGGGGGTTGGATTGTTTGCTTCTGTGAATATGTTTTGAGATTTTATAGGAGTTCTTATTTGATTTTGAGAATATAACAGGTCAGCCTGTTTTATACATGCTTTGGATACAGTAATTAGAACAAAATCACAGTAAGTCAGTTTTACTGCAGCATGAGATTTAAGGCGACAGTTTGTCATTTGTAAAGCATACAGATAAATTTTAAGGAAAAGTGTTCAGTTTCAACTTGAAAGTTTCAGCATTTTATTTCAAGTCACTTCTGTCAGTTGGTAATTTATATTTTATGTGTAATACTGTACATAATTCCTTTTTTCTAAGGAGATGAACATGTCTAATTGAAAATATTTTGATGCCTATATTAGGTAGAAAAGTTTCTATTTATGAGATAAAAGGTGATACTATTCTATATTTCTAACACTTGTTTTCCTTCTGGGGATATCAAGATTTGAAACTCAGTAAGGTGTTCAGAAAATCTTCTTTTAATGTTATTCTTCACTATATTAAAGAATTGTAGCCATTGAGACTGGATTTACTGATATTGAGCTCGTGTGATGTATCTCCACTTTTGCATGTAAATCTCTGTGAAATCTAAAATCTGTCTATGTGCATAATTCTGTTACCTGTACTGGATCTGCCCAGTGAGTATTTGCATATGTAATCTGTTAAACTCCAAGCAAAAGTTAGGAGTTTTGTTTGTTTTTCCCTTATAGTTAGCTTATACAGTACTTCCATATATTGCATGTAATTTTAATTTTGTATGTTTTACAGCTTTTGCCTATAGCTACTGAGCAACTCCAGTGGATGCCATTTGTGAATCCTAAATTACACATACCTGTGATTAGATTCATTTACTGGTCTATAAGACAGCTAGACACTGGTATTCAGGTAAAACAAGTAGTTCTCTTGCAGTATATTTTTTTAAAAACTAAATTCACAGAAGTTATTAAGGGATTTTGTCTTTTAAATACACATAAAAAGTGGATATTTTCAGGCAGTATGTATAAAAGAAACTGCTGTCTTTGCAAAGCATAAATTCATAGTGTTTACCACAGATATATGGCAAATGAAAAAAAATCTTTTTCAAGTTAATTTTAAATTTTGCATTGTGTATATAGTTTTCCTAAGTATATGATTTCTGCTGTGTCTAAGCATCTCAGAAATTCTGTTTTTATATATGTATTTACAAAACTTTTGCACTAGAAAAGGCAGTATTTTTAGGTTCATTTTATGCATGTGATTTGTTGAGATTGATGGAAGTGCGTGGCAAAGCAGCAAATGAATTTTGATTTTTCTGTTTTCTGCTTAGTGTCTAACCACAAGGCATCCCTTACTCTGACTAGACTGCTATAAGAAAATATTTAGTAGTATAATCAAGAAAAAGACAGTAGCTGTACTGTAAAGACTCAATATATAGTCTATAGTGCTGTCAATAATGCTTTTGCTAAAGCAAAAGGTAGGAAACTTTGTAAATGTCTTGATTTTAAGTACAATAGAATAGTAATCTGTTGGGTTTAGTGCTAATGAGAAACTGTATTTTAAGTGAGCATATTACAAAGTCTGATTCTGAAGTAGTGTTTCTGTATAGCTTATGATGACAACTCTAATAGATCTTACCTGTACAGTGTTCTTAAGGTTCATATTTAGACTTTGATCCTGTAAATGGTTTTACAGGATCTAACTTAAGGCAGCCTTACAAAACAGAGTTGGCTGAAGCTGAGCTTGTTCTGGAACCAGAGGCAACTTAATGTCAGTTATGAAGGGACCTGGCAACTAGTCTCTTTGTGAAGTATGTGTTGATAAGGCACTGTGATGTTTTTCAGCTGCTTTTGGAACACAAAGTAGTATCTCCTATACAGATTGCATTCCAATACATGGTCAAACCATTTTCTGTTTAATTGTTAGAGGAACATAAGTATCTCTGTATAATACACAGGATTTTGATGTTGTTTAATGTTTACACTAACTGTGCGCATTGTTTGAAAAGCATGCAACAATGAAATCAACAATGAGGAGACTTGGTGAAGATATTTTCAAAGGCATAGTAAGTAAGGGAAACCCACATAGTTCTTCTGAACAGTCTACAGAGAATAAATCAAAATCGGCAGCTTTCTTTAAGAGTTCCTGTATGCCTCTGAGATTTTTGTCAACTTTAATTGTGCTTAAAACAGTGACACAAGGTAAGTTCTGATTTGGTTTTATGTTTTATTTATATATTTCAGTCATGTGCCTGGACAAAAAATGTTTTGGTGATACTGTGGAGTCTATTCTTCTTTATTAGTGAAAAGTGGTTTTACTTGAGTCTTACTACCTTGTGAAGCAAAATATACTGGAAACAAGTATGAAACTTGCTATTACTCATTTCATGTTGGAATTTATGTGTTCCTTTTAATATGATGACTTCTGGTCAGACACATCAGAATTTCTAAAGTGGAGAATAGATTCTGATAATTCTGTCAAACTCACTACAGCAGTGACTGGATTGCAGAGATCTTTACTGCATAGAATGGCAGAGCTAATTGCTTTTTTCTAAACTGAAATAAGTAGCAGGTTTTGCACAGTTCTAGAATTTCACTGTCCTGTTTAACCTAGTAGGTTTACCTATCCCCTGAAAGGCTAATCAGCTGCAGTGTCAAGTGTTTCTTTTCTGATGTAGTTACAGCTTTTCTGCATTTATCTTTATGGATATGGCTGCTGTTCATGGGTATTCTTGCTGTATCTGTAGTCGCAGAAGGAAAGCCACTTAAGTAGTGGATTATAACTTAAAATGAATTGTGATACAATAGATGTCCTGAAATTGCTTTGTCCCTTGATCTAAGTTTAGTGTACTGTTCATACTCCAACCCTTACCTATCTGCTGCTCCCCTACCAAGTCTGGCACTGCAAATGGCTATCAATAAAATATTGTCAACACTGAAAAATGCTACTCCATGAAATTGTCTGTTCAGATGTCACTGTTACTCATTTACAAAGGCACCATGTTCTGTTCATATAAAAATGTTTTAGACTTCAAAGCCACCTCTCTAGCATGAAAAGTGCTATTTTATCCAAAATCCCTATGTTGGTGTAGTATAGTATTGTACTTTGTAAACTAGGCAAAAGTGAACGAGGTCATATCAGGAGATAACACAGCTCTGACCATAGTGACTTCTGCTTCAGATCATGACTTGTACAATTTTTGAGATGCTGTGGCATATCTTTTCAGTGGGGCCTTCTTTGAAAACAGATATGATCTGAAAAGAATAAAACATTTTATTTAAATAGATGACAAAAATAGATTGTTTCTTGTGAGCTTGTGTTCAGCACACTGAGAAGAGGCACAAACTCAGATTTTAATGTTTTCCTTCCTTATCCTTTTGATATAGATAGATGTACACTTTTCTATCAGAAGCTGGAAAAGAAAAAACTTTGATTTATAGAGATATTTTTAAATTAAATTATAGATTAACTTTGGTCATTTAAACAAATTCTTACCTATTTTTAATTTGTATATGATCTTTTTGAAAACTTCAACAGTAGTATGTGATTTGAATTATGCTCGAAGGTTCTCCATTCATAAATACGCAATTTGATGAGTAATCCAGAAGAATGTCTTATTTTGACTTCTATTATTAGCTTTCTCTTTTGACTTAATTGTTTTAATTCAATAATGGCTTCAATAATTGCTGTAAAGCAGTTTTGATCACCTATGCAAAGAGAGTCCATCAGCACAAAAGCAGCAGAGTTGATAGGTCCCCACTGAATCCTAAATGCAACATAATTGCCACGTATTACCAAGTTGAGCTTCTGACTATATAAAGAATTGATTTGGGGGGGAGTGTATTATTTCTTTGGCAAAAAAAAAAAAATCCAAACAATTTAAATGTCCTCTTAAACAATATTGTCCAGGCAGCCTTTTGTGCCTCTTAGGGGATTATTGTATCTGAAACAGCTACATCATTTTCAGCTTATGCTTCTGCCTTTTGTTAACTAAAAAGAGTCAGGGGGGTTATGTAGGGGGGCATCACAGGGCAACTCTACTTTCACTGTGAGTTTTTTTCTATTTCCACTTTATTCACAGGATCCTTCCACCTTTCACACTAGCAGATATGTATAATAGTAGTGTAAAGTAGGATTCCCTACTTAAAACCTATATAATTTTGTATTGACAAAGAAATAGAGAATGTTGGGTCTTCTGTGCATCATGGGAGAGGGTAAAGGTTTCAAAGTAGACACTATGAGTTAACAAGAATCAGATTGTGTCTGGACAGCGTGAGGAAAGACTGGAAAAATCTATCTCAAAGAACAGAGTTACTGTTCTCTCAGCTGATTTGTTAACTGCTGCCTTCAGTTACAGAGCCTTTTCTCTCTTCAAGGGTCATGGGGAACAAGAGGTGTTGCAGGTCCTTTTTATGGAAGTCAGGCAGAACACGCTAATTATATACCATTAAAAGCAGGTGTAAGGTCATTACTGCCTACCTGCAGCGACTTAGGAGTACTGTGGTGCTGCGTAACTGGAATAATAAGCTTTGGAAGGATAGCATAGGAATGTATCTATAACCCTTTTCCAACTCTTTGTGATACTACCTACTTATTTTTCCCTCTTTACAGACATATTAAAAGCACAGATAATTTTGATAGCAAATATTTGTTCAGTGGAGTTATGACTGAGCAGTCTAACCTAACTTCAGAGGTGGTCCTGCTTTAGGCAGGGTGGTTGGTCTAGATTCCAACCTGAATTATTCCATGATTCTATTTTTGCTGTCTTTTGTTCTCCATACAGTTTTTATTTTAAAATGTCTTTACTAGTAACACATCCCCTCTGCTAGTAACACAAAGAGATGGAGATGGGTTACAGAGATGTTAATTTTAAAGGTGATCCTGAAAAAACATGCCAGAATGTCAGAATCAGATGCCTACTTTGGCATATGATTTTTTTTCAGTCTCTTGCATGACATACGTTAAGGATTTTGGGCCATTTCTTAGCAGAGATCCACATCACAAAATTGCTGCAGTCTCTGGCACCCTGCTTGACACTAAATAAGGATGCC
This sequence comes from Microhierax caerulescens, assembly GCA_035590215.1. Classification (NCBI taxonomy): domain Eukaryota; kingdom Metazoa; phylum Chordata; class Aves; order Falconiformes; family Falconidae; genus Microhierax; species Microhierax caerulescens. The sequence continues at coordinate 65,269,506 of JAVJGJ010000014.1, read as the reverse complement.
AAAGATTTTAAATCTATAGATAATGAACAATGTTCTTGCTCATGAGAGTCATCCTTCTGGATTAGTTCGTTAAACAGATTAATGTGTCTTTATGCTTGGCTGACCTTTGCAGTATTTATATTGTGGATATTTACAGTATTTAAACTGTAAATTTTAAAATTTACAGGATTTAAACATGGTGAAAGACCACCCTGACATCATTAATGAACAAACACAGTATTTCAACTGTTGGAAGAAACTATTTCAGTCAAGATATTTTGGTGAAACATGATAATTACTCAAAAATTGAGACTCACATTTCTAGAAATGTTTAATAAAAACAGTGCAGGAAGAATTGAAATACAAAAAATAGTTATTGGAGAGTTAGTTAGTTATTACCCTAAGCAGATGAACACTCTTGATTAGAATGAATCAGTTTAGCTTCTCACGGTTGCTTTTTACTGCTGGCTTCTATAACATGGAAAATATGATCTGTCATTAAGCATATGTCGAATACCACTGTGTATGAATTTTGATCGCTTTGACCACATGACACTAATGATCTAGTGATCAAGTAGTACATTTGGTTTGAACATGGATCTCACTTCCTGCAAAACTTCCAGAAGATGTCACCATAGTTAAACTTTTGCTATGGGATAGATTGTTTCCTTGCACTTAATTTTCTGCACTCCAGTTATCAATGCTATTGCAAGATACTGAGAAAGATTTGACATCAGGAAATTAAGACAATTAGATCGGTTCACTTCATCTATGTTTTTCATATAATTTAGTACATTCCACAATGGATAAGCATGTAAACTGTATGCACTGAAACTTAAACTACAGCTTTTTATTGAAAAAAATGGAAGTAGTTGCTTTCATGAAAGTAATTGCTCTTATTCAGACAAATCAGGCCTTGACTTCTTTAACAGAGGTTTCCCAGATACTGAAACCAACATTTGTCTCAAACTATTCAAACTTGTAATTTCTTTCCTCTTAAGCAAAATATTAGAAGGACTTTATATTTGTAAGTATATTTTTCTTCAACGTACGAATCTCTTTCTCCACTCACAACAAGTTAAGGAGTATAAACAGGCAGAGGATGTCTTTAAATAAAAACAAAATTTACTATTTTCAGCCATTTAGCTTTTTAAGTATATATATGCAACAGTAAGTCTCAGGATAATTGTTCATATATTCCTTAATTGAACTATGATTATAGAAGTTCTATTACCTGTGCTCTGATATCTTTCAGTGGATTACCTGGCTCAGGCGTTTGATTCCCTTTGCATAGACTTGAAGACAGATGAAGGGAAGGCCTTATTTTTGGAATACCAATGTGTGCCTGTCATATTAAGTCACTTGAAAGTATCCAGTAGAGGTCTGCTTTCCAGTGCTTTTGACGGATTACTTCAGATGACCATGGAATCTGGTAAATTTGGGTAATTAAAAAAAAACTATAAAATTTTGATGAAAACAGGTGAGATATGCATAAATACAGCATAAAAGTAGCGTGATTCTTCTGTGTAAATAATCTAATTTAATATTAGCGTTTGTTTGTATCATGTAAATTCATTGGAGACATAAAATGTATTTCTGAATTGTCTGTCTCTTTCAGAGTTGTACTGAATTACATATTAATGTGATTTTTTTTGTTGCTATTTTTGGTTTGACTTTTCAATTTATTCCACTGTATTCCCTTGCTGATGTTTTTCTTTGAAGTCAGGCTGTGCCAGAGTAGCCATATCGTGAAAACCTGCCAGCAGGTGGAGATAAAAAATAGGCTTTATTTAAATTATTTTTGTAGTTTGAATCAATGGCTCATCCCCAGTAATTTCCCAGTTTCTAATAATTGCAAATGGCATTTCTAGAAGAGATGGTTATGTTTTACTGAATTTTACTGTGCTGTGGCCTTATAAAAGCGTTAATAATCTCATTTGTCACAGGCTTTTCCAAGTGATACAGGCTAAAAGTCAGTTGATAACTAACTGGAATGAACATGAAGGTAGAGGCATTTCAGTACCATGTGGAATAAACCTTGTGAGGTTTTTTTAAAGATAAAAATCACTCACTGCCTTTTAGAACAGAAGAGGGGAAGGGTCTGCTGCTATTTTTGACATGTGTTGTTATTTTGTAAGTATTCTATTACCATGCATTATAGTGATAAAAATAGAAAGCGTGTTTGACGTGGGGTGGAATAGCATTGAGTTAAAAGCCATTTTGTAGCAGCATAGGTGGCAGAAATATTTAAAGTATTTTTCTTCCTTGCAGACTCTTTGTCTGACCATGTAGTTAGTGTAGTCTTACACTAAAGTATTCTCCCTACAAGTCATAACTATGGTTGTTAAAGTGATTGGGAAGGCGATAGTTGTATGTGCAAAAGTGACCTAGGCAAGGTGGATGGTGTCTGGTGTTGCTTTGGGTAATGGCAATAACGATACATCTTCTGCTACGTAGCAGTAGTCATTCCAGTACGCTAGGTGCCTGCAGTTCGAAGCATTATGGAGATGTGTTGTGAGAGACTCACATTTTGCCATGTTGCCTCTCAGAGAAGGTGTATATATGTGGTCAGGGAAGGAGGAGTAATGTTTAATTGAATTGATGTTCGATTGAGAATTTATTTCTTGGCAACTGGGTAAAAAGCCTTATGCAGAGCCTTTCTCTTGGGTGGAATAATTGCCAATACACAAGTTGTAGGCATGTTCTGCTTTTCACCAACACATAGTTAGTGTTGTGCAAGAAATTGTTTAACAATGAGAAGTAGTATTGTTGATGGGAAATCATATTTTTATTCCTTTGTAAGTTTCCTATTAAAAAGTTGTTGGACAAACTGGAGAGTGGCAACGAATATTCAGAGGGTGCTCTATTAGATTAAAACAGGAATTTATACTCAATTTTAAAGCTGTGTTGGTGTGCAACCTTAAATATGAAGTCATAGGTAGTTGGCCATATACTAAAATATGGGATCATATTACCTGTAAAGACAGCATCTGAACAGCAGGAGGCAGTCTAGGCTTTTTTTTCCTCTGAAGGAGACAATCCTAGGCATTCTTTAAACTTGCTGCAATAACTTTCTGGCTCCTATAGAAGTATTCCAATATTTCTGTTCAAAAACAATACCTTTAGAGCTGAAGTGATTAGAAATTAAGTTAAAAAAAAACCAGCTTTTTGTTTGGTTTTTTTTTATTCCCCTGGATATTCCTTTCTATAACTTAATTTTTCAAGTTTTGATATTTTTTGTGAAGTACAGATTCAGATTTTAGTCGTCCAGGCTGAAAAATGTGAATCAGATGTGAAGTAACTGCTAGGTTACACTACTCCTCCATGTTACTGGATGTACCTTTTTCTATAAGAGGCAATGAATGCTTATGGTTCTGTACAGTCCAGGCCTGGCTGAGGTCTTCCTGTAGGCTCTCCTCTGTAAGAAATTCTCTTCCTTATGTTCCGGAAATGAAACTTAGATTTCCCATCATATATTAAGGAAAATTACTTAGGCTGCATATGAAAAAAGTACCTACTAGTCTAAGATGGATATTTCTATCGATAGAAATTACTACAAGAGAATCTGAAGTAATGCTTAAGCCCATTGACTGATTTGGTTTATACATTTTCAGATTTTGTAACAGTATTATTGCTTTTAGCTTCATAGTATATCTGGTACAATGGGTCCAGGATCCAAGTTTCCATTGCAATTCATGCATGTTCATAAGAACATTGACAGTGCTGATAAGTCATTCAGTTACTGAAAACACAATGTCAAATGCAGCAGTTGAGGCATTGGTATCATCTATTTTCTGTCTATGTGCAAGACCTTAACGGCAAATTAAAATTAATAGTCTTACTGCTGTGTGTCTACTGGCACACAGCCTTTTATGCACTCCCTCTACATTTCTGTTCAGGAGCTTCACATCAAGAATCTGGGAGAGGCCTGACACCACCATTTCAGTGGGAAATGGTGGAAGACTGGACAGTAGCATTCCTCTACTTTTTTTCTCTGTCTGCTTATGACTTCATATTATATATTCGTCAGTCCTCACCAGCTCAGGGTACACATTCATACACAATATCTTCTACTGTTCTGATTGTTGCCACCTTCTGTTAGATCTTTTTTTCCACAAGGAGGAGAAGGATCATGAAGCAGAGGTGGAGGAATAATTAATTCTAGAGTGATTTAGCTGTGTGAGAAAGCTTGGAAGAGCATGGATTCAGGTCATTTCAAAACCTGAAAAAACCATGAAAAAAATGCCTGAAGTTGAGATTCTTCAGTTCCTCCTGGCAACTGTGGCCAGAAAGCCAAATAGTGTGTTAAATATTCTGTACTCTTTTTTTTTTTTTTTTTGCCTGCTAGGCTAGGACTAACATTTGCCAAGGAATTTTTTGGTAATAGAACTGCAGCATCATTTTTTGGCACTTTAGAGATGCCATGATTCTTTTTAAGGCTTTATTTTCACTAGTCAGCATCTCATGTCTACTATTTGGGAAAGATGAAAGCAACAAGGATCACTTAAAGTTTAGTTAAAAGAAAAAGGATAGTAAGCCAGGAATTGTTTGGCAAGGTCTACTTCTCTGTCATTCTCTAAATGTATGTTGATGCTCACCATTTGCTTCTGTCAAGGTAAGGCTAACTTTAATAGAACAGGTTGTCTGTTTATAAAGAGAGACTCACACAGATATGAGAAGAAGTAAAATCTGTATGGTGAGAGGAAGGTGATAGCCAGAATCTCTGTGTGTCGTGCCACCTCGTATACAGTATGCCCGCACATGGTTTTGGATCTTTGGGCACATCCATAGCCTTAAGACTGTGGCTCATGAAGGTAACTATTAGGGTTGGAGTTCAAGCCATAAAATGCACTTCATTTAAAGATCAGTACTCCTTCAGTTCAAAGGCAAATGAAACTCTGCTCGTTGAGAATCTGGAGCTCCTGTGTTTTATGTAGCTTATACATTCCAGTCTGAAGGGAACACATGTCATTTCTTTGCACTGCACAACTGGGTTGTGTGAAGTACGAAGGAAGAAGCATAGCTTATTTCACCAAGTGACCCCTACACAACTTCTAGTGGCAGACTTTCATTTAGGAAACCTCACTTGGAATCCCCAGGTCTAACGAGAGCCAGAAATGTAAGCGTTGAATATTACGGATAGTTTTGATGAATTTGTACTCTTGCATTGCCTTTCCCATCCATGCCTTCATGACAAGGTACTGTTGAAGCAACATCTGAATGTTTACTTAGATGACAGGAGAGTGGAAAATGTAACCTCAGTAATCAGGGATTAGGCATTTTGTTCCCACTCCAAAGACAAAAGGAGAGTATTGTCTTATTTTGACCCACTTTGTGTCAAGAGGTCTGTCCATTTGCATTCTTAGTGGTAAAACCATTTGTCATCATTTCCTCATTAGAGCCGCAAGATGGACTATCAGCCTTCAAGGTGCTCTTTTTGGTTCACCTCTCAGTATTACTTTACATTGCAAAAGCTTGGCACGTTTTTGGTCACTACTAGGATCAGGGTTTACTCTTTAATCCTTTTGATTTCAGGTTAGTGAGGGCTTACCGTATTCCACAAGAATGAAACCAGCCTAGTAGATATCATAAACCATCTGCAAGCTTATTTAAAACTATAAATAAAAATACACAGGAGGTCCACAGCTTCATGAAAAATTTGTCTGAATTGACAGGTATTCTGTACAAGACAGGATAACACCACTGTACTTGTCCAGCTAGACCATAGAAACACAGCAGTCTTAACACCACAGGAATTCTGTGAAGAAGTGATTAAAACTTTGGTACCCTTGGGAAGCTAATTTGTGTATGTTTCTTGAAACATAGTTGCATCACTGTGGTATACAGTGCAGTCACATTATTTCTTGGAAGGGTTCAGTTTGTGTGTATTTATCAGACTGGGATCTCAAAGTGCATACTTGTCACCAGATGTTATGTTTTAGGTGTCAGAACTTGAATAGTATTCCAGCTGCACTGTCATTTCCGAGACATCAGTGAGTGTTTGTGCCATTGTATAATTCTGAAGTATGGTGCCAGCCAAAAATAATCTCACCATTTTGTCTCAGTGTGGTGGGTTGACCTTGTCTGGTTGTCAGGTGCCCACCAAGCTGCTCTATCACTCTCCTCCGCAGCAGGACAAGGGGGTGGAAAATAAGATGGAAAAAAACCCTTGTGGGTCAAGATAAAAGCAATTTAATAAAGCAAAAGCAAAGGCCCCACTTGGAAACAAAGGAAAACAAAAGATTTATTCTCTACTTCCCATCAGCAGACAGTGTCCAGCCACTTCCAGGGAAGCCAGGGCTTCAGTATGTGTAGTGGTTGCTCTGGAAGACAAACATAAATAACTAATCCCACCATCCACACCCACCACCCAGCCTTCTCTTAGCTTTTATTGCTGATCAGGTGTCATATGGTATGGAATATCCCTTTGGTCAGTCTGTGTCAGCTGTCCTGTCTGTGTCCCCTCCCAGGATCTTGCCCACCCCCAGCCTCCTGGCAAGGGGGCAATGTTGGAGACAGCCCCGACGCTGTGCGAAGC
>JAVJGJ010000014.1:65248044-65262956 GCA_035590215.1 Microhierax caerulescens | reverse complement strand
GCACCTTTCGTGCTACCACTGCAGAGCACAGTGCTATGAGGGCTGCTGTGGGGAAAATTATCTCCATCTCAGCCAGAACCGGTACACCTAATCATTAACGTTTTTGAAACTGTAACAGTATGAGATGGATACAGAATATAGATAGATATTTATATGCACCAATTTTGTTTGCCTTACCTCTTTTAAAAAAATGTTAAAGCTTAAGGAGGAGGGTAAAATGTTACCCTGATTACTGTTCTTTTAATATACAAAAAAATTTCATAGCTGGAAAAAAGACAGATTTTTAAATGTCGGGTGAAAAAAGTTGAGGTTAGTTTCACCCGGCTTCTCAGGACATAAGAGTGAGAGGAGCTGTTAGAGGTGGTATGCAGTAATTTTGGGGAGTTTGCTTTGTATCAAGGGAACTTCAGTTTCAGCTTACCTTCATGCTGTACTAGAGCTTTAGGGGTTTTTTGACATCTTCCAGTACTTCTGTGGATTCTGTTCACTACTTCTACTGTTACTACATTTGAGGAAGGAAACTTTGCAACTGAGTCCTTGCCTTACCATTTGCTTTCTGTTAGCAAATAGTTGATTTATTTAACCTACATGAGAAACTTAATAAGTAGCTGAAATTAAGTTGCAGGTAACTGTTAGGATAAACAATATAATTTCATTTCATGTAATTTGCATGCTGCAGTGATTCTTTTCCTTTGGATGAGCTCAGTGGCCTAAGTTGAATTCTAGTTGGTTTAGTCTGCTATCTTCAGTGGAAATAATAGGTTGCTTCTACATTCCACAGTTGGGAGAGTTAACAGCTTGTTAGGAACCTGACAGTAGAAAAATCAGCTCAACAAAGATACTTAATCCCTTTTCTTTTACTACATTCTGCTGATACTTTTGTCTAAAAATGTCCATAACGGTGCATAAATTGGCACATTTCAACCTGTTCAGTCTTCTGTCTTAAATGTACTTTCCAATAGCTGATAGATGTGAACACAGCACCAAAGCAGCAGCTTAGCTATATTTTCACTGTAGCTATCTCATCAGTGCTGTTTTTGTTGCATGGTCAGATGGGATGAATTGCTAGTTCAGGTTTATACTTTTCAATCTCTTTCTTGGCTCTCCATACCCGTTACCAGCATTTGAATCCATATCCATTTTCTGGAGGATGCCCATCTTTCCTTCCCTGCAAAGATTGACTGATAAAAGCACAATCAAGGGAGCTCCTGCAGTGTTTTTCTAATGGTGGCAGTATTTTGCTCAAAACTGGGACTTCAGATGAGTGCCATAAAATACAACTTGATCCTTCTTTTGGTCTTGGAAACTGAGTGATCTATGAAGACACTTTTCTTGCTTCCCATTGAGTTAAAGGGAAGAGAGATATTCCCGCTCCTTTGACAGGGAAGAAAGATTTTGGTACCAAGGCTTTTGAAGGTTTCCTTACCTTCATTAAGGAAAGCAGGCTACCAAGCTATGATATTTGGTTTAAGCTATGAACCTGTCTGAAGACAGAAGTAAGAACAAAACCCTCTGTGATAGCGTTGTCACAGAAAATAGATACACTTTCACAGATGCAGTGTGCTGACTGCCTTTGAAATTTTGGGAGCAAAAAGTATTAACTGCTAAGTAATGATATGTTTCAGTTTTGTCAAATGATTTATAACGTATCTGTTGTTCAACAAAGCTCTTATCATTTCTCATTTAAATTACTATTACAATTAATTTTTAATAACTAAATTAATAGTTACTTTGAATCAGCCAGATTGTTATAGTGTAATATCAGTGGCTTCAGGGCCTCTTCATACCTCAAGTTCTCTCCCTAAGGATACAGATTCTTTTCTCAGCAGACCTTGCTTCTAGGACACTAGTTGCAACCCATTGTTCAAGAGAATTCCTGGATGCCAGACATGAAACATTTTCTGGAAACAATCTAGTAATAAGTAGCATGACCTCAGCAAGAAAATTTGTTCTGTGGGTGTTGAAGAACATCACATCATTAGTATTAAATCACTCTGTAATTGAACAGTTGTCATATACAATCTTGTTGAATACTTGTGGTTCCTGTCTTCTCACTTCTCATGCAGCTTACTGTGGTTTTTTTAACCTGTGAATCAGTTAAAAGAGTTCTAAAGGATGTAGTGAGTTTATAGTCACCTATCAAAAATACCGTTGTTGAACTGTAGTCAGGTTCATGCTTGATTTGAGGTCTGCTATTAGGCAGCAGCTGCCTGCCTCAGTTTGCCCTTTGCAGTTTTACACAAGGACAGCATGTGCCCTAAATTCCTCCTGCAGTAATAGCTGACTTCTATCATGTAGATGAGTAGGTTCCCCTTTCCCAACCTTACGTTCATTTAAGGAAATCAAAACTTACTTGCTCATTAGACAGTACGAAGCACCGACCATTGCTTTAAACAAGCTTGTGTTTACTTTGTCTTCAAGCTTACTTCTGTTTTACAGAGAACATTTTGCATTAGTGTCTGCTTATTCACAAATTGAGATGAGTGCGTATCGAAAAAATTCTCTAAATTACTCTCTTGTGCTTACTTTAAGTTAGGGCACATTCTGGTAGGGCCTAAGTATGATTTCTTAACCGTATTAATGTCAGTGAAGATTTTTAGTAACTGCAAAAGTGAGCTGTATTTACACATTCACTGAACCTTACAATTTTTTTTTTTTTTTGGTAAGCAAATATTATGGTCATGGATAACCGAGTCTGTGTCCAGATTTACTCATCTCATAAGGAAATTAATCAAGCCAGTGGAGATAAAAATATTTTCTCTATGGTAAAAAGTTGTGATTATTTACTTGTAAACTGAATCTTTTTATATGGACACTCCTCATCTTCCTTCATGTTGGAGTGCTTCCATAACTAATGCTAAGAACTCCACAATTCACACTGTTCAACAGGTACTTCTAAAAAGTCAGTGATCAGAATCTGTCAAGGAAACCCAAACCCAGCCCTTTATTATTTTTTTTCCGTGAGTCTTAGCATTTTGAGACTTTAAGCACTGCAAGCAGTTAAGGTATGGAGTAAAAAAATGCCTGTATGCTTAAACAGATTAAAACTTAACTGTATTTGTCCCACATACTATCTTTATTGGTAACTTTGCAAGACTGAAACTTTTCAAATGAGCTTATCTGCAGTACCGAAAGGGTAAAAATGTCAAATCTGTGAATACCATACTGAGGTAGGATTCCCCTTCACCTGTGTGAAAGGCAGATGTGAAATTATCCCAAGGAGCTGTGTTTGAAGCTCTGGAGAAAGAAATGATTTACAGCTTATGTGGGATGAACATTGAAATACAAACCATTTAAAAGGAAATCCTTCCTCTATTATCCTGTCTTACCTTTGTAATTTTTTTTACTCATTCTTCTGAAAACAGTGAATAATTATGTTGGATTAATAGATGTTTTAGTTTAATAATCTAACCACAGATAAATATCTCTTTAACTCTGCTAAATGCAGCCTATGAAGATGTTAGAGCCACCCTGTATACTTGCTGAAAGCAAGTACACCAAACACATTTTTGTTAATTAATTGCAAGCTTAGTTTGCATACTTAGATTTTGATGAAATACATGTAGGGTGAAGTAATAGTAGCCTTCTCTCTAATAAGGAAAAATGTTCTTGTCATTATTTTCTTCTTGTTCTGGTAACAGTTGTGTAATGTTTAGCCATTGTGAATTTTGGACCGCTGTCTCATCCGCTCCAAAGTAAGAAACAGAAGACTAATATAAGCTTAGGCAGAGCCAAGTAGTCACTTTATAAGCAAAGCTTCGGTGTTCATTCAGGGTAATACTGTACTTCGTAAGCAGCATACCATTCTGAAGGTAAATGTGAATGCTATTTTTTTTGTATTATTATTATTTTTTATTATTTAAAACATTTTTACATTTTTAAAAGCATTTGATGTACAAAGGAGTTGTTTATATCAGTACTTGGATATACACATCCCTTTTCAAGTAGATTTATTTTATGAAATCTGTATAAGAGTGAAGTTTATTCAAGTGGGATCCTGTTTGTTCTTATTTACTAAACTTGCACTTGCTTATAAACAGTTTAAATTTTTATAGGTTTCCGTAAATGGTTTCATTCAGAGAAATTAAAGTATGATTTAATTAAAAAAATAATTTTTCAATACACACTTTTTAATTTTTATATTTGGCTAGCAGAACTTATTAGCCAACTTTTCTCTGTAACTTTTAAGATGAATGTTGTGGGAAACAGTGTCAAAGGCTTTATTAAAGTCTACGTAGACAGCATCCACAGCCTGTCTATCATCTGCTAAGTGGGTCACCTTGTTACAGAAGGAGATCAGGTTAGTCAAGCAGGACCCATGCTGGCTGGGCCTGATCCCCAGCTGTCCTGTACATGCCATGTACACATATATGTACATATGTATATATGTATATATGTACACATAGCACACCATTCCTCAAACATTGGCATGCCAGTCCCCAGCCTGATATCTAGTGAGCCTGGTTAGTGAGATGACATCACTACCACTTTTTTGTTCTATTTTTACTTAAAAGTCTGGGAAACCTTCTTTCTTAATGAGGTCTGCCTTAACTTGACTTTTCGTGCTATGCTTTTTATTATAAAGATTGTTTCTGACCCCCAAAAGACCTTCTTTTTTGTTTTCCTTGCAGGCTTCTTTTCATTCCGTGCACCTCCTGCTAATTTTTTAACCTTTTTTATTACAATTTTTTTTGTGGGTATAACCTCCGGTTACCATTTGAGAATGACGTTGATCTCCCATATGTCCAGGCTCATGTCTGCATGAATGTTATGCACATTCTAGGAAAATGAAGAGCAATTCAGAGTATACTGAATTCAACATATATTGGGTGACCAGCTGAAATTGCCACTTGAGCTCTTTTAACTCAGGGTCACCCACGTAGGCATCTACACTTGAGGTGCCTCATTTTCGAGATTCCAGTCAGCATCTCTCCACTGTGCTTTAACCACATTAACAAACAACTGTGTATTTAACAATCCTTGCTGTTGATTACAGGAGAAAAAGTTAAATTCAGCAAATTAATCAGTTAAATTCAAATCTTATAGGTGACTGTGTTATAGACTATTGGATATTAGCAACATGTAAGTGCTATTACTGTTTCATTTTAAGAGTATCTGCTGTGGTGCATATTTAACTTCTGTGTTAGTTATTTTTTCCATGCTAGTAGACAGTGCTGCATCACTCGCATTGCTGTCATGTGTTCTCCATTCCTCCAGCAGATCCTCATGCAATTAGAAATAAGGCAAAACTATAATCGTTAATTTAGTAAAACATGAACTTAAAGTTAGCATTCCTGACAGTCTTCATTTACTGAGGTGGCGTAGCTTAAGGTATAAACCAGAATTTTCCACATAACTATAGCTGGTGAGATTTTATGCTGTGCGTGACTGATTACTTTGAGGGTAAATTTCAGATTAATTCTGTCAGCAGTGATAAATTGCTCATTGTTCATTGCAGTCTACCAATCAAGTTAAGCTAATGCAACTACAACATGCTGCGGTTTTTTAAGGATAACAGTGGAGGCTTTTACAGATTATTTTAAGTTGTGCCAAAGTCCTGTCAAGATGAATTACAATTTAGTTTTTCTGAAATAGTTAATAAAAACAAAATCTGTGCAGATCTAAACTACCAAAATATTTTAAAATGTGAAGCTTATATTCAGTTCATCAGCTAGACATGCATTTAATTGTATGCTTGTTTTGTACATTTTCTGATTACTTAAAATATATTCTGCAAAAACTTGTCTGAAGTGAATGTATAAGCAGTGTACAGAAAGTTCATTTAAATACGTGCCTTTATCAGTATACGTTCACATAATTGAACTTTGTGAACTTTTAGAAATTATTTCCACTTTGGCTTTTTTGTATTATAGTAAAAATCCTTTTGCTTAAAAGTAATGCATATTTTTTATGTTGGTTTGTAAACTTGACCATCAAAACATTTTTATAGCATATATATATGTGTGTGTGTGTATTTTTTAGGAACTGTGTGTGTACTTTTAAGGAACTTCTAAGAGCAAGGCAGCAAAGAAATGTCCAGGTCACCTGAATACGGTATTTGTTGACCCTTGCAGAAAAAGAATGTAAAGCATTTTATGGCTATTCAAGGATATTTATAGGAATAAATTATTGGACCACCTTCTTCATCCCAGCAGTCTTGTTACCATCTCTCGTGCTTCAGAGTTCAGCTGAGTGAGACATCATGTTAAATGAGAGGTTTCTAAAGCTGCTTGTTTTAACAGGCAACAGAAAGAAAAAAACCTTTCTTCTCAATTTACTTCTTGAATGCCAGTGTTGTCACACATTCATTTACACTGTTCTTACCTTTCTGATAAACATCTTTGGTAAGTAAGAGATACTGTTTCAAGATGTTGTTAAAACAGACTTCATTAGTGCTGCAGTGCAGATTGATAGGACTATTTCTGTTTCTTGGGAACAGGCAGTCATTTGTAGGAACTCTAGCTAGTTGTAGCAGAATTTCTATAAAGTTGTAGTTCTATAGAATATCTATAAAGTTGTTATAATTTGTAGTCCTAGATTTTTTTACGTTAGAGAAAGTTATCTCTTCTTGATATCTGTATAGAAATTTTTACTTCAAACACTTTTAGGTGAGAGAAATATTTTGATATTTGTGTTCTTGAAATGGTAGGACTGTGTTCATTGGGCTTTGCTTATTTGCTATTTCTGTTGGTAGCTGGGTCGCTTCTTCTCATGGATTTTAACAAGTTAGACTCACTAGGGCATGATACCATTATACTAGAAGTGAATTCTGGGTTAATTAGTTTTCCAGGTTTAAGACACTGCTGTATGTACTTAATAACTTCAAAGTTCTGTCACAGCAGTGGCTCAATAAAGAGTGCTGAATCTTAAGTTAATGTCAGTCATGTATCACTAAATTTAGCACATACTGAAATCTAAGGATTTTCTGCTTGCTCTAATTGACAGCCCTGAGGTTTTGATAGCACAGTTTCTGAAAAATAATTCCTTCTGCAGCAAAAGTAGAGAAATACTAAAAGTGGTACGCCCCAAGTAACTATAACATGCCAGGGGCAGAATGCAGTCATTACTGAGTTCTCTTGTTGGATTCCTGACAATTTTGTTCAGTTCTGTTACCTATTGAGTTGTACATCAGCATAATCTCCTGTTCCCAAGTTAAATTTTCCTTAGATTTTTTATTTTTTTTTTTTTTTGTGTGTGTGTGAAATCAGCATTCCACTGGTCCCTTGTGATATTTGATAAAGAGGCATTTTAAGATCAGTTCAAGCATATCTGGCAAATGGTTTTTTTATGTGTATCTGTTATAAAATACTTATGCACACATATAAAAAAAATGCAGTTCTTCAGCATGAACCTTATTTTTCATCTTAAGGAGGCTGTGCCCTTTTCTTTGTTCCTTGTAGGAATTCTCCTGTAACTTCCAGTCTTCAGTTAATTTGCTTTTCATGTATTGTGGTGTCTGCAGGTTTATAAAAATGCAGTTGTTGTTCATTATTCTAATATCCATGATGTTTTTCTTGTCTTAGAAGCTCTCAATGGTACTTAACACATCACTTCAGTCATGGGATTCTTAATTGAAGACCGTAAGCTAAAATAAAATGAGAAATAGTATCTTCACTGGCAGAACAGAAATATATATGTACTTGTATTTTTTCAGTATATTTTTTACTGATTACTGATTACATTTCTACTTTACTTTCATTCTGGTTTTATATTTATTACTATTTATTTATATTCGTTTTGAGACAGCAAGTTGTAACTAGAGATAGTACTAAAAGTGAGAGGACAGTATGCATAAAACCACAGATGGATTGAACATGGTAGAAAAAAATCCAGGAAACACAGAAGTAGAAGTAAACAGAAAAGTAAATTAATTTATAACCATTTATTGCCTTGATAATAAATATACATTGTTTTGTGTTGCTTTGGGTAAAGAATAGAGGACACTTCACCTGTGCAAACCAGAAAACATCTGCCTCCCTTTTCCAAATTTCACAGTACATCAGTTAGTGTCTTGCTTTTTATTGCTGCAAGATTGACTCCTTGCTACTGAAGTCTATTATCCTGCATCTGTATAGTTTCCATCCACACATTCCATTACATACTTTGTGGATTCTGCCTTTTGAATCCAGCATTTTAAGTCAGTTCTGCCAAAAGCACCTCCACTGAAAAGAGAGGAATAGCTTCTCTGATCTGTGCTAAAGGCATTTGCTGTTTCTCAGTGTCTTCATCTGACAGTGTACACCAGCAAAGGCCCGCAAATCTCATTGATTTCACTGTATAGTGTAATGCATGATAAGATGTACTCGTCATTAAGAGGGGCAGCACAGGGTCATTTATTGATGTAGCCAAATGACATGTATTTTTTTTTTTTTTAAAAGGCAGGTTTTGAAAGATTTTCTTAACAGTAAGGTCTGGGGACTGCTGGGTCCTTGCTGAATATTCAGTATAAATGCTAGGCTCTGAGATAAGGCTCTGAGTTGTTTAGGCTGTCAGGCTGACTTTAATTGCCAAGTTGATTTTTTTTTTTTTTTAAGCCCTATTCCAAACAGTTTTCTGTAGCATTTCTTCTGATTTTATATCAGTAAGCCTCCTGAAGTAAATGAAAACCTTGAATTCACTCCAAGGCTACTTGTTATATTTAGTAAATTGTATGTCCTTGGACAAGGAATGGGAAAATTTTGACCAAAAGATACATCCAGTCCTCTTTGTACTGATAAAAGCATCTTGACATCCTATTTATAAATTACAGTATTTAGCTTATGCGCAAAGAATTTTAACATCTGTGTTTGTTGGTTTATGCTGTAATTTGTATATTGCAGTTTCTTATTAAATATAACACATCTAATGTTTTTAATGTTATGTAAACATTAAAATACTGCCCTCACATCTGTATTCTTCTAATGCAAATGCCCTGTGCTATATAGAAAAGTACTCATTTTAACAAAAAAATCAGTCGTTACTTCTTCTCTTTGGTTTTGCTATAAATTAATCTATAATACCAGAACCAAGAACGAGATAACAAGGGAACAGATTTGACCGTATTCTGAAATTATAGATTTGGGGGAACAGGGCAGAGGGCAATGTTATACAATGTAACTTAAAAACTCATCCTCTGTTTTAAGACAGTTTTGTTGCTATTTGACTGTTCTTATCCAGCTCTTACTTTTACCTCTCAATTATTATTTTGCCCATCTTGAAGCAGAGTACAGTGGCAGTATTTGATAATGAAAGGCTGTCAGATACCACATGAGCTTCTACATGTGCAATCCCTGTCCACGTGATTTACAGCAGCTTAAAATATTTCCTTCTGAGTCTTTTTGCATGGCTTTATGTTCCTCTCACATGATCAAAAGGAAAGAACCATGATAAATGAGCATTGAATAAATATGTTCAAGATAATTTTTGAGTTTAAAATTCTGTTTTCTGTTTGCCTTTGTTCTCAAGGGAATAGGCCTTCTTTTGATACAAGGGTCAGTGATGTCAGAATTCCTAGGAACTTGCATTTTTTCAGTTCCTAGTTTTACCTGAGTTTTGCATCGCACTCTCAGCATAAACAATGTCATTGTTCTACTAGTTGCACAACATGTGGCATTTAAAGGCCTCTAAAGGTATCAATAGCTGTTCTACTTTTCCCTGCACTGAGCTCTGTGATACAGTGTTTTAATTATTTTCTTTTACAGGTTCCTTACAGCCTTTCCTGGAAGCCTGCAGTCATGAATCCTTCTTCCGTGCGTGCTCTGTATTGCTTCGAAATTCTAAGCTAGATATTCAGATTTTGGAAAAGCTCTGTGTTATACTGCAAAAACTCTCCAGAATAAAGTAATCCTTTATTACCATTATTTGATAGTTATTATTAGATTAGCAAACTTGAGGACCTTTATCTTTCTCCTTTTTCAAAACCTCATCTCTGTTTTGCTTTTTATTCACTGCCCTGTAGATAATGCTGGACTTTCCCTGTTAGCAGTTAAATTTAAACTGTATGTGTCACAGATTTGTAAAACAAGACTCTCAATTTGCATATAACTGTAGTTCAATTTACAGAGTACAAACTAAAACCCCCCAGCAAGCAACCTACCCTAAAGAGGAAATGCTCCTTCTGTATGCACATGACAAGAGCGCTTAGAAGAGAACCCTTCTTTTCTTTCCTCCTGACCTTCAGTTTTACTCGGTACTTGGTAGTAATCTCCTTTGGAAATTCAGCTTAATCTGAGACTTGCATTCAAGTAGCTTCAGTTTGCATTTCCTTCAAAAACAAAATTTAAAGTCTTGAGCCATTTAAGCCCTTTTGGGAATGTTAATCTTTATACGTTCCCGTTGCTTACTGGTTATTTGTTTATTGTAACAAAGGTGTTCATCATATCACTAGTAATGTGCTGCTGAACTCCAATGGTGTGTTACTTAATGGGATTGTTTCATTTATAAAAGCATATATGAGCTACTTTTTTCCATTAGACTGAAAGCTGGTGGCAAAACAGGTTTTCATTTGACTTTATTAGGAACAAAACTGAACTCTAGGGGAAAAAATAGCTTTTCATGTACAATAATCTAATACAAATCATAACTTACATTGGGAATACACTAAAAGTAAAATTTTCTCAGAAATCCTAATTATTTAAATTTTTTATATGCCTGGAATCCTATGTCACAAGAGTGAAACCCTGTTACAGCCTTTCCTTGAGCTTTGATTATGCTACATGTACATACCACTTAAGTGAAAAGGTAGGTTTTGGTGATTTTTTTTTTTTTGCCAAGTTTTTTCCCATTCATTAATAACCTTCTGCTTTAGAAACATTGTATGCAGCATAGAAGGGATGATATGAAACTCCCAATATAATATACATTTCATTTAAAAAATAATTTTCTGTAGAATCTTTAGTATTTAGATGAAACCTCTCAATTTTCAATTGATAATTATTTTATGTTATTTTTTTTACAGAAGCAATAAGAAGATGTTTGAATTGTTTGCTCTTCACCAAATGATCCAAGAACTGCATAGGACTACAAATCCCGATCATGCTTTCCTCTGTATAAACCTCAATTCAATTCTGTTGAATTTGGGATTGTTGAGGAGTAACTCTCTTACCTCCAGTCTAAGCACAAGTCACTAGCACTGTCTTTCTATCTGCCTATTGCTCTGCGTAATTTATACCACCTTCATATGTTACTTGAAATTTGGATTTTTTCTTTATACTGTTTTATATAAATAAATTAAACAGAACCTCAGTACTGCATAAGTTACTTTGTATCTTGTGGAATCTCACTGATACTTACCTCTTTCATAAAAAGGAAATTGAAAAATTGCATAACATGATAAATTACTTGTTTCAGTACTTTTTAAAGTGAAATAATGTTGCTGTTCTGAATGACTCATGCAATCTAAGGAATTGGATCCCTTGAGTAAGCAGATCAGAAATACCAGCCTTTCCTTACAGGTATGAATTTTAGCTACTTTTGACTCTTCAGAGAGTTTTACAAATTCATTTATTTTTATGGTTGATAAGTAACAGACAGGTATCTTACAAGTTATCTTTTGAGATAATTACACTTTTAATGATTAAAACCAGATTTTGCAATATAACTAGACATGTAGAATGAGAAATTTTGTTGTTTTGATTTCAGAATGTCTTAGTGTTTGATCTTTTCCTGTATTTCTGTAGCATTTATTATTTTGTCCTGCTTTGAATGAATTTCTCATGTAACTTTGAGTTGTAGCATCTCTGCAAAAGTAAATAAAAGCTTTTCTTAAAATACCTGGCAGTAGTTATCCCTAATGTAAAAATTACTGTATTTTATTTTTTCTGCTATATTTTGCCTTAATTTGCAATACCGTCCTCATAGTATCCACATTTCTGAGTGCAATGAATATTTTTTTTGTCTGCCACCGTTCAGTATTCACAAGTTCTTACACACAGGAAATAAGATACTTCTTAAAAATTCAACTTAGTCTTCCATTTCTGATTTGTACTGTAATTACTGAAACTGTAATTGTGAAATTGAAATGGCAGTCAAAATTTAAAGATCTGTTGTATGTTAGTCTTTGAATAACTCTGGCAATCAATATAAAACTTCAGAGTGGTTTACTTCTCATTTTCATACTTTTTTGTTTGTTTGTTTTCCTTTGTATTTTTTACCAGAAGTCTTTGAACTGGGTCTTTGAAGTTTAATTCTGACTGCAAATACTTTTTTAGCAATTTGGTGTACATTTCTGACACGCTTTCCTATGAAAGGCCTCTACACCAGATTTGGCAGCGTATGAAGAGAGAGCAAGCAGTGCATGCTTTTTGGGCAGGAAACCAATTTTAGGTAGTTTTTAAATAACAGTATTCATAGCTAAAATTTTTTGCTATATAATATTTTGCTGACAATATTTTGAAATAAGTATTTCTTCATCAGTAGTTATGGTTTTCCGTCAGATTCACCAGCAGTGCAAAATCTTGCATATACCTTTGGCTGGAGACAAAATCCTCTTATTTAGGACGTGTGTTCCCAGTCCTCGTGTGCTTCTCCATCTGTTTGGTCATTAAAAATACTAGAAAATTAATAACCAAAAAAAGCTATTAGAAAGTTGTTAGGTTTCCTGTATCCACAGGAATGTTGATTGTGCTCTTGGCTTTCAACCTTCATCACTGTTAATCTGCTAATCTTCCTTGTGGTACCAATTTAACACAACGTGTTCATCTAATAATGGCAACGGTAACATAATAAAAGAGGTGCATAGAGTATGGTGTAGCTTTTACTGTTGGTCCCTTGTGGTTTATATGCAGTAGCATTTACAGCCTGAAAAGATGAATCACTGTTAATTTCAAGGTTTTATCATCTAGAATGTTTCTGTTAAAATGGAAAAAAAAAAAAGTTTTTTACATCTGTTAAATATTATTGCAGTTAAATTGATTGATGAACTAAGGATGAGACTAAAGGTTTTGATTTTTAAGTAAATTTTAACAGAGTGAGTTTAACAGTAAATTTTCTTTCTGTAAAGAAAAATACAAGTTCTTGATTTCACATTTGTTTTACAGTAAGCACAAATATAAATAAATCTAATTCTACAAATAAATATGAAGTATCTTGTGAAAAATAGTTACTTCTATAAATAAAAAAAAGCTATAATAAAGTTCCAAAATGTGTATGTTGATTTTCAACTCAGGTTATAATTCTTGTGCAAAAAATGGAAGTCACAAATACGCTTTAGTAGAGTCATACGGAGACTAGACTTGCGATGGTAGAAGTGATTTTTTTTCTTTTTTTAAGCCAGTTGTTGACAGACAACTTACAGTAGTTCCTTAGGACATTGTCATAAAACTTTCAGTGAATAACTTTAAAGAATATAAACCATGCCGTGGTTTTTCCCAGATTTATTACTAATCAATCCTGTTAATGCAGAAATATTTATGAAGCCTCCAATATCTAGAAAGGTAAAGCAGTGATGATGAATTTGGAATTGGTTTTATTTGCCGTCGGGTTTTCAGTTTGCATTGGATTGCATCTTTAAGTGCGCATGGTTTTATGAGACATGCAGACTATAAATACAAGTGGAAAGATTGTCTTGCAATATGATTTCAGGATCCAAGACTTCAACGAAAGTAAAATGCTGGTCTTCCAAAACTGGAACTAAAATGATTGGAAATCAGAAACTGAAATGGAGATTTTAATCTATTCTGTTTAAAGTTGTAATTGATTATCTAATGTAACTAAGCTAATTAATAATGGTTTCTGCATTAAAAGCATAGATAACCTGGCTTGCCTTTGTCATTAACAGGCAGAAGTAGGTACTAGGTTAAATACTGTACCAAAACCAGTTATTTCTATATTTATGCTTCTAAATATCTGGGATATAAAATTTTGTACACACCTGCTTGTTGTACTTGTCTTGAACATCTATCTTGTGGGCCAGCCCACCCCAGCTGTCCACACCGGTCCACGCTGTGGCCTTGCTCAAACAGCCCCATCCTGTTACCATTCCCTGAGTGGTCTTGGTGGTCTCTGTGGGGAAGGAGAACAGAGCAAGTTGGTTGCATTCCCTGCTGTCTTGTGGGTTTGGTTTGGTTTTGGTTTGGGAAGGATGGATTTCTGTCAGGCTGGCCACGCTTTGGGCATCTCTTTATATAGTCCTGCTTTCTTAAATGGAATCTAGAATTTCCTGGGGGTTTTTTTTGTTGTTTTTGTAGCATTTGGGTACTACAATATGAGTATGAATTTCTACTACTTTATCCTTCATTCAGAAGACTGTCTACGAGAGGCATTTGAGTAAGTTAACTGTAACACCAGCTATTTCCCACGGTTCCCAATTCCCTGAGGAAACATAGTTTATGTGATCACTGTTTATCTGTATTCCTGAAAAGGGATACACTATTTTGAGTATGCCAGCCACCTCCGGCCAGATTTGGCAGCAGGCAGGAGTATCAATTTTCAACCAATTTTTTGAGAGAATTTGAGGAGAAGAGAGAGGTCTTATGAATACTTGTGCTTAAAAGAAGGACTGAGATTCACGCTTTTTGGGAGCAGCCAGCTGGTCAGTCAGAACATGTAGCTTCAAACTTCCTGCAATCTGCCATGTCTTGCTTGAATGTAGGTCCTCAGAAGTGAGCAACTACCATCACTGGCAGGAAACGAAGAAGGTTTCTGGTAGTTGCAACCTACCACTTTAAAGGAAGACAAATAATTAAGCTACAATTTTTTGTTGCTGTTTTTTGGCACAGCTGTGAGAGTCCTCATTAGGAAAGTCAACAAGAATGTTGTATCTGCTCATGTTCGTATAGTTTTCATCCCAGAAAAGGCTACCAAATTTGAAGAGAAATTATCATTATTATTATTATTATTATTATTATTATTATTATTATTATTATTATTATTATCATTATTATTGTTATTGTTATTGTTGTTGTTATTATTATTATTATTGTTATTATTATTAT
>JAVJGJ010000014.1:65216566-65247944 GCA_035590215.1 Microhierax caerulescens | reverse complement strand
TATTATTATTGTTATTATTATTATTATTATTATTATTATTATTATTATTATTATTATTATTATTATTATTATTATTAACAAACCTATCTGTTGTAGAATTGTAATCACCCTTGCTGTTTCTCAAAGGCTTCTTATCAATAAATGAGCAAGACAGTATTTCAGACCTGATCTACAAAGTCTAGATTTGGCAGATCTGTAAGAAAAGTTGTTCCCTGGATGGGGGACAGTTACATTTGCAGAAACTTGGCAGATCTAAATAAAGAAGGCTAACATTACCCAGCCTGCACAGTTGTGCTCTGTTCCTTCATATTTGGGATTTTCACCAGCTAATAAAATGCCTCTCTTAAACTGGGATTTCACAGTTAACCTCCAGTTCTCCTGAACATGACTGGCTTGCATCTTTTCTAATGTTATATAACTGAACTTAATATATTATGGGGAAAAATTTCTCGTAGCAGATAAATTAACCTGGAAGGTGAAAGTATGCTGAAGGCAACATTTTTTTGAGGAACTTTTATTCACCATCAGCATCAATGTCTAAAATACATGATTTAACTTTCCAGACCAGATTTTAAAAGGAGCTGTAAGTAGAGGTCATAATTCAGAGCTATGACACTGGATCCTTTAATTATATACTGAATTTTTCACCTAAAACTTATACGGCTTCAGGGATTTTCTATCATGGTCTGATAGAAAGCATTTTTCTTCAGGGTAACATATTTAAATGTAGCGCAGAAAGTCTGAAAATTTGATCTATAAAACAATTCAGTAATCTTCCACTTTCCAAATGGTTAGGGGAGCTGTGGTGGCAAAGCAGCGACCCTTTTTGCTTCTCTTAATGATATAGCGCTTCCATGTTTTTAAAACTCACACAAATTATTGCAAAAGTAGTAGTGCTGTGCAACGTTGTGGTCCTACCTTTGACATCCCCCTGAGAAACGCTGTGATGAACAAAGGCATCTTTATGTGTTATACTGACCCTTGTGGTGTGTGTGCTGTGTCAAAACCGCCACTATCCATTGCCAAAAATAGATGCATTTTGGGCTGACAGAAGCCTTTAATGTCATCTTCTCAGCGTGGTTAGGAACAGTCCTGTTTGTTTTGTTTTTCACGTAATTTTGAAAGCAAGTGTCTTGTATATTTATGACTACCTGATCACTACTAGAAGAGATAACTTTGAACAAAACCACTGTTTACTTGTTTGTAGCTACTTTTTTTTTTTTTGAGTGAATGGTCCTGAGTTGAAATTTAACGAGAAGTAACTCACAAGACATTCTCTAAAGTCACACCTAGAGAATTACCTGAGAAGAAGAGATCTGAGAAGCCTTATTACTTTTTTTTTTTTCTTTTTTCTTCCAAAATGAATTCTCTCAGTGCCCATTACTCAAGGATATTTAGACTTTTCCCAAGGCGTATGTCCCTGCATATAGGATATCTCCGATCACTGCAGCTTAATGGTAAGTAACTGCTCTGGTAGACGTACTCAAACTAGGGCTGCAAACTCAGTGGCCAGGATGCTGCTAACAACAGTAGCTGTGAAAGCTCAGCATAGGATAACGTTCCTGTTAATAAGTTTGCTTTAAGGTCATCTTCAGACCCATAAAACGGCATCACCAGTGCAGTTAGTTATGGAGAAAAGAAATAAAAATAATCTTTCTAGTTTACAGAAGAAAAAAAAAAAAAGAAAAGTGTGAGTTTCAAATGGGAGCG
This sequence comes from Microhierax caerulescens, assembly GCA_035590215.1. Classification (NCBI taxonomy): domain Eukaryota; kingdom Metazoa; phylum Chordata; class Aves; order Falconiformes; family Falconidae; genus Microhierax; species Microhierax caerulescens. The sequence goes on along the minus strand of JAVJGJ010000014.1, from coordinate 65,246,234 downwards.
TAATATTCTACTCACACATCAGCTTTTTGGAAAAATAGTATGCCCTCGAAGAACGTAAGAGATAAGTAGCGCTGCCAGACTGGTTTCGTCCTTCAGAAGGAATAGTATTCTAGAATGTGGATTCAAGAGCTATTTGTATAAGAAATGCAAATAAACAGAATTTCTCTCTTCCAGGGTCCTTCCCACAATGTGGCAGTTTGATGTCCTCCTGGTTTTTTCTCCTCCATGTTGAAGTGTGACTACAATTATTTTTTTTTTCACAGCAGCCTGGAACGCCAAAGCCAAATTCCAGAACTAGACGATTAACTCTGCTTCCTTCCTCTTCCAGTTGTCTTTCTGTTGATCGGTCTTCAGTGTTACTTGCTCCTGATTTTTCATTCACTTCTACATGGTGGAATAAATTGGAAAGTTATTGTGTATTCCTGAATTATCTTGTGATACTAACTTGAATCCTATTACAAACTTGTTTCTAAAGCAACCTCACCTATTAAAAAAAAATTAATTACCTTTTTTTTTTAAAAAAAAGAAGGTGATGGACAAGTGAGATGCCTGTGTGTGACCTGTATAACAGCTAATCACTGACGTCTTCTGCAGCAGAGCATGCAAAGGCTTCTTATCATTGTTCCATAGGTACTCAGGTGGTCTAGTTTCACAGAACACTGGCAAAAAGGAATCAGCATTTTTCTGTCCTTGAAGAGTGGTTGATAGTGATAAATGAATGCCTGAGGTAACAGGTGCTATGCCTTATAAATCATAGCACAATAAATAATCAAAAGAGCTTATTTGGATGTGGGGAAATAGAATATATATGCAATATTATGTGTCTAGAACTAGCTATAGACCAAGCCAGTGCATTCTTACCCTGTTTGTGTCAATATGTGTACTGGAATATGCTCTAGGAAGCCTGTCCAATGCATAACACGAGCATGAGCTCTCTTTGCTTTTCATTATCACAGAGGAGGATCGAGGTTGCTTGCAGAAGACGTGTACATACAACAGTTATTGTTTTACCTCTGGGTCATGTTTTTCACCTGCAGCAGCAAGGTTTCTTCTCTTAAACATGCCCTCCTCATAACAAAGCAGGACTTCTAAACTGTGTGAGCCTTTGACTTTGACGGGGAGAGGCTGAACTGGCATGCCTTCTCAGCTCATCCTCCGACCTATACTGTGGGCACTTATGCACATAATCTTCTTGTTCATGGATAATAGATTAATGATCCCCAATTATAGAATATGGAGGTAGTCAGCTGTTGTTGCTTTATGCTGCAAAGCTGAGACTCATCCTTTTCAGCCCTCCTTATCCCTGTTGTGTTGTTTTATTAACGTTGTCAGGAATCAAAGGCTATGTAGAGGGCAATTCCTGACTGCAGCCTGAGATCAGAGACAGTCTGTGAAGTCCAGCAAGTTTCTCTAAGGAAATACTGGGATGATACTGGTCAGTCTAGGAAGCTGGGATTAGGTGTGAATGGTCTTGCAAGGTAGTAATTATTAATCTTGCCTGGGAGGAACTTTCCACAAAGTCACCCAAAAGGCTAGTAACGGAGTTGGGACTAGTTTTATCTGTAGACTCACAGTTAGGTGCTCTCTCTAGGAGGGCCTGCTGATAGAAAACAAAAGAAAAAAGCCCTAGTGCTATTTGTACAGTGTTCATGACATGGGCTGTACAAGCCTGTGCAGTAAAACCTTGAGTTGACCAGGGCTTTGTATGAAGCTCTTAAGTCTTTTGTTTTAAGTAAGCATTTCCAAGGACTTATAGGGCCCTTTCAACTTGAAAGCTGGGGTTTATCAGAGTATAAAGAACAATTAGCTTTTAAGAGAAAAAAAAAAAAAAAGAAAAATGCACATCAAAAGGAAATGAAAGGTCTTGTAGATAATTTTCTCCCTGACCCGCTCATTTCCTTAGGGGTTGGGTCTTGATTTTAATTTGAACTCTAATAACTTTCTGTTTGCAGAAAATTCTGTTTGCCTCATCTAACTCCCCAAAACATTTATCTTTACATCACAACTGTTGGAGGCCTTGTCCTGTACCTGCCCCTGCCCTTAACACTCGTCTTCCATTCCCTGCTGTGCTACAGAGTCTCTTCTTTCCCACTTTGCCTCCAGCCTTTCCCACTCTGCCTCCTTGATCCCCCCCCTCATCCTGCTGGCATGCTCCTTCGCTCTGAAGGAAGGCACAATTTTTCCTCTGCCCAGAGGAAAAGCCTGAGACAGTTTGTGGCAATCAGGACAAGGTAAAACAGTAGCCTTTCTGCTGTGAAAAGGCAGCCTCTTAAGGAATATAATATGGTACTGCAACTGTCATTTTTTGCTTATCTGCTTTTATTGCTAGGGCACACTTAGGCTGTGTGGCAATTGCTGTGATGAATAAGACAACAAACTTCCAGGGAAGCGGGTCTGTAGTTGTGTAAAGATACTTTATGGGTTAGTTAAGTTACAATCACTGTACCTGAGCACATACACTAATGTCAGTAAACATTGTGGGGTCAGGAAGTGCTGCTGGAGCTGAGCTTGGCAAGGGATGCAAAGAATACTAAGAAGGGCTTCTACAGGTATGTCAGCAAGAAAAGGAAGGTTCAAGAAAGCGTACCCCCTTGATGGACACAACTGGCAAACTGGTAACAACAGATGAGGAGCACACTGAGGTACTCAACAACTTATTTGCCTCGGTCTTCACTGGCGGCCTCTCCTCCCGCACCTCTCGAGTGGATGGACTGCAAGACAGGGACTGGGGAGCAAGGTCCTTCCCACAGTAAGAGAAGGTCAGGTTCAGGAGCACCTGAGGAACCTGGACATACACAAGTCTATGGGACCTGACAAGGTGCATCCCAGAGTCTTGAGGGAATTGGCTGATGTAGTTGCCAGGCCATGCTCCTTGATACTTGAAAAGTCACGGCAGTCAGGTGAAGTCCCTGGTGACTGGAAAAAGGGAAACATTGCACCCTTTTTTAAAAAGGGTAGTAAGGAGGACCCTGGGAGTTTACCAACTTTTAAGCCCCACTGCTATGTCTGGAAAAATCTTGGAACAGATCATCCTAGAAGCTAGGCTAAGGCACGTGGAGGACAGGGAGGTGATTCAAGACAGCCGGCATGGCTTTACCAAGGGCAAGTCCTGCCTGACAAACCTAGTGGCCTTCTATGATGGAGTGACTGCATCAGTAGGCAAGGGAAGAGCTATGGATGTCATCTATCTGAACTTTGGCAAAGGTCTTTGATATGGTCCCCCACGACAGCCTTCTCTTTAAGTTGGAGATGTGGATTTGATGGGTGGACTCTTCGATGGGTGAGCAATTAGTCGGGTGGTTGCATCCAGAGGGTAGTGGTCAATGGCTCAGTGTCCAGATGGAGATCAGTGACAAGTGGTGTCCTTCAGGGGTCTGTACTGGGACCAGTGCTGTTTAATATCTTCATCAATGGTATAGCGGGATTGAGCACACACTCAGCAAGTTTGCAGGTGACACAAAGCTGAGTGGTGTGGGTGACATGCCTGAGGGACATGTTGCCATCCAGAGGGACCTGGACAAGTCAAGAAGTGGACATGTGTGCTCCTCATGAGGTTCAACAAGGCCAAGTGCAAGGTCCTGAACCTGTGTTGGGGCAGCCCCCAGTATCAGTACAGGCTGGGGGATGAAGGGGTTGGGAGCAGCCCTGCCACGAAGGAGTTGGGGGTACTGGTGGATGAAAAGCTGGACATGATCTGACAATGTGCGCTCACAGCCCAGAAAGCCAGCCATGTCCTGGGCTGCATCAAAAGCAGCGTGGCCAGCAGGTCGAGGGAGGTGATTCTGCCCCTCTGCTCTGCTCTGGTGAGACCCCCCCTGCAGTGCTGCATCCAGCTCTGGGGTCCTTGGCACAGGAAAGACATGGACCTGTTGGAGTGGGTCCAGAGGAGGCCACAAAGATGATCTGAGGGATGGAACACATCTCCTGTGAGGACAGACTGAGACAGATGGGGTTGTTCAGCCTTGAGGAGATTAAGGCTCTGGGGAGACCTTATAGCAGCCTTTCAGTTCTTCAAGTGGGCTTCTAAGAAAGATGAGGACAGGAGTTTTTAGTAAGACCTGTTGTGATAGGACAAGGGCTAATGGTTTTAAACTGAAAGAGGGTACATGTAGAGTAGATAGGATGAAGAAATCTTCTATGGTGAGGGTGGTGAAACACTGGCACAGGTTGCCCAAAGAGGTGGTAGATGTCCCATGCCTGGAAACATTCAAGGTCAGGCTGGACAGGGCCCTGAGCAACCTGATCTAGTTGAAGATGAACCTCTTCATTTCAGCTCATTCAGATAAGCCTGCTCATTGCAGGGGGGTGGGTGGACTAGATGACTTATAAAATCCCTTCCAACCCAAACAAATATGATTCTATGATTCTATGATTTTTTTTTCCCCCCTGTTCAGTCTGTTCTGGTTCAGCATTAGATTAAAAAACTCAGACCAAAATAATGAGTGTTTCCTAAAGAAGTGCTGTCAGGAGCTGAAAAAAAAAAATCTTTTCTAAAAGCAAAAATAAAAATTGGCTTCTCCACACCAAAAGCAGGATTGATATTTTGCTCTGAAGAAGACAGTCTGTAGTTAACCAACTGCTTGCCGGAGAGGAAAAGAGCCACTTCTAAGCAAGAGTGATCCAAACTCTTTCTTCAGAGTTTGGATCACTGAAGTGAGTTTTATTTAAGATTGTGTGTTAAGAAATGTGTTTACATTTGAGGTAAAGTCACTGTAACAGGTTAAAATCTTTAACACTGTTACATGAAAATTCAGAAACTTCTGTTTAATTTCTTGTTGGAAATCACTTATCATCATTAGGATTGCAGAGTCCCTGGAGGTATTAAAAGATGTGTAGATGTGGCATTTCGGGACATGGTTAGTGGTGGCCTTGGCAGTGTTAGGTTAACGGTTGGACTCGATCTTAGAGGTCCTTTCCAACCTAAATGATTCTATGATTCTATTCTATGATTCTGTAGCTTTAACCTTACATGAGCCAAATTTGCTGTAAATACTAAGAACACTGTTACATAATGCCAGAGAAATTAACCTTAAGTACACCTTAAGCATTCGTATGATCCAGTAATTCTCCAAAACAGAACATCAATTAACATAATTTGTAATAGGTTCAGGTTCATCTTTATTCTACACTTGCTGACTGCAGCTCTTTCAGGGATGTCACTGAGCTGAAATACAATCACACACATGAAATTCTTTGGTTACCTGGTACGACTCGACTCTTCTCACGTTTGATATCTGTACAATAAGTGCTTACATCCAAGTTTGTCATCCAAGTTCTCTTTATAGCCTAGAGACACTACAGCCTATCGTTTGAGGATGCAACCCATCTTACTTTAGATGCCTGCTTTAGCACAAGATGAACCTCACTGCCAGCACCTCTGTTTGCACAAGTACATCCCAGTGTGCTGGAAGCACTTCACGAGAATGAAAAATTGAAAAAAGAAAGAAGGAAAAATCAAACCAAAGACAACATCCTACAGAAGCTCTCAGGTGGTTTGTTTTTTATGTTTCTGGGTTTTGGGTTTTTTGTGGGTTTTTTTTGTTTGTTTTTGGTTTTGTTTTTGTTTTTGTTTTTTTTTTTTACAGTGGAAGGACGGGGGTATTTTATCCATATCCGAGTTTGTGCTTTGTCAAGTTAAACCAAAGTTTCTCCTTTGGGTGGCTGTCCGTAAGCATGTTAAAACAGAATCCTCAAGCCTTTCAGGCAGCGATGTGTTTAGATGCAGCAATGCCTGCTGGAGTGTGCTTCACACGATGTTAACAGGGAGTAAAAAGACAGTAAAGTGAAACTGAGAACATCAGTTCCTCCCAGCCAGCTGGCAAGCTCAAAGATTTGTTGCAGTTTCTGTAGCCTTTCTCTCCTTTAATCTTTGATGGAACAAGAATGTATTCATCGTGCTAAAACCGATATATGCTTCTGAATAAACAAAATCCCAAACTGATTTTAAAGTAGGACACTATTTCTTACATTTAGAAAATGTCTGATCTGTACGAAATACTCCACAAGCCTTAGCCTAGCCACCAGGGTCCGGGGGAAACGCAGCTCGGTGCTCTATTTTTTGTAGAAGCGAGCAGTTCTGCTGGTGGTCTCACCAGTGCAGCCTCAGACTGGATGAACGTAATTACCCTGTCATGCAGCGAAGGCTTCCAGTTAAGCTCTCCGATAATGTGGTGTAGTACTGCTAATTTAGGAAGGCAAAATGAAATCATGTTAATGAGAGAGCATTGCTCCTGTGAGATTACTCACCAGTCTAACAGTCTGTACCAGCTCTCAATACATAGATAATAACGTTTCTCCAAGGTTTCTCCAAGGTGTTGCTAGGAGTTTGGCATTTTTGTAGTACCTACAAGGAGAAATATCAAACCCAGACTGTATTGACAAAATGGCTTCTGTTTCAGAAGTTTCCAAAGTGTAATGCAGTGAAGCACTATCCTATGGGAACGCAAAGATTCCTTCATGTTATGCCTATGTTACCTAGACACTCCCATACCACAGGAATGCGCCTGCTAGCCCTTGGCTAACACATTTAATTGCGGATTTATAAGGCAATATATGATTTAATCAAAGAAACGGCTAATGCAACTGTGTTTGACCTCTTTCTTTAATTAGGATATTTTATGTTCATACTTTACAATATAATAAGTTATATATACAGCATTAAACAAAATTCTTAGAAAGTAAGCTTTGGCAAGATCTACAGGAAATTTTTTCATTCCTGTACATCTTTTGTGTAACAATAAAAATACTGTATACTAAATAAAATAATGTTAGATAGTCTGTGTTCACATTGGCACCATCAATTTCAAGACCCTAACTTTTCATGGCCCAATAAACATAAAAAAGAGAATTCCTGTATCTTCTTTTAAACAAATAAATGATGTGTACTATTAAATGACATGTGAAATATAGGAGGCAGTCCACTGAATAACACTGTAGTTACACCCTGGCAAAAGAAAAATAGAATCTTCATGTTTTCTTTTTTTTTTTTTCCTTTCCCTTTTTTATTCTACTAGCAATAGTACTAAAATGCAAATTAAGTCTTGAAAATCTTGTTGAAGGTTGCCGAGTTGTCAGCAGATCTAGAAATCTTACTGAAGCCTGTTGAAATCTGTATGAATTTGTCATTGATTTCAAGCCCACAGGAATTGCACCCGAAATTAAACATCAATTCACTAGTTAAATGTTCAAATAAGTGCAGCTTGCTGCTTCATTCAAAGTAAAAATTCTCAACAGATTTGGCATATCCAAATTAATGAAAAGGGTGTTATATATGAAAGAAATGGTGGAAGAAGAAAGAGAGGGTCAGGTTTTATGTTGCAGTATGTACTTCCTCTGCTGTACAAATCAAGTGCTGAAAAGGTACTAAATATAGATGTTAAAGGGTGATACCAAATGTTCTGCACAAGTACGATACTATCATAGACAAGATCTGGTTACTAAGTGATGGAATACTGGTTGTTAACTTCAGGGTAATGGTTAATATTTTTTATAGCATTTTGTTCAGTCATGCGTTTTGGAATTTAACAAATATTGCTTTGTAACTGACACGTCTCTTAATTAGTGGTTGCACTTGTTGAAATCCGTCATCACTCATTTTAGCTATAAATCAAGCAAATAGGTTTGGTAACAGCTACTGATTTGTGGTCTGAGCAAGTTTCAGAGAACTTTCAATTGTGAAAATCACAGATCAGTTAAAAGGAAAAAAATAAGTTCAATTTCTGTTGTACGCAAACTCAAAATAATGCTTTACCTTCCAGAGGAGTTCATTTTTACTTGTGAATTCTGTGCTCATGGTCAATGTCTACAAGAGTATAACATCTGAAAAATACTTTTTCCTCTGCATTTCAAGTGTCTCTAAAGAAATCTACACTTTTTGCTCTTAGTTTCAAATGTGCACCACTGTTGTCTGTAATTCCTGGTTTTGGAATATAATATGATATGTAGATACCATTACTGGAAAAACACATTTTTCATGGTACTGAACAAGCTGGTTTTGTTGCTGCTTTTTTTTTTTTTTTTTTTTTTTTTTAATGGTAAAGTGGAGAAGAATTTACTGCTCTCAACTTACAGGGAGTGACTGCCAACTTTCACTGCCCACTTGCTAACCAGCCTATCCTCAGCAAGTCAGCAGTTTGAATTTACAGTTTCTGAAATGTCAGCATGGACCAAGAAATCGTTTACGTGCATTATGTACAGCGTTTTGAAGCACTTCAATCTGTAGATTATGTTGACTCTTTTTTTCATATAGTATGGTTAGTTAATCTGAGGACTGTGTATATACACCTATGCACATACTTCTAGATTCAGAAACCCCACAGTAAGTATAGAAAAGGGAACTGGTTACGTGTTAAATGTGTTTGAGCCGATAGAAATGTGTGTGCCTAATGTGTATTGATACTGTAGCTGTGGTACTGCTTTTGCCTGTGACTATTAAACTGTTGAACGAGGCTCTAAGAGACAGGAATATTTTCAGAGAGCAATTCCATGCCTTTCTTGAAGGCCGGGCGGGAAGGGTGTCAGCAGGGTTATCTGCGCTTATACACAGACTGCAAAATGGATGTTTGTGTGTCCACTTGTTATCAGTAACTGTTTAACGTGATCGTTTTGTTTAATGACATGTTTCATACCAAGCTTCTTGCTCTTGTTTTGGTAGATGTATAACTTCACTTTTTTAAAAAGTCAAAAGAGAAGAGCTTCCCGTTGGTTACTGGGAGCAATTATGTGGAAGAAACATCAATGGTCTTTTGCCCAAAGTCTTGGACATGGTGCTTGCTGGAATCATGGTTCTTGTGGGTGATGTGGAAGCGTGGGTCCCAGGCAGGCATGTCAGGATGTCCCTGCTGGTTCAGGAGCAGGCATTGCTTGCGCCCACTCCAGAATATCCGCACACAAGGATTCAACAGCATCCAACCGCTCGATTTGCACCAGTTTGGTTAGCAGTTCTGGGATGCTGTAGCCCGCTGTGCTGATGCGATCAAATAGCTGCATGCCATCTGTCATACCACCTATCTCATCCCTCTTCAGTCCAAAGCTCTCGGCAAGATGGCGCCACGTTTTCACTATGGCTTTTTCTGTGTTGTAGGTCGAGCTGAGCATTCGGCTGGTTTTCTCCAGGCAATCAAATGGCAGCTCCGTAGGGCTCAGACCTGGCAAGGGAGATGTTTATTGTCAGATGGCTCTGTGCATGACTCTTGACTGGTCAAGACATTTATTAAAATACTACAGTGTAGAGGAATGAAGGCAGTGGGTTGATTCGCATTGATAACATGCAGCTGTGGCCTTGCCTCAGAGGCAGTGGGTTGATTGACACGGACGATGTGCAGCTGTAGCTCGTTCCTGCTAAGTGGCTAAATAGCCGGGGTGGGGGTGGGGGTGTTAGATGGAGGAGGAGCAGTGTGGTCTGACCTCTGGAGGAAGGTGATACAGCACAGACAGTAGAATCTGACCAACGGTAAAGCCTGGTTGCAGTCGAATAGATTGATTGTGCTGCAACAATAGGTGCCCCGTGTGAGCTGACTGAGTTGGACTCTGACTACAACAGTTGGTGCCCAGCGTAGCTGAGACAAGCGGGAGAACCTGCAACCCATAACAGACACCGTGAGAGGTGAGCCGTTGCAACTACTGAACACGCTGCCGTCGTTCCTCTACGCTACAGTATATACTGCTAGCAATAAGTACAGCTAAAATCTTTAAGTGATTGTCCATGATAGGTATGTCTAGCTCCAAAGTTATGGTTGTGTATTACCAAATTAATTCTTCCTAGAGACAATACGGTACAATAATTAGAGTACATCTGGGAAAAAAGTGTTAGATGGGTCGTATGAATTCCCACAGCATTGCCCCTTCCTTTAACAAATTACTAGCTGTTAGAAAAACTGCAAACATATCCTTAGTGAGCACTCCATTAATACACCTCTGCACGTCAGGCACAGTGTTTGAGCTCAAGAGACAGGTCTGACCCTTCCCTGAGTCTGCCATGAGCAGGTGTTGTGACATCTTTCATACTGGAAGTTGCCTTTGTAGGAATGTGAGGAGTGAGGTGAACCAGCAATGGTAGATGCTTGCAAGCATAAAGTCTCTGCGAGTCCTCGATTGTCATCACTATCACTGAATGTCTAGAAAGGATTTAACATTCATCCTGTGGGGAAAAAACTGTTTTTCTCCTGGGTGTTTTTTCTGTGTATTCATCATTACAGAATAGAGGAGAGAATCGGCTACAGCGGTTTCCCCTAACTAGTCTTCTGCTTCGGTAGTTTTCCTGCTTTATACTCATCAGCAGTAATTTGGTGGGAGGTGGATCTCCCTGAACCACAGAACTCCTACGCACACATGCGCGTGGTGTGTGTGTGTTTGGGGGTGGGTGGGGTGGTGGAGCAGGGCAGTAAATGCAGTCCTGTCTCCTGTTCTGCAGGGAAATTAATTCACGTCTCTTCTGCCAAAACAGTCTAGGTAGTCAAGTACTAAAGAGAGTTAAAACAAAACATAGAAACTCAATTTTTTTGTTGTGAGGGGTGGGACAGTATTTAGAGGAGCAGAGTAGGTCAAGACTTGTGTCTCTACCCTCAATTCTGACCCTTCCCCAACTCACTACTTTCTGCTGTCCAAGGGACTAAACAAATAAATCAAACAGATTTCCTCTAGATGGGGAATGCCAGAATGCTTCTCTGCAACTCGGTCTCTGTGTGTCTCCCAGCACAGCCCAGCGCTGCCCTTCCTGCTCTCCGTGGGAAGGAAGCCCGTGCACGTCCTGGAGAGAAGCCGTGGCGTGCTCCAGCCCAAGCCCAGCCTGGACAGCTCTGGGCTCAGGGCACCACGGAGCTCCCTGGTAAGTGAGCACCAATCTGCCTATAGAATGTCTTTTCTAGATTGGGACTTTCTGCTTTCTGTAGGAAGGCAGAGGCCTTTCTTATTTTATATACAATTGAATACAATTTCACGCTGTTAGTATAGGAACAAGTTTTGTACACTCACCTTCTGCAACATCGCATACGTTAGCGTACACATCGAGTATCTTTTTCCTTCGGCTTTGAATCTAAATGAGAAGAGTTTTGTTTCATTAATTTTTCAGTCATGGGAGTAAACAATTAGCAGACAGCAGTGGAAAACCTGCGGGAGACCTTCATTTCATGGTGCTAGGGGCTATCACATCGTGTCCTCAAGGGTCCCTTTTGAAGGCTCAAAGAAAAAGGACACAGCAATTATCCCATGAAGCATAAACTTCTTTCTGATTTCACTTCCCACTGCTAGAAATCTTCCTTTCCACCTTCTAGTCTTCTTTTAGATCAGTAACTTTTCTGTTCCAAGTATTTGTACATTTTATTTCTCTTTCAGACCGAAGCAAACTCCTGACAATGAGGGCAAACCCAATAACACGCAGACAGACAGTTAATGCAGGGATGTCCAGGTAAACCAGGACAGGACTGGCCGCAGGGAATTTAATTCAGACTGAAATTGCCTTCTTCCAGTAGTCTTAAGAGACTGTAGAGGAGGAGGGAATCTTCCTTTCTGTCATTTGACATAGAACTACTTAGTGCATTACTAATTAACTGTATTTTCCTTCATGATATATTGCCTGGATGAATCTGAAACATTTTGCAGATGGATAAAAAAAATAAAAAAAATCTGTGAAGCTTTGGACAGGGTGAGGTCCTGGATGCTCTAGTCATTTTTGACAAGAAAGAAACTCAGACTGAAAGCCTGACATTTTCCAAGCTGAAAATGGACATTTTGATGGAGTTCCATTTAGCAAAAATATTCTCAAGGTTTGGCTTTGGATTCAATGTGGAGTGAAAACAAATGTCAAAATGTCAAAATGAGTTCTCAGGGACTGGAATTATCATCCTTCTGCCAGCTGTCATTAGGACTAAGCTTTCTGAAGAGCTGTCTTTTTGATGGGACTCTACTATTATCTCCACAAATTTGCCACTTTCCACTGCAAACCCAGCTAGGAAAAAGCTCTGCTTTCAGTATTTTGTTTTGTGGAAAGAGTTTCCTCGGTTTATTTGGGTTTTAAAGGGCAAGGCACATCAATGACTTGGATTAATAGACTTGCAGCTGGAGATCGCAAGGTGGCTGCTCCCCCCGAAGCCTGTCTCACAGGCACAGACGCTGTGCAAATGTGCTGTATCGCAGGGCAATGCCATGCAGACACCGACTGCTGTTCACATATTCTTGGTATAATTTACATGTGCTTAATCGGTTGTGTTGCTATTGTAGGCCTGGATTAGCTGTTTTAGAAACTTAGAAAGAAAATTTTCTTTTAAAGGGATTTCTTAAAATTCCTCTTAAGCAAATTACTGGATGCTGATTATCCTTTTCGTTTTTGGGGCAAGAAGGGAAGTTAAAGACTTATGGCCATTATGAATTGTGTAGGATGCTCTTTTTACCAGAGCCAGAAGATGGGGAATTTGTAAAGCTTATGCTGAAAGCAAATAGTTAAAACCGAGCCTGCTGATCCTCCGTGTGGTAGCTCGTTGCATGATGGCTTTTGTTTTAACCAGGAGGGAGCACACTTGGTTAAGAGCAAACCTCTAACTTTCCTTACCCTTGTCCAATAACTAAATACTCTTTCCTGTACTAGAAATGTTACTTATTCCCCAGCCTGAAGCAAATTACTGTTCTTTTCTAACTTCTTACAACTGGCTTAATTGTGAAATCTTAGGTATGAAGCAGAGGGTCTTGACACTATCTGCACTTTCGTTGCAGTTTGTCGTTTGTTTTCAGCCTTGTCAGCAGGCTCCAGTCCATGAAAAGTATGTTAGAACAGAAGGTGTGGAAGAAATAGTTTGTGCTTCAGGCATGCTTACGAGCTACCCATCTAAATGACTCTGGAGAATGTATCTCTTATACGTGGTCTTTAAAAGGTAAAGCCACTCCTTACTACATGTTCTGATTTCACGCCTGCCCAGCTCGTATTGTGGAATTTCAAACGGGTGCATACAGAAGGATGATAAAGTGGGATATTTAGAGAGACCTTAAAAACCTGGTTTTTAAAATACAGGTATTGGAGGAATAAGTTATTTTCAGATGATCATAACTGTCTACAAGTACGAAAATATTTATCTTGTGTGAGACTGTGTGTGACTGGTCTCAGCTGAAAAATGAGCTATTTTAGAAAGTTTGAGCTGGACCATCCCAGCAATTTAAAACATGCAAACATGAAAAGATGCATTTTAAATCTTTTATATTCTTTAAATATCTGATGTTTGGTATTAATGATGTGATTCTGTCCTAGCCATTGCCATTTAAAAATTATTTTTGAGAACTAAAACCATCAAAGCTATCAGAGTAGACATCTTCTTTTTAAGAATAGTTTCATGTTATTATAAGCTAAAAAGTTGTGTGGATGAGGTGTGGCCTTACATATGCCTTGCAATACTCCAAGTGAGATAAAGCACCCTAAGCAGTACTTATTCAACAGGAAGAAGTGAAGGCCTTCCAGAGCAAAGCAAACAGTGGGTTTACCATGTCCTTCAGAGCACAGGAGTGACCTTCAAAGCACATGTGTGGTTTTCAAAATAATACACAAAGCCCAAGCACACCACCAGATATTATTGAAAACCTGATACCATGGAAATACCAATGCTACTGGATCAATGTACAAGATGCTGTGCTGTCGAACAAAGGCAGACATGCTGCTGTGTTACTTTTCCATCTTGGATTTTCTGTGGTCAGTGTAGCATTGTGGTTAGTTATATTAGCATTAGCTATATCGGGGGTGGTGGTGCTGGTGGGCGTTTTTTGGTTTTTTTTTTCTTTAGGCTATAAAATGTAATAGTCAAAATAGCAAAGTTATTACTCTTGTAGGAAACTTGTTTTTTCAGCCCTGAACAGTATCTATGTACATATATGTCACTATGCAAATGAGACTCTATAATAAATTTGTCTGGAGAAGCTCTTGTAAATTAGTCTGGTCTGCGCTATAATGCATTTTTGGGCTGATAGTTTGTATATTGTTTTCTTAAAAAAAAACCAAACCAAAAGCAATGCAGAAAAATGCTTTTCATTTTTAAATTTCAAAATAGCCTTACCCCAGTTGATTTATTGCTTGCAGAAGATTTATCTCTGGCCAAATGCACTAAGGATAACAAGCATCTCTCTGGAGTCCCTTGCTTGTCAACTGCAGCTTCTTCATCACTGTCCATGCTACGGCTTAAAAGTCGTTCATTCTCAGAAGATGCATCATTTTCACTGTAAAATGAGGGATACTGTTATCTTAGTGAAGCCTCTCATGGGTTGACTCCAATCATCTTTTTGCTATCCTAGAGTAATGGAATAGGAGCGTCTTAATGCCTTTCTTCTGAAATCCTTTGAATGTAACTGCATTCACCTGCTCAGGACATATGTACAAGGCCCACCGAGCTACACAGTCACACAAAGCTTGCAAGAATCCTTTTGCAGAGGGATTTTCCAGATGAGGACAGTGTTTATCCCACCCTAATCGTGTTACTCAGCCAAGTTTGGCCACCAGGCAGACACAAGGCAGCAAAACTATCACACCGTGCGACCCAGATGGTGCTACAAAGTTTCCTTAAGGCCTGGAGCAGCTGTTTTTGCTCCTGCTGCCTAAAGGTGAAGGGGAACCTTACTAAGTGTGTGTACGCAAGAACAGCGCTCAGGTCCCAGAAATGGACCTCTCAAAAGAGGAGATGGAGCTGTAAGAGCTGGTCACAGAAGGAGTGGGGAAGACACAGGTTTCTCCTCGGTAACATCTGTCATCCTCTGTTAGAAATGGGAGGGGGGAAAGTCTACTAAGGCATCTAGTCTTTTCCCTGCTGCAGCAAACTACAAGCATACCCGTCTAATCTGTTCTTCGTGCATTCCTCTGTAACCAGCATGAATGGTGACCATGGCCCTCCCTCACTTCAGTCAGGCTGGAGCCATGTTTGTCTTTTACCCACCTTTTAACAGCCTTAGCTGGAGTTGCTGTAAGTTTTTCAAACTCTTCTTTCTCAGAAAATATCACAACATTATCTGTAAATCAACAATTAAAGAAACTTAAATTGGCAATGAGTTTCCAAAGTAGTGTTTTGTCTCAAGTGCTGGTTCTGCTGGCAACAGTACCGCAAACATAAGTCACTCTGTTACCTTTTTAATTGCTGTTGGAGGATTAAGTGACATTCTCAAAGCACAAAAGCTATTATACACAATTCTTTAGTAAACTGACAGGGATTTTGTACAATTCAAAAAAGAAATTGTAATTTAGATAATTAAGAGTATTTAAGCACAGTGGTTTCTTGCACAGAAAAAGCAAAACTAAAGCAATATATACCTTGTACTTCTTTCTTCTCTTCTTGTGTGTTAGCCTGAGCTTCAACATTTTTTACTGAATGGCTCTTGCAACAGGCTGAAATATAAAAATATAATACCAATTATTCTCAGAAGCTATCTAAAAATAGCATTTGCAGCTAAAATTTAATTTGCTGAACAATTACCTTGAGCAGAAGGTTTTGTTTTTACAATGTAAAACATGATGATGAGGACAATGGCGATAGCCATTATGAAGATGGTAGACATTGCAATTATAAGAGCTGTAGCCAAGTGTCCTTGTCCTGAAAGATCTGCTGGAGTAAACAAAAAAAATATGTTCATAAGGGAGCAACTCTTAGCATCAGAGAGTAGTTAACAGATTGTGATCCACTCTACTCTTACATCTGGTGTGCTCATTTAGTTGATCTGAGTCTTGGTTACTTGTTAAACATTGAAAAACTTATTGTTACTTCTCAAAGGCAAACCAGTTAACAGTTTTTCAAAACTGTGACATTTATGCAGTACTGAGCAGTTAACAGTATTCATTAAATACATTTGATGGTGTAATCCATCAGATACAAAGAGGTAGAAAGTTGTATTATCTGCTAATAATATAGGAAACTATATGTAAACAAGAGTAGCAGCCTTCCTAACATTTACTTTCTGAAATAAATAAATAAATAAATAAATAAACAAATGGAATGAGAGCTAAAATGACTGTTGATAACTGTGGCTGCCTCAAAAGTTTTGCAGTAAAAAGGAAAATGCAATGCACATGTAGAAGAACTGATGGTTTTTTAACAAAGACTTAAAACGCAGCATGGCTAGAAGGTGAATTTAAAATAAGGTATGTGAAAAGGTATTCAGAAGCAGAATTTGGATGCAAAAGACTAGAACTGAAAAGCCACAAAAGGATGCAGAAAATGGCAGACATGTTAAAATGCATGAAACTTTAATTTTCCTGAAAACATGATCCTCATGATCATGTTTCCACACAATACCAGGAAGATCAGCATTGCCAGTACCTCATTAACTGCATCTTTCCTGTTGTGTCTTCTCATGTTCACATATTTTTTAAACCTAATTATCATGCTGGAGAACTGTTTGTGTTAGCTTAATAAAACACTGGCTATATTTGTGCATTAAATTATTTTCACCAGTCTAAGCTAAGCTTTGCTGAGGTATAGTGCCATTTCCATATGGCTACAAATAATATCAATTTATTGCTGGCATTACTGACTGCAGTTCAAGTCCATTTTAAGTCCATCTGACTAAAACAGCGGTGTTGATTAACCAAGAAATCAAAATTCATTCTGAATTATTTTCAATAGCAGTATTAGAAACCCAGAAATAGCGGCAATAAAATTCACAATAGATATTTTCAGTTTGGTTGCACTTTGCTGATGCCACTTTCAAAACAGCAGCTAAATTAAATCTGTGAAGGCATTCTTACCTTTGTGAGCATGCTGGTAAGGCGAGAAAGTGCTTGTGCCAGAGGTACTTGGGAAAATGGCTGAAATACCAGAGGTAGCCCCCGCACCTACAATATAAACAGAAATGGCATAAAATTCCACGGTTACGTTGTTCAGCCAAAGGAGTATCTTAGCCCAAGTAAACAGACTTTACTTAGCTTGATTGCATTTCCCATTCATTAGCAAAAGAACCCACAAACTCTTAGCTTTTTGAAATGTTGCTAATCCCAATACGCATTTCTGGCACGTTGAAAATTGTGTTACAGACTCCATTTTTGCATAGCATCTAGAGGGAGTGGAAGAAGTCAAAGCTCCTGAATGGTTTTGATCTTAGAAGAAACCCAAGCATCTTCAGACACAGGCAGGGCCAACAGTTATACAGTGATTCCCATATAACAGATCTTTCCTGGGTAGCAGAAAGTTTTCCAGGATCCAGCTGTTGACTCAAACTGTTTACAACTCTCACCCCACTGTTTGCAACTGCAGACCCCAAGTACCAGATGGTAGATTAATCAAATTAGTGCTTCTCACAAGCATCCTTCATTAGCAGGATCATTGTGAAACTCCGATAGTATGCAAAACCTCATCACCCCACAGGGGAACCTAGGAAAGGTGACAAATAATAGCATTGAATTCCTCTCTGTTCCTTGGAGCTTTACTATCATAACAGGGAATACTAGAATTTTCTATTGATTTTTCTTATGATTCCCCCGGTCAGTCCAAATCTATGTTCTGGGGAGGGGGGAGATCCACCAAAACAGTGAAATGAAGAACTCAGAGGAATACTTCAAGCTGGCAGAGGAGTGAGATTGCCCAATAGGAGTTTTCATGTGTAAATTCTACAGTTAAGTTTAAAAGTTAATATAAATTTTTCAGATGGTGTCATCCACCAAGTTTTCAAAGCAGTAGACCAACTCATAAATCAACATACTTTGACAATACCACATAGTATTGGGAATAAGACTTTTGGTGGGAATGCTTTCATACAGAATGCTCTTGGCATAGCATTTCAAAACAGATTAAGAACATGAGGCCTGGGAGAAAACATTCTCTTCATCCTCATATAAACTTTGGTATCATTGCTAAGCAGGGAATACAAACAGCTACTATCAACAGACACTGAAAAACACCTTCTGCTTGGAAGGGGTATGAAATCCCTCCTGCTTTGTGTTAGCTGTCTATGGAAAAAGCCCAGTGATCATTCAATTCAGCAGACCTGAAGACAAAAGACCGTCCCAGTCATCTGGTAAGGTGCGCACAGCACACGGCTCCGCAAGCTAGTTCGGCAGCTAGAGTAGCTGAGAACTAACCGTGCCCTTCTTTTCACCCAGTAAATATTCTGAGAAATTAAACCCACCAGGTAAACTTTGCAGGAAATTAAGTGCTCTGGAATGGTCTGAGAAATGTTCCATGGTTAAGAACAAAGCAATATACATGTTCTTCAAATTAAGAGAAATGTTTTCTAAAAAGAAAAAAAGAAGTATTACCTAACATAAAACATGGCTGCATGTAGTGAATGAGAAATGTACACTTAAAGTGGCCACAAAGTATGAGTTGCAGATGTCTTCAAAAGAAGTTTCCTTTAACAATGGTAAAACTTCTTTCAAACCTCATTTGTTGGAAGGAAGTGGATTTTATTTATTATAATTAGTTGTTTGGTTTTTTTTCAAACTGGAGAAGTGTTTTCATAAAGCTTTAAATACATTATTTTGTTAATTCAGATGCTTTTCATATTACATAAATGACAGGCAGATTCTCTGGTCCCTTCCCTGTGACAGACATCCTTCTAAGAAGAGTTAGTTACGAGCTCCAGGAACTGAATACAGCAGTAGGCCATCTAGGTATCAGTAGATAAAGATGTCATCTGCATGCAGTAGCGATTAAAGGCAGGTAATTTATTAAATTTTCTGCAGTTCTTCACAAAACTGAGTGAGTCATCCTTGGTCTCGACCTCTGTATTTACTCATCGTGGCTGGACATCAGAGGAAATTTAGTAAGTGGCCAGTGCTGTAGCCCCATACTTTCCTTCATGTCTGTAGCTACCAGCTTGCGCCTATTCTTGCAGTCCCCCTGGCAAATGCAATTACAGCCAATTGTAACTCTGTGCAGTCCTTGCAAGCTGCAACAAGTCAACAATAGCTCTTCTTACACTGCCTTTCAGTCAACACAGGCAACTCATGCAGCTTTGTCTGCGTGGAGTTTATCCAACAAGCTTCAGCTCGTCTCCTCCAGAAGCAAGTTTTATCAAACTCTCTCTCTTTTCCGTCATCTGAAATATGTAATCATTGAAGTATTTCTGCCTAATCAATCTTTCAATTGTTTGGTATCGTTAACTTCATGTTTTTCACCTGTCTCTAAAAGGGAGAAGAGCCTTCCATGGTGGGAAGTCATGCAGCAGCACACAGCACGGGAAGAGTAAGGAGGAAGATCATCCGTTCTTCATTCAGCATCATCATCATGCTTCACTCTGCTCTGCCCCACGTGGGGATAGGGCATGCTGCTGCAGCCGTGTGCACACGCACGTGCACACATGTGCCTCTCCTGTGCACAAGAGTGAGCTCCAGAGCCTACGTGCAGAATTTTCTTTGCATGGGAATGGGCCCACCTTGTTTGTCCTTTAGTGCCTGTCATGGCAAAATCAAGGCTGGTGCTAGAACATGGTGGCCTTTTACATATGCCTAGGTGGGAGTTAGTTGTTATGCATATTTTAAGCCTATTATCAAATTTAATAATTTGGCATATTCATTATGGGCCAAGATTTTTCTTTAGATGTGGCTTAGAAGAAGGTGCCAATTCGTGCACCTGCACTACAAGAGGAACCAAAAATGCCAGCTTCTGCAGAAGCTCATTTCATGTTGGTTTTGTGTGAGCAAAAAGAAACAGAACTCAGCTGCTGCTTTTTCCCCGTCCAGCACTACAACATGACTGCAATATCAGTTGTTCCTGTGCACATCTAGTTTTGTATCCTGATCACGTTATTAATTCTGGTTCCTATATAGGTGACACTCCCATAATCTATAAAGACTTAGATATAGCTCAGACAGAGACATCTTAAGGTGCTGCAGTGCAACATATGGAAACAACTCTATTTTAAGCACAAAAAAAGATAGATGGCTGTAACACAGCTGTGCAAGAGAATGGTTTATATTCCTAGACACCTGTAGGTAATATTGCAGGAATGTTATGAAGACATTAGGAAAAAAGTTTATCACTGAAGATTGGTCAGCTTTTACATTATAAATGTTTTTATTTAAACATTGTAATTTAGTTATTTTTTAATTTTATAGTTTCATTTTTAAAAACTTTGTTTAAAAGAACAGTTGGATCTGTATTTGCATTTGAATGCTCGGGTTTTTTGAACTCAAAAGATAGCTTTAACTTAAGTGCCCATGCAGCCAGCCTTTTGTCCTCATAGTGAACAAAGGCTGGGCAATAACATTTTTTGTTTGTTTTTTGTTTCAAAGAACCTTTCTGCTTTACGTAACAGGACTATTACAGTTGTTCATTACAACAATTACTACAAGTTGTACAGTATCTTGAGACAGACTTACAAGAAGAAGTGACAAACAAAACTACCAGATTTGCGAGAGACGGGCACAGGGAAGAAAGTTTTACCAACATGACCCCTTGCAAGTGTTTGTGAGTGAATAAAATCTGCTGCAGTTGGAGACCATATGTGCTCTTGACATATGTTGCTGTGGGTGTCAGCTTACTGGTCCATGCAAAGAACTGCTGCTCATAGCTAGCAACAGCTTTTTATAAAGTTTATTGAATACTTAATAATATGTTCTAGAAACACCCGAAGTGTGTGTACAACAATCAGAGTGATCCTGAAATAAGAAGCGGTTTTAAAATGTCTTTGTGTATATATGCATCTATTTCTTGCCACTGAGTGCAGCTTGCTTTCTCCTGATGCATCCCTCTTCTCACAGCTGCGGTCCGTTTATAAACGGCACCGCACACTCACTGCTGCCAGCCGAGCTGCTCAGGCCAGCGAGACTGTTTTACAGGAGTGAAGTTAGGTAAAACACACACGCAAATAAATAACTAGCAGCCTGGAATATGAGATGAAAAATAAATTATATTGAGTTGAAACTCAATAAAGGTAGACAGTTTATGGCTGACAAAGTAATGGAAAAGTAGGTTATAACTAAACCTAGTCATAAATAAAGACCTAGATATGTAGCAAGCAGAAGTCAGGATTTTCAAATTAATGTAAATTTATATTCAGGTACTTACAGGTTTGGTTTCAGATTTAAAGAAACAGCACTTCAAATGGAAACCCTGTGCACTTGGAAAGTCATGGAAGCTGAAGCAGCAAAGCCAAGCCACTCTGTAAGGCGTCTACATATGATTTCAGTAATTAAACATGAACCAACTCTGAAAACACTGCAAATCACTAATAACAGTCTTATTTTCAGGGGACACACAAAATCCTATAAGACAAGTTTCTCCAATGTTTCCTGCAGCCACAGGCAGATACTTCAGTTAGTGTAGGTAATTATTAAAACAGGAAGAGCATGAAATAAATTAATTCCTGAAACTGAACCTCCTAAAAACGGTGACAGCAAAGTTCCCCCAGACTTTTATTTTCAATCTGGTCATTCTCTCTGTAAGTAACCACCACTGTTCAGACACAGAAAAGAAAATATTTTATGCATTGTGCTCTCATAAATGTCTTTAACTATTTTATGTCTCTCTCCTTTTATTTTGCCGGGGCAGGGAAGTGGTGACAATTATAGGCCACGTGGCCTTAGTCTGACAATTTATTTGACAATCTGTTGAAGTTTTGGTTAGGATTCACTGGGAGCCGTAATCATTGCACAGTACTGGAAGGTCATAGGCACATGCTTCATGAACTAAGCCTATGTCCAGGGATTCAGTGTTGCCACTTCTATCTCTGTGCAGTACGAAGGAGATAACTGCCGATTAAGCCTTACTACAGTGACTTCAGAGCACTGGAAGGAAGAGAACGGAGCCGCAAGGAACCACTCTCCCATTCCCCTGCGCTTGGTGGCCGGCCTGTACAAGCGGTGGAATGCTGCAGCTCTGCAGGTTTTGCAGCTCATGAGCCTGGGTAGAGGGATGCTGCAGAAACCTGCAACATCTCCCATGGGCAGGTGGTGCTCGCTGTGGGAGCTGCAGCTCTGGCATGGGTGAAAACATCAAAGTCATTGGAGTTTTCTTTCAGGGGAACTGCACTGGGACCAGATGCCTTCGTGAGTGGTACCTGGGCCCAGCTTTCCCAGCAGCTGAAGACATCAAACCCCATATTTGCTTCTCAGATCTCTCCCCTTGAAGGTTTATGGCTGAAGCTGGCCAATTTTGTCCTAAGATTAGGTACCTTTCCTAATATAGACAAACCCTAAGGGGATAAAAATTAGGCCATACCACCAGTGCACAATAAAGCACTGCCTTCAACATTTCTCCCATTCCACATGTGAAGAGGAATGGGGTGTTCAGAGATCAAACAACACACACACACAAGTTTGTTAGCTTCAGCTAACAAGCCTATTCATTTGTAAGCATAATTTGAAACAGCAGGAAAAAGAAGTCCTGATGTTGATTGTATTACAAAAGGACAAAACTGGCAAGGAAAGAAAATTAGTGATGTTACAAAGAATGGAGAGTTAAAATAAAAATCTCTGAAAGAATTATTTTTCAGTGGTACAAGTGCTTTTGGCATTAGACTTGTTTGTGTTAAGCATTTCAATTAAGGAGGTTGAGTTCTCAGTCTTCAGTATACAGGTATGGACGTGACCCCCTGATTACAGCTCATCACACAAAGCCATCAGCCTGTTTAGTCAATTGTTCCATCTCATCTGTTTAGTTGTTTCTGAAGTTCTAACGATGCAATAATAAAAAATGGTCTTTTCTGTTTCTAGATGCCATTTTCTCTCTGGTAATTAAAAAACAACTTGACTACATATATTTTCCTTTCTTCTTTTTGTTTTTTTTCCTTTTTTTTTCTTTTTCTTTTTTTTTTTTTTTTAATTTTCCTAAGCCATCATTGGTAGGTGTTAGACTTAAAAACCTACACAGATTGATTATTGCAGATGTTTTCATATATACAACCAGCAAAAGAAAGGTGAGAGGAAATAATAATATTTTGTGCCCATGCACACTTAGGAATAGGTCCAGTAGATTAAAAAGAAAACCCTCAATCAATTGCCAAAGTTCTCTAGATCAATAATCCGTGAGTGGAAAAGGATTTGCGTATTTGATGTAGTTGTGTAAATACAATGTCAGAGTAAATGGTCTTCAAGTTTTTGTAGCAGGGTTTGATTTTGTTTTCCTCCATCAGTTTTGAACTGGAACTCCAAATATCAAAGCTTGAAGAGAAGAGTGGAGTTAATATATATAAACTGACAGAGAGTTCAGCTGCTAAAAGACAAAAATCTCCTCCAGCAGTAATTGTACTCTCTGCCAGAGAAACTCCATGAACGTCTAAATCTTCTGTCTTTTGCATATACTTTTACACTGGATAAAAGAAAGGATGCACAACAAAACGACTGTGTGTAGTCAGATGCCTCAAGTGACTCCAGTTTCAGAGGTGTCGACAGAAAATCCAGCACCATTAACTGCGGGAAGCCACATCTTAAAGTGGTTTGATGCTCATTACCTTCATTCTTTGATTTGCATAAGAAATGTGCCTCCCCTACTTTTTGCAGTGCTGTTATTTATCACAGAGGTGTCATATCGCAATTTAGTGTCAGCAGGGGCCACGGATGGCTCCTGATCTGCTTCATGCACAGCTGAAGCTCTCGCACCTTGTCTGCTTTGGCAGTGTGCTCCTCTGTGCTTAGCGGAGCAGCCCTGAGGCTCCTACATGGCGGTGTAGGAGTGAGCCATGCAAGGAGTAGGCATGCTGAGAGGCCGGAATTCTGACACAGTGCACAAGAGACAAACACGTGCAGTTGTTACAGTGATGTTTACTCTTCTCCCAGCAAGAAATAGCTTTCCTGCTACACAACACAATCCTCCAGCTCACATATGTATAGCCCCTTCCTACACGTGCCGGCTGTCCACAAGCTGCCGCTGATGCCTGGTAGTCCTCCCAGGCTGCAGAACGCTGTTCCTCCCATCCTTCAGTCCACAGACAGAGTTTCAACGCGGTAACCTGGTGATACATTTGCCTCAATTAAATCTCTGACTGCTGTGAAATCTATCCCTCTCTTCCAGCTCTTTTCCATGTGATTTTGTGCTATTTATGCCTCAAGTCCCTTGAGAGGAAAACACGGTGACACAGGCCTATCAGGGAATTTCTTTCTCACTTCCAGTCCTTTTTACACGAACACTTCCAGATGCTGGGCCAGGGGATGTTCATCTTGTTTCCTCAGCCATTTCAGGGTTTACTGACTGTGTAGGAGACGAAAGTTGCACAGCAGGCTCTTGGAGTTGAAAGCTGTTTGTTTACCCTTTGATCAAGTCCAAGTACTTTTCTGCCAGATAAAATATATCATCAGGCAAATTCTCCGCGCGGTTTCCACGCAGCGGCACATACACCACACACACACGCACACACACACCACACACACACGCACGCACACATACACCACACACACATGCACACACTCTCACACACACAATATCCCCAACTGCTCTCTCCTTCTGGCCCTTGCCAAGACGCCGGCCAGGCACTGCCCCAGCAAGGTATTGTTCCAGCCAAGGAGAGCACAACTGCCCTCCACCCCTATCTCGGACCTAATGAAGGCCTGACACGGGATTTATTTGCCCTCATTTTTCTGTCTAGGAGTGTAAAGCCAGAGCCTGTCAC
Organism: Microhierax caerulescens; assembly: GCA_035590215.1. NCBI lineage: Eukaryota > Metazoa > Chordata > Aves > Falconiformes > Falconidae > Microhierax > Microhierax caerulescens. The sequence goes on along the minus strand of JAVJGJ010000014.1, from coordinate 65,221,736 downwards.
CCCCAACTTCCAATTTGTGAGTACTTTGCCATCCTTGTGTCCTTGCAACCCACTGAGTGGTCGCTTTTCTCCAGCGGTGCGCTGTATGCAGGCGTGTTGGAAGAAAAGGAGCTCTGGGGCAGAGGCACCCCTTTGGTGTGGGTTTAGGCTCCTGAGCGCTGTTCGATGCTACTTCAAAATCTCAAGGAAGGAACAGAGATTCCTGGGGCCATTTGGAGCTCTTATTCTGGGTCCTCCACCATGACAGCCAGTCAACAAGCAGAAGCTGTTCCACGCAGAGGAACCTTTCCTACCCAAAAGCTGATGTTATCCTTCAGATGACAGAAACCACGTGCTCGCATTAAGGTTATGTGCTCACAACACAATGCTTGGCTGAGTCTGGAATCTGCGAACCTCAAAAAATGATGCAGCTGTGCAACACTGACATGTCACTTTTTCTTTGCTCTGACTGGTATGATCTGATGACAGTGAAACGTGTGATAAAGATCATTTGCCGATACCAGATTTTATGCTGCCTGCCACAACAACGGCGAGCCTTTCAAGAGGTTCCTGCAGCAAGGCTGATTTTTCCATCTGCAGAACACATTATTGCCTATGTATTAGTGAGCTGCCACTCCAAACAGAGTCTAGAGGTTTAGACTTCATAATTACCTGAGCTTTGTGATTTGAGGGATTTGGATTTTAAGAAGCTTTCCCACTTTTTGAACACTTGTAATCAAATGGTTGGTTCTGTAGACTCAATTAAAATGGTAATGTTTACTCTTTCTAGGACTAAGGGTTTCTCCTACCTTAGTACCCAGTCAATTTGTTGGTTTATGCACCTGCCTAAATTCCTCTCAAAGATAATATATTTCTATTCTTTTGTTCATCAAGTTCAAAACTGCATGTGGTTAATCAGTTGTGCAATTCACGCTTTCCTCACAGAACTAAGCACATTGTATATCGTATCTGCCAGGTATCCTAGAAAAGACAAAGATCTGGTTTTCGATCTCAGCAATAGCCTTAAGATCTGGTAGTTCCTTGCCAAATCAGTAAGCTACAACATGTCTGATACTACTAAAAACTGATTTCAGCATGTGTTTGAGACAGACCATTGGAGCTGAGGAAGGGATTAATTTCTGGCGATCGTCTAGCAGCAGGCATGGCTGTAATCCCAGCAGTGGGGCAGCCAGCCTACACACACATGCAGGAGGAGGCATGCCTGCATCCTCTTACCATATACCCTCATCTCCCACTGACACTCCCATCCTCATGTTTTCACTTCTCCCCTTTCTTCCCACATCTCAGGTTCGGGTCCTCCCTAGCACCCTTACCTCACCTCCTAATAGAGACCTTATCTCCCCAAAAGCATGCTCACCCTGCCCCTGCCCACCCCCGCTGTCTCAGACAAAGCGCACATCTCGGGACTGGGTGGGTTTCTGCAGCCAAACAGGGTGAGCAGCTGTACAACAGACCAGCCACTTTGCATGCAGACAGTTCAGGGAGATGCCTCCACCTGGGCTGCTACTGCTCTCCAGGAGCTCTGCAAGGTGGTAATTATCCCCTGGCTCATCTGAGCTCTTGCTCTTCAGGAAAGGTGGCAGCTCTTCATGACCAACCCTCCTTTGAAGTGGCTTGCAGAGAAAGCACCCATGATACAGAGTTCAGCAGCATCCGAGCTAAGCAGTTGCTGTTTATGTACACAAACAAATGCTCAGGGACTTTTGTGCTGATCTCTGCTTTCGAATCAAGAAGGCAAAAAGTTGCAATTCTTTTTTGGGATAAAGACTTTCAGAAGAACAGAACATGGACAGGGCTTTTCCTGATCTGCTCCAGATTCTCTGAGGAGGTGTCAAAGCAATTTAGTCATTCAGAGAGAACTTAATTTTTCCTTCTTTTTCTCTCTTTCTTTACCCCTTAAAGGAGGAAGCAGCTTTCTGGGGGGTTGACTCTGCATTACAGCACTGGAGCATGACTGTCCCTTCCCTCCATGGCATGAGGATGGGTCAGCCATTGCACGTACGTGGCATGCAAGTGTATAGGCACTGCTAGGATGTCACACACACGTACGTACATGTTTTTTCAATTAGCAAACTACAGCTTCTTTTGTCAGTTAAATCTACAGAATTAGCTTTCTTATCAGTGCTGACTACCACATGCCAACGTCAACCCTTGTATCACTTTGAAACCGAAGGACATGAAAAGGTGCGATGCATTTTTACTAGCATCTACTAAGTGTCCTATGTTTTCTTCATAGCTGAACTGAAACTGAATTGTAAAATACACAGATCTGTGACTCCCTGTACCTACGGGTTAAGTAACCATGGCAAGTCCTGTATGGTACATCTTAACAGATGACAACTGGAGCACAACTGAACAATAGCAGGTCCTAAAATCAAAGGTTCTGCTCCCTCCCCAAATGTTCAGCATTTGCTCCCTTTTGTTGGCAAAGCTAGTTGGAAGCAGAAATTGCTTTTCCTGGACTTATTGTTTGAACATAATTATCATCGCTGAAAGACTTCGTATTGTGCTTCCAGATGATTCCAAGTCAAGACCAGATGAAATACATAGAAATCACAGAACACTTACATTCCTTGGTGTTAGGAGGTGCCAGCAAACATGAGTAACAAACCATCCCATATATGTTGCGAGGTCTGTTTTCCAGCATGTAGTAACTGAAAGGAAGGGCAAAAATAGGCAAAACAGTGAAAAATAATATGCTACAACTGAGCATGGTTCAGCAGCAACCAATTATACTGAGATAAAATCACTTAAAAAAAACTTTTATAAGCAATTTGATGCAAAGATTATTCTTTTTAAAAAAACCTGCCTGAATAGAGACAGTGTTTCTCTTCTTCCTTTCCTCCTAGAAGACAATTAATCAACCATCAAGCCTACATGACAAGAAGTAGTACTCTTGCCTAAAACAACATTATTCTCCCCACTGAGTTCAAGCTGCAGTTTACAGCATGCCCCGAAATAAGATTTTTCAAAATAAGGGAATGCTATTTTTTGAAGCAGTAACCTTTCAGGCAAGACCACCAGTTGTATATGGTTGGCTAATTTGATTCACAAACACCACAAGAATAATCTCCTTAATATTAGAATCAAATCTGATCCAAACCAGAATAAAAAAATACAGGAAAACACTACCCTTAGAAGGAAAGTCAGATATAGGTTTTACAGCTGGTTTGGGGGGTTTCTTTTGTGGTTGTTGTTGGTGGTTTTGGGTGCATTTTTTTTTTTCTTCTTTGCTGTAGAGTTTGTAAGTTAGTCCTTGATAATGGAATTGCAGCATGAAGGAAAGGTTTTCATGCTTTGAACTTCTGGGCTGCTAATAAAGTTACTGTTGAAACAAAGTAATTGGTTATGGAAGAACTGGATCCACAGGCAGCCTAATGAGTAAATTACATCAAAATCATACACAGTTGGTGTTATGGATATGTCTTTACAAATCACTTGTAAATCACTACAAATTTTAATGAGGAAATTAATAAATTCATAGTCTGTTCTATGCAGGCAGGTACTTAACATAATAAACACTTTATGCAATGGGGAATCTGTTTTCTTCTCTTATGTACCTGTCAATGCATGTGCAGTATTTTTTTTTTTTTCTAGAAAATTTACGCATTGTTAGCAAGTTACTGCTGAAACTGCCCGTCAAAATCAGTTGGTCATTAATGAATGACCCAGCCTCCCAGCAAGGCATATAGGTCCAGGAAATGGAGTATGCAAAGTTGCAAGGGGAAACAGGGGCTGGAGGTACCTCAGAGGGCAGATAAACTGAACATGGTTCCTCCTTTCTTTCTTAAAAATTGTAAAAGATTCACCCTCACTCTTCCCTTCAAATGTGTCTTGTGCCTCACCTGCCACTCTACCCTTCTCTCAGGAGCAAAAGTCATCTTTCCTGTCTTATGGCGACCTGTGTAATGTTAGTTAATAAGTAAGGAGGAAATGACTGCCAAACCACAAAAAAAGAAACGAGTGGCGGGCCAAAGATACATACAAATCTATAAAAACCCATACAGGATAGTTAGGATCCACAGTCTAACAGCCACAGAGGTTTAGGAAAGACAAACCACCCTTCTGACAGTTAATTAAATCAAGCTGGTGGAATATTTCTTGGGTTTTGCCACAATGCAGAATGGTGGAGGACATGTAAAGAAAACTGAAGAGGATGCTCATGGCAAGCAACTGTTCACCCACACGAGTAGGAAGCTCTGCAGCTGCAAACATCAATGATTCACCTCTGTGAAGTGCTGGCAAAAGGTTTGTGTTTCTGGTTATTTTGCAGTGCACAAAATACTAAAGGCAATGTTGGAAATGTCTGATCCCTTTATATCACTAACTATGGAGAAGAAGTAGCCCAGGAATGAAATAGTGATTTTTCACTCTTGCCCTATAAGACTCATTCTTTCTCTTTCCTTAGCACCTGCCAGGCTCAGATTTTGAAGTGTAAAATCCAAGAGTAAAGGCTAGACTGAAAAACAGACAAGTGTTTTCCCACTTGACCCCATGGTGGTTTATCTCGGGGCAAATTTCATGGTGTCATGTCAGACTCAAGAGACTTAGGCCCAGGTTTAGGTCTACCCCCTTGCAGGGACCAGGGTACCTGGGAATAACTGTTCTCAATGGGACAGTCTGCAGAGAGGCAACAGGGAGGTGATGAGTACATAGGTGAAGGCATCTTCTGCCTAATCCAGAATGGGAAGGAATTCTTATTTCATTAGAAATTCACTTTTCATTCAGAAAACAGAGCAAAGAGCTCATTCCCCCTCTTAAAACGCCACAGAGGAGAGAACTGAACCTGGATTTGCTGTAACCATGGCCAAACTCATGATAAGGGGAAGCCTCAGTAGCAGAGGCATCTCTGGCTACATTTTGAAAGAAAATGATTGTGTTGCAATTCCGTCTTGTGAGGAGACTAGGGACTTGCTCCAGTTTGAAAATAGGTGCTGGGACACCATGAGGGATATGTATCAAGTACACTTGGATTGTTCTTCCTTCTCTGTTTTTTTCCACTCACGGCCCCTACTGAAGACAGATGACCAGCCTAGGGGACCCTTGCTCTGACATGCTGTGGCTGCTCCTACTTGGTTATGACCTCAGTCCCACACCAGGAACACCGATATGCAAGGTGTTAGATTAAGTAATATTTGAAATGGTAATGTTGGTTTGTGGTTTGGTTTGG
>JAVJGJ010000014.1:65169549-65216466 GCA_035590215.1 Microhierax caerulescens | reverse complement strand
AGGAACACCGAATGGATTGAGGGAAATAGTCTGAGTTGCACCTAATTTCCACATTCCTGACCTGTCCTATTTAACATGATGGAAGAGCTTCTGGCCAGAAGCAGAGGATGAAGTCTGCAGTGTCCCAGGAGGTTAGGGCTAGGTACCTCTGGCATTCACTGGCAACTGAACTTCGGTTTTGAGGATCATAGCTTTGGAGCTAAGCCTTTACATCCTTCCCTGGTCACAGTCTTGCATTTTTCTTGTGAGCATGACATGGAAGTCATGACATGACATGGAAGGGAACCTGTACACAGAGAAGCAGTGGATGACCCATGCTCTTGTACCAAAGGTCTCCTTCTTCCCTAAAATTGATCATCAACGACAGTGAAAAAAATAGAGGGGAAAATATGTAATTTTCCAGCACCTTTTTTAAGGCAAATGATAGAGGAAGGCACTTGTAGCCACTGGGAAAACATTGCCAACTCAGTGGTGTTTTGTCTAAACCCTTTTGGTCAGAATACGCCACCACATGCTCACCTTTTCCTCAGGCTGCTTTACTGAGAGGGTGACAAAGAGCAAAGGGGGGAGGTGCCCCTAAATACAGATTGTGGCACGTGGCTGTTACTTTGGGAAGGTCTGCAGCATGTTATGAAAGCACAATCCTCTGGAAATGGAAACCTCGGCTTCTCCCTCCCACTGCCTTGGGGGTCTTTGAGGTTTACTGCCTGGGCAAGGGAGCACTGTGCCAGCTGCCACTCACGCAGCCACCTGGCTGTCCCGGTGCCACCAGGGCCAACGGGGAAGGGTGGCTGCTCAGTCCATGCTACTCACCAGCTCTCTGCTCTGATGCAGGGGCTCTGCATTCCCCCCCGCCATCACACAGGAGCAACCTCTGGGGTGTCTGAGTCGCACGGGAGTTAAGGCAGCTTCAGAACTTCTTTTAGCCCATATTTAATTTATCTCAAGAATTTCACCTCTTCAAGCTCAGAGGAAGAGTGTGTTTCTCCTTAACTGCTGGCTTTGCCAAACATTCTGAAGACCTGAGAGTCACACACAGAGCAGCACGCAGCCAGACTGCAGCAGGCCGGTTTCTGCTACAGGTTACACCTGTGCAAACACGAAGTTTTGAGATTACTCCCCAAGCACCAGCTGTGCAAGCTGATTATTTTCAGCTAGCACCCTGCTCCCACCTAGGTGACCTCATTAGCCCTGACAAAAATTGCAAAACAGCAACTGCAGCCACTATTTAACTTCCTTGCTCTTTCTTATGTGTGAGGGGAAGTCAAGAGGGAGCTCTTTTCAAATCACATCATCAGTCTGTTCAGCTGGCAGCTAGACAAGCCCTTCTTCTTATTTGTAAACTGTGAAAATTTCACACAGGCTCACTGATCTAATAAACCTGGAAGCTTGCAGGGCCTCTGTAAAAGGGTTTCCTGCACTGTAAGTAGTGTGGGTTATACAGTGTCTGCAAACTGCACAGAGCCAAATGTCAGTAGGCATTACTCTCTAAACCAAAGAGGCACACAAGCAGAACCTGCAAAGCTACGTCAGGTGAGGTGGTGTTTTAGAGTATTTATTCACCCTACCAAAAACTGTTGAGAAAGCAGATGTATGCTTGGGGTTGCAGACTTTCAAAGGTAATATAATCAAGAATATATTGCTAACATATTCAGAGTAGCAATTGCTTTCTCACCATTATGATCAGAATTATGCTGATCATAAGAGACCATTAAAAAGATGGACTTAATAAACAGCATCTATTATAAGTTCCTTCAGCCAGCCCTGGAACTTGTTTTGACTCTGAACAACAGCACACACACCGTGTTAGCAACTCTTTAGACCCCTTTCTGTTGGCTAGAAAGGACCCTGAGAGACTAAAATGCCTTGGTAGATCTCACCTAACAGCTGTGTTAGCTAATGCTGTCAACTACCAACAAATCTGCTAGCTGGTCACATCTGGAGAGAGGATATTTTATGTTCCTAAACACTATATCTAAGGCACCTTCATGAAGCTTATTCGTTGGATGCAGAACTTACAAGGTGGCCCCCTGAAGCTGCAGCTGGAGGCCAAGCTGGACTTCTGAGAGCATCTAAAATGGTAGCACACACCTGTTCTTGGGTATACGAGCTGTTCCCTTTCCGCTTCTAGTGAGAGAAATTTCAGCTTTTCTAGTTGTTCCCAACAGGTTTTTCTTCACTGAGATTTCAGTAAGACTAATGGCATATTCTGATTTACTACATTCGCCGATGCTTTTGAAACATTTAAATGTATTATTTTAGCAGAGACTGAAAAGCATAAGTCACCAGTATTGTACCTACAGTCAGCTAGGAAATGAAGAGAGGCTGTCAAGTATTTTGACATTAAAAAAGTATTTTGCAGTGCCTCGGTAGAGCCAAGGTCTGCAATTAAGTCCTTACCCTGGGAGACAAGGACCACACTCTGCATCATTCTCCTGATCACCAGGTGTCATGACTGTGGCTCGAAAAAACCCCTCGCAGTCTTTGTGCCGCCTGCATATCTGGTAACCTCCTCTGGAAAACTTCTCCGAAGGGCAGGGGATGCAGCCGTAGTCCTCATCCTTGGTGCCATATCCACATGTCTGCAACGATACAAAGTCACTGACAAGCAGGCTTGTGCTGCATGCTGGCTTCTAGCAAAAGGGAGCGTTCATAGCCTGGCCCGCTGGCTTTGCAGCACAACGTCACACCAAGGGAAAGAAGTGTGGTGTTTGGTCCCTTAGCATCTGCCCTAAAAACTCCATGGAGGGGTATAAGGATGCAGCGCTCTCTGTGCTGGAGAGTTAAAATGGGAAGCGGAGCATGGTACTCCCTGAATGTGGTCCCCATAGCTCTTTCTAGCATATTCCAGCAAGTAATAGAAGTGAATTTCAGCTGCTGCTCAGACAGAAAGTGAACTGAGAACTGAAGAGCAGAGAAGGTGACAGGGGAAATATCGCTGCAGCAGGGATATCGATAATCTTGCTTTCATGCTAGGAGAGCCCAGAGGGAACATCACAAAAGGCAATGTTTGGATGAGATTTTGTAACCTCTGAATTCACATGTCCCAGCTGAACATTATGTTTAGATTAAATAAAACTAAACCGAACTGGTTATTATTCAAGCATACTTGTTCTGGACTACCAACTGTGTGAAATTCTTGCAATAGGATGTTTATCCTATTAAAACCAAACAGGATTTCAGTAATTTATTTTTTTTAATAAGCAACAATTATCTGCTGTAAATCAAATGGTTACTTAGGAACCATAATTCAAAAAGTTGCAAAAGCATCCAAGTTCCTCTAGTGCCAAAATATTTTAGCGGGAGAGCAAAATTAGATTCTCAGTGTGGGGGGCCAGTGAGCATGCCAGACTAACCAATTTATCACACCATGCCGGAATAACAGCATCAGATTTTTAAATAACTATTGAGATGAGAATGGAATGGCAGAGACTGTGTGTGAAACTTTTACCTTATGACTCTTACAATAGCACTTTTAGCAGGCTGTTCCTGGGATGTTGTTTACTAGTGTGCTGGTACGGTGCCTCGCTCCCACAACACGCTTGCAGGCGTGAGTGCTCCTGCTTAAGCATCTCTGTCCTTCCCCATTTTCTCTCCTATCCATATATTACCACCATGCAACACAGCATTTGCTTTTTGCATTTGCTATTCAATATGTGTCCTCCTACCAGCAGAAGAAGCTGAAATTACCATGTAAGGCTCTTCGCCCGGCTCGCACTTGGGGCAGTCATGGCACATGCCCGTGGTCTGGTTGTAGTATTCGTTCTCGCCGCAGTTGGAGTATTCAGCGCTGGCAGAGTACACCAGGGAGACCTGTCATGAGAGAGCACCGAGAGCACCGTCACTTCCATTGCCTTTGTCCTCCTCCATGCCTAGCCCCCTGCCTTGCCCCATTGCTGTGGCTCAGAAGGTGGTGGGACCAGCACTTGCAGCATGAAACACCCCTAAAGCTCAGAAACAGAAGTGGTGCCACCATACGGGATGGAGGCAGATACAGTTTTCAGCAACCTGGTCCTGCTAAGAATTTCTCAGAGCATAGACATTCATGCTTGCTGGCAAACCCACTCCCTGAAATACTGAAGTCCGTGATTCCCAGCCTATTAATTCTTACACTCTCCCGCACAGCAAATGCCTGAGTTTGCACCCTCACACCTCCTAGCTCTAATGAGCCTTCATAAATGTGACTGTGGGGGACAATTATAACAACCTGAGATAATGCGCTGCCTCAGGCCTCAACCATGATAGGGCTGTGCTTCAGGTGACACCCAGCCTAAGCGACTCTTCCAGCATCTTCTGTCTCTTCTCCATTCTGGGATCTTCTCCTTCCCCCTCCTCCCTAGCAGCCTCAGTTTAAGCAGCACATGCCCAGTGTTATTGAATGGAAACCGATCCCTGCATTGAGGTTCAGTCTCTGTGTCGCCTGTGGCTGTGCCATGACAATTGGCAGGTGTTTGCAAAGACCCAAGCAGAACCCAGTTACCTTTGCACACTGCGGAGAAATATACAGAAATATAAATACCTACCACCAGAAAAGGGAACACGTGAGCCCATTTACATTCACCCAGGTGCGCCATGCTCTCTTGATATTTTACCTGAAAAGATAGAATAGGTGATTGTTTACGGACATGAGTAAATATTTGCGTGCGTTGCCAAAACAAGAACAGAAAGGCTCATAAGCAGAACAAGGGTTACATGAGAGCGATGCCCAGAGGTGCAAACAAAGAGGGGGGAGATGTGCACGTGCACTCACACACACACACACACACATACACACACGTGCGTGCGTTACACACCCTGACTGCACATCTCTTTCCTCTCTTTGAGAAGCCTGATGGAGTAAGGGAGTCCGGTCTTGCAACATTTATAAAAATCTGTGGAAGCTGAGGAACCAGGTCTGAGACCCAGCTCTTCTTGGCTGGCTGAGAAATCCTCCCACAGAGGAACCGACAGCTACGTCTCGGCTGCCAAATGACAGAGGGCTGGGGATCAACCCCATTAGGTCAGATTTGTCTAGGAAAGATCTAGATGGAGCAGACCAAAGCAGAGCTAGGGGGTGAACCGATGGCAAGCAGCGTGGGCAGTCAGCGTGCCGGGGCTGTGCCTTCCTTGACGGCTCCTGCAGATCCACCAAGAAAGCCCAGAGCTGGCTTCTGTAGGAAGCATCGGCTACTTATTGCTCTTGATAAGCAAACCGCAGATATAAGAGTTTAAACCCAAGGAAGAAGCCAACTTTTTATTTTAAGTGCTATTACAATGGTTGGGGAAAAGAAAAGCCACAATCTCTGTTATAAACACATGTGCCAATTTATTTCATTTCTTCAAATGAGTAATTTCAAATAAAAGCTAATGTTTGTTACATATTCATGTACTGGGTTTCTTTCTAAGGGGAAAAGAGAGACACGAAAAGGAGGCACAAATTGTTTCGTTAGCATGATACAACATATTTAATGGTATTGTTACAGCTCATAATATGCCCTAGGGATTTTAGTTTCAAATTGCAAATGTTTGAGATACAGTTGCAACACTTTGGTCCTAGCAGTTGTAAACTACTCTTTAACTTTTCCAGGTCTCAATCACTGCAAGGCTTTTAGTCTCCCAGAAGAGTACAATTACTGCTTTGTGCCACATTCAAGCATACAACCTACATGAGAGCAGCACTCTAGTATTTGAGATAGCTGCTAACATTTACATTTTTAAACATTAAGTTGATTAAGTAAAGATTATATCACTCCAGCATCAAGCTATGAACTTGCTTTATATGTTCCTTCCAGCAATTGGGCTAGCTGAGACAGGTAGCTGGGTGGGTGGGTGGACAACCTGAATTATGAATACATTCGTTTCTGCAGGAAATTGCACTTTGAAACCTAGAAACAAAAGAGAATCAGAGATAAATTGTCCTAAATCTGGAGGTAAGAGACAGAAAATAGTCATGCGATTGTATAAACTGTCAAACATGTAAGTTGGACGAAGGCTTTGGCTATGACAGTGCAGTTGCTTGGCAAAGTTCCAAGGCTATAGTCTTAACACACATCTGTTAAAGTGAACCCTAATTATAAAAGAGCTTGTTAGACTTTAAATATGGATATTATTAAGGTTGCGTCCCCACTCATACTGCAAAATGATCATACTTATTGTAAACTGGGTCTGAGGCTGCTCAGCACCAAAAATTTCACTCATAAAGCTTGAATCCGTAACTTTACAGTAAAAATATGTCTCACAGTAAAAACATGCTTTAGTTGATTTCAAGCCACCCAGATGTTTGCTGTTTGAGGTACTTGTATGCAATCATAGCCAGATTTGAAAAATGGAAATGAAGACGTGTAGCCCATTAATGTATAATACAATCTTCTCCATCCATTTGGCATTTATTTACATAAAATGTTGGAAGTGTCAAGCTGTACATATATACATAAAATAATTTTTTTTCCTCAATATAAATATGCATGTGGGGGTATGTTTTGTATGTAAACATACATTTTTTCCTCTGCATTCCATCATTATACACAGCAATATGTCAAGCATATGGGAAATGCTTTTTTAACTGGAAAAGCCAGTTCAAAGTGCTGAATATGGCCAGATTAGAACTCCAGGGGAGATTTTTCCCCCAAATTGGAGTACTAAAAAGTTCAATTTAATTGTTCATTCCCCTGTCCAAGCACACTGCCATAAACTGGCAGTGTAATTTTCTGTTGGATTCCCTCCTTTGCCTCCTTTGGAAATAAAATCCAAAATGTTTACTTTAATTTTGTAACATAGGCGTGAGTGGAGGTGGATGCAGGAGGTTTCTGGCAGTAGGGCCATAGGTAGCTCATCAGCTGGAGCAATACCTGAAGGTATCTACCAAGATATGCCAGGCTGCTCTTAGGCTTGCTGACAATTTTCAGGCATATTAATTTATACCTGCACTGTATTATCTGTCACACATTAACCCCATCCACACAACAAGGCATCTTCTAGTGCTAAGATCACTTCTATCTCTAGCTGATATCTCTGAAGACATGCAAAGCTTAGACAATCAGCCAACCTCTGCCAAGAAGCAGGAAAGAGAAGTGCCCAGTTATTAAGGCCCCTAATCATTAAAAGCAGTTAATTCTCAATAAATTAACAGATGCTTCAAATTTCCTTCATATTCTGCCGTGCTTTGACTAAAGCAAATGACTCTCTCCTGTGGGACTGCATGCAACGGCAAGCGGGAAGGAGCTGGAGGTCTATTTTTGCTGGAACCATGCAATTGCTCCTAAGCAATTTGGGATCTCCAGCAGCTCGTCTGCCAAGCCCTCCACAGACCCTGATTGATGTTTTTGTTTAGGCCATGTGGGTGTCTCTGGAGAGGAGGTGTGAAACATAGACCTGTCTCTTTGTGGATCAGGTGTGCAACATGCAGCAAGCCTCATCATGACCAGAGGGGATCGCTAATTACAGCCATATTTGCCTTTTGGGGCATATTCGTTAATATATCTCTTAAGAATATACACATAAGCTGACAGGAAAAGGAAGACTATTTTCCCAGTGGCAATCACAGCAAGAAATGCTAGAGACTCCTTGTCTCAGCGTCTCTCCAGTAGAATGCGAGGCACAAATCTGGCCAGGGGGCATAAGAAAAGAGATACCTGGGACCCTATTACTCAAATATTTCTCCTCCCAGACGAAAGGCCCTTCTATATATTCTTTGGGGTTTCTTACCAAGAACTGGTAGATACAAATAAATAAATCAATCACCAGGCAGAAAATGCTTAGCTCATGCTGTCCAAAAGAGAAAAAGCACCATTCATGGCAGTCAGCCTTTGAATGTGATAACTTACTTAGATGATAAGGTAGCACTGCTGTGATATTTACAGGATCTGGGAGTAAATGGAGTAAAAATAGGAAATGTGCAAACAATGAGGTTACCACAGCTGGTGGTCTAAGCTAAAGCTCACAGCTTTTGATGGATGACCTTCGCTGCTATTTTAATTCTGTGGCTTCAGTAATTGACACAGCGCAAAAGGTAATTTCCTAGCATAGACCTTTTGGTTTTTAAAGATACAGTTGAAAAAAGGAGGAAAACAAACCTATGGATTGAAGTACAGAAATATGTCTTTCTTAATGCTACAGAGAGGTGTGTTTTTTTTGATGTCTGCATTTCTTTAGTTTCATCACTAATGAAACTAAACATCACATACTTCAAGGACACAAAACTTGACTTTGTGAGAGGGAAAGGCATAACCGCTGTCTCGGACAACACCATCTTGATACTTCTATATGCATTTGTCTTCTGGGTTTTCTAAGAAGCAGTTTGGTTGTCAGGGTCTGTGGTTATGAATATAATTCCTGAGAGGCTGGCCAACTGGTATCAAACACGAATGCACACCCAAGATCTCCACTACTAACAACAGCGGAACGCGAGACAAATGCTTTCATATAAACAAACGTGGGCAGCTCGTATGTACTTCACAGGTGCCACCAGAAAACCCAGTGCTTGCCTCGAGTTCCCAGGGTTTATGAGAAGAACCTCGCGAACCTCCTTTTCCACAGATCATCACAGGTTTTTTGCATGGGCTCAGTAGACAATCTCTGTATGCTCCTGATGCTGCTAAGTCCTCTTTAACTGAGATAAACACATAATCCTCACTGCAGGGCCTCACAGGTTTCAGAATTCAGCAGCAAAGTTCAGTCTGGCTCTGGTCTTGTGAAAAAAGATGCGGTCTGAGTTTTTCTTTCAGGAGAAAATAGGGTTCTCTGAGCCCATCACTGAATGACAATGATGGCAGAACAAGCTCGGGGAGAGAATAAACTTGGAGAAATATAAGCAAATGGAAACACAGAGATGATGAAGAAAACTATTTTGTAGCCTTGGTTACCATTTTTATTGTTGTGAAAAAATATTGCACAGAACAATATTACATTTGTAGGGCAACATGAACTACACTGTTCCCCGTATCTGTGTTTTATTGCTTTGACCTTGCAAATACCTTAAGAATTACCTCAGAGAGAGATGTAAAAAATGCTAAAATGATACAACTCCATTCTTCCTTCTACCTGAAACATCAAAAGGAAGTGACAGCAGCTCAAGCTACACATAAAACTTTAATTGCCACTGTGATCTGGCAACTGTCAGAAAAAGAATTCATTGCTTGGGCACAGAAACAAGATTTTTTCAAGTGATACCTGCATTGACAAGAGGGGACATAAAAGATTCTTTAATTTGTTAATGGGGACACTGGCTGCTGAGGACGTGGGAACAAGCCTAGTGAAGAGCTATCCACCTATTACAAACTTGCTTATCTGGAAACTCATCTGGACGTCTGTATCCAAATCTGCTTTCTCACCTTATATAAAGACATGTGTTGACTCATGTAGATGGGCCAGCAGCTTTCTGAAAAGGTTTTCGGGGGGAAAAATAAAACAACCCCAAAAAAGAGGCTATGATGCAGGAACAAAGCAAAAGCAAGAAAGAAGGAAAGGCTCTTCAACACGCTTTGCACAGCTGGCATGTGTTTCTGAGGAAATGGGAGCACTATTGAGGTGTGGTGGCTGAAGGGACCTTGAGGTCTCCCTGCTTGGCCCAGAGCACTCACAGCCAGCTGGTGCTGAGCCAGCTGCCCCCTGATCCCCTTGCTACTGGCATGGCCCCAATTCGGCCTCCCTCTAGGCTGATGTTGGTCTATATCTGCCATCATATATATGATGCCAGCAGCATCCCTCCAAAACCCAACCCTGCCAGGCCAGGGTTGCCAGAGGAACGTGGTGGTGTCCACCCCCACCCCAAAGTCCCCCCAAGGCACATGGCTTACAGGCAACCCCCCCTCCCTGCTGTCCCAGTGACCTGAGCCACCCGGGGAGGTGAGAGGGGGGTGATCATGAGACAGCTTTTGGGGCAGGGAAATGGTAATTCCTTGATCCCACAACTTGCCATCACGATGCACCCACTTCAGTGATGTTCCTACTAGAAATGCCGATATTTTGGTGGGGAAATGATGCAGTAGAGAAAAGGCACTCATGACCTCCTGCCATGGAGGCTGCTGCGGGTGGTGCTGCTCTATACAAACAAGAAAATACTTAGTAGAGCAAAAATGCGAGCAGGTACTCATACCTCCCCAGTCAAAGGGCTGCCCAGACCCTTAGGCTAGGTGACATGATCTCTTTTGTTTTCTATAATTAAAATAAATAAATAAGGAAGGAAATCAGGGATTTGCTGTGAAGCACAATTAAAAAAAAATCAGGAACCTTAGATTTGTAATGCAGAAAAAGATCTTGGCTTTTTGGGCTGGTTCCTATGAAGTTTTTCCTAGTGGGAGAGGCTTGCTTTCCATCTCTTTGAAAATAATTTTTTTCTAAAGTGATTTACATGAAGACTTCCCTGTTGTTATCAGTCTCCCCAGTGTCTGCTGGGAAGTGCAACTGACGTATTATTCCTTCTGGATTGCGTGCTTACTGATTTGCTTTAGGAGGGCTTGGGCTTTTCTCTTAAGAAGCACTGGCAATGGCAGCAATGGGAGCAGTGTGCTGGAGGCACATCAGGGCTGTGCCCCATTCCCCCCGGAGAGCTCCTGCTCCACTGCCTGGGTGAGCTCACCCCACTGCCAGCTCACAGCTGCCGAAGGGCACCTGAGTTTTCTATGGAAATAGTTGGAAGGCGGATCTTACATCACCATGAAAAATTGCAAATGAGCACATTAGACTCCCCAGCCTAGTAATACTAAGGTGAGAATTACAAGCAACAGTACAGTCATTCACCATCTACCAGGTCGTCCCAGTGCTGAACTGTCACAGTGCTTCCTCCATCACCACTTCTGAGAATTTTCCCCATCTGCCCCTACCTGAAGGAGAGGGAATTTGATGTTGGCATTTTGCTTCCAGGTGCGAGGTAAAATTACTCGTACAAAACCAACTGACTTTAGATTCAGAAGCTCTCCTTAGTTCCTAAGACAAGCATTACTTCCCATTTGGAGCAGAAAATTAAAGGCTTATTAGGAAAATACAAACCACCAAAGCAACGATGATGTTTTTGTAACACCTTTTCCTTTTTACTAGGCTTTATGCTTTCTGGATGACAGATAATTATTAAGAACAGTTTGAGTCTCAGCTTGCATTATTGAGATCAATAAGGATTTGAGCTCACACCTTGTTTCCATTTCTCAGGGTCTGATCCTGTGAGCTGCCCAGTACCTTCAGATCTCCCAGTATTTGGGAAGTGAAAGATTTTTAGCACCATGCAGACTTACATCTTTTTAATACAATAAAGGTTGATCGACAGGACAGAGGTGGAGTAATTTAGAAATACTTTAGAGGAAGAAATTGAGGTGAAGTCTTACACTGATCATCAGCAGAATTTATTGAAATCATAAATCCCATGGTGACCATCCATAAATAATGTCTGCTCTTAGCTCTGCAGCACATCTGCATTTCTTAGCTAAAAGCCAGAAAATTGTTAGAGAGGTCAGCATGCAGTTCTGTTTTTTCCACGGTTTACATGAAAACATCTGAATTACTGCATCTCAGAGGCACAGCCGGGATGCTGTGGGAGGGGGCTGCAGCAGGGCACGGTGGCACCTTTGAAGGCAGCCCTGAGCAGGTTGCTACACAGGGGAGGAGGTCTCAGGAGGGTCCCGGCCACAAACTTTCTTTCCTTGTACAAGACCATTGAGCAACAGTGGAAGAGTTTCACGTGTTTGGCAAATGCAATGAAGTCAGTACTAGGTGGTGGCCATTTATACTTTGGTCCTTGATTTTAGAGTCCCAGAAAAGCTTCCTGTTTGTCAACAGGCCTCTGTCTCGCAGACAAAGGGATACACACACTGCCAACAAACATCAGTTTTTTCATTATCCTACTTTTCACATAACTCTGTTTGAAGGGGGTTTTATTATTTTTTGTAAATTAAAGGCTGGCTGCATTTAAATTCAAAAGTACATCCCAAGCTGCCCGGGCCACCATTGTTGGGAAGAGCAGGGAGAGGGAGCATGGGGAGGGGTAGCTCTCCGCCGGGAACAGGGGCCACACAGTGAGCAGGCGCCATGCTGGGGGTGCCCGAGGGGACAGGCAGTTGGGGGGCACAGCATGGGGTGCCTGCAGCACCAACCAGGGCTAGTGGGCCCCTGTGCCCTGAGCAGGGGGCTGCGGGGTGGTACATGGGAGCAGCTCCCCACCCCATCCACCCACCCGTCTCGTGGTCATCGGTCCCCCCAGGGGGACAGTGAGGGGATGGGGCATAGAGGCCAAAACACAGTTCTTGGTCCAACACCAGGCAAAGGAACATGCCCGAGCAACCAAATCCCTCGTATCCGTGGGTAGCTGCAAGCTATGACCTGCCAGGGTTGCTATTTATGCCAACAACCACGTGCACAGGCTGAAGGAGCAGCAACCACCACCTCGGCTAGCAGCAGCTGGAGTCAGAGCCCATGATACAGATGTGCCCATGGAAACCGCATGTTCGGGTGTTCACAAACGCATCTATTTATACCCACATGCCCTCAGAGGGGCTGGCTATCCCTCACATCTCTGTTCTGCCTGGATTGGATACTGTCCCAGCAGAGGGAAATCTCTGTGCTTAACGTGTCATGTAGGGTTACAATTAGAAAGTAGGTTGCCTCCGCTCCTAGGGGAGGAGGAAGAAATGGATTTCTCTGTTGGAATACTTTATCTTTCAAGTTGATAATCATAAAATCTCTTAATAATTTCTCTAAAGCTCTCTTTTTTTTTTTTTTTTTTTTAATGAACATGTTTACATTCCTAATTAAGGAATGCATTAAGCCTAGTAGTACCTTATCTGATAAACCAGTTAGTAGGCTATGTCAAGCTGAGCCTTTCAAGGGAGCAAGCTAGTTTTAAAAACTGGCTGTCCTCTGGGCTGGAAATGTGCAAGCCAAGAGCTTGCAATTAACTTGGGTTAATTACAAAATACCAGAAATGTAATAAAGTGTTAAAAATATAACACAGGTGCTAATGACCTTTTTTTTTTTCTTCCCCCCTCTTCATTTTTTAGCCTTTGCAAGGAGCTTACAGCCCATCACTTTGCTCCCAGGTAACACCCGCCATGCTCCACAGGTGTTAACCACCTTTTTCTCTCATGTGGTGGGATTGATTAACATAGCAAGATTGATCCAAGAGTGATTGCTTCTACCTTGCATTTAGCGTGGCTTTTACTGCTGCTTTCTGGGCCTGCTGAAGGAACCAGGTCTGATACGTCTATTTTTTCTAGGTCTGTCATTTGGTCCTATAACAGACACCTCTTCTCTCTCCATGCCTATTCTCCCACCCCTACCACCATCGCGCACCTCATGAGAATGTTGAGACACCACCACCAGCGATGCCACACAAGGTGCAAACGTGTGTGAGTCTCCTTCCCACGAAGCAGCAACCTTATGACTGCATCCTGGCCGTTTCAGCACGAACATTGCCTTCCAGCTTGGCATGCTCAGCCAATCCTGTTTGCAGCTTGCAGCCCAGGACACTTAAATAAGACTGGTTTTGAGAGACCAGGCAGGAGCTTTCAGTTCAGTCATTGGTATTCTGGCACGACCCGCCCATAGCTCTCTGCTTGCTCAAATTTTGCCTGTTGAACCTCTCCCAGCTTCCTTATGTATACCAGTGTCAAATGTTTTACTGAAGTCCAGACAGCCCATGGTACCTGCTTGATTTAGGAGTTAAAGCTTCTCGTCAAGGATAACTTAGAAGCCTGCTATTACCTACCAAGGCCGTATTGTACTGCACATCTAATTGGTGCAATGTCTCAATTTCTTCTATGTTTTTACAGAAGACATAGGTGCACATATTGTGCAAAAACCACTAACAAAACAACTGGTGCCATTGACCCCAAGTGTAGATGGGCAGGGAACAATATTTTCAGGATTAGTTTACCACCAGCCAAAAGTGTTACAAAAACCAGCTCCCGCCTCCCCACAAGCCCCACAGGCGACTGCTGAAAGCAGGCGAGGCAAGCACAACAAGGCAGGGCATAAGAAGAATGAATGACTGTCGGTCCAACCAGCCCAAATCCTTTCCATCTGTGAGAGGTGTCTGATGAGGGAGAGGAGTTGTGGAGGCTGAGTGGGAGACAGAGCAGGTTGCTAGCACCCAGCTTGAGAGAAGGGGGCCAGTGGTGTCCGGGGGCTGTTCTCTGCTGGTAGTTGAGCAAGTCTCCCACCAAGCTGGCTGCCCCAGGGCAGGCATGTAGCTGCCTCCCCTGGATCCTGCTGGTGCCTCAGCCTGGATGCCTGCAACCTGGGAATGGGGGTAACTGGAAACCATTGCACACATTGCTGGTCACCCCACACTGTCTGAGGGTCAGGCTTTGTCACCTGCTGACCTGACAGCAAGCACCCCAGAAGGCACAGGCAAAGCTGGGAGCAGGTGTGTGTGTGTGTGTGTGTGTGTGTGTGTGTGTCAGACTGGCAAACTAATGATCTGGAAGGCAAGCCTATAGGGTGTTCAGAAAATATATGTAGAGAAAGGAAGCTATACTCTTTGTGCTATGCCAGATGCTGCTTTTCACACCTGCACTACGAGGGTGTTCATGACTGCCTCCCTCAGTCACCTGGGGGAGGCTGCTGCTTCCTTCTGACTTGAAGACTAAGCCCAGCCCACATGTTCTCTTCAAATATACTGTATTTCACATTGGCTTTATATTTTTTCTTCCCCCACTTCCATTAACTGGTCATTTAGCTGATTCAGAGGCCTTTTATGGTGCTACAACCCGACCATGCTGTGAGCAGCAAAAGATATTTTTATCACACGTACACACATCTATTGCCTCATCCCATTCCAGTGACACAAGCACAAGAAAACGTGGAGCTGTGGTTTCAGAAGCATTACCATGTCCTTACACAGAGGTGATGTGATGAAAATTTGGCAAAGGACTGTGGGAAAAGTGAAGAGGATAACACAGAAAAGAATAAAGCAATGGTGAGCATCATGGTCTTATGGTCTTCATTTCTACCACCTAGATGTTCAGTTGCATGCATTTTTTAAAATGATATTCATCTAAGGCTGGTTGGGGTTTTTTTGATAGAAGAGTCTTTGGACCTGCCAAGAGTCTGACTGCAACTGTGAACCAAACCTCAGGTTTTTAATATTCGGTGTTGCTGTAGGAAAAAACAAATGGTGATAGGAAGGGGACCTCTAGGAAGCAATGACAGTCCTAAGAAGTCTGGAAGACAAGCAGCCAGTAAAAGGGTTTAAAATTATCTCCAGAAACATTAATACGATCAAAGAAACATAATCTTTTCTGTTACAGACCAGAACACATTTTCCTACTGGATGATGAAGGATGTTGTAGTGAATAAATGCAGCTCCTTCCAGCCGCTTTAGTAGTTATGTGCAACACCTCATCAGCCTCGAGGCATTTTGGAATAGGCTGTTCTTTAAAAACAGAGAACTTCCTATAGCTCCCCTCAGAAGCTCTGAAATGTGAAGTGTCCTCCACAAGCAGCTGAAGACCCTCTGCTCCCTCCGAGCGCAGTGCTTGCTGAGGAAGGAGGTATTCTGGCACAGCGGCGTTTTGTGCTGCAAATTTAAAATCGGATGTGAACGATCCTCTCCATAAACCACCTTTGAACAGCTTTAACACCGCCTCACGAAGGGTTAATTTCATGTTTCACTTTCCTATAGGTCCCTGAGTGTTTTCTTTAGGCACCCCGTGCAAGGGAAGGTTTGCAGGGCTCAGCCTCCTATACCCGGCCCCGACTCCACTGGGGGGCAGTGCATTAGCACGTATATTAGCGCTGCAGCCACATCGCCTGGGAGGGGAAGCTTTCCCAGAGAAATAATTAGCTACCGTGTGAGGTTGTGCTTCATGGAACAAATACGCACAGGTAGATACATACGGCGAATCTCTCTTCTATACGTGCTGTTAGATCACTGACTTGTTAGCTGAACCACCGACACTAACCTGAGAATGAAACCAAGTCTGAGTACAGAGGTAGTTTAAAGATAAACTATTGGCACCAGGATCAACAGATTCAAAATTAGCTACAAAGCTGCAGGGAATAATGACATGTGAAATCTTTTTGGGGGGCTTTTATTTCTTTTTTTTTTGTCTTTTTTCTTTTTTTTTTTTTTTTATCATTCTTAGCCCCTCGGGAGATTTGGGATGGTTTGATGTTCATCTGGAGGCTTGTCAAAATTCAATAGAAACTTAATAGCCTGCCAACATGGGTGGTTGCTGCTTGGAGGCATTTCAACATGGCAAAGGTCCTGTCTGCTTGCTGCAAACCTGTATCCGTCAAAGGCTGCTTGGAATGACATGAAAACAGGAGCTGTGCGGTGTCAGAACACCGTGCGCAGGATTGCAGGGGTAATATATGCATATCCCCTCTCTTCTGGG
The DNA here is from genome assembly GCA_035590215.1 of Microhierax caerulescens. Lineage (NCBI taxonomy): Eukaryota > Metazoa > Chordata > Aves > Falconiformes > Falconidae > Microhierax > Microhierax caerulescens. The sequence goes on along the minus strand of JAVJGJ010000014.1, from coordinate 65,200,165 downwards.
GCCGCCAAGCTGTGGGAGGAATCCATTTGGCCCCTTAATTATTCTGAGCACCGCCTAAGCATTAAACCCCACAAGGTGCTGCCACACCTATATACCAGGGTTTGGGTGGGACAGGGCTCCCTGTTCTCTGGTTAAAAGAGAAATGAAGACCGGAGGGCAGCCGGAGAGGAGAGATGAAGCTGGATAGAAGCAGGAACCAGGGCAAAAGTCTAGGCATGGAGCTGGAGGAGACATGGAGGGCTGGCATCTGGATCGGGAGCCCTGGGCTGGAGAAAGGGCACCAAGGATGAGGACAGGAGTGGGGAACACGGCATAACTATAAGGCGGCAGAGCCAAGCACAGGCTGTGGTTGCCCTTTGGTGGGGTCCTGCCTGCCAGTCCCTCCACAGCAAGCTGTAGGGACAGTTGCCTCGTTGGGTCTGGGTTACAGGACTCCAGAAAATGCATTGCACAAGGCTCCCAGGGCTGGAGGCAACCACAATGCATGGGGGCTCCAGGGGTGGAAGCAATCGCAACACGAGGGAATTGCACAGGCTGCCGAAGCTTCAGGAAGCAGCACTGCGGCCATCCCACGCTGAGCAGTGGGATGGGGCAGAGGGTGAGCCTTAAATCTAACCTGGGCTCAAGCTTCTACTTGAAGGCATGGGAGAAGACTGCTTGCACGAGAGCAGGGTTGTCTGCTCCATGGCAGCACAGAGCGAGCTGCTTGCACTTCCCCTGGCAAAGCTCTGCAGTGCCACGCCAAGTGCCTTGGGACAGTGACAAGAATTAGAGCGAAGAGCTAGATGTTAGGACAAAACTTTGGTTACACACCACCCCGAAGGGAGACGTATAGGTATTATGGCCTGCACCCAGGAGCTGGGTGGCTGAGGGACGCATACACAGAGCGGGTACTACAGGTGAACCACAGGAACTGGACCGCAGCAGAGGAGGCACTTGGGCGGGTTGTGCCTTTCCAAGCAAAGCCCTTCCCCTGAGCAGGGCATGTAGAGGAACTGCTTTGCTGAGAGGACCCTGAAATGGGGCTGGACGGGGGCTGCCAGGGAAGAGTGCTGCCTGCAGCCCCTTCCCCGTGCCACAGCAAATCCTCTCTGACTGGCACCTTAATTTGCTCTCACTGGGGCCCTCATAGTGTTTTTGCAGTTGCACGGCTGTACCCCCTTGAGAGGAGGTGGGTGCTTCTCTGCTTCTCTGTGTCTTGTTTCGGGCTGTAGAGAAATGTTAAGCACACGTTTGATACTCGCACCAGGACTGTGCCTGTGTCTCATGACTTGAGCTAGTCCAAGTCACCGCTCTCTGCCCTGTTTGCATACATTTGAATGGGTTTCAGAGCAGAGCTAGGCAGAAGTGTTAGAGCTACTTCGGATCCCTCTAGGCTAGGAAGAGGCAGAACTTGCTGGAAGGTTGTGCTGACTCATCAGTCCCTGGATTTTGGAGCTTGTGGAGGAGGAGGTTCTCACTGTGCTTTGTGGGTTTTTTTGCTTTGTTTTGCTTTGCTTTGTTTTGTTTTGTTTTTTCAGGGCTGGACATGCCATGGATGGCTTTGTCTGAGAGTCTTGTGGCCAAGAATGCAACTCTACCTTACCACAGGCTGGTGGAGCACATCTGGACTTTGTAAGGAAGAGACTTCTGAAGCAGGAGGAGGAGGAGGCTGAGGAGGCACTCAAAGAAATTGTCTTACTAGGTCCCACGCAGTTGATAAACTATGGGTTGGCTATGGGAGGATGAGGGGTGAAGTCGGATATGCCAGGCTCTGGATAGGGGAGACGGGCTGTTGAGAAGCACTGCAGCAGGTCCCGACAGAGGAGAAACACTCTGTGCCTGGTTGGAGCTGTGTCACTCCACTCAACTTGCAGGCAGAAGTGCAAGGCAGAAAGCAGAGCTCACTAAAACTAACATAATTCTAAGAGGATTAAAAATAATTTTTGGTAATTAATGGATAATTCATGTTTATCAGGATTATAAGAAAGAATAGCTTACAGCTGTAAATTCAAGTATTTTTTTACTCTCTTAGCACTTAAGAATTCACCATAATTGCTGCAATGAGAGGCTGAAGGCTGTGCTTGGATTAAACTTGCCTGCAATTCAGATGGTACTGCAAACAGTTCCTCAGTTCACATGGACCTTTATTGGAAAACATGGATAATAGATGCTTACTGGTTTGGATATTGCACCTCCATTTTATGCCCTTCATGCAGTTTATTACTATACATGGAAAAAAATTAATTCTCCCTGTATTTAATTTCTATGACATCTGACAGCTTTTTAGTTTGTGGATATATGCGCAACATTTGTGGCCAAGTGTTCTAACATAGAAATTCGTTTTGCAAGGCCAGCATGGATATTGTTGCTATACTTCATCTCACTATTTTTGAAGGAGTGATTTTGATGATAAGGTAACATTAATAGAATAAAGCTTATACTGAAACAAGTCTCAGAGCTACATTAAATTAGCTTAATTCAAACAAGATTCTTGCCTCTTCTCAGCTGCACTTTCTTTAAAATTCTATGTGCCTCCAAGACACACTTTGCAGCAAAACCATCAGACTATAAAGCCATTAGATTTTACAAAGAATTATATAGACTTTTCCCAATTCAATCTATCAGTCCAGAAAAATGCATCCTGTCAAAAAAAAAAAAAAATGGTGATTCTGAGTTCTGTGCTTATTATATACTTATCAGTTATCAAATAATTCAATCATCAAAAAGAAAAGGACTGGATGGGACCTCAAGAAGTTATCTAATCTACCCTTCTGTCTCACACTAAGACAAAATCATTCTCTGCCACCTCAACAAACATTTATCTAACTGAGTCTTGGGAACCTCCTGTGACAGAGATCACACAATTTTCCCTCCTGTATTTATTCCAGTGCTTTGCTGGTCTTGGTATTAGGCAGCTTTTCTTAATGTCTAATGCACGTCTTTCTTCATGCACTTGAAGCTGCTGCTGTTTGTCTTACCCACCACAGATCTGAAGAACAGATGATTTCCTTCTGCTCTGCAGTAGTCTCCTAGCTGTTTGAGTCTGACCTCATGTCTCAGCTTGATCATATTTTATGCAAAGCAGTCCTAACTCATCCGGTCTTGCACCATTAAGCTATGATTTCTAGAGTACTGGCTGTGCTTCTAACTGGATTTCCTCCAGCTTGTCCCCAGCTTTCCTGAGGCTAATGTCTAAAATACAACAGAATATTTTTATGAAGGCCTCAGCCATCCAGGATAGAGCATCTCACTGAAAAGTGTACAAGCTCTTTTTCACACACCCCCAGATGAGGTTGTGGAGAGAATAAGGGTTCCACAGTCAGCTAGGGATCTGCTAGAAACCATAAAATCTCATCTATTAAGCTACTACATGTTTGAAGATGGTAAATTTTTTACTTGCTCTTCTCCCTCCTTCCCCATAGTCTTTGTTGGCATTGCTACCAAGATGTGAAAAAATATTTTGCATTTGTAAGATATACATCAGTTTTATAGTGTTGCTATTTATGCACTAGCAAATACATTCCTTTTGTGCCTAACAACTGCCCTGGGTTTTTCATTCTGCTGGAATAAACTCTACCAAATTTGTTGTTTTGCCAGTGATGCCATAGCAACACATTCCCATTCTCCATGTCCCTTGCTTTGCCAGGTTGGTGAAGGAGATGTTGAGACTGTCATGGTAAGAGTGTTTTCATCTGGAGAACAAAAGCAATCTGCAGCCTCAGAAAGCTGTCATCGTATCTCCTGCAGACTGCTGAGCCATGCCAGCTCAAATCTTTTCACTGTGGTGCTGGATGAAAGCAATGACTCCAGCATCATGATCTGCTATTTTGAGTTGGATGCTCAAGTTGCTGAAAAAGATTTTTTCTGGCAGAACATCTTTGCAATATTTCTGCTACAAAAGTCTGCTTTCATCCTCAAATTCTAATGTCTCTTTTTGAGGACTTCAACGTATTACAGGCAAACATACTTGCATGGTCAGGAGAGATTCCAGTTGTGAGGGCTTGCAAGAACAGTCCTGCTTTGAACAGAGTGAAGAAATTGCTACCCTTTGTCCATTAACCTCTCTAAGTATCTTGTATGTCACTTGATGGCCAACCCCAAGCTCAAACTGCTGGAGGATGTCATAAGACGTAACATCTATTTTAATAAAACAACACAAAACTATAGACCTCAGCAAATATACATTGCAGATATTCAATTGCTCTTTGATCAACCATGTTAAAATTAGGTTGTTAACTCCTTAAATGACCTGTAGAAAAATGGGAGTCACTAATGCTATTGAACTGCTGTCTTGAAGCATAAAAGTGAAGCAGAGTGATATGTAAAGTGTAGAGCCTAGGAGACGGTACTCTCTTCGGAGTAACATGTGAAGCTTCCATTTCATACAAACCCTAAAAATTTCCCATCATTTGACACTATGTCACACTGACTAAGCAGAAAGTCAGGGCATTCATAGACTGGAATTTCTGCATTGCTACAAGTGGTGAAATTTTAAAGGACCCTGTCCTAGAGGTTGCAGTAGTATCAAGCCCCAGGGATGATGAAAATATATGGGTTTAGGTTTCTCCTCAAAAGACAGTGCATTAAAAATGGACTGGAGTGCCTTGCAGGTGTATTATTCCTTGCTTGGGTTTGAACTCAGAGAAAACAGTTGCTGGAGTCAAGTATCTGCTTTGAAAGGAGTCTAACAAACAGGTCAAAGCTCTACTTACACCGTCACATGAGCAAGCCAGTGCGAACTGGACGCTTTTGGAGAAGTATAAGTTGGGGGAAATACTGTGTGTCTGATCCGTCAGCTATTCTCAATCGTAGCTGTTGGGTTGGGACCACACCATTTTGAGTTTATCCTGATTAGAAAGTTAGTATGTACATCAAAGTCAGTTCTAGTCTGCTGGGTTCATCTGAAATGGAGAAATGCTGCTCTTTGGATCAGCTCACACAAAACTAGCTTATACTGGTAGTACCACCTTCAGTACTTTCTGGAGGACCTTGAGGTGCTGCTTAGAGTTTGGTAATGGGGTAACCTCCTCTCCTGAACAGGACAGATTGTGAGAACTACCTCCTAAATCAGCTTGATATATTTTAATTAGCTACATTTTATGTTAAAAACATGTGTGTTGCTTCTGCAGGGCAAGTTGGAAAAAACCCTTATATCCAGCAAAGTAATGCTTCCACATCTGTTGTGTGATGTACCAAGGGACAGACATATATAGCAGTGGGGAGGAAAGAAGGGTGGCACAGGGCATGGGTGGCTTAGCAAACTAAACAGCCCAAAGAGGACACTAGTGCTGCTGCCTGCACTCTGCTCGGCATCCAGGCACCAGGAGGACGCCGGAGGCAAGGCAGGGCATGCAGTAAATAGACCATCTTAGAGCTGAGAAAGGTAAATCCAATAGCTGTTTGAAGAGCCAGAAGCAGAAACACATTGTTTACTCCTTAAAGCCTAAAATTTTTTACAAATTGGAAACAGAATAGATGAGACTTTGTAGAATGACAAAGCTTGGTTTGGTTGGTTGTTGGGGTTTTTTGTTTTGGGTTTTTTTTTTTGGTTTTGGTTTTTTTTTTTGTCTTTTCTTTTATAAACAGCTTTGTTTCCTCCCTGGTGGCTGGTGGGACAGCCAGCCACCAACCTTCTTTAGCCATTTCTTTTGTCTGTTGTAGAGCTGGGTCATCTGTTAGTGGTGATCTTGCCTTAAATTTTTTGTAATCTAAATAAACATGTTTCTGGGATGCAGAGCTCTCCTTTTTTGTGGTAAGATCTCTTGACCACCCTGAAATCATGGCTGCTGCCACTGGATTACCCTGTCTCCTCCTCTTTACCTTAACTACACTGTAAGTTGCAAATCACACTGATTTTTACCAATTGGCTATACCTAGAAGTATCGTTTTGCAGCCCTATAGGCATCTAATAGAGATTGCTGCAGAAATCTTGCAAACTGGTGCATGGTTTCTGGAGGCCAAAGGCATGTATCGTAAAGTATTTTATAGTGCTAGTGAATCTACCTAGCCCAAATTTGTGAGAGCTATTATTTCTAAGCTTAAAGTTTCCTGGAGGTGGATATTCCTCATTGGTCACAAATAAAATTTAAAGTAGTCTACCCATCCTCTGGGTTAAAATGTCTGCAGGTATCGATACGGAAATAACCCAGATGCAGATAGTCTTGGATCCCACAGGTAACTGCGGTGTTCAGTGGATATAAATAACAAGGGACTATCCCCTCTTGGAGAAGTTGTTTTGGTAAATTAAAGTCTAAGCATGAAGCAAGCAAAACATAAATTTTAGGCCTTTCCTGTCAAACATGATGTCTCGTTCCACTGGTTTGGAAAGGATCGTAGCTGTTGTTTCCCTTAGAACAATATGAAAGCCTTGGGGAAAATTAAATTGGTGAGAGATTCAGTATGTAAAATATACAGTGCAGAATGCTGGAGAAATCTTGGTCTGGGCGTGAAGAATCACTCTTGCCACGAGTTGGCAGAATTTTTATCCCTCGTTTACGCAAAACTGAATTTTGGGGATTGATCAGCATGCCTCCTAGGTGAGGTGTTTACTGGCTGTGCAATGCTGTGCTGAACTGACGGTCTCTAAACTCCAGGTGCGAATGTGTGGAGAAAATCTAATGCAGAAGGATGTGTGCCTCTGTGAAGCAAGATGTTGTCAATTAGCCCGTTGCTGGAAAATACCATTCGAAGAATTTTTGGAAGAGGAAATGCCAAGTTTCTAGTTAAACTTGTTGAGTATCTCTGGCAAATTTGAATAAGAAACTTTCTCTGGAGAGACTATAAAAATAACTGTTCAAGCCAAGTAAACAATGTATTCAATGTGACAACTTTTGTCATCATGTCAACTCGGATTTTCACAGATTATGATGAATGCAAGAGCGAGAAGCTAAAATAACACTAAAGGCTTGTAAACACGGGGGGAGTCTGGGAGAGGAGCTGGAGTGGGGCATTGAACTAAACCCATGAAGTTAAGCACTTAAACCTGTAAGGCTTCCTCTGAACGTGGCTGCTAGAGTGTTCTCAGTCTGCTTACTTAACATCCAGCATGGGAAAACCTGGAACAGCCTAAGAGTTACATCACCATGCAGCTAAGAAAGCAGTCTGAGGGCCACAAATGTAATTGTTCTCTCATGCTTCACATACTTATCGCTGACGTCCTGTGCTAAAGTCCTCGTTGGCAGTGCCTGTATATGCAGCTCTGTCCGAGATGTATGCATATGAACCTCACTGACGCTGCTGCAGCTGGAAAACGGGAGTCTCCTCTCATGGGGAAAGACAACATCTGTTCATAGGTGTATCGGAAATTGCTCTGCAGTGTCAGAAAGGACTAATACTACTTTTCTGACCTATAGGAGGCATACAGACCTATCAGATGCATATTCTTAGGTAGCTCAAACACAGCGTGTCAACCCCATTGTGCAGCGCTGCTCCTGTTCCTGTTCTTGGCCTCACATTATGGAAGAATATCCATTAAGCTATCCTGCAGGGAAGGGAGGTCATCCTGAAAGCACACTGCAGTGAGGGAGGCTGCACAGTAAGCAGCCTAGCAGAAGTTGTTTGTTGTGTTGCATAGTAGGAGCATGCTTTAAAGGGAGGGGCTGAAACAGAAGAATAATTCCCATGATAGACTGAATGCTGTAGATGAGCTTGGAAGCGACAAATACGGGAAACATTTGCTCTCTTATGTAAACATGTTTATTTTTGTAAAGCCTTGGACCTGTCTCAGAAGGGTGAGCTCATGTGCAGCTGAGCAGACTTTGGCTATCCTCCTATGGATCAGCCAAACAAGTTGCCATAGATGCTTCAAATAACTTAGAAAACCTGTAACCATTCCTACACCGTGTCTGTGCACCTCAGTGGTCCACTGGAGCCCTTACAGTTGCATAGAAGTTAAAGCAGCCCCCAGGCTACTTTAGTGTACATTGAGACTAAGCCAGGAGAGGTGAAGCCCAAGGCATACGTCAGCCTCGGTGCCGAGGCCAGCATTGCCACAGGGATATTTCTTCTGCTGTGCTGACTCCGTGGTGGGTATGAAGTAGCTTCTGGTCACACCTCAGACGGTGCTTGCCTGCCCTAAGTAAAACAGACTTAGTCTTGTTTTCTAGTAGGCTTTTTTGCCCTGACCTTTTGAGATGTTTCTGTTGTATCAGAGATCTAAAACCTCTCATCTCCAGCAGCGTTTGTTGGAAGGCATTGAGGGACACGGCTGCATCTTTGCACACAGTCCCATGCTCCCATGCTCCAAGCTTCCATCCCATGGGGTAGGGTGGTCACTGAGGACTTTGCCTCCAGACCTGCTGCAGGTAGAGACCATGGTCCCTAAACTAGGAGGGACTGAGACACTCGAGAGCACACAGGTTGTCTGAGTGAACCTAGTTAAAAGGAAGAACCTGGGATGTAGGGAAGAACAAGACTGCTCCTTCCCCGAGGTGGAGCATCAGGCACAGCTGTGCAGGTGAAATCCCACTGAAATCTGCGGTGAAGTTCTCAGTGATCCTGGCGGCATCTGGATTTGAGCCACAACACACAAAATGTGCACTCACTATGGTAGTTGCAGAATTAATGAAAGCTGATCATGTAGATAAAAGTGGTGTGCGTTCACTGCGCTCAAAGGAAGGAGTCATATAACTTCCCTACCGAAACAACACCAGTACAAGCACCACAAACCTACCCTAGCATAAACCTGTACTTAGCAGCCTGATCAGAAACTTTAATATTCTCTTGAAAAAAACCAAATCCTAGCTCAGAGCCTGAAATGCAACACTCCGTATATTCTGAGTAATGGAATAGTCACTAGCACATTAACAAGTAAGTAAAAGTTCACAATTAGTGAAAATATGAAAGCTGTTTTTAGTCTTTGCTGTACCAAAGGGCTTATTTGCAGTCTGTTGCTTACATCAAAATGATATGTTACAGAAAGATGAAGGGAGCCTGTCACAGCCCATTTGAAAAGTCACTTCTAGACAAGGCTGTCTGCTTTCATCCCTCTTTGCATTATCAGCTGAACTGCTGGCACCAGGTATTCAAGGAATTTCAGAAGGAAGAAGAAGAGGACAATATTTCCTTGTCACCATGACAGGTTTGACAGACCATTTGGGCAATACATCCAGCATCCTGTCACACAAACTGAAATCTTTGGAAAGCCAACAGGTTTTAAGAACAATACTCAGTTTACTCTAGGACTGGGATATTTGGTCACAACCAGATCTCCCTTTGCTCATGAATCACTCACTTTCATCCTTGAAATGTGTTCAGGGAACTGGGGGTTGGTGTAGTTCTGCAACAGTCTACCTGGCTTGGTATTTAAAGTGCTCGAATCCATTCTTCTTAGTTCCTATATACCAGCATTTCAGGGAACAGTTTTTTTCTGCTATAGATTGAGCTACTGCCCAGGCTGCTGTACATCTCAGAGACAATTAATGGTGTTTGTAAAGGCTATTGTATGTGTGGCGTGTGGTCAGCAGGCATGGTGTTAGGAGAAATCCTGGGCTTCACCAAAGGGCACGTTCGGCACTGATGACTGGAGGAGAGAGAAAGAGAAGCACAGGCAGCTGTGCCAGATGATGTGGGCATCCTTCCTCCAGGGTGATGGCACCCAGCCAGACACCTAGCAAGACCTTTGAAGTATTAAACTGCTGACGGTGCTATTTAAGATGAGTAAACAGGCATCCTATTTATCCATGGTTAGGGAAGGATTGTTGATTCTTGGGAAAGGGAGTGCTATCAAGCTAGCATTTAGGGAGCACAGGACCACAAAGGACTGCCTCGCTGCCTGGAGGGTGGCTGTGCAAACAAAGCCCCACTGCTCTTTCTTGACTAAATACCTGAGCCACCGCCATGTTGCACAGTCCAGAGCCCATTTTTGTAACTGCATTTCACCAGCCCATATTTTCCCATAACACCTAAAGCATAAGCCCTCTGTTCACATGCTCCAAAAGGACATTGAAAGTATTGCTGAGCACAGTCCCATGTTTTCTACCTTGTGTCATGAAGCTAGTGGCATGCTGGTATGAACAAGCCTGCTCTAATGCACAATTCGTATCTCCTTTCGTAAAACCCTTCCATGTGTTTTGGGATTGAAGTTGTTATATGAATAAGACCAAAAATACAATCTATCTATGTCTTCCCTCTGGTTTAATGACTTCTCACCATCCTACTGCATGCTGTTTCTCAGTAGCACAGCACAACGCGTCGGACACGTACAAGCTTTGGCCTTCTGCGCTTCAATGACATCCTGAGTAAACTCAAAGGATCCTCTAAACAATACCCTGACTTTGAAAATATCCCAGGCAGACACATCAGTAAACAAGCAAAGGCACGGTCCTCAGTTCTGATGGGTTAATTCTTTCTTCCACTGCCTATTCCCAAAGCACAGCTTGCAAATGCTCCTAATCCTGTTGTGCTCTGCCCATTTTTAGACTCAAGTCAGAAATGTGTGCACTCCCCAGCAAAGACTGTTTCCATGCCAACTCCAAGCTTTCAGACTGTATCCATCTTTCTGTCACTTTCCCCAACAAAGTGATACTTTAGAGAGGGCAAAATAGCTCCTCACCTACTTGGAAATCAGACCGCTTGTTTTTCCCTATCTTTTCCTCATATGGTTTATCTTTTGGGGAGAGATCAGTCATGGACAACTTGTGGAAACCTTTTTCTTGGCCATTATTAGGATGCACATAGAGAAGCACTCCCTTGAAGTGGCGAGGCATAGCGAGCCATATTTCTAGGCTCCCATTAGGAACAAAGGAGACCTCTGACTTGTTTCAAGAACTTGTTCTCTTGAACATGGAGGGAAGATTATTTTCCCTTGGCTGTTTTGGAGGAGTGCTGAATAGCATGGCTCTTGTTTGTTTGTTTGTTTGGTATACAGGATCAGGTTTTCTGGTGATTTAGGTACCCAAGCTTGCACAATCAAGCTCGCCAGGCCGTACCTGCTCAGGCCCTTTGCCCTGTGTCGTGTGAAGGTTCAGACCAGACAATTTCCCAGATATCAATGGCATTACCAGCAGGAAGCAGAAGGTGAAACACTGTGTCTAAGTGATTAAATTAAAACCCTACACTTTGCTCATTTAACTTTTTTTGTGTGTGAGGAAACATAAAACGCCACTGTAATTGTGCTTTGGCCTGTGGGAATAATATCCCAGAAATAACATCTCTACTTAAATTCTAGTCGCTTAAGATCTCTGTGGGGCTGCTTCTTTCACTGCAAGACCTATAATTAGACATCCATTATGGCACCGAGCAGTAATCCTGAGGAAGCTCATATATCCCCCCAGGCACCATATCCCAAACGTGCCAGTGAGCAGGTAGGCAATACTCTGTAATTCACGCTCCTGCTCAACCCAGGCAGCTCAGGGGGTCAGCGACCCTTGCCAGGGCACCTCGGAGGGCTCTCTGGCAGGGACACCTGTGGGACACCTCACCATTTGTGTCTTGTGCTGGGTTTCACACTGTGAACATTAGGATCGCTGCACACTAAGTCCTAAAGCTATGGTGGGGTGATTTGGGCTGGTTTCCCCTTTCTTTTTGCTTTGGAGTGAGAAAAGAAAGTAGCTTTCCATGATGGGAGCCCACTCTGTCAAGCACTCCTTTCCTCTGGGAAGGGAAAATTTCCTCAGCCTTTGGGCCAAGCACAGCTGCTTTGGGTATGGGGATGGCTCGCTCCTGCTGCTCCAAGTCTGGCAGTCTGTGCCTCCAGGACAGCTAATGCTTTGCCACCATGACTGGAGGGGAGGCTTCCAGGGAGCTCCACTGGTCAAACTGAAGGCTGAGTTCAGATGGGGTGGAATGGTGCATACAAAGAAGTCCTGGTTAAAAGTATTTCCCCATGGTTTTCAGAAATATTTTAGCTTCCCTTCAAATAAATAAGCAATTTTCTCAGGTAAGGTACCACAAACATATAAACTGTTCCACTTAGCAAATGCTGCATTTAAATAAGTTTGTATTTTCCAAAACCTTTTCCCAGTTTTATTGTCTAAAACTGTTTTCTGAATTAGAATTGAATTTATAAATGGTTTCAGTTGCTTAGAAACAGTGTTGGCGGGGTTTGTGTGTGTGTGTGAACAAATTAGTGGCTGAAAAGACTGCCCCTTTCTATGTGTAACCTTTATTAACTTTAATGCAGACTCCTCTGCAAAAATGGCCTGGGGAACTCTGCAGCGGTGGATACGGGGCTGATGAGAGCAGCCCTTATCTGGACACACTTAAGGCACTGCAACCAATGTACAGACAATCCTCAGATGTGCCAGACTTCATGCCTCGTACAACTTCCTCTGAACTACCAGCCAGGCTAAACTTATATTTAGAAAAGTCATTGAATCCCTGGTGTGACAGCTCCACTCTGACTTCTGATGGCAATTACCATGAACACGAGCTGTCCACGGCTCAGCGGCATCAGGAATATTGTTTTGAGACAGCTGTTGTGTTATACCCTCTAGCTTCAAGTGCAACAAGGTAAAGTAAACAATGTTTATCACAAACACTTCATTGCTACAGATCAATGCCACCACACGCTCATATTTGCTTTTCCCAGATTCAATGTAATGGGGACAAAGAGGATTTCTTTAAAGTACTGGAAATCTGGGGTCAAGGGCATGAAGGCATGCAGGAAGTGCAATTCTCTGCTAGACTTTTAAATGTGATTATTCCTCACAAGCAATATGGTAGGTTGATCTTCACCAGCCTACTACCACTGTAAGAGATGAATCCTCAGAGGCAGATATACTTTAACTTCACTTTGTCATGTGTCTTTAACAAAGACATATATATAGAAAGAAGCAAATCTTGACTAAAAAAAGAGGTCAAGTTTTTTTCTGAAATACCTGGTGACGTCTCGCTCTATGATAACACTGACTGGAAGGTTCAGACAAAGTTTTGGTTTAAATCTCTAGCCACTGCTATAGGTCAGGATTGAAAAAGAGCCTTTTTTTATGACCAACTAGGTACAATTTCTCTATCTAGCAGTTGTAGTACATATTGAAGTAAATCTCACATTACTTGTTCAATAATGTCACAGGTTTGATGTTTTTCCAGGCTTCTTTGGAAACACGAGGGTAAGTTGCACAAGGCAACAAGGCATAGGAAATTTATAATAATAATTTTTAAAAAACAGAGTGAGATCACTTTTTGGATGTTCAGTGTTTTTGGAGCTAGAAGCCAAAAAACACCCTGCTTCGATCTTATCCCTCAGCCAGTTTTTTGGTGCTCTGTTCTCACTGTGATTTTCTTAAAAGTTTGTTAGGAGTTAGTAATTGGTTCATATTAGTGATATTAAAACATCTGCACAATTTTGAAACCCTACTAGGATGCTGTAAAATTATTGTATTTATATTCAATAGGAATCCACTATATGCACTAGCAAGCATAAGGGTTGTGGTTACTTGGAGAGCCAGGAACTACCATGGGAGCAGGAAAAAAGAAACGCATGATGTATTTAGGAAAAAAAGAAGTAATCTTTTGACCAGGGAGATGATCAGAATCTTTCTGGAGCTGTTAGCTAAGCAGTACTTCTAGTTGCTGAACTCAACAAGGGCTGAACACAGGTGCCCACACAGAGGTGCCTGGTGCCATCGGAGATGTCCTATGGCATCCTGCCTGAACCCAGTGTGGCCCCCCAAAAGACTGCAGGTCCCCTCTGGGCCCTGCATCAGACCTGCCAGCCTCACATGGACTTCTTCTATAGCACATCTTAAATGGCAGTAGCCACACATAGGCAGGCAAAGGAACACAGTTCTTCAGAAGGATCTTTTACTCATTTTAAGTCACAGGCAGAAAAAATGTACCACTGAAAGATCTCATCTGTAAGACCACAAAAAAGCAAGATGCAAAGTGATTTTCTGATTTCAGGTTATGATGGCAGTCAGGGAAAGAAAACAGATAAACTTCCAGTGGCCAGTGCCCATGCAATTAGTTATTCCTACATGAACTGAGGGTGAGAAGACTATTTTCTGACTTACTCGCTTCATATTCTTGCAGGTCACCAGAGAAAGGAATCACATTATATGAAAAAGTGCCATATGGAATCAAACTAGCTGTGTTTTTACCTAGAAATTGAACATATGTGTAGGATTATGCGGTATAATAAGTAAAAGCCATCAAAGACACTGTTCCTCTGACTTTAAAGCAGGCCTGAATTTTGGGAGCAGGATAAAAAATCTGGGGCCTCACACAGTAGATTTATTGGGTAAAAGGTGACAGGCTGGAGAGGCAAAGACAAACCCAAACCACCTTGTTTCCCTGAACAAGCAGAACCTGTTAAGTGTGAGCACTGCGACTGTAGCTTCTTAGACCTCTCTGTCTCTCCCTGAAAATCTCCTTCTCAGAACTTTTCCCTGAAAATTATTTCCATGATTAACATGCAAGTTGCATGGGGTGGCAAGAAGCTAAGGAGCAAAACTGTTCTTGCACAGGCAACCTCAGCCATGCACTGACCAATGCTGCACTTGGGCCTCTCTGACTGAGGTCCGCAGGTGGCTCCATGCTCCATCATTTCATTCTGAACAAAACCTACAGTGTGTTCACACTGTTTCTCACTCCCCATTTCTAAAAAGTTAGAAATCAACACCCTTGACACCCTCTTAAGCCACACTGTTTGGCAACTATTTTAGAGTGTAGGCAAACATTTAGGTTTAGTGTTAAATATGCTGGGTATTGTACAGTACACAAACAAAGACTGTCTCTTCCTTAAAGATTTTACAGTCTGAAAGATAAGAAGATGAAAGACTATTTGGGGAGATGAGTAACTGGGGGGACTGTGGGAGGCGTTTACCTCAGTTAAAATGTAAAAACCTGGAAATCACTCAAAGAACATACAGATTTTGGTACTGGAAGTGCGTAACAGTTCTGCAATTAGGAAAAAAAGGTGAAGCTGCTGACATGTGCTGGTGCTTGGTTTTCTTAGAACTTAGGTAGCGCATTGCTGCTAACTCTCCTGACAGCCCCAAGGCAGCCACTGTGCCACCCTGCTGCAGTTGGTCCCCACACCAAGCCAAACACCCTCATTAAACCGCTGGTCCTGATCTGAGGGCAACATGCACACATCAGCACCCCAACATCCCATAAGCAACTTATTGGGCTTTGACCTTGGGAGGGATTAGGAGGAGAGCTTTATGGACCAGATGTCTCTCGTATATGGCAGATGACTTTTTATTTAAATACAAGAAATTGTTTGACTTTTTTTCTTGCATATACTTAGGTAAGTTATGAGTCACAAGGTAAAAGAAATAGGTATGATATAATCAGCATGTGCAACTTTCCATGATTTGGTTTTGCAAACATTTCTCCAGACCAATCTCCAAACCTATCTATCTTCAGACATCAAGCACAGGTTAAACGCAAGGAACCCCAGTCACAAAGGCACCAAAACACCCTCTCCCTGGGAAGGAGTGGCTGGGGTGCAGGCTGCTGGGGCGCAGCAGCAAGGTGCTCAGTGCTGCCCTGCACCACTTGCTCAAATTTGCCTCTGAGCTTCTAGAAGTACAGTTTATTTTGACTGGAGACAGAGGGACTTGACATCAGGTAGCACAAATTTTTCTAGCTTACAGCTATGGCGTGGTAGACATCCTTGGGTTGTAACTTCTTTGCATGTCACCTCCCAGGTGACACTTGCACCCCACAAAGAAAGGACAAAGATCGATTCCTCTTTCAGTCTTAACATGGTGCCTCTGTTGGTTTTGGGATCACACCAGGATAGCTTGTTCCTCAAACCATGTTTGAGATCAGAATTACCCCAGATCACACAGATGCCAGAGGAGCTCTGATACTAATAAGAACGATGCAGCTGCAGCTTCTTTTTGCAAAGTGTTAGCAAAATGACACGTGCATATGAAATGAGTGATCCCTGGCGTAATAAAGTCATGCGCCTGTTGTTTGTGTGTAAAGGCAAAACATGCTGTTGTCTTGTGAATCTGAGTGACACACTTGGAGACATCTGCGTTTTGAATGCAGGCCAGTGAAAACCAGATTTTCCTTCTGCTAGAGTAGCTGAAAGGTTGGTGGAGCAGGAGGCAGCTAGTGCCAAGGTAAAACTATGCACGTTTCTTGTCATACGTCTTCAAGTGATGCATTCCAGAGTTGTTCTTCATTTAATCATCCAGAGATAAATAAGCTACTACTTATTACAAACTAATTATCCTTTTAAGCTGCACAGCTAACAGATAATCTGTGCTACAGAATTCCTAATGGCAAAACATCCAGGATTTTTTACATGTAATATCATGAAACTGCTGTGATGTTTTTGAAGTTTTAAAACACACATGCATTTGCTTGAAAACTAGTATGCAAGCAATAAACACTCTTGTTTGGGTCTAGTCCTTCAAGATGCAATACAGGTAGTTCTGCACTTCATGTGCTCAGCCCTTGCAAGTCTGACCTAGCTGGTAACATTTTTGGACCGTATGTTTATCTCTCAATGCAGTTAAAAAAAATTCTGCAGTTTTACCATCGACTAGTCTCCTCACCGAAAACTGTTCACAGCTAGACAGCTGAAGGGCTGTGAGCAGGAAAGGGGCTTGACAAAGACACTTTGAAGGGAAAATTCTCAGCACAATGCCTTTTTCTTTTGCTTCTCTAATTGCTGCAGATGTTGTGTAGTCACACCTATGAAAAACTTAAATATTATGTCTCTGTAACATTTTTGATCTTCATTAATTATAGCTCAGAAAAGCTTACAAAAAGCAGCCTGCTTCTTTAATACAAATAAGATTAATTGCATGGTTGTTCAGAAAATGAACCACCAGTAGTTAAACAAAAAATGTTTGTCTTTAAGCAGCCTTTGGATGATTTTTTTAAAAACTGTTACAGGAAGTGAAGAGGCTGCCAAATTACCATGCCCGTGAGCCCTGCTCTCATTATCAGCCTAAACGAACGCACACACCCCGCCACTTTCATCCTCTTCCAGGTCCAAGAAAAAGAAAAAGGAGGCATAAAAAAAAAAAAAACACCCTTCCACACAAAGAGGTGTCTCTGAAGTCTGGAATGCACCCTGGCTGTTTGAAGACAAGATTTATACCTGACACCCTCCTTTAAGCTCATTGTTGAGACTCGCCTGCGTTCAAATCAACCGCAGACTGGCTGCTGCAGGTACTTCATCTTACAACGAACACATCATCTAAGATAAATGCACTAGGAATTGCTATCACTTTGAGGTGAAAGGAAAAAAAAAAAGAAAGAAAGAAAAAAATCAATTCCCTGATGCAGGTAGTGGGCGGAGGGAAAACAGAGGGGCACGAAGGAGTGCGTGGGGGTGTGCTCAGGGAAGGAGCTGGTGATGGCCGGCAGTCTGCAGCATGGGGTGCAACTATGAAATGGGTTTGGCCGCCTGTGCGGGCACCTGTGTTTTGGCACAGTCTTCCTTCGCCTTCGGCAGCCAGGCTGCAGGACCAGGCGCCGGGCAGGATGCCTAAGCCACCACCACTGCCAGCAAAGCAGTAGCATGCTGGCTGCTTGTGAAGGACTGAGAGGACGTTTTTGACTTGATGGGAGATGATGAGGACTATGGCATCAGCTCCTGAGGTCCCCATGTTTCCTGAGAAAAGCTTGGTTTCCTAATTTTAGGTATACCCATCCTCTCCCTAAGCAAGCTGTGGTTAGACACTTTCATTCAGCCTCTCAAATTCCTCTGGAAGAAGACCCATGGTAATAAGGACTTCATTTTACAATGAACATGTCTGATGGGAGGCTAAGCCGTAGAACACTGAAATATATGAAGCAAACGATAGAAGGGAAAGAAGAAAGCACTCAGGACAGTGCCAGGATGTAGAGAAACACAACTGAATACCCCAGAGCTCAGGCTGCTGAAACTCTAGCATTAGCAGGTGTTACGCTAATTACCAAAGGCTTTGAAGTGACAGGGGCAGAAAATGGCTGTCATAAAGAGAGAGCAAAACACCCAGCAATCTGCAAAGACATTTAATGTCTTTGTATCATTGTATCACTCAAAGGTCCAATAGAAGTTGGGGTATGAGGATGCCATTTGTGGTGCAGAACCAGTTAAAGAGCATTTTCCAGAGTGAAAAATTCGCTTGGCATTTGGAATAACACTGAGTTAATCCATGGCACTCAAAAACACACATGAGGAGATGTTCTGAAATCACACTGATAGAGAAAAGAAGGCAGAAAAATTACAGTACTGGTGGTTAATATGAAACTTGAAGTCAGAAAAACTTGCCCTTCTTGAGCAATTCATAATGCCTATCTTTGAACCTGGGACCAGAAAGCAATATGGG
Organism: Microhierax caerulescens; assembly: GCA_035590215.1. Lineage (NCBI taxonomy): Eukaryota > Metazoa > Chordata > Aves > Falconiformes > Falconidae > Microhierax > Microhierax caerulescens. The sequence continues at coordinate 65,181,962 of JAVJGJ010000014.1, read as the reverse complement.
ATTAGCAAAAAACCTAAGGATCCTTAAGGGCTGTTCTAGCATCACAGATTGGCCCTGCCATTGAGGAGGACCCAACAGCATGTTCTGGATTTAACCTGACAGAAAGCTTTAGATTTAGATTTCTGATTTGCCTTTTTCAAACCGTTCAGAGCCAGGCCTTTACGGGGTTTCTCCCAAAATTTCTAGGCTCACAGGGATGTTTGGGATGTTGAGATCTGGGAAAAAGGAGCTGGTTTAATCCTTTTCAGTTATAGAGCACTTTCTATATTTAGGATTTTAAATTATGTTTTATTAAGAATGCAAATTATGAGCATTTCTAGGACTCCATGTTCTTGCATGTCCCAGCTAGTACATAAACCTCATGCCATTACAAATCTGAATAAAGCAGGTTAAGTTTGCAGCAGATTTAAAATACGGCAAAAGGGAGGGTGGGAAAAGCGCCTGTACAACATGTTCAACATCTACCCACTAGGATGGAAGGAGAAATATCTACATTTGAGCTGAACTGAACTGACACAACTGCCTGTGAAGCTGCAGCATCAATCTCAGCTTGGCCACAGGTATCCTGTTCTCTTTGCACATTTGAAAGATTTACCATGTATACATTTTCTTTTCTATGAGGTATTTTGCTGTTTGGGTTTTGGGTTGCTTTTTTGGGGAGCTGGTGGGGTTTTTGTTTTGTTTTGTTTTGTTTTATTTTGCTTTGTTTTGTTTTTTCCCCCTTGAGGGATAATGTCTTCTATCTGGTGCAAGCTAGAGGTTCTCAGAGAAATCAGTTTCATCAGCCCATGACCAATGTATTGAAAAATGGAGCATGGCTCCACAGCAGCAATCATGGGAATCTGTTGTGAACACTTAGCCTGGAGCCTCCATAATTTCCGACACCAAGCATCTGAGGAAATAGCATTCAGTATTTCATTCTGACATTTCAGCTCTTGACAGCATGCTACAGAATGCTGCTTGAACCCAAAGTCAAATGCAATAAACAAAGCACAGCTTTGCAAAAAAAGAGCAGCGTTAGCAAGGCCAGTTCAGCTTGCCCTATCTCTCAGGGAGCCACAAGAGAGGGAAACAGAAATACATGTCTCTAGGCAGTTGCTCCATTGCTGCCTGCCTGTTAGAACTAACTTGCAGTTTTCAAGAAGCAGTTACAGGCACTACCAGAGTCTTCTGGCCTAATGAGAGCACCAGCAATGAATTAGGCAGCAAATGCCCTGGATTTCTCAGCAATTCCTTCTCTGCCCCCCAGAGAGATGCTACCTTTGTCCCTGTCCTCCAAATGTTTACTATTTTTGTCCCCATTCAGTGCTTTGCCTCCTATTACTTCAGCTTCTTCCTCAGCACGGATGCTCTGTGGTGCCAATGACTCCTTCTCTAACTGTGCATGACCCCTCCTGCCGCCTTTCCTCACTTGGCTCCAGCTGGAGCAGTGCAGTGGTGGAAAGCAGCAGGAACCCCTTTCCCCTGCCCACACCCCGTGCTGTGCCCGCAGCCACTGATCCTGTCCCTGCTGCTCTTCATGCACCTGGGAGCCCAAACAGGATCTGAGCATCCTTTCCTCTGACCCTCACATGGGCTGCAATCCTGTCCCTCTGCTCTGCCTGCTCCCTTCACGCAGATGTTCTCCATAGCTGTTCAACTCCCCCATAAACTGAAGGAGGCAAAGACGTGCTGGGCATGTGCTGCCTCTGCATCAGAATCATCCCACCTGGAGCAAAACCCCAGGCAACTCACCCTCACCCACTTGGGGCCCATTGCCACCAGGGCAATGTGGCATCATGCATCATCAGCCTCTGCCTGCAACGGGGTGGGAAATGTCAAGATCACCTTGCAGAGTGAAATGTAACATCAGAGTCACGTTTGTGGCTTGTGAGGGCTGTGGAAAGAGCCCCTTCCTGCCCCCTGGCACATCGCTTCTCTGCAAGAGCTGAGGACAGCCTGCCTGGTCCAGGTGGTCCCTTGCAGGCCTCCAGGCCTCTGTCTGGGGTAGCTCTCAGAAGACAGTTCAGCCTGACTACACGCATTGCCCCAGGCAAGTACCAGAAAAACCACACACTTGTAGCTGTAGCAATGTGTCTACAGTAAAACGCTGTAACAGAAAATGCCTCGTTTCTGTGACTGTTTGCTTGAAGTAAATAAAGGGTTATAGAAACAGCATTTCTGGAAGGTACAGCTACCAAGTGCACAACAGCAACCAAGGAACTACATTTCTTTTACAGCTTGTCTGAAATGTCACACTGTGCGGAGACCTGGAGGCATGTTTTGGTGATGTGCTTTAAATGGTGAACAGCAAAACCTAATTCTTCTCCAAAAAAGGGTGCAAGCAGGAAACTTGTTTAGAGGACAAAGCCTTCAATGCATAGCAAATGCTTGTGTTCACATGTGAGCTCAGGTTGCTTTCAGAGTCGGTTGTTGGCCTTTTTGGCTCTGCCTTCTAAGATATCTCCAAAAACTCATGTACACACCTAAGTGCCAGATGCGTATGCTGCATCTCAACTTCGACAGCAAGTGACAGTTAATTAAAGCCATGCATTACAGAGAACTCATCCTTTCATGATAAACAATGGTATTGACAGATGAGTTATTTTTAAGTTACGCTTAATTATATCAAAGCTCGACCAACCAGTGTGCAACGGAAAGGGCAGCATTTTTGCTTGCTACTAATAAACTGTATTTGTTACTTTTCTTCTGCACTATTCTTACCATTGTGAAAAGTCACCCAAACCCACATACATTTTATGTCAATTAAACCCGTTTCATTTTTGTTGTCATGTCATGACATACTGGGTAGGCAAATCTGTTAAAAAAAAAAGCCACGGGGCCGCCCTGTCTCTTGGCACTTCATGATGATGTAAGTTTAAAGCCTTAAGGAAACAATGACTCAGTCTGCCTGTTTGCACCAAGCCAGTTCTGCAAATTCTCCTTGCCCAGACTGTTACACATATAAAGCTCCTCACCTGAATCCCTGAAGTCCTGATTATCTCTTACAAATATATTCTTCTTGTAGGCAGAAGCCAAAGCTGTATACAGAGCTACAAAATAGCTCTTCCTAGTGCTTAATAAAACAAACTTCTCCAAAAGAGAATAACGTTAGTCCTCATAACATAAAGGCCAGATCATGCTGCACCCACTCATAAAGCAGCATCAGCTGCTGAAATCACAGGGAGGAGAAAAGTGTATTAGTGTAGTTAGCAGTCTCCTAAATGAAAACAAAATAGTCTGCAATAGAAGTGATTTTTTGAAGTTTACCTTCAGCGTTCACAAATTATGGTTCCTGTAGACCATTTTTACTTCAAAGCCACTCAAAAGCTTGGAAATGAACACCCAAAATGACTACATTCATACTACCTATTACACCTTCACTGAAGTTTGCCCCTGCAACACCCTTCTCCTAAATCTCTGCTGTGCTCTCCAGTTGCACTCCGAATGGCTGTTTCTTGAACACATCCAAAAGCATCGCTCCTCTTCTTAGCAAGCACTAAAAGCTTGCATACAGGGTATGCTTAGCACATTTCAGAGGGGTACATGGTTTCCACAGATCAATTTATTAGCAGGGCAGTATGACACACGTTGAGTAAAACTGGACAACATGAAATACTCCCTCTGTTTCATTTGGAACTGGGAGCTGAACTTTCAACTCCTGTCTTTCAAGAGAGTACCAAAACCACAGGGGTTACTAGATATTTGCAGGAGGGGTGATTTTTATTATAATTTTTTTTTTAACTTACTCTAATTTTAAGTATATGTGTGGGTTTTAAGGTTTCATGGTGCAGGTGGCCAGGGCAGGGCACCTGGTGCACTTCAGTGTGGGAGGTTTATTCCTGTAAGCCACAGAGAAATGCACGTGGCAGCAAGGTCTTGCAAATATCCCAGTGGGGAGAGCTTCAGCTGGAGCTGGCAATCAGCTACAAGACACTGATCCATCAGAAATCAACCTTCACCCATGCTGGTGCTCCTGGAGCTACTTGCCTCTTAGCCATCCCTGATTTAATCTAGCCCGGGCTAGTCTCTAGCACATCTTTACCAAGAAAGCTCCCTCCTTCAGCAGGGATCAGGCCAGATTCACAACAGGAGCAGCACCATGATGGACTTGGTGCTCCGTGGAAGCCACAGGAGCTGGTAGCAACCTTGCTACAGCCAGAGCCTGGGGAGAGTGGGATGCCTCAAAACACGGATCCTCACAAGCCAGCAGATACACCTTGGCCATGACCCTGACAAGGCTTAGTGGCAAGGCTTTGCCATCCAGTCCTCCAGGCTTCCCCCAAAATCCAGCCTATGGAACCCCTCCTACCACTGCTGCATATCTTTGCACCTAATAACTCCATCATCCATGGAATGATACAAAGCCAAATGTCTCTGCTTGCTTGCAGAAAGCATCCTCCTTGGTTTGAACACCTTTTTAGAAATCTCCCTGCTGCCAGTGGCTAGGGACAGGCTGGGAGGGCTCCACAGAGCTGGGGCAGCCCCGAGCCCCCAGCTGGGCAGCACAGCTACAGGGGCTCCCTCGCAGGGCTGTCCAGCTCCCTCCTGTTGATGCTTTTCTGCTTTGCATGAAACAGGTTTTTTTCCTCTTTTTCACTCAGACACATGACTCCCAATCATAGTGACTGGGGCACCACCTGAGACAGGGTTTGGAAACTAGGCTCCAGTTCTTACTCTGACAAAAATTTAAACGTCTTAGTATTCCCCAGAGCCCGCATCTCCATACACCGTGGCAAGTACCCTAGTCACCACACAGCTGCATTATTTTTCTTTTGCTCTCCAAACAGTCACTTATGCCTAGGAAAAGGTAACAGTTAAAAAAAGGAGGAATGTACAGATGTCTCTTCCAGAACACACAAGAGCCGGGGCCGGGGGCATTGCTGTGAGAGAAACATCTAAAGTGTCCCCAGGCTGAGGAGCAGATCAAGTTCAGATCTCCCAGCTGAGTTCCCTAAGCATGGGCTAAACCTAACAGTGTGACCATCCCATCAGCAGGGCTTATGTGTGACGTGCAGGTTGTTTCATCCAGCACAGTCCAGGCCAGGTAAAGCATGTCCAGAAGCACGTGTTTGGGCATGCAAGGAACTCAGTGGATGCAGATGCGGGTGTTAAGGTATGTAGGTACCTCTGGGGTGAAGGGGCAGGCGAGCAAGGTTTCTTAGGACCTAAATTTCAGATTCAGCATGTGAAGTGACAGGTCTGCTGGTATCCAATTCCTCCTCCATGGGATTAAGTCCATGAAGATGATCTAATAGAAAGTATCTGCTTCCCACCTCAGCGCACCTCTTAAAGATTCAGAGGGTGCCTGCTATTCCATGCACTTTTCACAGACCCATTGCTAACTGCCCTACTGTGATTAAGGAAAGGTGTTTCACCTGTATATATGAAAAGGAGTGAAAACTCAAGATGAAAAATATTGCAAAGTTGAACAGAACTGTTTATGAATTTTCATTTTTTCTGCAAAAACAGACATGTCTATAAAGCTAAGCAAAGGTTTGTGTGCAATGCTTGTTAAATTAGTCCAGCTAGCATCAGTAATGATAGGGAAAATACCACAGATAACAGCTTTGTTTCTGTGTGTATTTCTGGGGAACCTAAGCTGTTAGCACTGCCTTTGCACTTGGCTTTGCAAGGGGAAAAGCAAATGCCTTTCTCTTGCATTCATTTTGATTAAACTAATACAGTTTTGGCAGCTCATGCAGCAATTGTACCTTTTCTTTTTGTCCAGTTCTGTCATAGGCACAGGCAACAGCAAATAAAAGCACATCATCAGCTTGTTAAAAGAAATGGCAAAACCACGCACAACATCAGGACTGAGGGAGCATCTCAAGTCTTTCTACCAAACTTGTTTTAAAAGGGATAAACATAAACATTTGTTCCTGAAGGAAAAAATCTAGACACCACGCTTCCCTCTCATTTTCTTTGCTTCTGTGTTTTAGAATTCCAGAAGAAAACCCCTTGCATGCATACAAAAAAATTACTTATTTTAGGTGGTAAACACATATATCATCCCACCGCTTTTTTCTTATTTTTTGTCATGTATTCTTTAAGAAATAACTTTGCCACATTTCTTATGTGCATCTCTGAAATTCTTCAGGGATACTTGTATGATTAGGAAGAACGTACTGAATTAATAAGCCAGAGTACTTTGGAAAGGCATTAAAATAATTGAAGTGAGAGGGAAAACCAAGGCTGCGCTGTGGGTGCGTAACGTGTGGAGTTGAGCTCGGCTACAACGTTTTGCTGAAAGCAAGCATTCCTTTCCGCAGCAGCCAGCGGCTCTACCAGCTGTAAGCCCATCACTTCGCAGTCGCAGACTCGCACAGTGATGCCGTACAAAGCCTTTTGAGCCGCTATAAACCGCAACAAGTTCAAAACCTGACTCATGTCTAGAACCTTGACTCCCTCGCTGTTACCAGCTTAGTCACTGCCAGCAGCCCTGCATGCATCTGCTAATCCTGTGGTATCCTCAGCACCCTTCCCTCCTGTGGGAAAGCCCTGGTTAGTCAGCCTCGCAGAAAGGTAGGGTATTGTGATATTTCTCTTACCATTGCGCTGCTTTGTTCTTCGTGCATTCCCATCTTAATGACAGCGGGAGCTGTTGGCCTTCCACACTTTCTTTGTGCCTATGTAAATTCAGGGTTTGATGCTGAAGAGGCGGAGACGATTCTAAGTCAAGGGGCAGGTGTGAGTGAAAGGAGCAACCCAACAGCCAAACTATTTGAAAAAGAAACCTTTAATGTCTCATCAGCTCAGCACTGGAAAAAAAAGCCTTCATAACTTGCCTTGAAAACTGGAAAAACAGGGTGTATAGCCATAATTTAAGACATTAATAACGAGAAGATTTAGCAGTTCCCTGACATATTTTGACTTTTGCACAGTGAAATGCTGTCTTAAAAACAGGTCTAATTATTAATATGTGAAACACTGTCAGTGACAAAGAAATTACAAGATGGGCTGATTTGTTTCTCATTCACTAGTCAAAATTCCAACATATTTTGAGAAAAGAGCCCAGGCTAAATTTTAGAGCACACCTGGAAAAATGGTTATTTCCCTTTGTTGAACGGACATACTAATGAGTATTTTGGCACGACCAGAAATTTGAGCGTGCTTATAGGACTGTAACAACTTTGCAGGATCAACTACGGTCTTCAGAGGTATTCAGTGGCTACCATGAGCCCCGCTAAAACTGCAGCCTCGGGGTGTGACACCCCAATTAACAAACTGAGCTTCAGCAAATCTGTTTTTCACCTGCAACTCGTGAGTATGCAGTCTTTCAGTCTGGATGTCTCCTTTCCAGCACATAAAACACAACAAAGCCAGAACAAATACACTTTGCTATAAGGCAACAGAAGGCAATATGAGCCACCTGAATTTCTACTTTTTTTAATTTATTGTATTTCCCTGGTCCAGAAAAGACTTTGAAGCAAGGAGTCCAAGCTTAAGAACATGTGCAGCTTACTCATCTTCTGTGGAACAACTTGCCTATTTGAAGTTGTGTGTGTGCCTATAAGCTCTGCCATTTAAGTCACAATATAAAGAAAACAGTCATATACAGCCTCATCCGCACAAACATCTCTGCAGTCATCACAGAAATCTCAACAAGAAACCAAAAGTCAGATTTCCTACTGGACTTCTTCTTTTTGCTGAAATAATCAACTTTCTACATGGTTGCCTCATCTAGAAAATTTGTTATGATGTTAGTAGATAGATGGGCAAATGCAAGCATCCTGCTCATTGCACCTTCAAAGCTATCACATAAAGATAACAGTGTTTTCTTTTAATCTTTTTTTCATTACTGAATATTATGCTTACAACAATCCTGCTTTGCTACAGATGGTTTCCTGTTGTTTCTGCCAAATGTGAAATAGCTATAAAACTTGAAAAGGTTTTGATGCTGTCACTGCATGAAAAATAGCATCTATGAGGGAAAACTAAATATGAGCCTTAGCCTTTAATTGCTTTAATCTTACTTAGTAAGTGAACTTTTTTACCCCCACCCCCAACTCAAAGCTTCCGATAACATGACCTGAAGGGGAAAATATAACTATGTATTTTAGTCAGGTATAAAGCCTTCATTAACAAAAACAAAAAAGAGGAAGGGGAAGTAGGTAATTCTCATGTCCAGACCAACCAAACAGACAGCAACTCCATTTAACAAGAGCAGTGCCTTTGGCTCGGCTTCATAAAATATGTAAAGTCACTTCTGTTAGTAGACAGTGAAGTTCCTGTTTTCAGTGCTATAATAAGGAAATCTGTCACCTTAGCAGACAAATTACTAGAAAATGGCTTGCATACTCCCAAGGGGACAGAGCCTTTGCTCCTCGCGTGGGCAAACCTCAGTGAACTCAGTGACAATTTTACTTGAAAACAAAAGGAGTGTTAAGAAGTACTTTAAAGAAAATGTGAATTTTACATTTCTTACATTTCTGTACATTTCTGTTCATTTCTTACACGATGAGGAAAACTCATGATGCTCCGATGCTCTCATAGGCATCGATTCAGCATTGTGTGGGAGAAGAGCCAGAGAAAAGGTATTTTACCAGCAAAGTCACAAGACATGGAGCATCAACGAATAAGTGAGCTACACAGCTTTCTCAAATTTCTGCCAGTATTTGACTGGCACCACATCAACATACTCATTTTCTAGAAAAAACAGCACACATTTAACCACATCCTTCTACCAACAAGGTAAGGATGTGCTCACTGCCATGGATCTGCCTGTACAAGCACTGGGGGTAGAGGCAAAGAGAGTAAATATTAGAAATCGCTCCGTCATTCTGAGTGCGTTTGTCTGCCTGTTGCCTTACACGGAAGGCCCCATATCCCAGGGCCCTACATGCAGCACAAGCAGCGAGTGCTCTGTATTACACTGCAGATTTGGCAAGCACCCATTTTTGCAGGAAGAAAGCATGCAATTGTAGTCTCACCCAACCAAGACATCAGACCTCAACTTTTCAGCTTCTCAGACCTCTGTTGTTCATTCCTGGGGCTGGATCCAATACCTGTTCACTACAAGGAGAAATTCACTCTCGGTGGAAAGAGAAGCTTGTGGGATTTTAGTTTCTCTTAACCTGTGCTGTCTTTCCTTGCTCTGCAGGCTGGAATTTAAAAGCTGAGGCAGAGGTGACACTGTGGGCAGGAGTGAGTGGAAAATGTGTGTAGTCATCATACTGCTACCAGGTGTCTCATCTACATGTGGGTGCGCCTCACCCATGAGCTGTACCCCCGAGGGCACTGTCCACTGCCTTCTCAAAGTGCTCCTGGTGTTTCCCCATGCAGAGATGCTCACAGCAGAGATATCTGCTTGTTTGTTTAGTCTCACTTCCACCCAGGCTAAATTAAACCCAACCTTATACAAGCCCTGGGAGACCTGCACCACACAGCTACAGCCAAACCCCTGTCGTTCAGCCTGGTTGAGGCTCCTGGTTCATCATCGAGATCTCCAGGCTGAGGGGAGCAGGCGTTGCTTGGGACCCTTGTGGCTGATGTGCAGGACCTGCTGCCTTCTCTGGGTGGCCTGCACAGTGCCTGATTTTGAGGTCACAAAATCCAGTGGCTTCTTGCTTGAGCCAAGAAAGCATTCACGGACAGCACCTTTTGTTTCTTTTTTTTTTGTAGTGTAGTCTATGTACATCTGGACCTTGGATGAAAATCAGAAATGGGCTTGCAGGTCCCATTCAAATAGCTGATGACATTAGTGGAGAGTCTCCTGGTGTCTTCACTGGGAAGAGGATTGAACCCCTGTATGTTCATTTATTTATTTATATATTTATTTACTATCAATTTCATCATTTGGTCACCAGCTGAATTATTTGCACCTTTCACATCCAATTAAATACCACAAACTGCTAGTGCTGGATTTTTCTCACAACCGGTTAGAAACCATGATAGAAAACATAACCCTGCCACATCAGAGACGTTCCTTCTATACCGTACTGTATTTGCATCTAGGTTTCCTTGTTGCTAGCCAATGCCATCTGTTATCTGTTTTGGTCTGCTTATGAGAACTAGTAATTTTTGAAAATTGAGAGCAAGGAAAGAACAATGGCTCTTCCCTTTGTATTTTACATCCCAAACAAACCAACTGGATCTACACATGCACACAAAAACACAACTCTCCAACTGGCAATATGTTAGCACATGCTTTTTCTGTACAGAAAATTTAAAGAGACAAAGCTCATCACAGGAAAGCAGTTGAATGTAATGAAATAAATCTGCACCCCACAATGCTTGGATACTCACTTCTGCTTTTGTCTCTCTTGGAGGGTGCTGACACTCAGACTTGGTGATGGATTAAATAGTGACAGCTGAGATAGTTACTGCTCTCAGCTGTGCGCTCTGCCCCTCTCTTGGAAATTACTGCCCTCCTGCAGCCAGCACAACTGAACGCCTTATGAATCCAGTTTCAGACTGCCAGACTTCACACCAGCCTCGGCTCACGTGGATCTGCTAGCCCGTAAACTCCTGCAGCTTGGAGGCAAGTCTGCGAGCCATTGAGATTCCATGCCTGCTGTACAGGTGGAAAAGACTCAGAAAGATGGGGGTGAGGGGGTGGTCAGCCGAAGGTGGTGCTGCTTTGCTTGCCCCCCTGTCACAGGTCACTGGACCAGTGGCACCCCATGGATCATGCTCTCCTATTTTTGAAATACAAATGTTTCTTAACTTGAGGCACCCCTTGTCACCAGACACCCACCGAGAGAAGAAATGGAAGAAATGGCAAAATCTCAAGGGCCAAAAGGAGAACACATTATCAGCCTTTTCTTAGGTTTTTCTGGTTGGTGGGAGGTTTTTTTGGGGGGGTGTTTTTTGGGGGTGGGTTTTTTTGGTTGACTGGGTTATCAGTCTCTACAACTACCTGAAATGAGAATGTAGTGATGGGTCAGTCAGTGATAGAGAGTCTGTCTGTCCCCCCAAGGAACAATCAATAGGGCAAAAAGAAATGGTCTCAAGTTGTGCCAGGGGAGGTTTAGACTGGATATTAGGAAAAAATTCTTCACTGAAAGGGTTGTCAAGCATTGGAACCCGGCTGCCCAGGGAAGTGGTGGAATCACCATCCCTGGACTTATTTAAAGCCATGTAGAGGTGGCACTTAGGGACATGGTTTAGTGGTGGACTTGGCAATATTGGGTTAATGGTTGGACTTGATAATCTTAAAGGTCTTTTCTGACCTAAGCAATTTTATGATTCTATGATTTTCTTTCACAACTGCCCTGCAGGGACTGTATTAAACTGTGCTCAGCACTGACTAAATTCTGTTGCTTTGAAGTCTATTGCAATTTTTGTTGTTGTTGTTGTTGTTGAATCCAATAGGAAGAGAAACTTTACTTTAGAATGGTAATTTCAAACCCCTTCTTGTTATAAGTCCAATTTATAAGGCAAATTTAAGTCCCATGTTTGAGGATGCTGTCTGTTTCATAGTGCCTAACTACAACAGGCTATAAACCAACACCAGGTAGTTTAAGATTGTGCCATTTTTAGCCTTTATCTCATCTGTTCCTCGTATTTTTGCACTCCCAGTTTTTGTCTTCCAGGATGTGTGATCTAAATGGACAGGACCTTTTCGTCTCCTTCTTTTCAGCAACCGAAGCCAACTTCTATAAAGTCTTAATTTATCAACTATTAGTATACAGATCTTTTCCCCACCCTGGTCCTCCCAAGCAGCAGAGTACATACACAGTTGTGAGAGAAAAATGGAGCATGTCACAAGAATGCATCCTTCTAGCCTGGATGATTGGATATAATATATCTAGATAGATATATTATATCTAATATAATAGATATAATATATCTAATCCTGAACTATTAAAATGCTTCTTGCTTAAAATGAAGAGAAAAATCCTGACACTCAATCTGCAAATAATTGTATGCTGCTTAACTGGCACTTCAGTAGTTTTTCTTTGTGATACATGCAAAGGAAGAGATGGATGCACTGTCAGAATTAAAAGGCCATATGTTTCTGCTTTGGTCCCCAGCCTGTTACATTGCTGAACAGAGGATAAAGGCTGGTCTAACAGAGCTTCATATACAACACAACCTCCAGGGGAGATGGGGGAAAAAGTGAATCTTTCCAGGGTTCCTTTTTACCAAAGATCTGGCTTGGATTCAATTCAGCCAAGTTTGCAGCACCATGTCCTGGCTATAAAGCTTAATGAACCAGAGGCTCATTAACATGATCTGCAGGGGTTGCACATCCATCAGCATTTGTACAGCAGAGACAAAGACAGTGAGAAACTGGAGCTCATGTATCTTTCTATGCCAGGATCCAGTAGGGAAGCAAACATCTCACTGAAGATTGGTTGAGAAGCTTTGGATGCCTGATGTTTGCAACCAGGTTGATCTTGGCCTTTAAGATCAAAAGGGTCTCAGATCTATCAGCATTTCAGGATGCCGCGAGTGTAGTCAAGCTAAACGTTATAAACATTCCCCCC
>JAVJGJ010000014.1:65134300-65169449 GCA_035590215.1 Microhierax caerulescens | reverse complement strand
GATTGTATTCAACCTAAACCTTTTAAAAATTCCCCCCCCCCCCCCCCCCAATTCCCCAGTGGCCACTGACTATATCTAAGTAACATTCCCAAAACACAGTTTATCCAGCACATGTTTATTATCAGAGCAGGCCCCTGGATAATCCGTTTATCAAGACCCTCCTAGCCTTGTGTGCACAGCAAATCAGGCAAGGGTCAGCTGAGATGCCACCAACTGCTGGAGAGGTTTCTTGTGGGGCAGGGAATGGGGCACCATCAACTTCCTGAAAAGGCCTTCTGTAATAAAGCAGCTCTGGCAGTCCCTTCTGCCACATAAAAACTTACCACCCCTCCCCTCCCAAAAAGGAAACAAGCAGAATTTAAGGCACTGAATCCAAAAAAAGATCAGCTCTGCAGAACTGAGTCTGGAAAAGAATAAATGCCCAGAAACTCTATGAAATCCACTAGGGACTTCGCTATTGATTTTGCACTGCAGATGGTCAGACGTTATGGTAATATGGTAATGTAAAACCTGTTGCTAGATTCATGGCAGGTGATTCAGCTCAAGCATCGTGGAAGAACTTCACATGCCGCTTGTGACAGTTCAAACCCAGCAGTCACTAGCATCAGATCAGGAGGATGTGGCCCCGATCTGTCTCCGCAGAGATTTGAAAATCCATTGACAAAGCTTTAGCTTCTTCAAAAGACAATAGCAGATAATGCTTTAAAATCGTCTTTGTTTATCTTTTATTCTTTTGTTTCTAATGGACTCCTTATGAATTTGAAAATAGCTTCCTCTGTACTTTTGTTCTGATTTCCCTGGTTGGAAGAAACTGAAAGATCGGAGCTATGTCAAGTCAGAATAAATGTGTGCAAAATTAACATGGTTCAGGAAGCTGTGCTTGATCACTAAATATTGCCCCAGAGCCAGAAGAGCTGAGCCCACCACCCTTGTGGGAGCTCTGCCATTGACTGTGTGGGCCCAGGATCTCAATTCATATCTTAGAGAATTGGATGAGCGATAAATCAAACAAAAAACCAACAAATTACTTGCCTTCCAAATAATATTTGGATGTCCTAATCTTCTGCTATATGAAGCCAAGTTCTTAGTTTTCTGGGAAAAGTATGGTCAAGCACTTTGACCACACAGTGACCATCGGCACAGGTCAATAATACTTGCCAAGGCAGACAGTCATAAATGTCAGAATTCCGTCCTTGTTCAGTAACATCTAATCCTTTACAGGGACTTACCTTGTTGGAATATGCTTGGCAAGAATATATATAGAATATAAATGGTTTTGCAGACAACCCCTTGCCCTAACGATGCACTGTCCAGAACATTTCTAAGTATTAGGAAGGAAGGGGTTTCTCCAACAATAGCTGCTGCTCCAGGACCTGTTGGGTAAAAAGGGGCACCTGTTATGTTCTGGATACATCATAAAAAATATAGTGGGTCTTGAGGGCACCAGAAAGCAGCAAATGCCTGGTCTGGAGAATAATTGGAGGGAGAAATGGGATACCTTTAACAGGAGTGAATGGAAAGGCTGATCTATCCCCAGCTCCTCACCAATGACTCATGCAGAGTGTGCCCATGCTGGAACCCCTGAGTTATTCTGCTATATTCAGTAGCTCACATTGCAATTTATCTACCCTTTAGCTGAGAAGAGAAGCAGGGTAGATACGATCTGAAACCCAGTTCCATCCTAGCATGGTTAAAGGAAACAACTCTGTTAAGGATATTAGGGGGGAATTCCTCCACTGATGACAACATGAGAAAAACATTATCTAAATATTAATCTTATCTTCAAAAGCTTATGCTGCTGTTTTTTGAAAACTGAGACTTGGAACATTTATCTAGCATGGCTATATGGGTTCAATTAGAAACTGTAGACTCTGTCAAAATACTCCAGTCCTCTGAGAAATGTCACCCTTGCATGTAAAGTTACAATGTTTTACATGTAGCCATTTTCAGAGGAATTCTAAACACTTCTATGGTACAATTGCATTCAGTTCAACATTTTCAGTGAGATGATTTCCATGGCATACAATTCAGTATGATCCCTTGAAAATGACCATCTCACAAACTGATGTGAAAAATTAAAGCATCACATGTTTTCCATCTAGCTGCAATAGAGAAAAAAATGCTTATTTATGAACAGCAGTTTTCTGTACAGGCTATCTTTCTACAAAAAAAAAAAAAAAAAATGCCTGCTGGCTTTTTCTGGGCACATTCTCATCTGAACTCTTTGTTGCGGTCAGACTATGTTATTGCAAACAGCAATACAACTATGCTGTACCCTACCAACCAAAAGAGCTGCGCTAAGCTTTGGTAACAGTTTGACCCTTGTCAGACATCTCCAGTGAAATTTGGCTCACAGGAGCTTACCCGAAGGTGAAATTGTTCCCACTGAGAGGTGTGGAGCCAATGGGGCTGCTAATGAATATAATATGTTCCCTTCATTTGATTGCTTTTGTTTTATTAATTTCAAAATTATTTTCTTATCAGTGTTGCTTGTCAATAGAGGATGCCTGAATTTTCTTTACTCTTCACTTTCTACACCTTAGACATTTCTGACAGAGGAGAACAAAGAACTGAATAATTCTGACCATAGTCACAGGGTTTGACTCCACTTTGCACAATCATATTACTTCCCCTTTAAAATTTGCATTCTCCCATGATTTCTCTTATAAAGCTGCCAGAGTTTTCCACCATTTGTCCAAAACATTTCAAGACTGATCATCTGAAACTACCGTATACAACATCGTCTCCTGCCTCTGCTGTAGAGGAGTGGCAGCAGTAGCCATAGGCCTTGTCTATTCCAACGAGCAGTGGCTGTAGGTGTGAAAGCTTTCCTGGTAGCTCGAGGCGTATGAAGAGGTTTTGGGTGGTACCCCAAGCGGGCAGTGATCACTAAGCTCCTTGGCACCGCTGCACTGGGTGAGGAGCTCACCAGTCATCCCACGGGGGGAGATCTGAAGTGCTATTCAGTGTCGAAAGCTCCACTAGCTGCAAAACTGAAAACACTTTTTCTCTTAAGCATACGAGTGCCGAGCTGTGCTTTTTCTAATCCACATTATCAGTGCCGTAGCCATGGCAGCAGCAGCTAAAAAAGCCCAGCTCAGTACCAGTGACAGCCTTTCACAGTCGTGCAAGGCTCACGCAGACCACCAGACCTACTGCTGGAGTAGGTTTTGCAGCCCTGGCTGAGCTCTCTGCTCCCCCAGAGGTGGCTGAGCTGGGCATTTCAGAGCTGCTCCGGCACCCCATACAGCTACAGCATCCCGTGTTTGGAACAGGCACGCGACGCCACCGCTTGCCCAGACGACCCTTGGCATGGGCGGCAGCCTGCTCTCTTCCCTGCGCCTCAGTCCCACAGCACCCTTTTACAGCAAGATTGAGGAAGCAAGGAAAATAAAAATCGGCACGCTAGAAACATGTATTCACATGTATATGCAGTCAGCCACAGCACTAGCGATGCTGCGGTATCTTACAGCGTTGGTCGTGATTTCAAAAGTATAGCAACAGTGTAAAACATACAGGCAAATTAGTTTGCCATGTTAACACAAAAGCCGAAACAGCAGTTCCACTACTGTCTGGAGAAATACGTACTGCCACTCAAATAAAACAAACCCGCTGGTTCCTCTAGAGTTTGCACACGGGTCAGAACATTGGTACTTTTAGTAACAAAAAAGTCTAACCCACATTCGATGCAAGGAAACTTTAGCTTTTCATCAAAGATGCTACCAGGAACTGTAGCTGCTTTCTAGCATTCACAGAAAAACACAGTTCTGTAGTCCAGTGCCAGGAGCCGAGAAACTCACTGAAGGGTAGATCTCGTTCAAATGAAACCTAACGAGGACACGATTTCCAGTCACAGCCCTCAGTGACATCCCCGTGACAGAGCCACGCTGGCCTCGGGGCCAGGCGGCAGAGGTGCTGGACGCGAGCCTACCTTGTGCCGATGGGCTCACCGCCGCCGAAGCCTGAAGAAGAGGTCCCGCTGCGGGCGCAGGGCTGGGGGTACCCCCTTGGCCGGGCTCTCACAGGTGCTGAAGCTGGGGCACACGGGTCTCCTTTTCTCGCAGAGCTTGTCATGAATGTCCCCAGCGGGGTCCCGGGGAGCCCAAGCGCACCAAAGCCCCCGCCGCCGACCCCGCTGCCCTCACCGGGGCGTCCCGACGGCTCCGTCCCGCTCGCGCTCTGCTGGGCAAGTTTCGCAAAGCCGCGGCCGGCGGAGCGGGCTCCGCTCGCTGCGGAAACTCGCCTACCCCACCTAGAGGTGCACCGCAGGATGAGGAGGAGCTCCGCATCCCTGTCCCGCTCCCGCCGCGTTCGGGTTTTGCTGGCGAACGGGAGGAAAAGGAGGTTTTACCAGGTTGGGCTCCCAGGAGCGGAGCCAGACCCTGGGGCGCAGGGCAGGGAAAGGCTTCTGGAGGCTCCTGGGAGCAGAAGGGGCGAGGGGGAGGCTTGGAGGTGGAACTGGTTTGGTTCAGCGGGTGTTGGGATGGGAAATGAAGCTATTCTGCACGGATACCTTGATTTTGAGGGAATTTGGGGTGACTCCTCTGAAGCCCATCTCATTTCCCTACACTTCAGCAGCAGGTTTGGGGACCGCCCGCACTTCTTGCAGGACTGCATCGGGGAGGGACAGCACGGGAGACCCCAAGAGTCACTGGGTCCCTGGGACCTGTGGGTAGCCCAGGACACACACAGCTCCCCGTTGCTTTTAACAGATTCTAAAGGAATGACCTTAATATTTTTCAAATTGAAAATGTCATAACCACCTTTCTGAACTGCTGATGCTTTTCTTCCAAAGCCGAACAGCAGTACTCATACTGCTGAGCTTCCTAACGGTTGGAAATTCTGGCTGTCAACTACTGCTTGAGGGAATTGCCAGCACTTCTGCAAAGACAGTGTTCCTTAAAATTGAAAAATGCAAAATTACCTACTCAGATAGCATTATTTAACACTAAAGTGAAAATAAATGAAATGTGTGTGTGTGTGAAACCCACAAAAAACCCCCAAACAAAAACAACACACCTGGAAATGGCCTGAGTGCAACTGGATCACTTAACTCAGAGATAACAAAGTAGAAAGATCAACATTACAACCATTTTTTGTGAGCATCCAACATGTAGGATGAAAAGCTGTCAGTGTTTGGAAGATCAGTGGAAAATATTTCTCAAAGGAGACCTTTCAGCCTTGTTGGAATACAAGATTCATAAAATCTGTATTTTGGTAAGTGCTGTCCTTATAACTCCACTGCTGACCTGACAGTCACCGCAATGTTGGGCAAGTGTGTGCATTGAAAACAGGGCCACACACTAGTTCTTATCTAACACATACCGAACTCAATGGTATGAATCAACATTACATTATAATTGGGCATTTTTTTTCATTTTATTAAGCAGGCCATTCAATTCAGTGGTTCCAGTTGTCAAAGATTGACCCTGGGCTACATGGCAAGTTGCTTCCTTCTTTCTACAGAGAAGAAAAGCTTATGGCTGCTATCACAACAGCACAGACCAAATATGGCTAAGCCTGGCTGACCTTCCAGAGGAGCTGCTTCTCTTAGCAGCAACTGAATCATTCCTGAACTTAGTTCCTTGCTGGGACGAAGTTTTGAGATGAGAGACAAGGACAAAGGCAGTAATAGCTGAGCAGGGCAGGTTCACTGGAAATGATGATATAAACTAGGAATGGAATGAGGTTGCCTCCCTACAGCCCACAGGGTGCATCCAAGAGGCAAAGGCGGCAGGACCATGAAAGACAGAAGAAAGCGTGGAGCAAAAGGCAGAAGGAGAACAACAGGTTTTTAGCCCCATTTCCTATGAAAGTGAGGCTATTGAGATGTTTGTGTTCCCTCCTAACAACTTTTGAATCTACTGGCCACCAAAGATACATCCTCAGAAGTCTCTTAACAATAAGCAGCTGGCTAAAAACAGTCATCCCCAATTTGTTGCCCAGATTTGAGGAAAGCACAATGCGAACACACCTTATGAGAAAGCAAAAAATCCATGCAGAGGGAGACCTCACACATTCTCCAGCCACCCAAAAAGCATACATCTTGGACCACGCAAGTCAGTCAACCCACGGGACAGAAATCTGTAGGAAATCAGAATTCACTAGTTCCATTACTTCTGGAGCAAGATGTTTTTTCTGAAGATGGTGTATCCTCATGGATCTGAGAGGCGCCAGAGGATTTTATGTTCTATATCTTTAACCTAAATTAAGGTATTTTTCATTCTTCCATTTTTCCCAGTCTTCTAAGCAGAAGGCAATCAAAAGCCACAATGAGAATGTGCTCTCAGCTGTTTAGTGGCCCTGCTGATGTCAGGGCACCCAGGCCATGCCTGGGGTAAAATCGCAATGCAATACAGGTGCCCAGGGTCCTGCCTCTGAGTGAACTTCTCATGGTTTGGTCTTGAAGTCCACATCCTACCAGGGCTGACAGCTGGCCCAGAGGAACCGCTCAGCAGGGATGCTGAGTGTGTGCCCTTTTTGCTGACCCAGTTACAGTGGAAAAGTAAGTATGAAAGAAGAAGAAGAGCTACCTTTGTCAAAGGGCCTCCAAAATGAATGCGTTTTTTTGTGACTTTAATGCCTCCCATCAGGTATCAGGCTGAAAGGATTAACTCCCTTTCAGCCCCCATGACATCCATGTGTGTCCACTTACCTTCTCTGACACAGCTGAAATCACTGCCCTGGGCACCCAGCTGAAATGAGGGCACCTGCAAGCACCAGTGTGAAAATAAGTAGATGTGGCCATGAGGAAGGAAAGGAGGGTTGGGTTGTGATAACCTATGGACTCAGCCACCCCGACCTTCTTACTGCTTACCTTTCCTATCAGGGTGGAGGGTTCTGTGGCATGTGGCTATCTGTTGTCATGTAATCATCCTTCCACCCTACCTTTGGTCACGTGAGAGACAGCACAAGGGCAGAGTATGTCTCTGTAATATTCCTTAGGCTTATCCAAAAGGCCTGTGTTTTCCCTCAGGTCATGGAAGAGGCAGGGTGGCATGAAAAGTACCTGCACTACATGACCAAAGCAGACAGTGGCTTTGCCTTGTGTACGTTCTTGCTGCTGTCATCAGCTAAATAAGGCTGACCGTACTCTCCCTTTTGCATTTTGCATCCCCTTCCTTTTCTGCAGGGGCTGGTACTCCCCTGCCCAGTGTGGTGCAGGACACCAGCATCCACAGATGGTGACACAAGGAGGAGAAGGAGAGAGGACTGTGAGACACTTTGGTCCTTGGAGATTCTTTCTCCTCTCGTGGAAGAAAATCATCTGCTTTATACCTAAAGCTGAGCCACCTAAAGACCTCATTTTTTTCTCCCAGAAGATGTGATGTCCATCTTGTTGCAAAACTAAGGACTAAGAGAGAATAATACTGTAAGAAGGAAAAGTCAAATAACTGAAAAGAGCTTCCTAGCAGTGAAAAGGCAGCACTTCTGGGGTATGCTTGATAAAGGGCCCCTTTCCCAGAGCTTACATGTGTTTCCCAAAACACAGAATTATAAGCACACTCCTGCAGAGGGCTTCCACCTTCCATAAGTATCCACCAGCTTCAAAGGCTGGACTCACTGATGTTAAACTGATGACTACACCTGAATATGCTCATCCAGGGCTTCCAACCCTCTTCCTTTCCTTCATAATCCACCCAGTCCCCCTGGTCAGTTTTGCTGTAACACCTACCGCCACCCTCACTCAGCCCTTCTCCCCCAGCACTTTCTACCTCCAATGTCATTGGCAAATAGGTTCTGCCCTTCACTGGTTCTCTTTTGTCCATGAACCACAGCGCTCCCTTTTCAGCTTCTGCTTTTTTTATTAGGTCTGAGAAAACGCACATGGGTGTTGGTTTGTGCAGAGACTAGTCTGAGAAAGCTTTCCTACAGCCAGAAAGGTTTGGTTTATTTCTCATAAGAAGCCCCCAGCCCCACAGATATCTGGGAACTGAAGCTGATTACCAACAGTCACAAAACTCCATGTAGCATTTGGAGAACTTCTTTCAAATCATTAGGCAGACTGTTCCGGGCTAGCTCATTTAAATATTTTCCTAATTTTCAGAATTATGTCAGAATTATGTCTTTCTACAAGAAAGGCAGCAAGAGTTTGAAAATTACGAAGCAATTAGCTTAGCTCAAACACTAACAGTAACCATGCTCTCGTGTTTGTAATACTTGAAATAATTAACAACGTATTTCTGTGCCTTCTAGAGTGTATGTAATTAAGAAATGTATTAACCATGACTCCTTTCCTGGAAGGAAGATCTCATGCCAACTACTGTAGAAGTAGTTAAACCAAAACCAAATGAAACCACCTTTTCCCTTGTTGCTGAGAGAGAACACTTTATATGTTATATGGTATTTTCTTCACGGTCTTTGAAAAACTCAGATGGGCTTTGGAGAGCGCAGGAGGATGGATCCAAGGACAACTCTTTCTCAAATCTCTGAAAAGCCAAGGGAAGAGAGGAAGTTAGGAAAGAGTTAAGCTGGAGGGCCAGGAACAAATGGAGTACAGGACATTTGAGATACACTATTGTAGGAACTTGTGTTAAAAATACTCTAAAGAGGCCTCTTCCTGATTATGAATGTCTGTTGGAGTTTTGCTGATGATTTAATAAAAAGATTGGATGCTAGGACAGTCAATAGCTCAAGCTCTTTTGAACTAGACTTTGGATATAAAATTTTAAACCAGGGAAGAGTGGGTATTTACTGTCTTACACTGTATTTCACTCTGTATTTGTAGTTTCATTCTCTGCAGCATCTTTGTTTGCATGTACTGTTTTGCATTGCAATTTTTGTCATTTGCATATATGTTGTCCTTTTCTATGCATTGACATTTCTGTACTTACTGTTGTAAAATTATTTGTTTTATCAAAATCCTTCTATGTAGTTTCATTTATTTTTATTCCTTGTTGCATAATCTCTAGGCAAGACATTTGTCATACAGTTAGTTTCTTTTACTTACCATATTCATATTTCTAAAACTTTGTCACATTTTGTGAGGTTTTATGATTTAGAGAGGAGATAAAACCATGGTTTTAAAGAACATTAATCTCTGACGCTTCTGGATTTGCTCTTTGTTGTTCCAAACTTTTGCATGAAATCTCAACTATGAGAGATTTCTTCCATCTTCATCTTCGATGTTCTTGTCTATCTCATTTAATTTTAGAATTTGCTGAAATCATCCAACCCAAAAGATGTCAATATCAGACAGTTTCTTTATCACCCTAACCTTTAGGACAGTCCCTAGGTTATGTATATATTCAATGTAAGTTATGCATACTTATGCACATGCTGATGTTCTGTCCAAAATCAAGAAGACAATGTGAGCTGACCTTGTATTTTCTCTATCTTTTCAAAACAGTCCAACTTTATCTTAACTGTCTTTAGTATCAAACTGTCAGAGACTATAACAGTTCTGAAAAGTCAGACTGCAAGTTACTTGATCACAGAAGAAAGGCAGCAATTTCCCCTAAGCTAATATTTAGCAAAGTCTTTCTTAAGGAAACCTTAGCATAACCCAGATTTTGACTTAAGTATTAATATTTTGGAGAAAGGAAAATTTGTAGTTTGCTTTTGGCTACTACCCACACCAATCTCAGAGAGGTATGAGTCTGTGAGTGTTGCTATTTGCATTTCAGAATGAAAAGTGAGTTATTCGGTTCTCCAAACTTTCCCCCTGTAGTGAATGTGCTCCAACACTGTAGAAGCCGGACAAACTTTTCCCTGTAATTATTCCTTGTTAGTCTTATTGGCGTCGCAGTTCTGATCTGAAAGGAAGAGAAATCTTTGTCCTGTGCTTTTAATGGCCCATGTCTGATGCAGAGGAACATGAGCTAAGAAGAAACATGAAACATGAGTGAGTGCAGGGAGGAAAGAAAAGGAAAGGAGGAGAGGAAGGCACAGGGCAATGGTTAGGTTGGAGGGAACAAAGAAGAGAAGGGGACAATGACAGGCTAGAAGGATGGGAGTATTAGCATAAAGGGAGAAGAAAGTGATGAGAATTAGCTAGAACAAGAAGATGAGGGAAAACTTGCAAAGGGAGAGAGGGAGAGAGAAAACTGGGAATGACCAAAGGTCAATATAATGTCAAAGGAACACCTGGGGGTGTGTGTGTCCATTTTTTTCTTTAGAGATCAGAAATTAAAATTTCTTTTGAGATCAGAAATTAAAATTTGCAAGCTTCTTGGGTCTACATGTATACTCATGGCTGGACACCTAGGTACCCACATGCATGGCTGTGAAGGGAAGAGGGGATGCAGTACAAGACCAGAATTAACGCAGCGAAGAATTCATGGTACGCCCACAGTGAAGGTTACCTCTGCAGCTTCTGTCCCCAGACGTCGGACGTGTACCCACCCCAGTCAATGCACATTGAACAGGCAGCTCTTATGGCAATCCTTTTTTCTTCCTTACGCAATGTGGAAGCATGAGTATTATTAATGACACAATAGCAAGCCCTGCTACACATCTATTAACTTTCTTATGGTTGTTGCCAACATATTATGGATGTCTCTTGTAAAACACTTACTATTCCAGAGCTTTACAAGCAATATTGATTGTATCTTCGACTTCTCTCTAAAATGGGTGGTGTTAGCCTGATTTAATAGAAAAGGGAGAGAAACGGAGGACAAATGATGATCAAATATGCCCAATAACTTCAGATGTTTGATTTCAAATGCTTCAGTACTGATTTTTTTCAGGCTACACCAGAGTGCACAGTACTTGATATATTCCAGAGGAGCTTGCAGTGACTTCAGCTGCAGCCAGCACAAGAGTTTATTGCTCTGTCAGGCCTGTGTTGTGTGTCTCGTGGGAAGCAGGATAATAAGGCAGGGAGCCCCTGAGACAAAGTTGTGTCAGAGACAGAGTTTCCAAGACAGCATTCAGCTGCCTGCAGTCTGAATATGCCCCTTCTCCTTCTGCATCCCTTTGCCTCTGCCTTTGACAACCCCTATGATTAGGAGGAGTTTCACTTGTTTAGATATTACAGCGGAGGAAAAGTCTAGTAAAAAGCACACTACGTTAGCCTATAATTGAATAGAGTACTGTAGTTCGCACTTGCAAAGTAATTTGAGTAACTCTTTAAATTCAGCCTCAGATGCCTAATTCTACCTTATCTTGTATAACCCCTGCCAGTCGGGAAAAGTTCGTCTTTAGCACTGTCATACTCATCTGGTGACTTTTTTTAAAAAAATAAACCAGTAAGAGTACAAACCCCAGATTATTCAAAAGCATCTTACTCCTGATTACCTCAGCAAAAGCCATAAGCTTTCCTGTCCAAACAGGTAACTGAAACCCTGCAGGACACTTGGGAATCCAGAAGTTTCACACTTGATTGCCAGAGGAGCACTTATCTGGTGTTTTTAAGTAGCACCAATAATGCATTTCTTACACCACTAGAATTTACAAGATCTGAGCAGAAAGCCAAGAATTAGTAGGCATAGGAGGTGCTTGAATGATGAACCATCTTACTTGGCAGCCTCCACTTTTGATGGATCAGGCTGCATCCCACAGAAGTGATCTGAACCTTGGTGTGACGACAGCAAGCCCTGCCACCTGTTAAGAGCAGTAGTCACCAGCATATTAAAGCGTGCATTTCACTGTTACACTTATGGGGAGTTACATGAGGGAAATCTTTAGTTAACAGTTGTTCTCAAATAGCTATGGCATACTGAGGTCATTTAGCCACCCAAAAAGTGATTTAACTTGCAAAAATTGTTCATAGATATTTCAAGCAAGACCTAAGCCTGTAAAAATGCCTTACTTTTGGCATAAACCAGGAGGCTCTCAGCTTGGAGTTTGCTTTTCTCTGTTGTATGTAAGTGTTGAATAAAACATTGGAGTAATCTGACTCGGAGGAATCACTCAGAAGGGGTAACTGAAGGAGTGTTTTAAGCATTTGTTACAATTTTTATCATCATAGAGATTTTTGTTATCAAATACATGATCATCACTTGACTTCAGTTTAATAAAAAAGTATAAACAGGACATGAACTGTTTTGACTTTATAAACACTTTTAAAAACAAGTTTCTAAATTGGTGGTGATTTGAGCCATTGGTTCAAACCCAAAACCTAAATGAAATTTGCATCATAGAATTATATGTAAAACTAAACAAATGTCACAATTTTTCACTTGAATGGCAGAAAAAATCAAGGAAGCTTAGGTTGGAGATCTGGCCAAAACAAACTTCTGGGTCTAGTAGAATATCCCATTGCATTCACTACCCATCCAGTGTCCATGCTCTTTCTCCAGAGTGACAGGAAAGTTTAAATTATTCACATCCCTTAAAATCAATTACACTCTTATTCCACTTAATATATATAATACATCTTCAATCTAGGAAGTTTGTATGAAGAGAAAGTATTCAGGATGCTTTTCCAAATACATGCTTGTAGCACATTTTTCAAATTACTATGAATTTCCATTTTGTTTGGAACTTCTTCCTTGGCAGATTACTTGCCTTCTTGAATGTAGATAGTTTGCAGATTTGATAATACTTTTTTATTATTTAAATATATATATATTTTAGTAGGGTATTGTATCATCTGTAAAGTATGACTGTGGTATATTACTCACCTTCAAAAGACACAATAAAATCAAACTGTCAGCTGGTTAAAAAACCAAACCCAGCCTTGCAATAATACCGCCATATGAGTGCAGGTGGTTGCAGGTCAGGAGGCCATCAGGAGGCATGGCTGACACCACTGTCTGCACTGCCTACTACGCAGACAGGCTGTTCTCCAAGCACCCTTCTTGTTTCCATTTTAAAGGTGCACTGTAAGGCCATGTGCTTGCTCAGAGGTAGGATCCTAGTTCTGTTTGCCCTGGAGCAGTTCATTGCCTTTCTTAGACCAGAACCCAACTTCCTTACCTTGTCTTTTGTTCCTACAATATATCAACCGAGCTTCTTGGGATCATCTCCCAGAAGGAATCCAAAGCTTTTCCCACAATTGTTTTAAAATGTTAATTCCTGGGGAAATATCCTCAGAATACAAGGCATATGTAGGTGTGTGAGTGGCCTGTGTGTGTTTCTCTTTCCAGCACATCTAACAACACAGTATTCAAAGTACTCCCTTGGTACATAGGGCCTGAATTAGATCAAGGGCTTAAACCAAGATCTTTTCCAAGCATTTTCACTGCTTGCTGATTAAATGTTTTTATCTTCTTCATTTTTTCTTTTAAACTAAAGGGTGGAGATGGAGAAAACTAGACTGGAGTGTTGGCAGCAGCCAAAGATTTTGGTTTAAACCAATGCATTTTTCTGCGCTTTCTCTGGCCCATGGTCCGAATTGTTCTGGGCAAGACTCCTCAGAAACATTAGTGAGCATGTAAATAGTATCTGTGAAGTCAATGAGCTACAGTTGAAGCAACTACTGTTCAACAGCAGTGGAAAACATCTCTGTGCTGGCAGCCTGCACAGATGCCTTAAAATCTTGTGCCTGAAAAGAAAGATATAGGAGCCAGTCTAGCCAATTTGTATCTTGAATTGACTTTGAAAACACTCACAAGATGTTAAACTTGGGAAGACAGAACAAGGGTCATGAGGTCATACCTGGTGCACAATAACGTAAGCTGGACTGACAGATCTCACTTGTGCCACTCACTTTGGCATCCACACTGGCTGATTTATCTTCATACTGACTTCTCACTATGTAAATCCTGGCTAAACTCTTCCAAGAGTCTCCTTTGGACATTCTCTTTCTACAGCTTATGCAGGCTCTGAAATGCCTCCTTTGTTTTTATATCCTTCAAAGGTAGAAAGCGGTTCTCTCCTGTTAATGATCTGAAATTAAATCCTCTGGCTGCAATACACCCCTTTCTTTCTTTCCACGCACACCCTTTGCAATGTTCCTGTGTCCTTCGCCTTCCTGTTGCAATACTACCCAGATATTTTACTCTGTTAACCACAAAAAACAAAGGGTAAATGAATTGTTTGCTAGCCAAATATTATGCAGGTCTACTCCAGAAGCTTACAGTATAACTGGTCTTTATTTGTGGTACATACTGGACAAACAAAAATTAAGTTGTTTTCCTAATGGCTCTGCCTATACTGTCATGTTCGCTTGAGGCTCAAGCCTGTATTTAAGCCCAATTTCCCCCATTAACTTAGTGCTTTATACACTGGTCCATGTCATGATTTACATCTGGAACAAGCCAGCTGCTCACCAGTCAGGCAAGCGCTCAGAGAGACAGGGAGGTAGAGGACATCAACATATTGTATGGATACAAGAGTTTTAAGCCACAGCAAACTCACACCCAGCACTTTGGCATACCTAACAAAGGTCTTACAAACAGCCAAAGAGGCTACACGAGGAGCAGGGAGAGCAGCAGAAACAGAAGCAGCGGCCAGGATGTACTGCAGAGATGCCTCAGCCTACACACCCACAGCAACAGCACAGGGTGGTAAAAACACAAACTTCTCTGTAAAATTATGAGCAATTGAAGACTTGGTAAGCTTTTTGTTTTGTCCCCCCTGCTAATACCACCTTTGCTTCTATAATATATCCAGATGATCTTAATTTGTAATTTAGGAGGAGAGACTTAATTACTGTAATTGTTAAGAAAAGTTAATTTAAATGCTTAGCAGAGTCAGTGACCCAACATGCTCTATGAACTGCTAAGGTTGGGCACAGAAGAATGTGATCTTAATGTACTGGATTTCTTTCCTTCAGGCAAATACAGGGCCAAATGTTCAAAGCTGCTTCTTGAATTGCACATACAACATCTGAGGAGACTTCTGCCTACGTGTAAGAAAACTGATCTGCATGCACAAATACATAATTTAATTTAAACATACCCATACACTATTTTCACACAAAGGGAGCATGCAAAATGATACCCAGGTAAACACTGAAGGCAATTTTCTGTGCTTCTTTCACACAAATAAAAATCCTAAATATTGTACTATATTTTTTCTGAGCTAGTCCTTCAGAATACCCTGTGAAATGAGAACTCTGGGTTCTGCACCTACCTCTGCAGCTTCTCATCTGCTGGCTTGATGGAGCCTACACTTTCCTTGCAGCAGCACTTAGTTAACAGATGTTAAGCTTAGTTAATGACTGGCATATTTTGAGCTTCTTGATATAAAGCCATTCTAGGAATACTAGGAATATTACACTTCTTTTTAAATACAATTACAAATGACTCCCAGCCTGTCCATTCTCTAAAAATCTTAGAAACATTCTTTGCTCTTGGGCTTTTGGGTCTTCTTGCATATTTTTCTAGCCTCTTGCTTTAGACTTAAGTAGGCATTTCCATCCCCTCCAGGGCACCACATTTCAAATCCTTTTCTCTAGGTAAGTAATAAGAATAAGAATGCTCTGGCACTGGAAGACCACACTCGGTAATTACAACAACCTTGCCAGTGCTTGGGAAGCCTAGAAAAAAGATGATTTGAATTCTGAGCGGGCAAGGAGTGGGCACGCAAAGCAAATTAGGAGGAAAACCTGGTGAGGAAGCATTGGACACCAAGGAGGGAGAGGGAGACTGGGACTGGGAGCAGCGTATCAAGAATGCGAGCTAGGAAGAAAGATGGAAACTGGATGTGATTTTAATGGAGGGGGCATTGGGGGAAAGACATCAGATGCAGGTACTCACTGTAGCGAGAGGTGGTGGGAGACTGGGGAGGTGCAGGGGTTTGGGAAGCAGTGCAAAAGGCTCTGCAGAACAGTGAGGTGAAGTCGTTCAGATAATGACCACAGCCAGTGCCAAAAGAGGGAGAAGTGAGGCAGCACTGGGAACTGTAATGCTGGCCCAGCATCACTACGGCGTTCACAGCAGAATGGGTTTTGCTGTGTAGGTTTTATTCATGTGGTACCAGAGGCAAAAGTGGTGTTCTGAGACATAAGAAAAACCTGGAGTCTTAGCTTATAGTGTGAATAGTTTGAACTGCCCTTAACATACCTACTTTATCAGAGTTATACTGTAGAACAAAAAGCTGAAATGTAAACAGTCTGGATATAAGTAGCAATGATTAATTAGTCATCTTCTCAGAAATGCCTCATCCAAGCAGCACCAGCTGTACTCCCATTAAATCCACAAAGAGATCTACACTTCGTTACAAAAACTTGCATTTTCCATAAGGCTCCCTGAATTCTCCCCAGAAGCTCCCCTCACTTCACACTACAAATGCAGCAGGCACAGCTGCTTCAAGGAAATTCATGAATCAACAGAAGATTGTCAAAGAAAATGCATCTGGTGAAAGCAAGACTGATCCGGACCAGCCGTGGGGCTGCCAAGGCCGAGCCTGGGCCAGGCTGGGTGGCTTTGGGGGTGCTCCTACACCCCAGGGCTGTGCCAGGCAGCCAAAAAGGGGCTGGTAGACCCTACGGTGGGGCAGTAAATCAGCTTCTCTGTGGTAAGAATTTGACACACAGGCATAGTTACCTTGAGCGGTGAGGAGACTTCTCCTGCCTGGGAAGTGGTCGACACCTAATGCTTCAGACATGGCTTAAAGAACTCAGTCTTATGGCATGAAATTTCCACATACAAAGTGTTTTCCTCAGTTTTCAGTACACGCTTTTCATTGACATCAGCTGGCCTCTTACATTCAAATAGGCAAAAAGGACAGCTAGCATCATCCACGTTTCCCTCCACTCCCTGATGGGTTGGTCTTTTCAGCCTCTGCACATTCCTCCTTGTTCTCGTCATCTCTTGGCCATTATTCCCGCCACATTTTTTCAACTTAAAGTTACCACAATCAGCAAATCTTAATTTATTCCCTTACCACACAAAATCAGTATAGACTGATAAATGGCCAGTCCTGGGTTAAATCCCTGACCCACAAAGGCTGATGATTAAAATAGGTCTTGGGACCTATCCCAGTGATCAAAACACCTGGGTCCTTCAGCAGGCACTGGATCAAACTCCACAGCTAAATAACCCCTCAGGAAAGAATTAACTTGCTAATATATAATGACATCTAGAGTCCTTTTAGATCCCACCATCCTCCCCTGCCTTCAGCTGCTATTTTACAAGGGAGCAGACCTCTTTCACAAGTCTTTTGCCTGAACTGCCAGTCCCATTCAGATGTCCCAGATATTGAGGGCATGCCAGACGGCAGTAAGCACCTTTGGTTAGACGAAATAAGACCACCACCAATCTTTCCTATTTTTACCCTTGTGAAATTAGTGTGAATTTAAATATACCTAAATCTTGTACTCTTGCAATTTCACAGTGAAAGCTGGAGGCAAAATCTGGCCCACACATGGAATATTAAGTCACAGTGGCCCATCTGTATCTGTAGAGAAGATGAAAACATCAGTCAGTGTGGACAGATTTTGTATCTGGAAAGACCAGAGATATTTTACTTGTAAGTGGTTAAAAGTCAAGGTTCTGGGAAATACCTGCAAATTTGCAGTGCTTTAAATTGGTCTTTTCATCATATGGCAGTAACTGCAGCTGTAAATGTGCCGGTCCGTTGGTAGATATGTTACCTTTTTTTTGCTTAGTGTGATTTATTTATTCATTCTCTGGAGTCTAATTTTATCTTTGCTATTATATAATATGTTTGAACTCTTTCCCTGTAGACATAACCTGCAAGATTTGGGGGCATAAAATTTAATCATCTTTGATAATTATATGATGGCACCCCTGAAAATTAAGTTACAGCAGCTGCAAAACATGTGAAATAATGAGACTTATCTATATTATAGTCCTGATAGAATCTCGCGGAGACCTTACAATACACTTTATTGACCTTCTCTGGGGCACTATAATAATACATCCTATGTCAGATCTACATCACTGTAATTTAATTTTAAAGAATTTCTGTGATGACTCAAAAATTGAATCTGCTCCCTGGTGCCTTTTCTTTCAATATAATCTAAATCCTTTTTTCATTTTCCCTTTTAATTAAGAAGGTAGGGAGACTAGGGAGAAGCATTATCAGTCTTCCTTGGCCTAGAGCCCTTTGCTTATGCTAACATTTTCCCATCAGAGACCAAATAGCCACTACATTTTGTGCAGGATGGGCTCAGGAAATTTTCTACTATTTCACCTATGGCAGGCAAGAGACTGGCACCACCACACCCTTTGTTTTCATTTCAGCATTAAAGCCCTAGCACTGCTCTACAGTACCCATCTGCCTGTCCTCAGCTGGGCTCCATATGCCTTATGTACCTCATTCCAGTGCAGAGACGTTGGTGGCCATCCTCCCCATGCAATGGCCAGCTGAGTAGGGTGGGCTCATGAGAAGATAGACCTGACTTCCACAGTGAGGACAACTCTCTCCTGGCATGGCTTAGCCCAGGTGCATCTCCATGTATTAGCTTTAGACATACCTACTGCACTTGGAACATATCAAAGGTTTTGGGCCTGTAATATACCTTCAGTTTTGGCCTCTGTCTAAAGGTATGTCTCTACTGACTTTGAAAAAGGTAGTAGTGATGTTTGAACCTGGTGGCATTCTGCAAATGGTTCTTGTTGCAGCTCCCTCCCTCTCCATCCCAGAGTACTTCTTCATATATTTCGTTAATGAGTACAGACACAAAAAATATCAAGAGGAAGTAATGGTACACCTTTTAGAAAGCCCGCTTCAAGAATCCAATTGACTGGAGTTACTGCACTGTGAAAGACGCAGCCAAACTACTTCCTCTCTCCAAGCTTATAATGGCTTTCAAGTGAGCAAGATAGTCCGCCTTCAGTGCACCGCATTTTCCCTGCTGGGACATCAAGTTAGATAGCTTTCCCTGGACAGTGTCGAGAGATTCCATCTTTCCTTCTGCCTCCATCTATGCTGGATTTGTCCTTACAACTGTATTTAAGAGAAGAAGTCTGAATGTGTTTATAAAATATAAATTTTCCTGAGAGGAAGAAATTGTCTCAGTAGGGCATGGAGCAAATGTGTGTTACTCATTACCAGCCTCCTATGCAGTGAAATCTTTTGAAGGCACAATGCCTCCCTCCTTCCCCCAGTGTGAAATCCTCCTCGAGGGACAGTGCCACTGCTAGCGATGTGGCACTTCCCAGCAGGGTGCACGTTATTTACTTTAAAGTTCCTACACTAAAATCAATTTACTTCTGGTATTGAATACAACAGATCTATATATAGTAAGCACAAGAAGCATGGTTGCTGAATGCGGTCGGGTATTGGGCTTTGACTTACACTGTTGTGTCCTGGCACTGTCATTCCGCAGAGTATTTTGTACCTGTCCGAGACATATCAATGTCCCATGGCCCCATGAATTCCTGTACGTGCTCAGGAGCCGTCTGGCTTCAAGTGAGTTTGATCCCTTATCTCTCCTTTCTCGTGAACAGTGACAGAACTGTGTAATAAAACCTTTAAAACTGGTTCTGGTTAAAATCATCTGCAACTTAGGTGAAACTAGAGAGTCCTCCTCTTGCTGCCTCTCAGTTTTTCCTTTCTTCTGGAACTGTCAAGACAAATAATAATACTAAAATCTGTGACTTTATGTAAATTTTCTACTTTATACAGAACCACAATGACAATGTGGGGGAAAAACCCAAGTTTTCTCAATAAAAAGAAATCCTATCTTTGCATTTGTTTGGGCATTTCAGAACTTCTGTAGGCTCCTATTCCCTCCTCTTCCCTTTTTTGCGGTTAAAAGCAAAACATAGATGCATTGGTCACCTTTGTGGTTGAAGGAAAAGGTCCTATAAATCTTCTGAGAACACAAGCTGTTTTTGTAGCTGAGCAATGCAGTTATGTCTAGGCTAGAGCGGGAAGCAGCAGCTAGCAAAGAAAAGCAAAGCAGAAAGGGCATGGCAAGTTTATAGCAAATGCAGCAAATACAGGTCAAAAATGCACAAGGTGTGTCATTATAATTGTAAACAATTTTTATAGAAATCATGTTTTCACTTTGTTCTTATCCTGAACAGTTTGTGATGTCTATACGTATGCTATAGATGCAGCTATTACAGATGTAACTATAACCATATACGTTATGCCCCTCTGTATGGCTTAAGGAAATAAATGTTCAGTGCACTTGAAATCAGGCACTTGGAGAACCTGCTTCTTTTCCACACTATGCAGGGCACATTTTCACTTGTTCCAGAAGTGAAGGTAATACCTCATTCCATAAACACTTCAGTTGAATCTTACACTAAAGCTTGCCCACAGGAGGACTGGCTTTGCCTCTGGTACTAAAATGACTGATAAAGAACTGCAAATACATAGATCAGTGATGAAGATTGCATAATCAATCTTCAAACTAGAAATCAAATTAAATAACTATTTGTAAACCAGCTCATTTCACTGTCGTATCTCAAGTACAGCAGCAATTATAGCTCTACAATCCATTTTGATTTGCTTGGCCTTTTAACCAAGACAAATCAAGAGAAGTTAATGTGTTAGACACTGGGTTTCAGCAGTCTGGCTTTTGGTTTTGGTTGGTTTGGTTTGAATTGGTCTTTTGATACTTTACAGAGGCTAAGGGTTCTGGAGGTATGAAAATGCATTTTGTGCACTTCAAGTATGTATTTTGTTAAGATGCAGACCTGAAAATGTAGTGGGTTTAGAAACTTAAAACTAGAAAATAACGCGTTCATGTGGCATAAGGCTTGTATTAATACAAAGACATAAGGCTGCAATGTTGGGTATGTGTCACATTGTGCTGTGTTAACCAGTGACAAATTCTGTGGCACCTGCACCTGCTGACATCTAATAGCTCTCTGCCCTTACACATCACTCACAGTGCCTGCAGAATGGGCAGAGATGTGGGGCAGGAGTAAGGGCAGGCTTTTTGCTTGAACCAGCTGCCCAAACCCCTGACCTAGGTTGGTTTTGGAGTTAAGAACTGCTCCAGGGGGGAACGGTGTGGATACACGCTGTGGTTGCTGTGCCACCCCTCTGGACCTTGTCACCGGAGGAGTTGTCCTATGCATGAGGGTCACACCAGCTGCCCTCCCCAGCACAGCATGAGCTGTGTGTCCCCTGCTGTGGCCAAGCCCTTCCACGCACAAAAGGTGATATGGGGAGGTGAATTGTAGCTGGGGTTCAGATGCAGCTTCTTCCCCCATTCTTTAGGACATAGGCAGTGGCCTTTCGGCAGCCTTCTTTTACCAGAACACACCATAATACCACAGTCCAGTAAGGTTGTGTTTTTCCAGTTTCCAGAGTTATATTTTTGTGGAAACTGTTCCCATTAGTGCAGAGATGGGCTGAAATCTCTCTGCCAAATCCAGGGCCCTGGGTAATGGGAAAACTGAATCTTGGTCTAGCTGTCAAACTCATAATTCAGGCCATCACTCAATCAAATGAAATAAAGACAAGAGTTATGTTAAGAGAAGGCGGCAGTATTGTGTCACAACCTTCAATAACAAGATGCATACCAGCTTGGTGGCCCATCTAAACTTTTTCTATGGCCCTAAAGAGAGAATATCTGCTATTGCAAAGTCAGTCGGTGGCACTCATGGACTGCCAGGGATGCATCAAGTTCCTGGGCCATGCTGGAGTGCAGGACTTGGGCTCATAGCACAAGTTTGGTACTTGCTTGTGATCCCTTCTCAGTATCACTTTTGAGAAGGAAATGGGTTCCTTGCCTATTTATTTTTTTTTAATTTCACTACCAGAGGTAACTGTGGAAACATGCAAGTCATGTTCTTTAAGTTGTTTTTGTGATGCTTGACTAAAATACTACATAATGACCTATTTCTGTAAAACACTGATAGCTTGTAGATTTAATGGATTATGTGCAGGATGAAAAAAATCTCTAGGATTAGGCCCTGAAAATACTTTTTCTCCAGGTTAACATTTTTATTTTTGCTTTAATAAATAGCTGTATTACCTAGATTACTGTCTTTCAGTTCCTGTCTATGTAAACGACTCATAATGATAATTTTGCTTTTCATAATGATTTTCAGCAAGCATGGTGTTATTAAAAGGCAGATGAAGTCCATTACGAGTCTCATTACATTTTCTGTAAAGCTAGCATGGTGTATCAGATATGGAGAGATAGACAGCAATATAATATGCTAAGGGTAGCCTCAAGAAAGATTTTCTGGATCTGGCCCTCTCTCCAGAGAGCTGCTCTGCCACTAGGGCTGCCACTCAGAAGCCTGTTCCTTCTGTGACTAGATTTTTTCACCCTGTAATTTCTGGTCTTACAATATTAATTGGAAAGGCATAAATTATGGATAACAAGGTGTAATTAGTTCTCTTCAATAAATCTTCATTGTTTCCCATAAATCTAGTAGTACCAAGTCTTCTGAAGCCATTAGTTTTTTTTAAAAAGAGCTCAATGTGTGCATTAATTTGGTCTGTACAAGCCTGTGAATGATAAAATAGACACTAGATGTACAAGTTCTACATTCTACAGATGATGCTGTGATTCTTGCCTTCTTGAGGAACTCTAGGATTTCCAGAATAACAAGTACACATGAAAAGGAGAGAGCCTGCTTTTGAACAGAAAAGTACAGAAATTTCCAGATTCTCATAAAAGTTATAACTTTCATGAAGATTTTTTTTTTAACCTTATCAGTAACTTTTGATAATTAAGCTTTTTTTATTACCTCATCCAACTATGGAAAGTTTTCTTGTTAAATTAAACGATCTCCTTGTATGGATGTTAATTTTATCTCCTTTACTAAGTTAAATACCCAGCTATGGAAAAAAGGTAGACCATCATTTGAATAGCAAAAAAATGTATTAATGTCACTAATTCTAATTCAGGAGATGCTAAAGTCAGAATGGATTACTGAAAGAAATAACTTTACAGGAAAGAAGACTTATTATTATAACTTAAATTGTGAAATATTCTTAATGTCACTAATTCTCCCTCAAACGTTTTTTTGTATAACAAGCCATTTATCATTAGGTTCATTTCGGTCAATTGTGGTGATGAATGGGTGCTGATTTAATGAGTGGTTAAAGCAAGGTTTCTCATACTGGATGTAAGAACAGCACTAAAACCCATACATGTATGTTCCTTTTGAGTTTGGGGGAAAAAATGATGTCCCTTTTCTTTCTTAGATGTCAGTTTCTTAAACATTTGTCAGTCTGAAGCCTGCTGACAAATACAGGATCTCATTGAAACCAGTGACTCTTTTTATCAAC
Organism: Microhierax caerulescens; assembly: GCA_035590215.1. NCBI lineage: Eukaryota > Metazoa > Chordata > Aves > Falconiformes > Falconidae > Microhierax > Microhierax caerulescens. The sequence goes on along the minus strand of JAVJGJ010000014.1, from coordinate 65,146,445 downwards.
AGCCTACTCCGTGTCTGCACTTTTAGATGCTGTGTAATCCCACTACAGGATATATATTTATATATAAGGAATAATCTGAGCACTGACTCCTATTTAAGAGAAGATGAAACAGTTAATTATTTTCTATTGTTTGTGCCATCAACTGTATTACCTCAGTCTAAAGCGTGTTTGTGAGGCTGTGGTCTTAGTGACAGACACCGAGCACATTTCTGAAAGATGCATGGCCTATTTCTCTAAAAATAAAATGAAGGAGACCTGCACAGGCTTGTTTCCCTGAAGTTCAGCATCTGAAGGAGTCCTCTTGAGTCTGAAAGGAGAGGGGCTTGTCAAGCCTTGGCTCTTACGAGCAGTGAGAGCTTTTTTGAACTACTCCGAGCTCTCAGGTTTGCTCTTCATCAAAGAGCTCCACATCCCTCCTAGCCACTTCTCACAGCAAGAGCTGCAAAAAGAAAGGAGAATTACTGAAGACAGAATAGGTCTGTGATATGCCAATACCTTCAGGAGGAGCTGATGCTATTCTGCTGCTTCTTTGCACCAGCCTTTCACCTAATATTATTCCCTTCTGGATGTCTGCTGATCACCTGTAAGGCACAAAGAGGAACTCCTTTCTGTCATTTAAAAAGCATAATCTGTCACCAGCTGCTTTCTACACGCAGGTTTCTCTGAGGGGCTGGAAGACGGGGCACAGACAGGTGCTCTTGATGGCGTAATGCTCTCAGGTGGGTCATTAGCAGGTGCATCTAAATCAGTGTTTCAACCCAGACCAGGAATGTAGTTTTGAAGTGGTGGTCCTGGTGGTCCCCACTCACTGCAGTGTGGGCTGCATCACAGCAGCGCCACAGAGTGTGTGAATGGGGTTTCCCAAAGGAGGTTAAACCAAACGTGTCTCAGCTGCGCACCTGACATGCTCCGATGTGGTCCTGGGGATCAGACCAGCAGTTATCTTCCCCAAACTCTGTTGTGTCAATGACAGGTTCTAGGCACCAATGGTTTTGCTTTACAAATTCATGTTTATTGAGTTTGTTACTTCCTAAGACAGACATAGTGTGTCCAGTTCACACATTGAGAGTTAAGGCTGTTTGCAGTCTGACATCAGAAAGGTGTTATCCTGCTGGACAGTGGCAGCAAGGGGCAGAGTGTGTCCCTCATTTACAATACAGGCCATGATCTACCTGGAAGCATCCATCAGATATCCTGTTACTGTGGGAACCGGAAATGGTCTCAGTTTCACCTAATTTTCACTCTGCTGCCTTAAAGGTATCATGATTGGTCTTTTCCTACAGGCTTCAAGCTTGTGGCAGGACCATTGTGGGTGCAGGGCATGGGAAATGGTGCTTTGATCGAAGCCTGTGTTGCAGTCAGTGGGGACTGGGTTCAGTGACCCAGCAGATCCCCTCCAGCCCTGCACTCCTCTGCCTCCACCTGTACAAATGTCAGACAGGAGCAGATGGAAACACCCTCGGAGTCAGGGGTGTAGATCAAGAACTAATGCTGATGCAGGGTGCTGGGCTCCCAGGTCATTCCATATCTTTTTTCACAAGCTTGTTCATATGTTGGTCTTTAGTTACCTTAGAAAGCAGACATTAATGACATAAATATTGTTTTGCTGGCATTGTAAGGAAGCTGGTCCTCAGGCATAGGCTGTTTCCATCTCCCAGGTGCTCTAGGCATGGACAAGCCTGGAGCTTTGCAATTTCCAGAGCAATTTCCATGGATTTTTTTTCTGAGAGTCTGTAAAAAATGTCATTATGACTCAGTGCTGCTGGGTTGTTACCCAAGGGAAAATGCCTATCTTCAGCTTCACTGTTTTCACTAGCACCATATGATCTATCAGAAAGAGACTTTTTTTTTCCAGAAAAGATACTTCTGAAATTTAACTCCCCTGACTCAAAATGATGCCCAGAGCAAGTAGTATTAGCTGGTGTTATGAAATGTTTTTTTCCCCCACACTTTTTGGATATGGAGAGTCCTGTCTCTGTCAACTATAATTAATTTCTCTCTTCTACAAAAGCCTTATTTCCCCATCAAAGCACAGTTGTATTTTTACACAACAGGACAAAACACATTGATGAATCGTAAATGACAACATAATGCAACTAGAAACTTTCTAATATATTCTGTAGTTACTTGACTTCAGAAAAAATGCACTAATTCACAACACTGTATTTTTTCTCTCTCTTCAAAGGACAGAAATTACAGTGCATTACAGGTGGTCCTCGAACTGCTTCCAGCTATAAAGGTGCCAAACAGCTATGGGATGTGCCCAGAAGCCCCTAGCAGTACCCAGCCATGCTCTGAGCATCCCTGGAGGTGCCCAGCTGACTCAGGAGCCACCCATCCCACCCAGCTTGTCCCCATGTCCAACCCTGCTCAGAGTTTGCTGACTCTGGCTCTGACACCACTTGGGACATATCTAGTTTGCTCAATCTCTCTTTGCAAACAAGTCTCACAGCTTGGGAAACTGAGAAAGGGCCACTTCCAGCCACTTTCTGGTGATTGGCAATCCAGAGATATTTTTACATCTTCCAGTTCCTCCCACAGCTTTTGCAGCACGCTTGTGTGGGTCTAGCCCTAAGATGTGGGCCTGTGGTGCTGTCTTTGCAAACCTCTTGGTTTTCATCCAGTAGTTGCATATTGCCAGTTCTGCAGTGGGTTACTCTCCAGCCTGACTACAAGGCAGCTCCTCCCACCTAGAGCAGACCATCCCCTCCATTTACTTGTGTGGTAAACAGATCTCTTAAATGAAGCACAATGGCAGAACGTTGTGCTCTTCTTTCTGTTTGACTTTTTTTCTAATGGTGCAAAACCACCCTTGTCTCCTTAATATTTCTCTAGGAAATACTCCCTTGTAAAACCTCCATCTATTTCCCTTGTATTCTCAACACAGCTGTGGATATTATAAACTCTCCAAGCTACCACTTCATTATTTAGCTGGGTATTAACACAGAAACCATAGAAAATAAGACCAGACTAGGCCCTGGGAGGTGGTCTAGTCCAACGCTCTGCCTGAGGCAGGATGATCTGTACTTACATCATTCCTGGTAGTTACTTGCCTGATCTGTTCTTAAGGGAAACTTTTGGGCTCCTGGGGAACTTAGTCCTCACCATATGGGGGCCCGCTAACCCTGCCTACATATAGCCCTGTGGTGTGCTGACAAATGCACTCATTTCCCCTTCCTCAGAGCAAGCAGACCATGGAACACAGTTGTACATAAGACACCTTAGACATCACACCTCTGTCACCTGCTGGGTTTTGTACTGGTGGTTGCATCATGTGTTTTCTTGGGATACGGTGCATCTGAGCTCGTACATCCCCATTTGCTCCACTACTCGCACTGATGCTTACTGATGAAAAATTGCTTTTGACCAAGTGATATCTCTAGCCATGTCTCTGTCTGGTTTGTCTGGGCTGTGGAAAGAGATCCCACCTGGGTTGTGTGGTGCTCTCCTCCTCCCTGGCAGATGCTCCTCTCTTTTTGTCTGTCATTTAAAAATCTTGGCAAATTTTGCTTTGAGGGTCAAATAATACAGCTGCTTCAGTCTCTGCCTGTGATGGCATTTCCTTTTTATGCAAGGTTTTTTAAAAAAACCTCACTTCTCTTTTTGTACAGGGTGGTTTACTCTAAAATCCAACTATTTCTCTTTCAGCAAGCGACAGAGCTCTTACAAGCCTGCAAAAGCCTCCTACTTGTTTTCTGAGGCAGAATGAGGCTCGTTCTGATTTAAAAAAATACTGGGGTGAATATATAATGCTTTTTTTCCCCAGGTCTATTGCATTATTATCTTGATGTGCCACTTCATTAGATACTACAAAAAAATAGAATTAAGCACTGAAAATGTGCTTTTCTCTCAGCCACTGGTACATCAACCTCTTCACACAGCTCTGTAGCACTCCCAAGGTGGAGGGGCCGACGTGCACCAAACTGCCTTGCAGATGGTTTCTATAGATCAGCCTGTAGGTTGGTGCTTATGGAGCAGATGTTAGCACGAGACAGCTACGGTGAGTTATTTTTGGAGCACATGCCTGGGGCCTTAGTCTGGAGAGCAGTGGTAGATGAGGGTGTGCAGGTAGTCTGAAGGGTTAAGGGTGTGTATAAGAGGGCAATGGAGACATAGCTGATAGCAGGCTTAAGTGTCTGTCTGTCTGTCTGTCTGTGTGATGTGTGGGGGAAGTGTGTCCCAGAGCCAAGCAGCTGCTTCTGCCAGTACCAGGCAGGGTACCAGCTCCTTGCAGGGATACGTAAGCACGCTGAACGATGGACAACCTCTTCCACAGGAGAGCAATTATTCAAGTTTCTGAGCACATGTTGCAAAATATCTCTTCACTATTGAGGGAACTGCTTGCATAGGTGTCCATAGCATCTTTGGCAGGGATGTGCCTCCAAATAACACTCCTTTGGACAATGTTGCTTAAGCTGTTGGTTTAGCCAAAGCACGTTGAACTGATGCCAGCCTTGGTTCTCTTTGATTTTTCTTGGCATCTGATTCTTCTTAATACCTTTCCTCTGTTACATTTTCACCACACAAAATAGTTTAAAAAAAAATGCCCTGCAAATCTATACTCCTGTGGAAGCAGAGAAAAATGTTTCCTTCAAGTCTAAAGTTGCCAGCCACCTGAAATGAAAATAGGTAATAGAAAGACCCAAACTGAGCACCACTTGTCATAGAAAGCCCTCCCTGGAGGCAGTAGATCTCCTTCCTTTGCCAGGAAGAAGTTCAGCTCTTTAGACCTCTTTCCCCAAGACAGGTGGAAGCTACTTTGCCAGAGTCCACCAAAAGGGACAGGAACTGACAGCACAGCTTTGTATTTCAGGCACTTCGGAGGTATTGATGGTAGTGTCAGCCCGTGCTGTTATTTAGCACTTCTCTGCAGCTGAGGCTTCGTGTTCAGGTCCTTGCTTTGGGAAAAATACCTCACTGGTGTACCCAGTCAACACTTCAGAGATGCATACTGATTTCTGTGTGAGCATAAAAAAAGGCTGGTACAGCTACATGCCTGAAATGTCTCTTTTTCATCCATGCTTCTAAAAGTTTGTGCCAGTAGCACCTGAGATGTGTTCTAACCACTGCCTACAACCCCCAGACTCTGCAGTGGTGAAGGATGTGGCTGCCCCTTAGCATCTTCCCTCATATGCCTGGAGATCATCAGCATCTTAATGTACAAATACCTGGGCAGCACAACTGGAAGAGTCGCAGTCTTTGATGGGAAACAGTCTCTCCTGTCTGTTAGAGAGATGAGGGGACACCTTTATATTCAAGCTCTGCATTTTAGCATATTATTAACATTTGTTAGCATATTGAAGTCAAAGTAAAAGCAGGAAGCAGTAAAGCTTTATCTATTTACCCAGCTCATTTTGTCAGGAATATTTATAGCAGTCTGGCCCATAATGTTAATATTACAGGGCTTGGCTGATCCCTTTGCATAAACAGGCAGCATGAAGTGACTGAATCAGTATCAGGCCCACTGCCAGAGAGGTCATATCACATTGCCTTTCCACTTTTTTGTTGCATGACTTCCTAAAAAAGCATGTGATAGTGTTGCCTCTGAACCTGTTTGCTCCTTTGGACCAAAGTGTATAATTTCCTAATAATATTTATTAAATGCTGTTACTTGCATACCTATTGTATACTAGTGTTCAGTTATAAACACCTCTATTACGTTCTGCCTTAGCCCAGCAGAGGTGAGTTTCCAGCCAAATTTTTTGAGAAAACAGTTTATGATATGATTTTTCTGGGGGAAAGAAGATCTCCACTCAAATTTATTGTCTTCTTGCACCAGCATTTCCTTTGTGTGCTGACTTTTACAACACACAGTAGCACCAACAACATGCATACGTGGTCTGGAAAGGCAATATTGTAAAGTCTGTAATTTTACTGATTATGTTCAGTTTTAAATTATGGGGTGGAAAACCTAATGTGCAATACCCTGGACTATACAATTTATGCTCTGCAAATGAGGTATAAATGGTGCTCTGCTGGGCAACATTAACGTTTTTGCACAAGGATGAATTATTACAGAAGGGGTAAGACAGTATGAACTGGCCTTCCAGTTATAAGCTTTTATAATTTGGCTTCTCAGATGGGAAATAAAAAAGGGAAAATTAACACAGTAGGAAGAAACACTTTTTTTTTTTTTTTTTAATAGAAAGCTGGTGCTTTTTCAATTTGCATAGTTATCAATTCTGAAAATGAAAGAAAATGTGCTTTGATTACATTCAGGACTTTTTTGTGTTTCCTTTCTGTAAGTGATCTAGCAAATAAGTGCTCTGATTGTAATGATCTTGAGGAAGGTAAATCCCAGAGAAGCATATGAATAGTGAATGCTGATCTGTGAAGGGATATTAATACAGAAAATCCAGTACGAACGATCGCTCTTCTCTATGCAGAAAACATGGATGCCCCCATGTAAACATCACACTTAAGAAAATCACCTTCAGTGCTGGGCACTGAATACTTGATTAATTACTGTATTACAAGCAATACATTTTTTCATCATTTCTCCAGTAAATATTTCTGATTAAACAGAAACAGAATTGTAAAGGTTTTGCTATTAGTGCATTTGTGAGCATAATGCACTGACAAAAACAAGTAAACAAAAAACCCCCCAAACTTTAAATGTATCCTGGATTGTTTAATGGTAAAAAAGACTTAATATTTCAACTAGGGGAGTCACTTGAAGCTAAACAGTGATATCTAAATGGGTATCAAAACCAACACAAAGTTATAAAAATAGTCACAGGGCACATGAACAGTAGCGGAAGATTTTATCATCTGTTTTGCTGAATCCTACAAATCTCAGGACCCTGCAATTGTGTTTCCTGTAGAAGCAAAAGCTAAAAATACAAAATCTGAAGTACTTCCTAATATAATTTCTTTATATAGAGACGGATGTGCATTCCTCCTATTTACTGAGGACAGAGATGGTTTAGAGGAGCCACCACAAAGCACCTCCTCTGACAGCTCTCCATGAGGCAAGAAGCAGGGGCTGCTCCAAAACTTCACTTCAGGATTGTCTTCGGCTTCTTACTCTCTACAAAATGTATAGGTAGCACTCCAGTACAGCTGAGGGTGATTTCCTATTCAGGGTTCAAGTGGAAATGAGGCAGTAGCTATTGATCCACAGGGACTTGCATTGCACTGGTCTGAACTAGGGAAAAAATCCTTCTTTCGTTGTTATTGAGGTGGTTCAAGTCAGCTGAGTTAACTATTTCCACGAGAGAAACTGAGCCCTTTCACCACGTGATTGATTTCCTCTGCTATTTTGATGGAGCTTGTTGACTTTTATAACCTCATCTACAAAAGCAGGCAGCCACCACAACTTTCAGTTGACTTCATTAAGAGCTACTAAGTATTATGCTTTTCTAGAAAAAACAAAAATAAATCAGGTAATTAGACCACAGTATGAGGACGGTTTATGTCTTGCCACCAGATTTTGCATGCAAAGGGAGGTGTCAAGCTGGGCTATCATATTAGGCTGAGTTATCATATTCATTATTTCAGAGTAGATTTTTTGCTTCTTTGCTTTAAAGAGCAAATCAACCTATGAAATTTTGTATGCATCCAGAGAAGCTGATAATTAGTGAAATATAAGTAAATATGTAATTTTCTACCAAGGCTGCATTTAGAAAAATTATTTCTTCAGAAAACTTGGCAAACTATAGCAGATTTTTTTCTTTCTTTCCTTCTTTCCTCTCCTCCTAGTTCCACCTGGTGTTTCTGCGTGGTATTGTTTTCCTTAGCTACCTCCAGTGTTAAATAATTCATAAATTATATCTATGGTGCTAGATACTTATGGGACTCCCTTCAAACCAATTTTCTCTGAATGTTTCAGGCTGATTTCTTTCAGCTCACACTACTAGAAAATATGAGTTAGTCTGCAGAAGTGACTAACGTAGGGAATATGATGTATAAAGATCAGCATAAAGAGGACCAGGGCACAAGGTTCCTCAGGAGGGTGAATCGTGGCATGAAGTGGAAACCCTGCACCATTTCTTGAATCATATACTTCCAAGCCAATGGAAAACAGGTAGCCGTTTATGCTATTTTCTCTTATCTCGCATACTACATTAAATAAAAAAACATCACTTCTTTATAAAGTTAATTTTGTTGTTTGCACCTTTCTAATATATGCCTATTGAAATATGTACTATATTGAAATATAATACATGCTGGAACTGTTACTACCAGGCACTTACAGAATACAAGTGCTACAGTTTTTTCTAGAGATGAGTAATTTCTGAGTTTTAAAGATAGATAGATAGATTTATGCAGGAGAATGATAAATACCATAGGAAGAAACTAAATATCATGTTTCCCATTCCTCTTTGCAGGCACTGGGGAAGCAGTTAAGCTGAATGATGGAGGGGAAGAGCTATAGCTGCAATGAGTGAAATTTTGAAAGCTCCTCTGTACGGTGTGTTTCTCTATGTGCCTTTAGAGATCTGGCTGGCTCCTCCTCTTACTCAATATGACATTAAAGTTGATAAACCACAAAACTGATTTTGGTCACATCAAGTCAGCCATTGGAGGAAGGAGAAGAAAATACTAAGCCATGCCTACTGTCCTTCCAAGAAATAAGTGCTGTACAAATAATTTTAGCCCTGCATGGAAGGCTTGATTCTAGAAATCAAGTCCTTGCAAGATGCTCAAATGCTGCCTACAAATGAAACATTGAAAGATCTCTTCCTGTGTAAGAGACCACACTATAATGCCAGTGAGCATGCCCTTATGAGAGTAGAACTTACCTCTTTATTTATTATTCATGAACACATTATAGTGTCTTCAGAAATATATTCTGGAGCAGGTAATCTAGTGGGGAAAACATAAAATGCATACGTCCAATTATAAGAGACCTTGTAAAGATCCTGTAGCAGTGTACTTCCTTAGCACTGGCAAAGTACTGTGTTACAGATTAAAACAACACAAACATATTACAGTTTGTATAGTTTCACTTTTATTGGATGTGCGTTGCTAAGAAACAAAATTGAAACGTCTCTTTTGAACCTGAAGCCTCTTGGGAGTGTGGTATTGCATATGTAGTTAATGTTTTTCACTTTAGGAAGGATTAAACTGTAGGCCAGGAGCAGCAGGGAGGGTTCATTAGTATTGCATGTTTTCCAATCTACTACCAATGAACCTAACTATTACAGTAGTAAAAGCTATGTAAGGAGCTTCAGCTTGTTCTGGGATGAAGTGTTGACAGCTGCTTGTTTGAATATTAATAAAGTCTATTGAGTTATTCCCTGCCTGTATTGTTTGTAGCCTGGAACTGTGAAGACTTCTCTGCCTATTGCATCTTTATGTTTCTAAGTACACGCCTGTCTGCAGAGATGGTACCCATTTTGTTCCTAAAGATGGTACGCCTCATTATAGATAAAATTACAACCTTGTGCTCCATTAAACATTTATTTTGGCAGCATTGTTGGTTGCTGTTTTCCCTCTTCAATTTAAAGAAGTCAAATGCTGATTGAAAGAACACATGTTCTCTCTTACATATGGTAATTAACCTTCATTCTTCCAAACTCACAAATAAGTCAGTTGTTCCTGAACAACATGCAAGAAAAGTTAATTCTCCTTTTTTTTTAGAAAAAGACATTTACTAAGTCAAAAGTGTGATACAGAAGTGCAGAATTTTGCAGTGCACAGTATTTTTTCATCTTTTAGCTGCAGATGGCTTGTTGACTTGACCGTGCATTGATTAACCGATGTCCCAGCAGCAGTTTTTGCAGGCTGGGTGTGCCGCATTTTGAGGAAAACACTGAAAACACAATGGTTCAGGTCCTGGAAGACCTGGAATTTTCCCTTGGAGAGGTGAGAACCAGCCCCCTGGGCACCACTGCTGCCCCAGGGACACAGGCACAACCCCTGTGCCTATACAGTACTGGGCAGATATCAGCAAAATGGGCCTCTGGGGAAAAAAACGGCTCCAGGGAAATCAGTTTTCTTGGCTGGCTGCCGTAAGCTGAGTAATTGAGTAACCCTGACTAAAACTGGAAATATTAACCATCCCCAGCTGAACGCAGTCCAGCCTCTATGAGGGCACACAGATCTCAGAAATTCAGCTATCAAGTGTAAGTTTACTGTCAACTGGGCCTTTAAAAACAACTACAACACAAGAAGATCAAACAGCTAATTTTGAATTCTTAAAAACCCTCGCAATTAGAAATTTATAGATTAACCACAGCAATCTCTTCTTATTCCCTGCAATGGATTTCTCTAAAACAACTGGATGGACATTTCATTAGTGGCAGGACAGCGATGAAATCGTTTGTCTTCTCACAGTTTTGCAAGAAAATCTCATTGGAGGAATAACTACGATGCCATGCCTGGGCCGCTGCTAGCGGGGTGGCCTTGCTGCATCGGTGCAGCTGTGCCAGCCGCCCTGCACCTGCCGTCTCCTCTCGGTGCAGCACCACAAGAGGAGTGTTAAAGGGGTGCCACGAGGTTTGCTTTAACCACAACTCGGAGCTGGGCCACCGTATCAGTGAGTGGTGGGTTGACCCTGGCTGGATGCCAGGTGCCCTCCAAAGCTGCTCTGTCACTGCCCTCCTCAGCTGGGCAGGGGGAGAACATAGAATGAAAGGCTTGGGCAGAGGGCAGGAGATCACCCAGCAGTTACTGTCAGGGGAAAACAGACTGGACTTGGGGAAATTAGTTTAATTTATTACCTGTCAAATCAGAGTAGGGCAATGAGAAATAAAAAAAAAAAGAACTTTAAACCACCATCCTCCTACCCCTCCCTTCTTCCCCAGCAGCGCAGGTAGACTGGGAATGGGTCCGGGTGCCCCCCCCGGCTGTCCCTGCCACTCCTGCCCCCTCAGGGGGGGCTCCCCACACTCTGCCCTGCCCCAGCCCGGGCTCCCTCCCACGCAGAGGCTCCTCCGCGACCTTCCCCCGCGGGAGCCCTTCCCCCGGGCCGCAGCTCTTCACGCACCGCCCCGGCCGGGCCCCCCCCCGGTGCCGCCCTTCAGGCCCAGCCGGCTCCAGCCCGGGCCCCCCGCGGGGTCACAGGCCCGGCCCCAAACCTGCCCCAGCCCGGGCTGCTGCCCGCGGGGCCACAGGCCCTGCCGGGAGCTGCTCCGGCCGGGCCGCCCGCGGGTCACGGCCTCCCTCGGGCACCCCCTGCCCCGGCCTGGGGTCCCCCACGGGCTGCGGGGGGGGAGCTGCTCCCCCGTTCACCGCCGTGGGCCGGGGGCACGGCCCGCCCCACCGGGGGCTTCACCGGGCATCTCTGCTGGGTGCCTGGAGCCCCCCCTGCCCCTCCTGGCCCGGCCCGGGGGGCTGCAGGGGGCTGCGCTCACACGTTCCCGCTCCTCTCTCCTGGCTGGGGATTTTCCCCCCTTCCTAAATACGTTATCCCAGAGGTGCTACCACCATCAGCCATGGGCTCGGCCTTGGCCAGAGGCAGGTCTGTCTTGGAGCCGGCTGGCATCGGCTCTGTCTGACAAAGGGGAAGCTTCTGGCACCTTCTCACCAAAGCCACCCCCTCACTACCAGAACCCTGCCTCACAAAACCCGATAGATCCCAAAAACCCCTTGCCTCAGTGAATCACATATTTAGAAATTTTCACTAAAGTACATATTCATCATGCAATTTACAATCTTCACAAACTTCACTTATATCAACAAAAAGAATTCCCCACACCAAAATAACATCACCACAACACCAATAAAAGTGGACGCTTTACACACAATCCACCTCTCACCCCTTCACTACAATTACAACCAGCAAAGTTCCCCACGATTGTACTCCTTGCTCTCCAGCTGTATTCAGTCTGTGTTTTGTCTGTTTCATCTCCCAGTTACTGTCCTTACCTTGACTTCCTGAGCAGCCATGGTGGGCACCAAAAAGGACCGTAGTGGGTTGGGTTGACCCTGGCTGGCCACCACACGCCCACCAAGCTGCTCCATCAATTCCCTCCTCAGCCAGCTAGGAGGGGAGGAAATAAGATGGAAAGAACTCATGGGTCAAGATAAAGACCATTTAATAAAGCAAAGGCCACGTGCAGAAGTAAAGGGAAAAAAAAAAGAAAAAAAAGATTTTTTCTCTGCTTCCCATCAGCAGGCAAATGTCCAGCCACTTCCCAGAAGGCAGGGCTTCAGTATGCATAGCGGTGGCTGCAGAAGACAAACATCCTAATAACGA